>OX638062.1:43638356-44342593 GCA_951804385.1 Trifolium dubium | reverse complement strand
AAGCAAGACATTTTCAATAATAGGATTAGGACTCTTACCAATAGTGCCAATACCAATAATTTTACCTTTGTTGTTATCACCGTAAGATACATTGCCACCATTTTTGGGAGTTAATAATGAGAACTTGCTTTTATCTCCCGTCATGTGCCTTGAACAACCACTATCAAGATACCAATTTGAGTTCTTTGCTTTCAAGCACACCTACATCACATAATCAATTCTTAACTTTTGGTACCCAAATCATTTTGGGTCCTTTTATGTTAGTTTTATGCAAATTGCCATTTGACATACCTTCCCATCTATTGTTTAAATATTGATTTTTTCTTACATTACATATAGATGAAGTATGACCATTTTTATTGCAATAGAAACATTTAACAAAAGGGATATTGGAAGTCTTGTTTGGGCTAAACTTTGTTTTAAAAGGTAAATTGCTTATTTTTGGTTTATAGCCCAAACCGGCTTTATTATAACTTCCCTTTTGATTTCTCAAAATAATGTCTAGTTTGTCTCTACCCATTGTGAACTTAGCAAGAACATTATTTAAATCTTCAACTTTATTTTTCAAAATGTTGCATTCATTACATTCAATATTTTCTTTCTTGTTTTCACAAAGGGTGTTAGTAGAGACTTCACTTACAAAAACTTGTTTCTCATTAAGAACTTCTATTTCTTTAGTTAAAACATCAATTTTTGATTCAAGAGTAGAAATAGTTTTCTTAGAAGTAGAAACAAATTTTTTAAGCTTGTTATTTTCATTATTTAATTCTTCACAAATAAATAGCAAATCATCATAACTAAAATTCGGTTCAGTTTCAAAGTAGTTGACCTCATCTTCTTCATGATTAGCCATGAGACATAGATTTGCTTCCTCCTTTTTAGATTCGTCGGATGAACTCATGTCATTGTCATCCCAAGCAATATAGGCCCTTCTTCCTTTTGAGACCATTTTTGATCTTTTGTCCGACTTCTCATGTTTCTTTTGGTAAAGTGGACAATCCGATTTTATATGACCTTTCGTACCGCATTTATAGCATGTTGGATTGAAGGAAGTTCCAACATCATTCTTCTTTTGGGAGTTTTGTGACTGGTTTGGTTTACCTTTGAATCGCATAAACTTCTTGAACCTTCGAACCATTAGAGCCATTTCCGCATCTTCTTCATCGGAGCTATTGCCAATTTCAAGAACACTTTCTTTAGTATTTGCTTTTAGAGCAAGGCCTTTCTTTTTCTTTTCTCCTTCTTCACATTCCTAGAGTCGGTTCAGCTCCATTTCATGTTCCTGCAGTTTTCCAAAAAGAGTAGCTAAATCCATAGAAGCTAAATCTTTAGATTCCGAGATGGCGGTCACTTTAGGTTGCCAACTACAATTTAGACATCTAAGAATTTTGTTAATCAAATCCTCATTATTGAAAGTTTTTCCAAGTGCTCTAAGATGATTAACTATATGAATGAACCGTTTTTGTTAATTCTAGCCCTCTTGACCTCAGGAGTTCCTTCATGGGTCACTTGAAGGGTGTCTCACATTTCTTTGGCGGTTTTACAATTTGAAACTCGGTAAAACTCATCCATGCTTAAAGCAATAGTAATGATTGTTTTAGCCTTCAAATTGTATTGTACCTTTTCTTTATCTTCTTTGGTCCAAAGATTTCTAGGTTTGTTTACCTCCACATTATTAACAACATGCGTGGGAACAAATGGACCATTTTAAACAGCATCCCAAACATCACAATCAATCCCCTCGATAAAAATTTTCATCTTTGCTTTCCAATAATCATACCCTTCACCATTGAAAGATGGGGGTCTGTTTAGGGAATCAGTGTTTGAAGTCATCTTAGCTCTTGAGACGATTAGTCTATGCACAAGAGTCCAAGCTCTGTTGCCACTTGTTAGACAAGTGACTCCAAACACACAAGAGGGGGGTGAATTGTGTACAAATTTTTTTAAACTAAAAGTACCTTTTTTTTGTTTTAAAGATTTTAACTAGATAAAAAGAAGTACTAAAATTTAAATGTAAAGGAATGAAAAACACTAATTAAAAGTGTTGAAAAAGTTCCGTAAAATATAATGTTGAATTGTCAATGAGATAACACTAAATATATAAATCGAAAAGGCAAAATAATATAAGATAAACTCTTAAAAATTAAACTGAAAAGTAAAGTGCAAATAATAATTAAAAGTGCAGAAAAATAAAATAGCAAGAACTAAAAAGGATTAAAGAGATAGAGAAAGGCACAAGAGAATTTATACTGGTTCGGCCAAAACTAAAACTACCGGCCTAATCCAGTCCCTAAGGACAGTACCTTGAGATTTCACTAATAACAAGTTTTTAAACAGGATTAACTCAAACCGTTACAAACGAGAACTCTCAACACAAACACTAGAATATCACCTCCCTTGTGCAAGAGCCTCTATCACCTCTCTTGAAATCTTTGGGATCACACCCAATACAATTTTAGAAAAAGGTTTACAAAATAATACACCTAGTGTGTAGATTTAAACAACTTGAAGATCAAAATAATACAACTCAAACTATGTAGTGAAAGCTCTCAAATAAAATAAATTTAATTAAGTGAATGGAAATAGCAATACAAAAGAGACAGAATATATGAGTGCAAGACGGCTGAAGGAGTATCAGAGAAATTGTTTTCGGTGAATTGAAATGTGAAAACAATGTCCAATTTATAGGACTTGTGAATGAATCAAGTTTGGAAAGATAATTAATTCATAATATTTTATTCCATTCTTTCCTATAGTAGAAGGAGCGTGTGAGTGTGTATATGGACTGAATATGGTCTCTTGTGATGATATTTAAAAATTGGAATATATGACAATATTTTCTAGAAAAAATATGTTAGTAGTCCATATATGATACAATATAATTATGCCACTCTAAAAAATTATTTTCAACGGTAAGTTTTCAAAATTGTTTTCTCATCACTTAAAAAATTATTTGTAAAATCAATTTTGTGAGTGTGTGATTTATTTTAATTTGAGAGTTTTTTCTACTTACACTTTAGTCCCTAAAAAAATATTTAAATAATGTTGTGGACAAAATCTTTGAACGTAGAAACTTCTTTGACCGCTTTTTGCACGTGTATATTTTTCTTTGTCCATCATCAAAATATAATAAACCTGTCAAGGCACATATTCACAATTTCTCCCTTTTTGATGATGACAAACATCTCAAGGAGAATTGTGCTTAAAAAGAGGGTTAGAGTAAATATACATATATGATCAGAGTTAAGCGCATAAGACTCCCCCTCACTATTTGCAAACAAATAAATTTACTCCCCCTAAATTTTCAGCCTGAATTTTCAGTCATTAATATATCTCCCCCTTTTGGCATTATTAAAAAGTATGAAGAACATAAAGCACAAGACAAGCCTGATATGTAGAAGAAATCGAATGATTTAGATAAAAGAATATTCAAGGCACATGGATTAGGCTCATGTACACACCAAAATAAATATACAAGAGTAGTGGGTAGTGTAGATGAACATGTTGCATAAAAAAGTGTTTGATCCATAAATAGAGGTCAATAGAGAGATGACAGTAAGTAAAGAAAAGTAGTCATACATACCTAGCCTTTAAGACATGACCATCCATAATCACTTATATTGAATGATTAATATTTTTCTTGCTTTGAGTCCAGGCAGAATGCACGGTACAATAATTTGCAATATCTCTAACACTTATAATCAACTTGTGCAACACCTTCCACATATTGGGATATATTATGTGTCATGTCAAAATTTTCTTTTATTCTCAATATTTGGATTTTATTTAGAGACAGAACCTGCATAAACTTGTTAGCACACTCTACAAAAAGAATTAGTAATCATTCAATAAGAAAATCCAGTTACTCAATGCATGATTGGTTTAATATTCCTAATTCATTTCTTATAAAAAGGAAATTTTCTTTAGGTAACGGTTTAGTAAAAATATCTGCGAGCTGTTTAGATGATTCTACAAATTCGATCAAGCAATCCCCTTTTTGAACATGATCCCTAATGAAATGGTGTCTAATCTCAATGTGTTTAGTCCGAGAGTGAAGAATCGGATTTTGTGAGATTTATGGCACTAGTGTTGTCACATTTTATTGGGACAGATTTTAAATTTATTCCAAAATCACTTAATTGGTATTTCATCCAAATAATTTGTGCACAACAACTACCCGCTGCTACGTATTCCGCTTCGGCGGTGGATAATGCTACACTTGCTTGTTTTTTGCTATGCCAAGAAACTAAGGCATTACAAAGCAAGTGGCAAGTTCCACTAGTACTTTTTCGGTCCATTTTATAACCGGCAAAATCAGAATCTGAGTACCCAACCAAAGTGCAATCCGTACCTTTGGGATACCATAAACCCATATTTTGTGTGCCAATGAGATATCTCATTATGCGTTTGACCGCAGTGAGATGTGATTCTTTGGGATTAGCTTGATATCTAGCACACATGCACACACTAAACATAATATCAGAACGACTAGCAGTGAGATAGAGAAGGGATCCGATCATGCCTCTATACTTACTTTCCTCTACCGACTTACCTCCTTCATCTTTGTCAAGAAAACATGAGGTGCTCATGGGGGTTGAAATTTCTTTTGCATTATGCATACCAAATTTTTTGAGAAGCTCCTTGCAATATTTTGATTGATTTATAAAGATTCCTTCTTTTGTTTGATGAATTTGTAGACCTAGAAAGTAGCGGAGCTCACCCATCATAGACATTTCAAATTCACTTTGCATAATATCAGAAAAATCCTTACAAAGAGATTCATTAGTAGAATCAAAAATGATATTGTCGACATAAATTTGAACAAGTAGAATATCATGCTTTGATTTTTTGATAAAAAGAGTTGTATCTACTTTTCCTCTTTCAAATTTATTATCAAGCAAAAATTTACTTAAGCGTTCATACCAAGCTCGCGGTGCTTGTTTCAATCCATATAAGGCCTTTTTTAATTTATAAACATGGTTTGGAAATTCAAAATTTGTGAAACCGGGAGGTTGATCAACATACACCTCTTCTTGAATATAACCGTTAAGAAAGCGCTTTTAACATCCATTTGAAAGAGTTTTAAATCCATGATACAAGAAAAGGCAAGAAGCATTCGAATGGCTTCTAATCTAGCTACAAGAGCATATGTTTCATCAAAATATATGCCCTCTTGTTGATTGTAACCTTTTGCAACAAGCCTTGCTTTGTTTCTTACAATAATACCATTTTCATCAAGCTTGTTACGAAAAACCCATTTGGTTCCAATCACTAGATTATCTTTGGGTTTAGGAACAAGTTCCCAAACACAATTTCTTTCAAATTGATTTAATTCCTCTTGCATAGCAAGAGTCCAATGTTCATCAATGATAGCCTCTTTGATGTTATTGGGTTCAATTTGAGAGACAAAAGCCATATGATTGCATACTTGATTTAGAGAGTTTCGAGTCGTTACCCCTTTTGAGATGTCACCTATGATGTTATCAAGAGGATGATTCTTTGAAGTTCTCCATTCTTTTGGTAGATCATGATGAGGTGTTTGAGCTTCTTCTTCTTTACCAACTTCTTCTTGATGACTATTTTCCCAAATTACTGCAATATCATCAACATTCTCTACAACATTTTTGGGGTTAGTTTCATCAAAGGTAACATGTACAGATTCTTCTATGGTCATGGTTCTTTTATTATAAATTCGAAAAGCTTTACTAGAAGAGGAATAACCAAGAAATATACCTTCATCAGCTTTAGCATCAAACTTGCCAAGATTTTCTTTACCATTATTCAAAACAAAGCATTTACATCCGAATACATGAAGGTGAGATATATTGGGCTTCCTTCCCTTGTAGATTTCATAGGGTGTTTGTTTTAAAATAGGTCTTATAAGAGCTCTATTCATAACATAGCATGCAGTGCTTACCGCGTCCGCCCAGAAATACTTAGGAAGGTTGGTCTCATTGAGCATCGTCCTCGCTAGCTCTTTGAGAGACCTATTTTTCCTTTCCACTACCCCATTTTGTTGTGGTGTTCGTGGTGAGGAAAAAGTATGCTCAATTCCATTTTCATTGCAAAAAATTTCAAAAGCTTCATTTTGGAACTCACCACCATGATCACTTCGGATGGATGCTATATTTAAACCTTTTTCATTTTGAATAATTTTAGCAAGTTTCCGAAAGGCAACAAAAGCGTCATTTTTATGAGAAATAAACAAGGTCCATGTATAGCGAAAGTAATCATCCACAATGACAAGGGCATAGTAATTTCCACCAAAACTCATAGTTCTAGAGGGACCAAATAAATCCATGTGTAAAAGTTGTAAAGGCCGATTTGTTGAAATAACATTTTTTGATTTAAAAGTGGCCTTTACTTGTTTCCCTTTTTGACATGCATCACACAATTTATCTTTTTCAAAATGGATTTTTGGTAGACCAATTACTAATTCCTTACGATTTAATTTATTTAAATGATCCATGTGGATATGAGCTACTCTCCTATGCCATAACCAAGTTTCATTTTCTCTACTTATTAGACAGCATACATCATTTAAAGGTAGATCATTTAGATCAACTATATAAGTGTTTCCAATTCTTTGACCAATAAAAACAGTTTGTTTGTCAGAAGAGCTTATGACCCTGCACATAGAAGAATCAAATACAACCTCATTACCTTTGTCACACAATTGACTGATACTTAGCAAATTATGTTTTAAACCTTCAACAAGCAAGACATTTTCAATAATAGGATTAGGACTCTTACCAATAGTGCCAATACCAATAATTTTACCTTTGTTGTTATCACCGTAAGATACATTGCCACCATTTTTGGGAGTTAATAATGAGAACTTGCTTTTATCTCCCGTCATGTGCCTTGAACAACCACTATCAAGATACCAATTTGAGTTCTTTGCTTTCAAGCACACCTACATCACATAATCAATTCTTAACTTTTGGTACCCAAATCATTTTGGGTCCTTTTATGTTAGTTTTATGCAAATTGCCATTTGACATACCTTCCCATCTATTGTTTAAATATTGATTTTTTCTTACATTACATATAGATGAAGTATGACCATTTTTATTGCAATAGAAACATTTAACAAAAGGGATATTGGAAGTCTTGTTTGGGCTAAACTTTGTTTTAAAAGGTAAATTGCTTATTTTTGGTTTATAGCCCAAACCGGCTTTATTATAACTTCCCTTTTGATTTCTCAAAATAATGTCTAGTTTGTCTCTACCCATTGTGAACTTAGCAAGAACATTATTTAAATCTTCAACTTTATTTTTCAAAATGTTGCATTCATTACATTCAATATTTTCTTTCTTGTTTTCACAAAGGGTGTTAGTAGAGACTTCACTTACAAAAACTTGTTTCTCATTAAGAACTTCTATTTCTTTAGTTAAAACATCAATTTTTGATTCAAGAGTAGAAATAGTTTTCTTAGAAGTAGAAACAAATTTTTTAAGCTTGTTATTTTCATTATTTAATTCTTCACAAATAAATAGCAAATCATCATAACTAAAATTCGGTTCAGTTTCAAAGTAGTTGACCTCATCTTCTTCATGATTAGCCATGAGACATAGATTTGCTTCCTCCTTTTTAGATTCGTCGGATGAACTCATGTCATTGTCATCCCAAGCAATATAGGCCCTTCTTCCTTTTGAGACCATTTTTGATCTTTTGTCCGACTTCTCATGTTTCTTTTGGTAAAGTGGACAATCCGATTTTATATGACCTTTCGTACCGCATTTATAGCATGTTGGATTGAAGGAAGTTCCAACATCATTCTTCTTTTGGGAGTTTTGTGACTGGTTTGGTTTACCTTTGAATCGCATAAACTTCTTGAACCTTCGAACCATTAGAGCCATTTCCGCATCTTCTTCATCGGAGCTATTGCCAATTTCAAGAACACTTTCTTTAGTATTTGCTTTTAGAGCAAGGCCTTTCTTTTTCTTTTCTCCTTCTTCACATTCCTAGAGTCGGTTCAGCTCCATTTCATGTTCCTGCAGTTTTCCAAAAAGAGTAGCTAAATCCATAGAAGCTAAATCTTTAGATTCCGAGATGGCGGTCACTTTAGGTTGCCAACTACAATTTAGACATCTAAGAATTTTGTTAATCAAATCCTCATTATTGAAAGTTTTTCCAAGTGCTCTAAGATGATTAACTATATGAATGAACCGTTTTTGTTAATTCTAGCCCTCTTGACCTCAGGAGTTCCTTCATGGGTCACTTGAAGGGTGTCTCACATTTCTTTGGCGGTTTTACAATTTGAAACTCGGTAAAACTCATCCATGCTTAAAGCAATAGTAATGATTGTTTTAGCCTTCAAATTGTATTGTACCTTTTCTTTATCTTCTTTGGTCCAAAGATTTCTAGGTTTGTTTACCTCCACATTATTAACAACATGCGTGGGAACAAATGGACCATTTTAAACAGCATCCCAAACATCACAATCAATCCCCTCGATAAAAATTTTCATCTTTGCTTTCCAATAATCATACCCTTCACCATTGAAAGATGGGGGTCTGTTTAGGGAATCAGTGTTTGAAGTCATCTTAGCTCTTGAGACGATTAGTCTATGCACAAGAGTCCAAGCTCTGTTGCCACTTGTTAGACAAGTGACTCCAAACACACAAGAGGGGGGTGAATTGTGTACAAATTTTTTTAAACTAAAAGTACCTTTTTTTTGTTTTAAAGATTTTAACTAGATAAAAAGAAGTACTAAAATTTAAATGTAAAGGAATGAAAAACACTAATTAAAAGTGTTGAAAAAGTTCCGTAAAATATAATGTTGAATTGTCAATGAGATAACACTAAATATATAAATCGAAAAGGCAAAATAATATAAGATAAACTCTTAAAAATTAAACTGAAAAGTAAAGTGCAAATAATAATTAAAAGTGCAGAAAAATAAAATAGCAAGAACTAAAAAGGATTAAAGAGATAGAGAAAGGCACAAGAGAATTTATACTGGTTCGGCCAAAACTAAAACTACCGGCCTAATCCAGTCCCTAAGGACAGTACCTTGAGATTTCACTAATAACAAGTTTTTAAACAGGATTAACTCAAACCGTTACAAACGAGAACTCTCAACACAAACACTAGAATATCACCTCCCTTGTGCAAGAGCCTCTATCACCTCTCTTGAAATCTTTGGGATCACACCCAATACAATTTTAGAAAAAGGTTTACAAAATAATACACCTAGTGTGTAGATTTAAACAACTTGAAGATCAAAATAATACAACTCAAACTATGTAGTGAAAGCTCTCAAATAAAATAAATTTAATTAAGTGAATGGAAATAGCAATACAAAAGAGACAGAATATATGAGTGCAAGACGGCTGAAGGAGTATCAGAGAAATTGTTTTCGGTGAATTGAAATGTGAAAACAATGTCCAATTTATAGGACTTGTGAATGAATCAAGTTTGGAAAGATAATTAATTCATAATATTTTATTCCATTCTTTCCTATAGTAGAAGGAGCGTGTGAGTGTGTATATGGACTGAATATGGTCTCTTGTGATGATATTTAAAAATTGGAATATATGACAATATTTTCTAGAAAAAATATGTTAGTAGTCCATATATGATACAATATAATTATGCCACTCTAAAAAATTATTTTCAACGGTAAGTTTTCAAAATTGTTTTCTCATCACTTAAAAAACTGTTTGTAAAATCAATTTTGTGAGTGTGTGATTTATTTTAATTTGAGAGTTTTTTCTACTTACACTTTAGTCCCTAAAAAAAAATCTGAATAATGTTGCAGACAAAATCTTTGAACGTAGAAACTTCTTTGACCGCTTTTTGCACGTGTATATTTTTCTTTGTCCATCATCAAAATATAATAAACCTGTCAAGGCACATATTCACAAAAAGGTAAACCAAAATCCCTCTAGCTCATATACGCTTTTAGAGTATCACGAGTTACAAGTTGCTTTTGAAAAACTTCACAAGGAAACTCAAGAGGCTTTTCAATGCTTAAAGGGTCTTATGCAAGTTAACAAATACCTTGAAGCGAAAGTTTCGGAAACGGAACTTGAATTGAAAACTCTTAAGGAATCCATGATACAAAAGCCAATTGTGACTTTTGATGAATATGGCAACGATAGGACCGGTTGCGACGGGTGTTTCTACTTGTATAGAGATTTGCGAAAACTTCAAGACAAGTTAAACGATCCCCATTCAGTGGATTTGACTAAGTTCAACAAACCTTTGAAACCTAAAAATAAAAAGTACAAGTTTGTTGAAAAGAGTCACAAGAAATGTAATCCAAACATCGTGTGTCACTATTGTTGTGATAAGGGTCATACCATTGCCAAGTGCCAAGCAAGAAAAACTTTAGTACCAAAGGGCAAAATGCAACGGATACCTAAATCAAGCAATAGTTTTGTTACTAACCACCTAGGACCCAACATGAGTTGGGGACCTATTTCAAATGTCAAAGTTTGTAGGGAAAAAGTCTTGAACCATTAAAAAGAGACACCGACAACAATGGCGTTCAAGACATATGAAGAAGTAAAGTGATGAGAAAAGCTTCAACTCAACATTTACAAGGTTATGGAAATTTATCACTTCCTACATCTAACACTTAAGGGAAGATTCTATTCTCTATCTTTGCTGTTATACTTTTACTTAGCATTTGTACATTGGTTTCATATACATATATTTTTCACCTTAATATGAAGTTTGTATTGATAGTTGTCTAATCCTCCATTTCCAAGAATTTTGCTCAAAAATATTTATAAGTTTTTGAGACTCATATGTTTAAAATGGGGATTTGACAAAAGTCATTACAAATACCATATTAAGTTCATATGTGTTTTGTATATGTTTGTTCTACTTTTATATGTGACCTTGTGTGCATACATACACATATATCTACATATAATTAATCTTGGTACCTTGATACATCTATGTGAATGTTTTATCTTGCATCTATGGTTTAACATGTGTTCTCATGTTATGATATGCTCTGATATGTTTTAGCTCACATATATAAGTATGTACCTTTGTTGATTATGTGTTTTCATTCATACATACTATTTGAAAGTCATAAATATTACTTTTCAAACTTATAAGTTCATGCGCTTTGAGAAAATTTGAAAATAATGCATTTTGGATCGATACAAATGAAATTTGTATTGATACATGTTAGTTATTCTGCAGAACTTCAAAATGAACTGATATGTATCGATACATACAACTATTGTATCGATACATAGCTCTTCAAGTTGGGACATACATGGTCTGATGTAGCGATACATGCACGCATGCTTCGATACATGCTGCAGAACGCTTGATTGTATCGATACATACACGATTTTGTATCGATACATACGCGCAAAAACAATTATTTGTATTAGTTTTCGTTCATTCATTCATCAAACATCACAAATTTCTCTTTCTCTCAACCGAACCAACACATAAACCCTCATTCCCAATTCTCCAATCTCCCTCAAAACTCAACCAAATCACACAATATTTGACTCTAAACCATTTCAAATTCATTACTCATCAACATTCCGTCAACAATTTGGTGGTTCAAGTGTCCAATTATTCTCATTCAAGACAAGGTTTTCAATTGGGGTTTTTGAAGTGTTCAAAGTTCTTCAAATATTGTTAAGGTAATCATACTCTTTCATTCTCTATCATGGCACCTAGGACTAAGTCTAGAAAAGGAAAAGAAGCAGAAAGTAGTGGTACTGCAGTAGTTGCAAATTTTGGACTTAGGGAAGATGAATTTGTTCATAAGGATTGCGTTACTACTTACACGCAATACTGTAGAACTAGGAGTGTGTTGCCTCAGAAATCTGTTAATGCTGAAACTCTTAGAAGTCTTTATCTCAATGATGTTGCAGACATTCTTGAAAATGAACAACTTGATAGTTTTTGTGATTTGAAAACCAAATACAATGATACCTTGGTTAGGATATTTTATGCTGGGTTGCAGGAGAGAAATGGTGCTGAATTTGAATTCCGTTGGGGGCGTAAGGTTTATAAATTTAGTGCAAATATGTGGTTTGACTTGTTTGGAATGAGTACCGGTACTAGAATAACCGGAGAAGATCTTTTGGCTTACACTGAGGTTAGCACGGTTGATTATGATTCCGATGTATTTATTTGCTCCATTACTAGAAATGGAAATGTTCCGGAAACTTTGGGAACCGGAAAACTAACTGTGAACGAAAGAGTGATTTATTGGATTGTTAGTCACATCTTGCGTCCTAAAAGTGCAAGTTCTAGAATGGATAAGAAAGACATTGATCTCATGTATCTGCTTATGGAGGATAAGAAGGTGGATTGGCCACTCTATATTGTCAGCAGAATGTTTGATCTGAGAAACTCTAGCCATGATCAAAGCTTTGGTTATTGTAGTTTGATTGCTAGCATCTTGAGAAGGTTCAAGGTTGGACAAGAGATCTTCTCATTGAGTATACCAAACTTGAAAAGCTGCAGAAATTTAGCAATACTCAAATGACAAATATGCATTGGTACTTGAACAATGACAATGGTTATGATTACCGAGGTCCTGCATCCGACAATGAGGAAGAAGGCGAAGGTGCTGCTCCAAGGGCTAGGAGACCAAGGAGAAATGTTAGGCAACAAGGTGATGGTGAAGGTCAAGCTGAGCAAGGTGGTAATTGGAATGAATTGATGGACACGCTAAGGAATATGAGCATGCAACAAACCACTTTATACAATGAGTACACTCAAAACTACCAAGCCCAAAGTGCTAGGATTGAAGGGTTGTACACCAACACCAATGAGCTCCGAACCTATGTGACTAATCGCTTTGATGATATGAAAGCTCAAATGCAAGCCTACTACCAACCTAACCCTCCTCCTAACCTCGGACAATATGGATGAATGATCATGATGCATAATTATTGTTTTTTGTGTTACATTCTATTTCTTTTACCGCATGAACAATATTTACTTTGTTATTTCTTATGACTTTCTCTATTTCAATTTGGTTGTACGGATAATTTTAATGTTGTCATGGTTTTGGACAACATTACATTTTGGTTTGTATGACTTTATACTTCGGATAATTTGTTTATGTATGGATTACATGTTATGTTTATGCATTAGTTGCATGGTTTGTTTATTTCGTCCCGTATTTTAATATGTTAATTCTTTATAATGACGATGTTATTACAATATTCATGCTTTGGTTTTGGTTTGTTGTTCTACATTCCATAAGTTGTCATGATATTTGGTTTTTCGCCATTGGATTATACTTGCATATCTTGTACGTATTTATATTGATTAGGATATTCATCATAAAGTGCATTTCGATAAATGTAAGTGCACGATATGACCATGTTAAAAATGTTTTAATACTTGATACTTCTAACAAGTTCTCTTCTTCTTTTTGATATTGTCAAAGGGGGAGAGATTTGGATTGCACAAGCTAAGGAAAGAACTCTTGGTTATCAACATATCAAATGCATTATGACATCAACTCAGGGGGAGCGTGCTTATGGTTAGCCTTGATGTTTGCGTCTGTATACATATTGCTATTTTATTGCATATTAGGTATAGGCTTAGTTTAGCTTATGCAAAGTTTTGACAATTATCAAAAAGGGGGAGAATGTAAGTGCACCAGTTCACTCCCATGTTTTAATAATTGTCAAAACCCATGAAAATAGTGTAGAACATATTTTGGCAACATTAGAACCAACTTGACAGCGAAAAACTATTTTTAATCTTTGAAAAATTGATTTTAAGGTTCTTTGTATCGATACATAAATTCTTGTATCGATACAAATGTCTAGAAACTACTTCAGACTGATTTTGAGCATTTTGTATCGATACACACTTCATTTGTATCGATACAAAAACTGATGTTCAGGGGCAGATAATCACTTGTGTATCGAATCATGCTTGCATGTATCGATACATACCTAACTCTCTCAAAACACCAGAGAAAGCATTGTGTATCGAATCATGCTTGCATGCTTCGATGCATATCAGTCAGGTTTTCAAGAAACTGATATATGTATCGATACATATTCGTGTTTGTATCGATACATAGGTCAAATATTTCAAATTTGAACGCTGGTCAAGGTGTTTGTATCGATACATACCATCATATATATCGATACAAGTCTGTTCTGTTTTGCCTAAATTTGCTCAATTTTGTTTTCACTATAAATAGCAATGTGAGTTTTTATTGTAAGTGTGAGAATCCATCTGAAAAACACATTTGATCCAGGTTTAAGAGAAATTTTGGATCAAAGACTTATTCAACACAAGTTCTTCATCTTCTATCAAATCACTTCAAATTTGAGATTGAGTATGGGATCAATCAAGAGTTAGTAGTTGATTCGGTGTAATTCGCGGTGAATCAGAATTGCGATCTAGTTGAGTTGTGTTGGAGGTTTGGATTTTCATCAAGGGTTTCAAGATTGTGCGATATCTTGAAGGTTCAACATCGAGGAAGCGAGGGAATCAGCTGGACGTTCGGTATGAAGTTTTTCGGTACGAAGACGGCTCAAGATTGGGACGTTGGAATCAGAGGTCGAAGCTTCACGAGGTGTTGAGATTACTTGGCTCAATTTGCATTAGATTGGATAGGGTTATTCGAGTCTTTGTAAATTGTGCACTATCAAACCTTTTTTTAATAAATTGCTCAAATCGTCCTTTTGACGATTTGGGGGTTGACGTACCTGGCCCAAAGCGAGGACGACGTGAAAGCCAAGGGAACTCCCTAATCGTCTGGTTGTGTCTCTCTATCCCTACACTTTTACTTTTCGTATTGTTGATTAATTGGATCAATTGAATTCGGTGATCGTAAGTGTTCGTCGTAATTCAATTGAATTTAAACTTGAATTTGTGATTGTGTAACGTGATAGTTGAAACTTGTTGATTTTGTTTGTGTTAGAAATTTGATTACAAAACATAAACCTAAATTCAATTTGTCGTTAATTGTTCTAAGGCTTATACTACATTTCCTTTGATCGAAGGGTGCAAAGTAGACTATCGATCTGGTAGCCGTCCGCGTACTCGAAACATTTTTTTAAAACCTCGTTGTATAGAAAGAGTCACTTATTCACCCCCCTCTAAGTGATCGCCATATAGTCTAACACCAATACGTTGCGGCCGGAAGTTGTTGTTCACAAATACTATGGTTAAAGCAACAACTTCTTGACTATGATTTAAAATTGCAACGTATTCCAATTTATTGTGACAATACTAGTGCTATCAATCTTACAAACAATCCCGTGCTACATTCAAGAACTAAACATATAGAGATAAGGCACCACTTTCTCCGAGACCATGTAGAGAAAGGTGATATAATTTTTGAGCATGTGGAATCTAAAAACCAACATGCAGACATTTTCACTAAACCACTTGCTATGGATCCTTTCATCTACATTCGAGGAGAATTAGGTATCCTCGATATCTCCAACCTTGAATAAATGTACTTTACATATGCACTTTATATATTATATGCTTCTTGGCAACTTGGAGTATGATTCAAAGGAAAAGTGCATCAATGGTTACGGTAAAAGGTTCAATTGTATCATATCTACCTATTCCTCTCTATATCATAATTCTTTGCCTATGTGGATTCTTTTCCATCATCAACTTGACATAATCATTGCATTTCAATTAATTCATGTTCTGCACATTTTCAAAAACTTTGCTTTAAGATAGTAATAATTCTTGAAGTCCGTAAGTATAAAATGGCAATGCTTGAAATATTGTTTCCTTGATGTGTCTATAGCTTAACATGTTACATATATGCTATCCGTGTATTTCATTTCTTTATGAACACCGTTATAATATGATATGGTAACATGAAATTTGTGCATGTAAAATAATAGGATGTGTTGAGTCTTTGGTATTGGCTGCATTTTTGGTTGATAAACCATTGTGACAGGATGTACGATACAGTGTTGCAACATTGTATCATCTGACTAGTTAGTGTGTGCGCGCGCGTTTTCTATTTAAGGAATATCTATTTCTCTCTCATGAATCATGCATGGCGCCTTTAATGCTTTAGATTATTGTCAAATATATTTTTATCAAGAATCTCCTTGAAGCATATTTCTGCAGAGAATCTCTTTTATTTATTATGAAGAAATTAGGTTGGATCAAATATGTGAAGCCCAAGTTGCTTGTGACTCAAGAACGTACTGGTCTATATAAAGGATGTGCTAAACCTAATTCTGTAAGAAACTTGTTCACAGCCGTTTTTGTTTCTAGAGTCTAGTATTCTAGGTTTTGCGTGTGTTTATTTGTGAGTCTTTCTTGTGTCTCATTGATGCAAGTTTAGGACGTGTTCTCTTCGTGTTGTATTGATTGTGTTCCTCTCCTAAGCTTTGAAGTACGGAGTTAGGATTGGTTGTTACAACACTCTAAGCCTGTAGGTACGAGTGTGTAGTTTTTAGGAGTGTGTCTCCAAGAAAAGTATTTCTTATTGTGTAAACTGAAATCCTTGTTGTCTGTAAGGTTGTAAGGGAGAGAGATGGGATCTCTGATCTAAGAGTTCCTAGGTTGAAGAGTCATAGATCGTGCCTAGGTGATAAGTTGTAAACGGGATGTTTGCTGAGAACTTAGAACTAGGACCATCATAGTGATATTCCTTCCTGGATTGGTATCCCCCAGATTAGGTTGTCGTTGTGCACTGAACTGAGTCAACAAATATTGTGTCTCATTTATTTGTTTTGTTTATTTTGTTTTTGCATTATCATGTGTTATATCCGATAAAGTGCTTAGCACATCGTATCCCACACTGTACATAGCGTGCCAGGAATTTCAGGATGCATGCCTTAGTTATATCGTCTCATATTTGGATATGATACTTCTAATGAGTTCTCTTCTTCTTTTTGATATTGTCAAAGGGGGAGAGATTTGGATTGCACAAGCTAAGGATGAATAGCTAAAGAGGTCTTGAATGTCTTGAATATTATCAACATATCAAACGCATTATGGCATCAACTCAGGGCAAGCGTGCTTATGGTTAGCCTTGGCGTAATTGCGTCTGTATACATATTGCTATTTTATTGCATATTAGGTGTAGGCTTAGTTTACCTTATGCAAAGTTTTGACAATTATCAAAAAGGGGGAGAATTTAAGTGCACCAGTTCACTCCCATCTTTTAATAATTGTCAAAACCCATGAAAATAGTGTAGAACATATTTTGGCAACATTAGAAACAACTTGACAGTGAAAAACTATTTTTAAATTTTGAAAAATTGATTTTGAGGTATTTTGTATCGATACATATATCATTTGTATCGATAAAAATGTCCTGAAACTACTTCAGACTGATTTTGTGCAATTTGTATTGATACATATTTCATTTGTATCGATACAAAACTGGTGTTTCAGGGGCAGAGAGTCTCTTGTGTATCAAATCAGGCTTGCATGTAACGATACACACCAAACTCTCTCAAAAAGACCAGAGAACGCATTGTATATCGAATCATGCTTGCATGCTTCAATACATATCAGTCATTTTTCAAGAAACTGATATATGTATCGATACATATTCGTGTTTGTATCGATATATAGGTCAAAATTTTCAAATTTTATAACGTTGTCAAGTGTTTGTATTGATACAAACCATCATTTGTATCGATACATGTCTGTTCTGTTTTGCCTAAATTTGCTCAATTCTATTTTCTCTATAAATAGCAATGTGAGTTATTGTTGTAAGTGTGAGAAACCATTGTAAAAGTGAAATAGCTTAGTGAAAACACTTGTGATCTCAAATTGAGAGAGAATTTGGATAAAAGGGTTGATTCTTCACAAGATCGTCATCTTCCATCAATTTGCTAATCAATTGAAGATTGTTCGTACGGTTGATCGATAACGTTCGGTGTAATTCGCGCTGAATCATAATTACGATCAGGTTGATTTGTGAAGAAGGTTTGGGTTTCTCATCAAAGGATTCAAGATTGTGCGATTTCTTGAAGGATCAACATCTAGGATGCGAGAGAATCAGCTCGACGTTCTTTGCGGGGGTTTTCGGATCAAAGACGGCGCAAGGTTTTGGAACGTTGGAATCAGAGGTTGAAGCTTCGCTGCGTGTTGAGGTTGTTTTACATAGTTTACATTAGATTTGATATAGGGCTATTGAAGTCTTGTAAATTGTGCACTCGTATCAAAACATTTTTAATCAATAAACGCTCAAATAACCCGTTTGGATATTTGGGGGGAGACGTACCCGGCCGACCGCGAGGACGACACGAAAGCCGTTGGGAACTCCCTAATCAATCGTTTGTGTCTTTCTTCCTTTATCTCTTTACTTTACGCAATCGCTTTCATTTTCCGAATCGATTGAATTTTTGTGTTCGTAAGTGTTCATAAAAATTCAATTGTTTTATATCTTGATTGTGAAATGATTTAGGTTTGAATTGTGAAACTTGTTTGAAATGTTTGTTTGGATATATTGAACTCGATCATTTGCTTAATTTTTATCATCATACGTTCAAGGTTTATACTATTTTTCCTTTGATCAAGTGGGTGCAAAGAGACTACCGATCTGGTGGGACTTCCGCGCATTCCTTTTGAAAACAATTTTGAAAATTACATTGTTTAAAAGTGCCACGTTTTCAACCCCCCTTCTAAGTGGTTTAGCCAAGTAGTCTAACAATTATAGAATAATATTATTATATATTTTAGAAATAATTTTTTTTTTTACGCAAGCAAACTCAAGGCATTTCATTAATAATTATTGTAGCAATACAATGAGGAATAAATTTAAAGTAATGCGAGAAGCATGAGATAAAGCTGCCTTAGCAAGAGCGTGGGCGCTACCATTCGCTTGTCTCCTAGAAAAAACGACTACAAAGTCGGAGTAATTAGAGAGTAAGGTTCTACAGTGACTAATAAGTGAACCATATTCAGAGCAATTTAGCTTGTACTTGTGCACATCGTCTACCACCATTTTATAGTCCAATTCAAACACCACTTTAGAATGACCCAATTGAGCTATCCATTCAATTCCTTTGCATAAACCCCATGCCTCAGCCTCAACTGCCGTGTAAATGTCGTTATCATAACTGGAAAATGCAGCAATGAAGCCGCCTGATTCATCTCGGAGACATGCGCCCATGCTAATCTTATTCTCGTGTCTAAAAACTGCAGCGTCAACATTACACTTGAGATAGGTAGACGGCGGAGGTTGCCATGAGAGTTGTTGATCTTGTCGATCTTGCGTCTGAATGCTTGATATGATGTCATTCATTTGAGTCCAAGCTTCAATGGCGTGATTTGATCTATTAATAACTTGTTGGACCGTCTCTATCTTATTCTCCCAAAGTTTCATATTCCTCTTCTTCCACAAGCTCCACGCCGTCTTCGCGAAAGTGATCAACTGAGTCTCATTGAAGCAATATAAAATATTGATAAAGAAGACTTTAAAATTCTCAGCTTTAAGCATTTCTTGTTCTAGTTGTGTCCACAAGTTTTGTTGTCTCCAGCATGAGATACTATCATTACAACATAGGAAAATATGCCAATTATATTCAGTATAAGTTTGACAAACAACACAATTTTCTTGACAATCAATACCTTTGCTAGATAATCTTTGTCGATTTGGTAGGCAATCTCTTCCAAGCCTCCACATAAAATGCTTCACCTTAGGAGGGATTGCAAGTGCCCACAGTTTATTCCACTCACCGTCAACTTTCCAATCATTTCGATCAATCATAATATCCACACATACACAATAAGCGCTTTTAACTGAATACATACCTTTCTTATCATACCTCCAAATAATTTCATCCTTTGCATCATGGTTAAGAAGTGGTATTTGAAGAATTTCTTTGGCATCTCTATCATTGAACACTTCATGCACAAGATCAATATTCCAACTACGTGTAATATCATCAATAAGGCTACTCACCATGCTGTTTTGTGTGAAATGGTTACTAGTGGTTGTAATGAATGAGCTTTGCTCATTTCTAAGCCAAGAAGTGTTTTCAATGGGAATCAAAGAACCGTCACCTATTTTCCAACGATAACCATGTTTCAACAAAGTTCGAGAAGACCAGATACTACGCCACACATAACTAGGATTATGCCCCAACGACGCTCCTAGAAAATCCACGTTTCGGAAATATTTAGCTTTGAAAACCTTAGACACCATAACATTCGAATTGGTTAAGAAATTCCAACCTTGTTTTCCCAACATGGCCAAGTTGAAACCATAGATATTACGAAAACCCATTCCTCCCCATTCCTTTCTCATGGTCAATTTGTCCCAGCTCATCCATCTAATACCCTTTGAGCTATCTCCCTTTATACCCCACCAAAAGGAATTTAGCATCTTTTCAATCTCGTCGCCTATGGACATTGGTAGAAGAAACACGCTCATACAATAGGAAGGAATAGCTTGAGCAACCGACTTTATTAAGACTTATTTCCCTGCTTGAGAGAGCATTTTGCTACTTGTAATACCCTAATTTTCCACTTTTGTAAATAAATATTCTATTTTAAAAATTATTTCTTATTTTTATAAAAAATGTCCAAAAAATAGTTTCAAAAATAGTCTTTTCGCGTCTTTCATTAATTTTGCATAAAATCACAAAAAAATATGTTTCATTTCATTTTCATTCGTTCATTTTTATTTTCATCGCATTTTAATTTTAAAAGCATCAAAAATATTTTATTTTAATCAATAAAACATTTTATTCTTTTTTATCACAAATATCATTTTTTCAATGAACCAATCACATTATGCCACATCATCATCTCAACCACGTAATCATTTTCATTATCATTTTCTTTTTAATTCATTTCATTAATCCAAACCATACCATTATTACAAAAATGTCATCTAACATAATATTCCTCTATAAATATTAAAATAATCATACTCAATCATTGAGCACAAATTCACAAAAATCAGAGCCTCCACGCGCCACCACGCGCCGCCACCGGAAACCACTTTGCCGGCCACCCAAAAATCCACCAAAATCAACAATCAAATACACTTTTCTAAAGCTTCAAACCCTCCTAAACCCATTTCCAACCTCAGATGTGCCAAAAAAACATTGGAAACGATCAGATCGGAGTTTCCACGTCGGTCTCGAATTTCACCTTCATTTTGGACAGATTCGAACTCCAAAAAGGGTAAAAATAAGTTGTTTGATACTCCTAAGACTGGTCTGAACCTTGCTTGATCATTAATTTCGCACGAAATCGCGTTTTTGTTCGGTTTATGATTTTTGAGTCCGAGCATAAATCGGTTCGATTTGCTTTATTGGTGCGTCTTTTCGTGATAAACAATTGTTGTCCTTCGAGGATGGTGAACCGGTTATCCAAGATAAACAGTAAGTGGGGCATTCAGCAAGTTTCTCAAATCTTGGTTTTTGAACAATTTGCTATGCCAAAAGATGAAGAGGATAATGGAAATAGTCAAGATAAGTTGCACCTGTGTTTTTCAAACATAGTCTTTGCAAACTAGCTTTTTATTCTTTTCTTGTCAAGCATTTGTTTGCTTTTAAGATTATGTACTTCGTCAAGTATTTTAAATATAATAAACATGCATGTTTTTGGAATCCATCCATTTGTGTTCACCTCTACTTTCTTATTTTATTGCTTACAAACTTGGAGCGAGGATGATGAAAACAAATAACTGATCTTTGCTGATTTATGCTTTCAATTGTAAAAACTTAGTTGATGATGTAAAGCATTGTTTCACTTTCTTACATTATTTCATAAAAAAATTTTTTTTGAATTGAGCCGTTCTTGCATATGTTTGTTGTTATCTGATTCTCCTAGTTTCATGAGACATATCTTTTTTAGAAAGAAAAAAATAATAATAAACAATCAATTTTGGTTTGATTCTTGACCTGATACTTTAAGAGTATATAGGTTGTTTTGCACTTTAAGCTACGTTATGAATGTTGAGGAATGATTCAATAAAATCGGTACTGTCTTAACACCTTAGACTCTCAAAACTATGCAAGATTAATTTGAGTACTAATTTTGACGAAGACCTGAACATAAGTTTTTAAGTAACCTCAGTAGTTTATCTTAGCAGTCGGCACCATCTCTGGCACGAACTAAGTAAGAAATCGATGAACATAAGTGAATGATCCAGAAATTGAACATAAGTGAATCGATGAACATAAGTGAATGCACTTATTGAGTTAGAAGACCCTCACTCGGTTGTTTAACCCAGTAGTTGTTGAAAAAACCATAGTAAATATACCCATTTAGCGGTTGGTTCAGAGGAGTCTGGTTCTGAACTTGGTAGGGCGGGTTGCTATCCGATCCCCCACAATTGCATTTGGAAGAGAAAGAGGGATTTTACCAAGCTTATATTACAAGCTCCCCTCGATATATGATCATAATCACTAACAGATTTTTCTACTATGAGCGTGTACAAGATAACGGGCTTAATGTGATTGCTCTTGAATGAAAAGGGTGGAAAAAATTTAAACAAAAGTTAGAGTTACAATAAAATACTTCAGATTTCTCTTCATATGCTGAGAGTCTTTGACTGCAATATGTGGTTTTGTGTTATTACAGTGCTCGTAGTATTGATTGTTATTACTTGATTTTCTTCTCTAGCTGGCAACCACGTATGGTTAGAGTTGTCGTGTCCTGTTTCAAACCTGTGCTAAAAAAGAGTTACTATTTATGGGCTAAAGGACAAACAAATGTTCAAGTATGGGGAATCTGATAACACAAATTTATATCATTTTCTCGCTTGATTTACATGAATTTTAGTTGCATGTAATAACCCTCAAAAGACCTAATTTAAGCTAGGTTCACTTCGAAAGCATATTCAGCAAGTTTATTGTTACGCTGACTCCTCCTGTTTGATTAATTAGTAATTAGCTTTTGTATATATCATGTGTTTCCCTTCAAAATATTCACTTCCAAAAATTTGCATATGCATTGTATCAAAAATACTTTTCAGAAGAAATGATTTTACATGCAAATTAATACTTGACATCAAAGAAATTTGAACAATGGTCTGATCAAAGATAAAGCTTATTTGAGACGCTCCTAGCTAGGGGCAAGTTATCTAGAGGCAAACAACTTGAATACCCTGCTTATCAAGGTCGAATTGGTTCAAGAAATGGTTAGATTACAAATATCAGTTGGTCAGGGACATACCCTTCAAAGATTCAAGTACTTGGGGCAAATTATGTCAAGATTTCATCTTCCTAAAAAGTTACATGTGGTGAGGTATGGCAAAACCGTGGTTGTCAATACCATGGATGGTAAAGAGTTTCCACTCTTAGTGCACGCTGTTGTAGTCAAGGAAAGCTGTTGTTCCTCTTTCGAAGTCAGTTTAAACACCCGTCCTGCAACAGAAGCTTGCAAGGGTCCTCATCTCAACAATATCAGAGTTATTCAGATTCTCGATGCCGGGAAATTCAAATTATCTTCGACAGAAACTCATAAATTCATGCATTCATGCATACATGCATTCACGCATACATGCATACAAACTCCTGCATATTATCAGATAATTCATGTGCATTAGTTTTGCATTTAGGCATCATATATACATAATCATGCATTCATGAAGCACATGTTCAAAATGTTGTTTTAACAGGTTGCGGACTTGGATCTCTAATTCAGTGAAAAAGGTTGATGTGCCTAATTCTCCAACAAGATGGTTATTGAATCGTAATTTCTCAACAAGAAGGGTTGATGAATCTTTTCCCCAGTGAACTGGTCAACAAAGTGTCATCCCAAGCAGATCAGTCAGTGCATCATATTCTCCATGAGAAAGGTTGAGGAATCGTTTCTTTCCCCAATGAGGTAATTGATAATTGTTCATCTCCAGTAAGTCCGTTGGAACACCGCATTTTCAGCAAGTCGGTTGTTAAACCGTTTTCCCCGGTAAAGTTGGCTTATGCACAGCATCCCCAGCGAATGGATCAATAAGTCATTATCCTCAGTAAGCTGGTCAGCATACTGCATCCTCAGTAAAGTTGGTACTCTATACCTCAGCAAGTTGGTTTCCCAAACCATATCCTCAATGGAGTTTCCGCATCTACAACAAGTTGATTGATGAACCATGTTTCTCAACAAGACAGGTGTCTGACAGTTACCAAGAATAATGACAGAATGTTCAACTTTCTTTCCCCAGCGAGTACTCTTTTTCAAGATACCTCAAACCTCATCTAATTACCCCAGCAATTTTTCAGTGAGCTAAGGTTCGGATTGTCAGTTCTCCAGATTGGATGGTGAATGATTCAAGTCAGTATCTCATCTCACAATTTTCCGGATAGGGTGGGAAATTATTTTATCTCAAGGTAATTTTTTTCGAATTGGTCGAAAAGTTATCTCGTAGTTTTCCGGATAGGTCAGTAAGCTTTTTCAAGGTTTTTTGGATTGGTCGATAAACCATTTTATATCATGGTTTTCCAGATTGGTTGATAACCTGTGTTATCTCTTGATTTTCCGGATTGGTCGGAAGGTAAGCTTTTTCAAGGTTTTTCGGATTGGTCGATAAACCATTTCATATCATGGTTTTCCAGATTGGTTGGTAAGCTGTGTTATCTATTGATTTTCTGGATTGGTCGGAAGGTTGTCTTTTTCAAGGTTTTTTGGATTGGTCGATAAACCAGTTCATATCATGGTTTTCCAGATTGGTTGGTAAGCTATGTTATGTCTTGATCTTCCGGATTGGTCGGAAGGTTGTCCTTTTCATGGTTCTTCAGATTGGTCAAGAAAATATTTCAAATCATTGTTTGATAGTTTGGTTGGTAAGCTATGTTATCTCATGATTTCTACGGTCTACGCACCCGGTAGAGTGGGGACGATCAGTTTTGGAGTTCAGGTACCCTGAGGGGAGAAGACTTCGTTTTTCTTTTATGGTCGACACACCAGTAAAGTGGTAACGATCAGTTTTGGAGTTCAGGTACCCTGAGGGGAGAAGACTTCGTTTTTCTTTTATGATCAACACACCCGGTGGAGAGGTAATGATCAGTTTTGGAGTTCAGATACCCTTAGGGGAGAAGACTTTGTTTTTCTTTTATGGTCAACACACCCGGTGGAGAGGTAATGATCAGTTTTGGAGTTCAGATTCCCTAAGGGGAGAAGACTTCGTTTTTCTTTTACGGTCGACACACCCATAGGGAGGGTGACGATCAGCTTTGAGATAACGCGCCCATAGGGAGGGAGGTGACTCAGTTTTTATGGTCTATACACCCATAGAGAGGGAGACGATCATTTCATTCACAGGTATTCTGCTACTAATCATCCGAGGTATGTTTCCACCTTCATCTTCCATATGCATTCATTGTCATTACATCACCTTCACACCACAAAATTAGGGTATTTGTATTTAATTACCTTTTACTTCAAACGCATAAAGATGCAAGTTATTTACGCATTCGAGTATAAGATAATTAAATAGGGACAACTGTAATACCCTAATTTTCTGCTTTTGTAAATAAATATTCTATTTTTAAAATTATTTCTTATTTTTATAAGAAATATCCAAAAATAGTTTCAAAAATAATCTTTTCGCGTCTTTCATTAATTTTGCATCAAATCACAAAAAAATATGTTTCATTTCATTTTCATTCGTTCATTTTTATTTTCATCGCATTTTAATTTTAAAAGCATCAAAAATATTTTATTTTAATCAATAAAACATTTTATTCTTTTTCATCACAAATATCATTTTTTCAATGAACCAATCACATTATGCCACATCATCATCTCAACCACGTAATCATTTTCATTTTCATTATCATTTTCTTTTTAATTCATTTCATTAATCCAAACCATACCATTATTACAAAAATGTCATCTAACCTAATATTCCTCTATAAATACTAAAATAATCACACTCAATCATTGAGCACAAATTCCCAAAAATCAGAGCCTCCACGCTCCTCCACGCACCACCACGCGCCGCCACCAACCACCACCGGAAACCACTTTGCCGGCAACCCAAAAATCCACCAAAATCAACAATCAAATACACTCTTCTAAAGCTTCCAACCCTCCTAAACCCATTTCCAACCTCAGATTTGCCAAAAAACCATTGGAAACGAGCACATCGGAGTTTCCACGTCGGTCTTGAATTTCAACTTCATTTTGGACCGATTTGAACTCCAAAAAGGGTAAATATAAGTTGTTTGATACTCCTAAGACTGGTCTGAACCTTGCTTGATCATTAATTTCGCACGAAATCGCGTTTTTGTTCGGTTTATGATTTTTGAGTCCGAGCATAAATCGGTTCGATTTGCTTTATTGGTGCGTCTTTTGTGAAATCTAACACCGGATTCGAGTTTTACGCAAAAAGCCGAGTGGGACGGTATATGGTTTCGCAAGTTTGGTGACCGGAAGAAGCTTCGACCGTCGTCGCCGCCGGTAACAATGGAGGACGGCCGGATTCGCGAGTTCTGCAATTTTTGAAGCTTGAAGAAGACTCCCTCGCCACGTGTCAGCTCTAAAGTGGCCATATGCTTTGCGCGCCCCCAGCCGGTTCATTGGGACGAACCGGTTTGTTGTTGAACTGGATCCGGTTCGGTTTTTTGTGATTTTTGTTTTTTTTTTGGATTGGTTATTGGGCTTTGGGCCTCTTGCTTGCTGGATCTATTTTGCTGCTTCTACACCTACTTTCAGGTTTGCACCACCTGTTCAACAATGAATTTATTTATCACCCGATAAATTTATTTATCCTTCGATAAGTTTATTTATCCTTCGATAAATTTATTTATCATTCGATAAATTTATTTATCCTTCGATAAGTGTATTTATCCTTCGATAAATTTATTTATTAATCGATAAATTTATTTTTCCTTCGATAAATTTATTTATCATTTGTACAATGTTACTTTATCATTTCTCAATTATTTAACTGTCTGAATGTTGAACTGTGATCTCTCTGAACTTGGTTTAATCTTTGTTTCTTTTCTTAAAACTAAAATTGACTTTTCAATTAAAGCGGAAAAGATGGGAGCGTGACGTACGTCTCGTTCGGCTCGAATAGTACAGTCTGTGACGTACATCTCAAATGGTGTACTATTCCTGTTTTAATCAATTAACTTTAATAACTGAATGGAAAAGAGGGAGCGTGACGTACATCTCGTTCGGCTCGGATAGGACAGTCTGTGACGTACATCTCAGATGGTGGACTATTCCCATTCACTGAACAGTCTCAAAACTTAAAAACAACACAACTCACTTCAAATTCTTTTTCCTGCCTCCGTGTAGTCAACTCTTTTTCAACTGCCCTTGCACAGTCAAAAAATCTTTTAACTGTTTTCTTAAACGGATGACGCTTTATCCATTCCCCTGCTACAGACAAACGCTTAAGCCTCAGTTGAGCATACAAGCATACTGTTGTATCAGTGGAATGCGACCTAAGCATTGTTCACTAAAAACAACCAACACATAAAATCTTTTTCAGGAAGAACTACGTGAGCTTTGACTTCCTCATTGTACTTGGGGGATACGTAGGAGCAAGAGCCTCTCTTGTCAAGCCAAATAATAAAAAACTCTTTTTTGCCCTTTCTGTTCAATATGCTGTAATTTATTTTATTTTATGCGGTTAACTCTGTTTATGCAAACCAAAATTCCTCAAATGGTTCCCTTTGAGTACAACGGATGAGGGGGTGTTAACGTCTTCCCCTCATGTAACCAATTCCCGAACCCGATCTTTGCAAGGTTTTATCATTATTTTCCTTTCCCCTCACGGAATAAATAAAATATGGTGGCGGCTTCATTGTTTACATTTGTGCATTGCATTTGATCATTGCATATCTGTATATTTTTTGCGTCGGGTACTACACTACTCCAATTAGAAATTTTATTCCAGATACGGTCCTTTATGTAGTTGAAGATAGTTTTTTTGCTTCTACCTATCATGGAGGGGAGGCCCAAATGTTTACCAGTGCCTAAACATTCTGTGACCTGTAGTATTTGTGACAAATTATTTTTCAGGTCATTTGCGACATTTCGGCTAAAATAAATTTCAGACTTTTGCATATTTATCAACTGACCAGAAGCATTAGCATAAGTATACAAAATTCATTTCAACATATTTGTTTCATTTTCATTTGCACGAAACAAAAGAAAACTGTCATCAGCAAATAAAAGGTGATTAATAGAAGGAGCTCGACGGCATACCTTGATTCCATGTAAACTCCCATTACTTTCAGCTTGTTTAAGGAGTGCAGACATGCCTTCGGCACAAAGAATATATAGGTACAGTGAGAGGGGATCACCTTGTCGGAGGCCTCTTCCCGGCGTAATAGGTCCGACTCTCTCATCATTAACAATGACATGACAGCTGACATTTGTAACACACATTCGCATCCAGCGAATCCAAATAGCATCAAAACCCATGTTCTCCATAACACCAAAAAGGTAAGACCAATCAACTCTATCATAGGCCTTGCTAATGTCTGTTGAGGAAAATTCTCTTTGGTTCTTGTTTTAATGACAACAAACCTTATAGAATAAATGTTAAGTTTTATGAATGGTGAACTACTGATGTTTGCACTTGAGTTTTTGTGAAAGCAAGATAATGACAAAAGTGGACAAGCTAGACACCACTACATCAACAAGTGCATTTTATATACTCAACGATGAAATATTTCGAGTTGCATCAGATAATGACAACAATATCATCACAAGCTTCAAGAAGATATTTAAAGAGTGTTGTTTCCACCATTAGAAGAATTTATTGAAGAATTAAGCAAGAAAATAGGCTTTATGGTTAATGGTCTTCTTCATCATGTATTGATTATTCAAGGAAGAATATGAAGTTAATAGTTGAAGAATAAGAATGGAAAAACCTGCATCACAAGTTACATAAAGATTATATTTGATGTTGTGTGACAAAACTCACATTGGATTTATGTTACATTCTTTAAGGTTTTACTACCACAAAAGGAATGGTGGATACACGGAATCTTAAATGTTTACTCAAATTATCATCCCACCAAGACTTCTTAAGATGAGAATATTTGAGAATGATTTCACAAGTTTTCATAAGAGCTTATGCAAAAGGCATAAACGTTTTAAATCATTTTTCAAATTAGAAAATTATAACTCTCATGTTGAGTAAACCCTCGCCACCACTAAAGCATCTCAAGATACTCAATGAACAAGTAACAATGTGGGCAAAACATCAAGAGGATGTATGAAAAGTTTTGGAGCAACATGAAGATCACTCTTTGAGAAAATCTTGAAATAATGTTTCAAGAATGGTCTGAGATTGATCTCTAGACTGCATTTTGTTTTTGCTCAAGAACATTTATCAAGCTTAAAGTATTTACTGATAAGTCAATGATGTCAAGACAAATAAACATTTTTCATTGAAGAATCTCATCAGTTATTGCAAAGTCCATTTTAGGAAGGAATATGTTTGTCATAAATATTATTCTTCCATTGTTGGGCAATTTGAAGAACAAAGCATGTGCATAAAGATCAATGATGATTCTCCAAGTGTTTTGTTATTTATTTTCTTATCAGTTCAAATATTCTTGGTTACATAGACCAATCACAACTCAACAACAAGCTTTTAGTATTGGTTGTCATGTACCATTTAAGAAGACTTATTTATTTAAAAGGCTATACTAGTCTTCCTTATTTTATGGAGAAGTACAAAGCAAGGACAATGATCAAGTACAAGAGAAATGTAGCCTTAACAGTAAACCAGCTGTATATTACCACTATGTCAAGTACACTCATCATTCTCCACAATTTTATCATGTTATTCTTCAGCCCAACTTTGAGACTGGTCTAAGACTGATAACATAAAGAATGATTTTATGTGTACTTTAAAGACAGCTCACCAACAGCTATTTTATCATGTGCAAAATACTTCCAACGGCTATTCTTGATTCCCAAGCATTGTACTTTCAGTTCTAGCTCATTACAACTCATCCATAGGCTCCTTTGATTTAAATCTGCCTACAGGATCAGTTTGAGACCGGTCTGCCAGACGCTCCTTCTTGGAATTTAATTGATTAATTTATTTGGAAGAGGCTCCACTTGCTGGTTACTTTATGTAACGGCTATACTTGTTGATCAAGGCATGAAGACATAAATATTTCCTATAAATAGGCCTTCATTTCAACATGGAAGATTAAGAGAGTTCAACCTACAAATCATCAATCACTTGTTTTTGTCTACAAGTCATACAACTCTTCTTTCATCACTCAAACTCAAGATCTCCAATGTCATCACTACTTCAGAGTTTATAGAGTGATTTTATTTGCTTCTCAAACTACCCTTTGAGTTTCCATAAGCAAATATTTCAAGAGACCACATTTCAACATAACTCACTTTAAAGTGGTTGTATCTTTATCTCAATTTTACCACTCACACTCCAGTTCTTTATCAACCTCTTGGATCAAAATATTATTGAGTGTATTGAGTGTATTTTGTATAAGCTTCTCAACTTGGTTGAGTTTATTGTAAAGCATAGATCCGGAACAAACTCTTTGTAAAAAGAAGATTGCTCAAGTCAATACGTAACTATTGTTTGAGTGCTACCTTAGGACTAAGGTAGAAGTAAGCTCGTAAGGCTTAAAGAAACTTTGATCTTGGTCTAGATCAAAGAGAAAATTGTAATTTGAGATCGGTAGTATCTCAGGATTATAGTGGAAATCTCACGGACGTGGGGACTGGACTAGCCCAAGATTCGGGTGAACCAGTATAACTTTTATGTGTGTCTTTCTCTTACCTTCAACTTTTTATTTACTATAAACACACTTCACACAAACCACTTCATTTACATTTAATTTTATTTCCACGTAGTAGAGAACGCTCTCAGATTAATCTAAGAACATTCTATGAACAATCTAAGAACATTCTCAAAACAATCTCTTTTATTGTTTTACAACTAACCAAATATTTTGAGAACATTCTCATGTTTAATCTTAAAGTTTTGTTGAATATATAACCTTGTTATTTCATCCAAGTATACACTTGAGATCATTTTATAGATTGCAGGATTAAATTTTAAAAGGGTCACAATTCAAACCCCCCCTTTCTTGTGACTATTTCTTCCACTTCAATTGGTATCAGAGCTCTGGCTCTAGAGCACTTAACAGTGTAAGAGGAAAAGATTCAGGAAGGAAGTGATGTCAAAACCTGCAAATCAAAGTATGTGCCATAAATGCAAAAAGAAGGGACATTCTAAATCTAAATGTCACCAAAACAAAAAAGTGCAAAGAAGGCTCGCTTCAAAGAAGAAATACATGATGGCAACTAAATGTGACTTTGATGATTCCAAAATAGAAGAAAAGGTCAACACATGTCCAATGGTAAATGAAGAGATAACAATTTTTAAACATTTTCCTTTATATATAGAAAGTGAAATTGAATTTGATAGTCTTCTAAATGATTCAAACACTTTATCTCAAAAGTGTACTTCTTTAGAAAATCAATTATTTGAGATAAAGAAAGAAAAAGAGAAACTACAAATCTTGAATGATAAATATTTTAAAACCATTCAAGAATTGCAGAACTCTCATTTAGAATTGTTTGAGCAACAAAATATTCTCAACAAAGATCAAATCAATAATCATATTCTAGAATGTTCAGAAATTCTTGAAGAGAATGTTGTTTTAAAAGAAAATATTTTAGAATTGAAAAATGACATAACAAGTTATTGTAATTCTAAAGAAACTTTTCAAAAGTTTATGGGATCACAAGTAGATATTTTTGACAAACCGAACATATGTTTTAGAATTGCTCAAAAACCAATGTTATATCAAAATTCTTTTATCCCTTTGAAAGTTAAAAAGATGCAAATATACAAATGTTGATATTGTTACAAATATAGTCATATAGAATCTTTTTATTTTAAGAAAATATTTAAATGTAAAAAACATTCTCATCAGAAACAAGAACATTCTTAGAATGGTCTCAGAAGGGATTTTTATTCTAAAACTTCATATAAGAGATCATCTTATTATTATAAGAAGAAATCTTATAAGAGGAATAACACTAAACTCCAAGGACCCAAATCACTATGGGTACCAAAATCATTATTAACTTGTGTTGTAGGAATCTCTTCAAGTAGTCAAGAAAATGCATTGATGCTTGGAAATTTATACTCAAAGAATATGACTTTGGAAAGACAATATTTCCCCATATCTAAAAAGGGATGAATGGTGAATTTGCAACTTTTGAAATCTTTGACAATAATCAAACCAAAGGTACATGTATAATTAATTAAATGTTTGTGCATATTTAAGGACTTTTTTATATGTTGTAGTTTTGCTTCATAACTTCACTTAACTTTGTTTAATTTGGATTTGAAGTTATTTCTAAAAACTCACATGTTTAAGATGAAGCAAACATCTTCATGTTTTATGAATTTCAATTCAAATCATGTTTCTATATTTTTTCAAAAAGATAAATGACTTATGCATACAATAGTTTATCAAGTGAATATGAAAATTATTGCAAATATATTTGGTCTAGTAAGACTTTTTTGAAAAATTAACTGTGAAAAGGATAAAGCTTGAGAAATGTTCCAAGCCTTCATTTCAAAAATATAAACCATAAATCTCTTGAACTATTTCATATTGGTTTATTTGTTTTTATATCTCAAGTTTTATGACTTAATTTGTAATGCTTGACATTTATTCAAAGATCCGGAACTTTCTTTTTGAAACATAAGAATGTTTATTTTAAGCTTTTAAGTTCTTTATAAAGAGGTTCTATTTTTAAAAGCTCAAAAATAATGTTTTGTAAGTAGTGATCATGGGGAGTTTTTCAAAAAACTTTCTTTCAAAAGATTTTTTGATAAAAATGACATTTCACTTGATATGTCTTGTTTTAGGAACTCCCCAACAAATATATGGCTATAACTTTTCCAAATGAACTAAGTGTTGAAAAATAGTTTTGAAAGAAACCATAGACATTGCATGCTATATTTTGAATCATGTTTCTATTAGAAAAATATTTGAGTAAGGCTTCATATGTTTTTCAAAAATTGAAACTCTATTATATCATGTTTTTATATTTTTTGAGTCATTACTATACTTGGTATAGAAAAGAAAACATTGAGAAAATTGTTTCAAAATATAAAAATCTTTTTTTGGTTACTCTCTACATTTTATAAATACTATAGAACATGCAATCTCAAAATCTCGAAGTTGAAAAAATATCCATATTACATTTGATGAGTTTTAGAAGAGAAGATAATGGTGTTGATAACAATGAACAACAACATATTAAGCATTGAAATGTTCAATTTAATTAATGCTAAGATGGAAGAATCTTTTTCATTAACTTTCAAGAAGGAATATAAGTTGCTTCACAATATGTATTAAATTTCTAAGGAAATGAAGCATAGAAAAGGTTTATGAGAATGACATGTTTGTCATTTAACAACTTGCTAAATGATTGAAGTTGAAACTTGCATATGTCATTGTGTAACATATGATCAATACAACAAATACTAGAACAAGGAAATTTATTTTTTCCTTAAGGGCTTGTTCTTCATCAAGATTTTTCATATCTACATGATTGACTCAAAACGAAGAAAATGGTCAACTCCTTCACTTCCTTTGACTTCAAAGATGATCTTCATATAAACATGAGTTTGTTAATCTTGTGAACTTTGCTACTGAGATCAATCTCAGAACAATCTTCCTGACATGGCAGCATGTATCAAAGGCAAAGAAGTTCTACTTGAAGATAACAAATATTAGTCTTATTGATTAATCTTGACATCTCATTGAATATTGATTAAAGCATTGTCATTGATCTTGGATCAACCTCTTTTCAAGCTACTGCTCTAATATACTTGAAGATGGTGAATTTACTCAACACTAGATAATGCATTAAAGGATAAGTCTTATCTTCTCAACCATCAATCAAGTGTCCTCAATTTACAATGATGTTAAACTAATGAGCATGTGGTAAAATTTCAATACATTTGAAGATGCTCTCATCATTGAACCTCAAGTAACGAAATTCATTATATGAGGTACAAAAACTCTAATTTTAAATCTTATAACATTTGCATTGTGATATGCTTGAAAACTCTTATGCATTATTATAAGAGATTGATTGGTTGATCTTGAAATCTAAAATGAATTTTGAATTTTCTTTATGCATGTATATGAATTTACAACTTAAATGAGAACATCAAGTTTGTCATAACTGTGTATGCATATGATAAATTCATTTCTGAAATGCAATAAGTTTTGCACCATTTGTTGTTACATATTTCATAATTTTTTCTCATACATGATTTCTTTCAAATCATCATGCTAATGTGAAAATTATAAACATCTTTATTTTTGTGCAAATTTACCTCTTTGCATTTTTAATAGCAATACTTTTTCAAATATGTTACAGTCGTATTGCTATCAAAGTTTTGTTAGGTGTTGTTTTAACAAGTTACACCTTCTCCATAAAGTTTTGATCCTTTTTTAAAAAGATCAATTTGACATGTCCATAACCTTTTGAATTATTTCTTGTTTTAATAGTCTTGTGGCAAAAGTTTTAAAAGTGTATGGATTACATTTGTGATCAATATTTTTTGCATGACATGATTATGTGCTTAATTATCTTTGTGAACAAATGAACATTTTTGTGGAGTTAGTCTCTTGATTATCCTCCATGATAGACCAACATTTTTGAACAAGAAAGATGACAAAAATATTTTACTTTGATATATGTCATAGTTTGTTCTTACATAAGTATGACTTATAATACATTTCAATGAAAAATATTTTTTTTCTATAAGTCTTTTATATGTGCACTTTTCTCAATATAAAATTTTGGATTAATCCAATATTTGTTGCACATCTTGATTAGCCTATAGTTTGCTTCATGTTTAAGCATAACTTTTTTGAATATGGCCTTTCAAAAATCAACTTTTTGTTATGACTTATGTAAAAGATCCTACTTCAATGGTTTTAAATGATTATCCATTTTTTATTGGATTTATTTCTTGAAGGATTTTAACTAGAGAACACATGATTGGTCTTCATGAGAATAATTTGAGTGTCTACTCTTATTAATGTTATATTTTGGTCTAAGAAGAGTAATTGTTGCACATTATGTTTTTAAACTCATATTTGACTTTTTGTCAACATAAAAGTGCTGTCTTCAAATTTTGATCTTTGATCATATTTCTACACTTTCATGTTATGAGATGTGAACAAATATTTTTGTAAAAGATGATCCTTCGAATATTTTTTTTTTGTTTCTTGGAAAAAGAATCATCTTCAAAATATTTGAAAAAGAGAGAAATTTTTTTACACGATTCAATTTACTCTGATTTCACTACTTCCGCATATGTATCATTTTCTCTCTAATTTAAAGTTTTTTTTTGACATTTTACAAATGATTACAACATAGTCTTGTCCATCATTTCCATATTTTGAGAATGATCATGTTTTAAATGAATATTCATCTAATAAGACTTAGGGGGAGTTTTCAAGAAATTTAAGAAGTGTTTATTTCCTCTCAAATTGCATTCTCATTGAGGTCAAAATCACTTTTTCTAAAATTAAGAATAAATAGCATTCATTTTTATCAAATGCTTGCATGTGTTTACATGTGATTTAATCATTATTTAAGTAATGATTTCAATATTGTTTGGAATGACTATTGATCACATGATATGTGCTTTAATGTTAAAATGCAAACTTGATAAGTTTGATATGTGAATAAATTTCTCAATTGCATGTTTTATGTCCCACTCTTATTTTTGACAATTGCACATCATATTTTTTATCACCCCTATACTTTTTGATAGATGACAAAAGGGGGAGAGATATATGATGAGAGAAAAATCTAAGATGGAAATAATTAATGAAGAATGTTATGAATTAACCTCTTGCATGTGTTTAGGGGGAGTTTAATTAGAATCATAAGAATTAAACTCTTGCATGAATTTAGGGGGAGCTTAATTGCATAACTATGAACATTCTTATATTTGTTATTATATCCATCCATAAAACATAAGATTTATTCAAAAGGTTTGTCATTATCAAAAAGGGGGAGATTGTTGAGGAAAAATCTCTTTGGTAGGTTATTGTTTTAATGACAACAAACCTTATAGAATAAATGTTAAGTTTTATGAATGGTGAACTACTGATGTTTGCACTTGAGTTTTTGTGAAAGCTAGATAATGACAAAAGTGGACAAGCTAGACACCACTACATCAACAAGTGCATTTTATATACTCAACGATGAAATATTTCAAGTTGCATCAGATAATGACAACAATATCATCACAAGCTTCAAGAAGATATTTAAAGAGTGTTGTTTCCACCATTAGAAGAATTTATTGAAGAATTAAGCAAGAAAATAGGCTTTATGGTTAATGGTCTTCTTCATCATGTATTGATTATTCAAGGAAGAATATGAAGTTTAATAGTTGAAGAATAAGAACGGAAAAACCTGCATCACAAGTTACATAAAGATTATATTTGATGTTGTGTGACAAAACTCACATTGGGTTTTATGTTACATTCTTTAAGGTTTTACTACCACAAAAGGAATGGTGGATACACGGAATCTTAAATGTTTACTCAAATTATCATCCCACCAAGACTTCTTAAGATGAGAATATTTGAGAATGATTTCACAAGTTTTCATAAGAGCTTATGCAAATGGCATAAACGTTTTAAATCATTCTTCAAATTAGAAAATTATAACTCTCATGTTGAGTAAACCCTCGCCACCACTAAAGCATCTCAAGATACTCAATGAACAAGTAACAATGTGGGCAAAACATCAAGAGGATGTATGAAAAGTTTTGTAGCAACATGAAGATCACTCTTTGAGAAAATCTTGAAATAATGTTTCAAGAATGCTTTGAGATTGATCTCTAGACTGCATTTTGTTTTTCCTCAAAAACATTTATCAAGCTTAAAGTATTTACTGATAAGTCAATGATGTCAAGACAAATAAACATTTTTCATTGAAGAATCTCATCAGTTATTGCAAAGTCCATTTTAGGAAGGAATATGTTTGTCATAAATATTATTCTTCCATTGTTGGGCAATTTGAAGAACAAAGCATGTGCATAAAGATCAATGATGATTCTCCAAGTGTTTTGTTATTTATGTTCTTATCAGTTCAAATATTCTTGGTTACATAGACCAATCACAACTCAACAACAAGCTTTTAGTATTGGTTGTCATGTACCATTTAAGAAGACTTATTTATTTAAAAGGTTATACTAGTCTTCCTTATTTTATGGAGAAGTACAAACCAAGGACAATGATCAAGTACAAGAGAAATGTAGCCTTAACAGTAAACCAGCTGTATATTACCATTATGTCAAGTACACTCATCATTCTCCACAATTTTATAATGTTATTCTTCAGCCCAGCTTTGAGACTGGTCTAAGACTGATAACATAAAGAATGATTTTATGTGTACTTTAAAGACAACTCACCAACAACTATTTTATCATGTGCAAAATACTTCCAACGGCTATTCTTGATGCCCAAGCATTGTACTTTCAGTTCCAGCTCATTACAGCTCATCCATAGGCTCCTTTGATTTAAATCTGCCTACAGGATCAGTTTGAGACCGGTCTGCCAGACGCTCCTTCTTGGAATTTAATTGATTAATTTATTTGGAAGAGACTCCACTTGCTAGTTACTTTATGTAACGGCTATACTTGTTGATCAAGGCATGAAGACATAAATATTTCCTATAAATAGGCCTTCATTTCAACATGGAAGATTAAGAGAGTTCAAGCTACAAATCATCAATCACTTGTTTTTGTCTACAAGTCATACAACTCTTCTTTCATCACTCAAACTCAAGATCTCCAATGTCATCACTACTTCAGAGTTTATAGAGTGATTTTATTTGCTTCTCAAACTACCCTTTGAGTTTCCATAAGCAAATATTTCAAGAGACCACATTCCAACATAACTCACTTTAAAGTGGTTGTATCTTTAAGCTCGTAAGGCTTGAAGAAACTTTGATCTTGGTCTAGATCAAAGAGAAAATTGTAAGAACAATCTAAGAACATTCTCAAAACAATCTCTTTTATTGTTTTACAACTAACCAAATATTTTGAGAACGTTCTCATGTTTAATCTTAAAGTTATGTTGAATATATAACCTTGTTATTTTATCCAAGTATACAATTGAGATGATTTTATAGATTGCAGGATTAAATTTTAAAAGGGTCACAATTCAAACCCCCCTTTCTTGTGACTATTTCTTCCACTTCAATGTCAATTTTTAAAGCCGCTTCACCTTTATTACCTCTTGTTTTGTATTTTAAATAATGGATAATTTTAGAGGTAATCAATACATTATCCGTAATGGATCTACCTGCAACAAAACCTGATTGCTCATTTGAGATGCATTTATCAAGGACATTTTGTAGTCTGTTAGCCAATGTCTTAGCCAATATTTTATAAACTACATTGCATAATGATATTGGTCTAAGATCCTTCATGCTCCTAGGATGATCACATTTGGGGATAAGGACAATATTCGTGCCACCTAGAGAGGTAGGGAGTATATCTTCATGAAGCAACTTTTTACAAGCAATAATAACTTCTCTTCCACATAGCAACCAGAAGCGTTTGTAGAAAGTCGGGTTCAGTCCATCTGGGCCAGGAGCTTTGTCTGATTGCATTTGAAAGATAGCATCTTTAAACTCGCCATCTCCAAAAGGGGCGGTGAGCATATGGTTGTCATCCTCATTAAAATGTGTATCAATGGCTTGTAGAACCGACTCCTTTTGACATATGCCTGCACTAAATAACTCTGCAAAATATTCCAAACTCAATTGGCAAAGTCCTACTTGTGTGTTAATTTCCACATTGTCATCCCTCCAAAGTTTTGTGATTTTATTGCGTTTCTTTCTCGACGTAGCAGCAGCATGAAAGAATTTGGAGTTCATATCACCGTCTCGCATCCAAAAAGTCTTTGCCCGTTGTCTCCAAAATGCATCTTCTTGGATAAGTAAATCATTCAGCTTGTGTTTCAAAGTCACAATTTTAGCATCAGCAGTTTGATTTGCAAGAGGTTGAAGCTCTACAATCCTTTTTTTACACCTCTCAATATCTTCTTTGTATTTTCTTCTAAGTTTATGTCCCCTATGATCAAGCTCTTCAGTGCAGTGATGTAAACGTTCCAACAGAGGGTCTTCCATCTTATCATACCAACCGTTCGAAACCACGCTTTCAATTTCAGGTTCCAAGAGCCAAGCATTTTTGAAGCGAAATTGACTCTTTTTGTATGTATACATCTGATGTTCAGTGTTGAGGAGAATGGGAGAATGGTCTGAAGCACCAGATACTAAATTATGCAGCATACACCGGGGGAAAATATTCATCCAGGATTGGGTAACAAAAGCTCTATCAAGTCTTTCTTCCACCACATCTTCATGACCCGTTCGTCTTGCCCAAGTATAAGCATGATCTTGTATGGAAACATAAATAAGGTCGCAGTCACTAATTGCTTCTCTAAAGCCATTCAACAGCCACCGGGGGTGAGGAGCATTACCCCTCTTATCCTCCGTCGTGAGAATGTCATTAAAATCACCAATAATACACCATGGAAGAGGTGATTGTTGAGATAACATTCTCAGAATATTCCATGACTCCCTTCGCTGGCCTCTGTTGGCGATGCCATAAAAACCGGTTAATCTCCATTCATTATGCCTCAAAGTATCTTTAACAATTACATTAATGAAATTCTTTGAATAGTTTTGAATTTCACACACATTTTCTTGCTTCCACAACAAAGCTAAACCTCTGCCTCTTCCTTCTCTATCAACTGCAAAGCACGAATCAAAATTAATAATACGACGGAGTTCTTCAACTTTATTAGCATGACACAAAGTTTCACAAAGGAAAATGATGTCCGGTTTATGTAACCGCATAAGGTCCCGCAACGATGGAACTGCACTCAGGTGACCCAATCCCCGGCAGTTCCAACTCAAGATAATCATCGGTCCCGGTGGGCCTGAACGCCAGGACCCACCCCTAAAAAATGTTGCTGCACTATGTTTGTCTTAATGTTATTGATATTGGATTCTATCTCCATTGTTGCATTGTTGGTAGTAACTCCACTAGTAGCCACGTCCCTTTCTTTGTTTCTCTTTCTTTTCTTATCAATTAATTCTTCCTCTGTAACATCCTCATCAGTAAGTGCATTGGCATGGTTGGTGTTGACTTGTCTCCCATTAATTGGTGTGATAAAGGTTGTCCTATGCAAATTATTATAATTGTTTACGGTATCTCTAACTGTTCTCTCATACATTGATTGCCTTTCCGTAACAGTTTCAGCAGTAATTAGTGCTCTTGTCTCCAGTACATTTGTGGTAGGACTGCCGCTACTCTGGGACGGTGCCGCCGTCGCCGGCCTTGGACCACTGCTAGATCCACTATTTCCTTTGCGTTTATCGACCTTGAGTTCTGGTCCCCATTTTCGAACCCCATCATCATCTTCCATTTGAAATAGTTTCTCACATGTGTCATCACCATGGCCTAGTATTCCACAAAGATAACAGAATAATGATAGCCTCTCATATTTGAAGTGCACAGTGGTTGTTCCATTGTCTGTCGTGCTTATTTTCTTTCCTCTCTTCAGTGGCTTTCTGACATCGATTTGAACTCTGATTCTCATATAATTTCTCCAAATATTAGAAGAGTTTTTTGCATCATACTCTACTAGCTCTCCCAGAAATTTACCAAGCCCTTTCCCCACCTTCTTGGTCATCATTCCAACCGGAATATCATGAACTTGCACCCAAAACATAGCCTGAAACAACAGGACCTAACTAGGGATCATCCCTGGTCCAATCTGGCTTAACAGCAACAAATGTCCATCAAAAGACCAAGGAGCTCCATTAATTACTCTTTGCATATCAAGTTTATGGAAGAACTGAAAAATATATATGCCTTGATTAACCTCCTTGATTGCAACTTTCCTCCCAGGTTGCCATAAGAATGCCATCTGGTCTTTCATAATATGATTTTTGATAGGTTTATGTGTTAAAAATCTTCCTACGAGACACAACGCCGGATCTGCGTGGACGTCCTTAGTAGGACTGTTTTCAAACACTAAAACATCCTCTTCGTCATTGCTGAGATTCAATTTTTCAAAATCCGCCATTATGGAACTAACTTGCAGCAAAACCTCTCACAGAAGAGAACAAACAAACTTCTCACAAAGGAGAAACAAACTCTAAAGATCTCACAAAGAAAGTGAACAAAATTAGACAAAAACAACAGAGGACAACGCTCAACAATGGTTCAAACTCAAAACTGGTCCTCAACGGCCACAAAGTTTCATTAATCAGTCGCTTTGCCAAAATCGGTCCCTAACCGATAGGCTCCGAAGGAACCGTGCTAGGACTTTAAACTCTCGTTTGACTCGGCTTCTAATGATTGAAACAGACCGTGAAGAAGAAAGAAGAAGAAACTCTAGTTCAAAACCCTAACAGAGCGTTTTTTTTCAAAACCCTAGCACACTTGTCATTATATTTTAGAAATAATGGTACTATATAATTTAGAAATAAATTAATATATATATATATATTATATAGATATAGATTAGTAAACAAATTCATATTAAAAAAGTATACAAATATGTATTAAAAAATATATTATTAAAAAAACATATTATTTTAGTTAAATCAAAAAAAATTTGTTAAATATTATTTTTAAAAATATTTTTACGATAAATCGTATAATTGGCAAAAAAAATTATTTTAAAATGTATTAAAAATGAAAACAAATGTATAATTAAAAAATGACAACAAATGTATAATTGACAAAAAAAAACACGTGTTTCAGGTCATTAATTATACGTTTTTCATATATCATTAAATAGGTGCTACTAATATACCAAAAAAAAGTTACAATTAATAGCCACAATTTGTTTTTTTTTTTGAAGCAATAGCATTTATTGATAAATTAATATAGGAGAAGAATGTATGTGAGGATGCCATGTGTACAAATTCTTTTGAAAAATAGGTCATAAATAATAATAATAATATAAAATATAAAATATAAATATAAATATAGATATAGATATAGATTACATACTAGATTTTTTTCTTTCTACTACTAGTACTAGTACACTCTTCTCACATTTTCTACCGAGTGTCCTGACCTTTGTTTCTGCCTCACCATACATTGGCGGTGCTGCTACTGTGCACATGTTTGATTTTGATTCCTTTTCTTTCCTTTCATTTGTTATATTCTGATTTTGTTACTTCTATTTCCAGAGGCATGGCTTCCAAATAGCTTTTCCATACCTTAAAAATTGCTTCATTAATTAAGTATGAAATTAGAATAAGACCAAACAGGAACACGATCCTAATTATTTCAAAACTGAAACCTTAATGCTTATACTTTAATGCATCAATCATCTCTAGCTTTTGCCTTTTGTACTGGTTATTCTAAACACCTATATGTGGAAGAAAATCTGATGCAATAACTAGAACTGTATTAATAATCTAATGCATTAACTAAAATTGTATTACTTGGGGGGGCTTAGGTGGATTTTGATCTCTCCCTCGACCATGCTAATTCCTCTGCCTCGGATTGCCATGTTAAGACATCGAATATGCATATTTCTAAAGCATTTGAAACAACTTCACGTAATCTTCCATAAATCCATGTTCATACAAATGTTTCTCTACCCAAAATGACTCTTTAACTAAGTATTCATTATTTACATTGAGACTAATGTTACTAAGAGGACCAAATCCTCTTGAGAATATACAAATACAAATAAATACACACATACAAGCATAAAATCAATCACTGTATGTATTTAAACTCTTCCGCACTACTCAATTTCTCTCTGATATACATACTATATACACACACATACTTATATACATAAACACATTCAAGAATCTAATCAGTCACTGTATGTATTTAAATTATTAAAGCATACATTCTAAACTATATATATATATATATAGACTACTATGAGAATGGGTATGTATATGACAATATGAGAATGAATATTTATCATTAGATTAAGGATGAGGGAGTATGATTAAATTTACTATGAGCCTCTTTTTTTTTGTGTTACATTAATTAATGGATAAGAATTACAATTTACTCAATTCTTTTTTTTTGTACCTATTTATTATTAAATTAAAATTGTAAATTTTTAATTCAATTTTATCCCTAAACCCTAATCCGAAACACTAAACCGTAAACCCTAAACCCTAACTCAGGTTTTAGGGTTTTGGGTTTCGGGTTTAGGCTTTAGGGTTTAGAGAAAAGAAAATTGGTTTAGGGTATTGGTTTAGGGTTTCGGGTTTAGAGTTTAGAGTTTACGGTTAGGGTTTGGTTTAGGATTTAGGGTTAGGGTTTATTGGTTTAGAGTTTAGAGAAAAGAAAATAGGTTTAGGGTATGGTTTAGGGTTTCGGGTTTAGAATTTATGGTTAGGGTTTGGTTTAGGATTTAGGGTTTAGGGTTAGGGTTTATTGGTTTAGGGTTTTAGGGTTTAGAGAAAAGAAAATTGGTTTAGGGTATGGTTTAGGGTTTCGGGTTGAGAGTTTAGGGTTAGGGTTTATTGGTTTATGGTTTACAGTTTAAAGTTTAGGGTTTTAGGTTTTCGGGTTTAGGGTTTAAGGTTTAGGGTTTTAGAGTTTAGAGAAAAGAAAAATTGTTTAGGGTATTGGTTTAGGGTTTCGGGTTTAAAATTTAGGGTTAGTGTTTGGTTTAGGGTTTAGAGTTTAGGGTTAGGGTTTATTGGTTTAGGGTTTTAGGGTTTCGGATTTAGGGTTTAGGGTTTACGGTTTAGGGTTTCGGATTAGGGTTTAGGGATATAATTGAATTAAAAATATACAATTCTTTTTTTTTTTTTAACCTAAAAACAAAAAAGTAAAATAAAAATCAACAACATTAAGTGATATTTCTACCACTTGAGCGGGCGTTATGTAATCGAATTCCCTTTTGCATATTTTTTTCTTTCTTTTTTGCCTTAGAGATCACTTCTATAAAGGGCTCTTCATTTGTTGTAGAACGATTCTGTAAATATTTAATAGCTGCCGCTTTCTCTTCCGCATCAGTATACATCCTATATTGAATTTCGGTAGCATCTTTATTTTTTAAATTCTTCAAAATCTCCAAGTCATGAGCAACATTGGGATGCATATTATCATCAGTAACAATAACGTTTGAATACTCACCAGTCCAAGATGGAGAATCTCGAATATAATCCTCATTTGTCACTGCATCACTCCACGAACCAACAATACGCATATCATGAAGTTTATTACCATGTTCCTCTGATTGTACCCTAGCTTGATTTTCTATCAAATCTATAACATCTGCAGCTTATTCTGGAACCTGCACTGGAGCTTCTATAAAAATATACAATTCTAATTTAATAATAAATAGGTACCAAAAAAAATTGAGTAAATTGTAATTCTTATCTATTAATTAATGTAACAAAAATGAAAAAGAGGTTCATAGTAAATCTAATCATACTCCCTCATCCTTAATCTAATGATTAATATTCATTCTCATATTCTCATATACATACCCATTCTCATAGTAGTCGCCCTATATATATATATATATATATATATATATATATATATATATTATATATTACAAAACCTGCAATGAATGGTTAACAAAAATTGTCTAAGCATCAAATCAAAACCTATATCATTCTAAACTATTTCTTTCATAATAGTTGATTTCCTCTTTCATTCACACTCTTTCTACTAATCTTTCTCTTCTCAATTTTGATAGTTGTACTATTTTAGTAACATATATAAGCTTTGAACTATTATGCATATACATATACATATACATACACATACATGCATCAAATCAAATCAAAATTCAAAACAATAATTCAAGTTTTATTTTTTGACTAAACAATAATTCAAGTTGATTAATCACAAAAAAGCTATAAACTAGAGGAAATCAATTACCTTAGATCGAAGAAAACGTGGTAAAGTAGCAAAATCGGTTGAAAATCAATTAGGGAAGGACTGAGTTAGCGATTTAGATGTGAGATTGAGTCAGCAATTAGGTTTTGCACCGATCGATCCAGATGAATTCATTTCCAATTGATATTGAGTCAGCAAATAGGTTTTACATTGATTCGATTCACTGAGTTAGCAATTCAGATGTGAGATCGATTCTCCGATGAAGATGTGATGATGATGTGAGATCGATTTTGAGAGAGGAAGAACATGCGATGAAGATGGTGAAACGCGATGAAGATGAAGAAGATGAAGATTGATCGTTTCTGAGAAGAAGAAGATGATTTTGAGTTTTTTTTTTTGACAAAATCAAATGATATTCATTCATTCAAATTGATAGAATACATCAGATACAATCACATTCAACATAGCTAAAAACATGAAGGATGAAACTGTAAACAAACTCACAACATCCAAGTTAATAGCATACAACGGCAACATGCCTACATTAAATAATATGATAAAACTAAAATCACTGGAATATCCAAGTCTCCGGATCTACAACGTTGATGCACAAATCATTAGTTGAATCTGCAATTGATTGAAGCCGATCTTTCAAAACGAATCAAATGAACACCGCAACAATACGGAAAATCAAATAACGCCGCACAAGACGACTAAAAACACAACATCGCACAAGACGACGAACAACAACGCCGCACTAGACGGTGAAATCACCAAAAAAACACAAAAGAAAATTGTGGTATAAGTGAAAACCACTTATTTATATTAAAAGAGAATAACAAACAAATGTAGAGTGGTGATTTTAGGCCAAAAAGACCTAAAATCACCCCCTCTATGAACAAAGATGGAAGGGAGACCAAGGAGGAAAAATTTCTTAGGGCCGGCTATACGGCCATTTGCAAGATACTACTACATATGATTTTGAGTTATTAATTTGTTAAAAATAGTAATAAAATGTAACTAAGGAAGAAGTTAATAAGAAAAAAGTAATTGAAGAATAAAGATGTGTACTAAAAAGAAAAATAAACAAAGAAAAAAGTAAATAAGTATTAAGTAGTTGAAAAAAGAATTGACCGGTAAAATAGAAGGCTTTTTAGTAGAGATTAACTACAAAAGCAGTTTGTAGCTAATTTATTGTAGCTAATCTGACATTCTCTTGTAGTGTCAAAGTCAACTGTTTTTTTTAGTCCCCCTTGTTGAGGTAAAATTCCAATTTGATGTTTTAAAGATAACAAACATCTTAATTATATTTTAAATGCAATTTTGGTCATTATATTATCTAACAAGTGCTCTTGAGTGTTTTTAATAAGATAGGTTGCGTGTCATTGAGCCTTTTAAACAAAATGAATTAAGTCCAAAGATTGATACATACAGTTTCAACATCATTCTGAGATCAATCTTTGACCTGCGCTATACTCTCTACAATCAGGCAAATCACTTATTTATTTTAAATGATCAATGAACAATGACAAAGAAACACTTTATATTGATTTTTCATCATCAATATTTCAACAGCAAATAAAATTCCTTTTAACAGAGATTTTATTAAAGTCTTTCATAAAAACAAAAAATAAAAGTTTCAATTAAAAATAACGATTTTTAAAACATCAAAGCATTATAATGCACTAATTTTTAGATTATATTACATTTTTTTGGTAGAATTATAATACCGCTTTTATTTCTTTAATTAATATTGCCCGTCCCCAAGTGTACTGCTTAGGTTTCGTTTGACCCTGTTTTTTTTAGAGTAAAAGTTGTTTTAAACTTAAAAGTAATAAAAAGAGCTTTACAAATAAAGTAAAAGTTGTTTGATAATTTTTTTTTTGTATTTAAAAGTATTTACAGTATGTTTTTTTAAACTAAAATATTTTGATATAGGTTGTACTTTGTACTTATCTTCTTTTTACATAGTGCATTTATTTTTTTTGTCGAGCCAAATCTCTATATTTTCTTCATTAGTATTAAGCCAATTTTTTAATAAGAGCTTCATAAAATATGTGCATGGCCCTACTTATGACTTAAATGAGAAGTAAAGCTAAAATAAAGTCAGACTAAACCAAACACTTAATATTTTCCATATTTTGAATCCAATAATAATTATATAAAGGAGAAAATTAACATATACCCTAAAGACACATATTAAAAAACTTAATAAAAAAATGTTTTACCTCAAATGTAAGCAAAACTTTCTAGTAGTTTTTGTTGTTGTGGATGGCTGAAAATGAAATAAACAAAACTAACCGGAGGCGTGTAATCACTGAACTAAGGAATTATCCGCAGAATTTGCGCAACTCCCCCAAAATACAACCGGTTCTTCCCGACGATAAACATGCCGAGGTCTCAATACACGAGAATATCAACAAGGTCGGTAACTCAAACATTTAGTGAAAGTTATTGGATAAATCATAAGAGTATTCATTCACTTATAACATATGGTGTTACTGTTCGATGAACAATGGTGGTACACAGCAAATCAGGTTTATGTTCCATATGTTATGTCTCATTTCTACTAATTAATTTTCTCTATTATATATAAGCACGCATTAGATTCTGGCTACAAATTATTTCTCTCCACCAAAACCGTAACTTCCCTCCACCAAAACCGTAACTTCCTATTAACTAGGATTAATGAGAAAATAATAACGTTAATTTGTGCACTAACTGTAAAACGTTTAACTTGAAAATAGGGAAAGTAAAGTAAATGTGAAGTAATATTGATATGACCAAGTCAAGAGGATTGAGTAAATAAAATAATTATAACTTTAAAATAAATTAAAAGTTTAAAATTACAACAATCCCCCACAATTTATTTTAAAGTTTTTAAATCAAAAAATAAATTAAAATTGTTTTGAAATTATGTATGAGTCACCTTTGAGTGTAACGCATCAAACTAGTGTAGCAAGCTATATGAACCAGTGCTAGAATGATAGACTTAACACACAGTGAATTGGTGTAGCAATCTATATGAACCAAAGACACTTGATGTATGTTAGCGGTCTATCACTCGCATCACACCCCACAATTCTCGTGTTACCGCGGTGTTGCGCATTTAGGCCGTGCGCGTGTCTGGTATTCATGAGTGCTCTAGAGACCCGCCACAGTCCCATGCAAGCGGCCCCACTTGACACTCATATAGGTGATTCCATCTAATGTATGCTACATCCATACACCACCCATAAGGGCTTATGGTAATCATTAAAAGCTTTAAGCTTACCCCTCAAATTATTTTTATTTAGCACTTCTCATAGCCATTATCATAACACTTAGGACATGGACAAAATTCAGTGCTAACAGAACTAACAAGTGACTTGTTTTTCCCATTGAACCTTCTTCATGGGATCTCCAATCAGAAAGGTTGGGTTACCATCAATTGTCGTTTTCCAGTGGCAAAGTCCATTCCTATCAATTTTCATCCCAGGGGTTTAATATACAGATCTTTTAAATTCACAAAATATTGACTAAGACGTCTCAAAGTCAATTAATCTCATATTTCATCAAGTTTATAATATAAACTTGGTTTTCACAATAAGTTTATTCTAGTCTGCTTAGATGGTTACTAAGCGACAACTTATTCATCAATATAATAAATCTACTTGTAGATTTATCTCATTGGATCACATCAATTTACCACCATCATCGTATTTTGTTAATACAATGGCTCATCACTTTTATATAACCAAATTCATAAAACATCATTGTATTATATTGTTCTAATACAATGGTTAATCCACTATACCATATCATAGTTTATGGCGCTCTCAAATATCTTTTTGACTTACCATACACATTAATCTTCCACCACAACTCACTTGATTCTCTTATGCTTTAATTTACATCAAACTTAGATATCTCAAATTGTATTAAATAATCGTTATAATAAATTTTCAGCAGCTTATCTTCAAATTCAAAACTGAACATAAGCCACTAGACATGTTGTCACTAGTAATATGAAATCACATAAATGCTGTCACTAGTAATATGAAATCACATAAAGTTTTCCAAGTAACGGTCATACTAATTATATTACCCCAAGCAAATGTGGCTGCATATATTTACCATTGTCAACTGCATAACTTGCATAAGACCATAATGTTAGAATTTAAAGTCAATTCTTAAACCCTAGAATCAATCATGTTAATCATCAAGAAATATTTTATAAACATAAGCGGAAGCGTACCTTAGGTTTGGATTCGACATAAGTGAAGATGTCACTGGTATGTGTGATCTTCCAACCGTAGAATTCCTTAGGACTCCTTGAATCTCTTCTGATGGGGATGAAGAGAAAACCTGATGAGTTTCACGTTATTCTACAATTGGGGACCATAACCCCTATAAATAACCTTAGGGTTATTTCTTATTTTTCAATATTCTAATTTGGCCCCTCATCAAATTAGATATTGACTTATGGTATCTACACAATAAATTACCTTTCATGATATTTATGCTTTTAGCCATAGACTTATTATTAATTAGACCACTGATGCTTTGACTAATTACATAATGACCCTAACACATGTAATATTATGTTTGTGACCCAAAAATCCTAACAATCTCCCACGGGTCACATATGTAATTATACACATGTGTTAGACTTTATAAGCTCAAAATTTGCCATTATATTCCTTAAGCATATCCAAATTATCTCGTCCATTAGTCATGCCAATATATAGAACCAAGGTGATTTTCGTTATATCAATCATAACTAAACCCATCAATGATCACCAATAATGACACAACTAAATGACATAGATCCATCATGAAATGTGTAGCATGAAAATCACATAAAGTTGGTCTGTATATGTCGATTTTCAACTGGTCCTCCTTAATCTTAAGTGAGATCAAACCTTAACCAAAGTCAGAGTGTAAAAATACCAAAACTTTATTTCTACAGAAAATATTCTTAAGTCTTACTTGAACTGAAGTATGTCTACATCATAAAAGCATTAAAATAACAAACTCCCACTAGAACTGAATATCACTTAATGACTTGACATCCATACGAGCAATATGCTCATGAAGTCATTTTGATGAAAAACTTTAGTAAACGGATCCGCAAATATGGAGTTTGTACTGATATGCTATATAGACAATTATTCACTCTGAATTTAAATTTAACAACAAGAACTTTCTCTTGTTATTAAAAATAGAACTACTGATTTATTGTCACAAATTACTATAGTGGTCTTTTAATTCTTTATCCACTATGAGCAGCTCCGTGACAAAATTCTATGATCAGATGCCTCATGATACATTATCTTTGCATCCAACAAAATCGGAGTCATCATACCAAATGATCTCAAATTGATCTGACCTCCAATATAAGAGCATGTGTTCTTTAGTTCTCTTTAAGTACTATATGACCCATTTGAATACTTTCAAATGGTCTAATATTAAATTACTTAAATACTTTTCGAACATCCCAGAAATATACGCAATAACCAAATGCATACAATCTGAACTTTTATTAGACTCCACACAACTGATGCATATGGAATCTTCTGTATTTGTTTTTCTTTAAATTTATTCATAGGACACTGATTGAGATAAACTTCTCTCCCTTAGCCACATGGTTAACTAATTTGTCATGGACATAAAAAACCAAGAAAATATACTCTCCCACACAACTCATGGTATATACAATCATCAACCAAATTCACCTCAAAACCAAACGAGATGATCGCTTGATGAATTTTTTTTTTTAAATACCATAGTTGAGATGTTTTCTTGAACTCATAGATGGATTTCTTAAATTTGCAAACCATATACTTTGAATCTTTTGAAACAAAATTTTCCGGTTGCACCATATACATTGTTTCATCAATGTTACCATTTAGAAATGTTGTCTTTAGATCCATCATATGTAACTCAAATTCTAAATGCATCACCAATGACATAACTTGCCTAAAAGAGTCTTTCGAAGAAACCGAAAAGAAAGTCTCTTTATAATCAATGTCTTCTTTATGTGTAAATCCTTTTGTGACAAGACGAGCTTTTTACCTCTCTACATCGCCTTTTGAATCCCTCTTGGTCTTAAATTTTTATTTAATACCAATGAGTTTCGCACCTTATGGCAATGAGAAAAGATTCCAAATGTCATTGTCACTTATGGAATTTATCACTTTATTCATGGCATCGATCCACCTTAGAGAGAGTTAGAACTTTTCATTGCTTGATGAAATATGATAAGATCATCATTCCAATGTTAACCTTATGTTCCTGAAGAAATACAATATAGTCATCTGGGATTGTATTTCTCTTTTCTCTCGTGGATCTTCTGAATGACATATGTTCTTGAGGTGTAAGAGTTTGTTCTTCTGGAACAATTTCTTGTATGGGGAGTTAAACACAAGTAGGAATATCAAAATATTCCCTTTAAAATAAACCCATAACCTTATCTCCCCCCGCAAACTCGACATCCTCAAAGAACCGACATTTCCTGATTCAAAAAACCAAACTTAATTGTGGGATCATAAAACTTATACGTTCTTTTCATAAGGTCTTGCTTTAACTGGACATTAAGGACATATGCTGCAGTTTTAAAAGAAATAAAAAAATATTGGATGTGGTTCACCTGAATTGTTAAATCAACCATAGTATTTACCACAACGGTTAAACTTAACTCATTTGATTCTTTAGTCGAGTTGATTCTCAACTTAAACCTTAAAAAAAAAAAATTAAACATAAAAAAGAAGTTTGAACACATCCAATGACTTTCCTTTTTCATGAATGAGACAAATGATGCCATAAAAAATTGTCTATGAACATTATAAAATATTATCATTCCAAACAACCGGAAAGAATGACATACAAAAATCATTATTTATAAGTTCAAGGACATCTGAAGTTTTATTGGCCTCATATCTCCTTTATTGGTTTGTTTTCCCTTAATTTTGTAAAACTAGAGTCTGAGATTTCATTTGACATAAGTCTCTTTATTCTCCATTTGGAGATGTCACTCAACATCTTATGTCAAATGTACCTGAATTCTCAATTAAATGAAGCAATTGTCCTAAACTAAATATAGATTATTGTAATCTGACAAAGAACAAGAACCAACTAATTTTCAATTTTGAAACAATTTAAATTTTCATTCCCGAATGAACCAAATTAAACCAAGTAAGTTCAAATATAAATAGAAACTAAATTTCTTTTGAAAAACTGTACAAAAAAAAAAAAGTTTCTTCAAAATCCAAATAAAATTTAGTCATTATCAATAATCTAAATTTTCCAATTGCCTCAACTTAATAAATTGTTTTGTCGTCAACTACCTATAGATGTATCTTTCACCATCACTTAGTTTCCGACAATTCAGTAAACCTTAAGTTAACCAAAGTTAAATTAACCTTAAAACAAACCAAATGCATTCCCCTAACACGTCATGTTTGACAGTTAAAGTAATGCTTCTTTAAACTTTAGCTCCACAAAAGAAACAATTCTTGTTACAGATTTAAATTATTCATGTTATTGTTCCCTTTGAGGCACTGTATCCGCAGCTTATCCTTATACTTTATTGAATTAAGGTTTCCCAAAAGCGTAGGTATATCAAACTTTTCATTCTTGAGAAACCTCTTTTCAGATAGTCTGCCCTAAAATGTTCCCATAGTGGCATTTCCTTATGATCATCAAACATATGCAATTTGACATCTCCCACCTTTTCAATTCCGTAAGAGGTGAGGGAAAATCAATACTTAACATAATGTTGAGATCCATACTTCAAGAACTATCAAAATATTTACTTTCTAGAACTTGAATTTTGAGCCATTTAACTAAAATGATGCTGGAAATAAACTTCAATAGATCATTCAAACCAAAGAGAGAACAAAAACAAGCAAAACATGCTCAAATATGCCTCAAAATAAAAGTAATTTTAAATTCAAATAAAGGTAAACCCCATAACAAGATATCGGGAATCCATTAACATTCTATCTTTGGACAAAATATTAACTTTTCAGTGATACCTTGGCGTAGTAATCAAACACTGATAATAAGAACATGTCAAATAACAAATTTTCCTTTAGGCCAATTTATTATTCACACGTAAAACCGAATAATTATCACGCGTTTATCACCACAGGTGCACTTATAATTCTGTAAAATAGTTACCTTCCTTTAGGCCGGTTAATTATTCACATAAGTTACAAGCACACAACCTTCTATATTTCAAAATAAATTAATCTCCCACAAAAGAGGTTAATTTGGCAACATTATGCTTCAATCAACTCATTTCAAAATATATACTTAAATTTAATTTGTTCCATTAGAATTTAAAATTACTTAACCAAAACTATATCCAAATTTGCGAGTAAAACTTGCAATTTTCCAAAACCTGATAAACAATTGCCTTATGAATTAATCAAGACAGAAGAGTGAAATAAGCGGCTATACCATATTCGTAAGGCAGTTGTTTATATTTCAGCAGCTATATGTAGCATATGCATATGACACATACTACTATAAGATAAAACAAACATTATCATATCAAGCAGCCAATGGTTGTATAATTAGCTATAACTTTACTCTTTAATCTGATTACATACATGCAATCAAACAAACCGAAACCAAATACTGATAACAAAATCCACTGAATTCAACATGTCCATATATGTATAAGATTGAAACCGAAACTGAGGAAAAAGAAAATTGCAACGGATTGCAATGGAAACCGAAATTAATCTTTCACTGCCAAATTAAGACTAAAATCAACATTATCATGATTTCTCATGAACCCCAAAATTAATAGGAAAAACTGAACTAATGCATAGAAAACCGAAAACATTAGAATGAAACCCGAAACCGAAACGGAAAATCAGTATACATAAAAATTGCCAAAATTGAAATCAAAACTATAATCAACCATATTCAATATTATCTCTAATATTGATTATAGATACCGAATTAAAACTTTAGACCAAATTTTGAATTTGGATACCGAACGATTTACTATAGCTAAACTCACTAAATCCTTCATACTCATATATAAGATTGAACCAGAAACTTGTACCAAAAATAATTACCGAAATAAGAATTGAATCTCAAAATTCAAATCCACAAAATTATGATTATCTCTTGAATTTGTAACTAAACCGAAACTATAGATAGATACTGAACAAAATACATGCCAAAAAAATCAAATAGGCATGAGGAGATTATTTTCTTAACGATCAAGTATGATTGGCTCTGATACCACTTGTTAGAATTTAAAGTCAATTCTTAAACCTAGAATCAATCATGTTAATCATCAAGAAATATTTTATAAACATAAGCGCAAGCGTACCTTAGGTTTGGATTCAACATAAGTGAAGATGTCACGAGTATGTGTGATCTTCCAACCGTAGAATTCCTTAGGACTCCTTGAATCTCTTCTGAAGGAGATGAAGAGAAAATCTGATGAGTTTCACGTTATTCTACAATTGGGGACCATAACCCCTATAAATAACTTTAGGTTATTTCTTATTTTTCAATATTCTAATTTGGCCCCTTATCAAATTAGATATTGACTTATGGTATCTACACAATAAATTACCTTTCATGATATTTATGCTTTTAGCCATAGACTTATTATTAATTAGACCACTGATGCTTTGACTAATTACATAATGACCCTAACACGTGTAATATTATGTTTGTGACCCAAAAATCCTAACACATAATTACTTTATCCAAACACAACCTATTAACACATATATGTAAGTACTTCCGATAACTTGAAAGAAAAATTAAATTAAATCAATAAATAATTAACTCCAACAGTAATCACAATATTTTTTTAATCGGTTTCAACATAAAATCACAATATTATACACCTCACATTTTAATTCAATCTCAAGTCATCTTACATAGTTGATCATCAAATTACTTTTCAACCCAAAATACTCTTCCCAAAATCAGTTGTGCTTCAATATACATGACTACAAGTCTATAATACATGTAACCAAATATCTTTTCACAAAATAGTAAATCATTTCTTTATCAGAGAATATAAATAAATAGTCACTAAATTTTTTGTCAAACTACTCTTACAAAAATACATGCAACACAATTAATTATTCTTCATTTATATATATAAATAAAAACATGTATGACACAATCATCATCTCTCATGGACGCACAAAAATACTGACAATATAATTTACCTTTTTTTTTTTGATAATATCATATAATTTACTTAACTTCTTCATAAAATATATTGAGTTAGATTTTTCATCAAAATAGAATTTATGAAGTCACCAAATCATTAGAATGATTATATTATCTCCTAATTTCACCAAAATTATTATTCAATATCACATGTCACAACATAGACTTTACTTCTAACTAAAAAAATTAATCTTGTATGTATTATCATTATAATTATAACGAATCCAAACACATTTTAAGTCCCAAAACTTAGTCACATCTGTTGCGGGAATTTTGGGATTTCCAGCACTAACATTGACCTTTCATTTCCAAAGAGGGGAAAGTGTCGAAAACCGTTTAAAAAGAGAGATTCTAAGCTCGGGGGTTAGTTACGCCTAGGGAAGGTATTAGCATCCTCCTAAACGCCCATGGTACTCCATGGTAACCTCTAGTTTATTATTTTTTTATTTGCTTTTATGTGCTTAAGAAAATGAGAGAGAAAGTTATAAGAATTGGAGGGAGAAGATGTATAGAATAGAAAACTGTGTGCTTGTGGAGATTGGATTGAGAAAAGAAAGTGATAGCAAAAATAAAATCTAAAGTTAGGCTTAAAACTAATCGTGCGACTAATTGGTATTGGACTAAAGAAATTGTTTTAAGAGAGAGAAGAAAATTCTATTTTTTCGAGAGAAAATTACTAACGCGCCTCTTCGGAAATGAAAATTCGTTTTTCTTGGTTTTTTAGCGTTGTGTGTGATGTGTCAAAAGTGATAAAGTCCTACACTATTACAACCAAATCGAATAATTATTACAACCATATCGAATCAAATGAAAAATAATAAAAGGCAATAAAAATGCAAGCGGAGAAATAAACATGAGTATGAAATGCACTTACGAAGAAAAAGAAAACAAAATGTCAAATATTGAGGTGAAGTGTGTGTAAAAAATGCAATGTGTAATATAATGGGAATGTGACAAAGAGTAAAAGAAAATGCAAGAGCACAAAGTCATGAAAAAAAACATCACATATGAGCATACAATTTTAAAACTAGCGAAGAAAAAAAAATGAATCAATTAACAAGCATGAAAGAAATGAATTTAGACCAAAAGAATGGTCCTTAACTATTAATGCTAGTGTTAGAGCTCAATGATTTTATAAAGTAAAATATTGTTTCTAACATGCATTTTAAAATGATGCATTGTCCTAATCTAAATGCAAATGCATGTATGCATGTCAAAAAAGTGTAGAATAGAATTGTATTGTGAAATTGTAGTGTAAAATGTCATATAAAAATGTAATGTAGTGTGATGTGAAAATGTAACATATGATATGATGTAAAAATGTAGTGTAAAGTGACATGAAAATGTTATGCAAAGTATGATGCAAAAATGTGAATATGAGACATATATCATGAAAGAGCAAATAAAAGATAATCAAACATATGCAAGAACAAAACAATGAGAACTTAGTAATAAGCTAAAATATTGGTGTAAGAGTTTAAGCTCAATAAGCTTAAAATAAGCTATTGTCTCAAACAAACACTTATTTACTAAGCTAGTACTAACACATAGGCAAAATAAGCAACTAAAAGAAAAGAAATTAAAATATAATCTCAAAATAAATCCTAAAATATTATTGCAAAATTTGGACTCAATAAGCTTAAATAAGTTATTGTCCCAAAACAATCACTTATTAAAATATGCTAAAAAAATTAAAGATGATAAAAAATGCATGCAAATCAATTAAGTAAGTAAAGGGGGTGCGAACCTGAAATTAGGAGTGTAGACAATAAAACAGATCAGCAAACAAGAGGCCCAATGCCCATTTGATGAGAGTCCAGGAGGGGGTGTGAAAAGCAGCTGGCGCGTGTGCAAAGAGAAACCCAACCCAATGAATTTCCAGCCCAGAGAGGGGCGTATGCAGAAAACGCAGGGTGCAAAAAGTAATAAAGAAAACCGGTTCAGCTCCAAATCAAAGCCCAATTCAAAAAACAAATGGCCCGGATCTGAAACGGGTCGCCTGATCCAACTCACAAACCGGATTGGGGGGTGCGAGAAGTAAATCTGGGGGCGCGCAGAGAAATAATTCTGGCCAATAGGAAGCTGACGCGTGGTTGGTCAGCTTCTTCAACCTTAATCATCGTCTCTAGTTAACTCCCTCCGTCGCCATCCTTAAGCTTCATCGTCGGCGAACATTCCACTCACCAAACTTCGCAAACGATGACCCTTTCCCACACTATTTTCCACGCTGAAACTGACTCCGGTCTTAGTTTTTTCATTAGAGGCGTGTAACCACAAAAACGAGCGCGAATCCGACGAGTATGAAAATATGGAAACGATCAATTCCGACACGAAACAACAAAAACAGTAACTGTAAAAGATTCATAACAGTCTTGCGAGTTTAGATCAATGGTTATCAGTGAACAAAGAGCTTGAAATCATCTGAATCAAGCCTCTCAAATTTTCCGATCAAAAAGGGGCTCGGATTAGTGGTTTCCGGCGAAGTTTTTACGGTTTTGGTGGTGGATCTGTGATGAGAATAACGATAGGAAGCTAATGGTGTTTTTAGTTTTTGATTTGGAGAAGTTTTGAAAAATGGGTTGTGGTGGTTGAATTTTTCGGCGACCAGAAGTAGATTCTGGCTCCGGAAAACTATTTTCTGATGTGATTGTGATTATTCTCTGATTTCTTTTTCTTGGAAATTGTGAAGAATTGATTGTTAATGATTGAGTGATGTGAGGTTTGTATTTATAGAAGAAAATTTAGGTTAAATGGTATTTTTGTAATAATGATAAAAGGGTAGGATAAAATAGTAATGAGATGAAAAATGATGTGATTTTTGATTTATTTTGAAAATAGAAAATGGTTTATGATGAGAATGAGATGAGGTGGAGAGATATGATTGGTCTATGAGGAATATTGTTGTGATGAGTTGTAAAAAGCTATTTTTGATTTAAATTTAAAATGAAAAAGGATAAAGAAAAAATAAGGGATATTCTTTTTACTATTTTTGGTAAACTTTGAGATAAAAAGTTGGAGATGAAATAAATTGTAAATATTTTTGATATTTTGAAATATATGGTAATAAAATATAAAATGCGAGTAAAATAAGAAAAATACTATTTTTTAAATTTTAAACTTTTACGCTAAAATGCGAACTATTTAAAATAAGGTGAAATAAAATGAAATATTTAGAAATAAAAGGAAATTTAAGAAAAATAATAAAAATATGAAAAATGAAAGAAAAATGCATGAAAAAGATAATAGAATATTTTTGTATATTTTTTATGCGAAAAAGGTAAATTGGATTTTTGGGTCCAAAATTGGGGTACTACAGCTGCCCCTATTTAAGTTTCTTCAATCAGAGAAATGAAGATTGAAATCTTTGTTTAGACAGGATTGAAGAGACTTAAATATAAAACGTGCACCATTTTTGGACCTAAAATCCTCTAACAATGCTTATGATGCAAATGCTAATGCAAAAATGCAGATGATTTTTTTTTGAATTTTGTATGAATGTTGTAAAAGACAGACAAAAAAAGAAAACATAGTTAATATTCCACAGGAGAAGGACAAAACATGGTCCGACAGAGAAAATAGCAAGATGTACCCTGAGTCCATTAGGAAACGAACTCCATTGGGGAACAGAGTAAAAAACTGGGGAAAAAAAGTTATCCACTATCAACTGACTGATAGCAAGAACGTTAATCACCTATACACAATATTGAAAAAATCATCATGTTGTACCCCAATTTTGGACCTAAAATCCATTATTCTTTTTTCGTTATAAAATGTCAAAAAGTATTCATCGCATAATAAAAATATCATCGCATCTGTTCTTTTTCGTCGTTTTGTTTAAGTTCGTTTTTAGTCACATTTTTGCGGTCGTACTCGCATTTCCACTCATGTACAATAAATCACTCTTTTACCTTTTATTGTTATCATTTATATTATTATTACTATTATCATTATTATTATTATTATTATTTTTATTATTATTATTATCAAAAATCCTTTTCAAAAAAAAGAGTTTTACTTTATTTATTTATTTTTTGTTCTATTCTCTTTTCCTTCTTTCTTTTTCTATTTTTTCTTTTTCGGTCACAAAAAGAACAAAAAAAACGACACATAACAAAACCAACAAAAATTGAAAAAGACATTTCAACCATTCTGCAAAATCCTGTACCATTACAGTGACTTTCTTGTCTTCTTTCCTTTTTACATTACAATTCCTCTAACCAATTTCTGAGTAACAAAAACCATTTTCTGCTCTTTTCCATTACAATCATCAAACCCTAATTCCCTAACCATATAACAAAACCAATTTTACAGAAGGAGGGGGCGGACTTGGAGAGCAAAAACCTTACAAAATCACAAAATAACAGTAAAGGAGAAGAAAAATATGGAGAACGGCAGCAAGAACAAATAAACAAGCACAATCACAAAACACAAAAAATACAGAGCTTCAACATAATAAAAACCTAGCCCTTTTTCATTTCCAGTCCACAAATCAAAACCTGACAGAAACAAAAAACCAACTCACAAACCTCACAAAATTAAAACCCAAACCTTAGCCAAACAAAACACAAACAGAAACAGAAATCAAACAGAAACGGAACCAGAGTTTTCAAACTCATACAAACTAACCCAAAACTGAAATCCAACATAAACAAAAAAAAAAAAACCAATTCAAACAGAAACGGAAAGAAGAACAGAAGCATAACGGAGAAGGAAAGGACGACAAGACAACCACCGACCGCAACCGTCAGCCGCGCGTGAGCTCTCTGTCTCCGGTCACCGCCGCGTTTCTGCTGGAATCTTCTTTCTTCTCAGTTGGTATGTCGTCAACCTTTATACTTCGCATCTTTATCTTTCACTTACATATTGGTTTGAGTTTTTAGGTTAGGCTTCCGAAACTAAAAACTCTCGATCCGGCCGTTTGGTTGAGTTTTAGGAAATTTGGGTTTTAAATCCGTGTTTAGAAGAGAAAAATAGTGGGGGTAAATGTAGAAACTTTTTGATTTCAGAGTGTTCCCGGCGGCGGCGCCGCCATCTTGTTGGCCGGCCGCCGCGCCGGAATATGGGTCTTGTGGTAGTTCCGGTTGAGCTTCAACCGGAAATTCATTGTGTTCTTGATGTTCTTGTTTTTTTTCAGAAAATTGTTAGAAGATTTGAGAGAGAATTGAGAGAGAATGAGAGTGTAGAGAGAGAAAAGAAAGGAAAAATGAATTCTAAATCAGAAAAAATGTGTTTATACTCCCTCCTAATTCAATGCCTGCGCGTGCACCGTAGGCTTCGTGCACCTCTCATCAATGGTCGCTGATCTTTGATCAGGCGACTTCATACTCCCTCTGTTCCAGTGCGCGCGCACGCGCGAGGCTTACCGTGTCCCCTCACTCTTATCAGCCTCTGATCCACGATCAGATGGCTTAGATTGACTCTTTTGGGTTTGTTTTTAGTTTGGGTTTAGGATTAACCTTTTTAATCTATGCTTTTGATGTATGCACACCCCATCTTGCTATTTGCACTATCTTTTTTTTTTAATTTAGTTTTTTCACTATTATGAAGAATAAAAAAAATATTTGTTTATTTTGGTGTGACTTAATTTTTATTATTTACTTAGAAAAATTCAAAAAAATAAAAATATAAAAAGAGAACAAAAATGTTTGTACAAAAATTGAAAATTCTAAGTTAACAAAAAAGACTTTCTTTGACTAGAGTAAACAAAAAACTTTTTTTCTCTTTAACTATTTAATTTAATAAAAAATGTTGTTTATTATGACTTTACTTTTTATTTATTTAGTTAGAATGTTAAAAAATAAAAACAACAAAAAATGCAAAAAAAACTTAAATGTGCTATGAATAAAAAAGGGTTTAGTTGTGATGATAAGTTAACATGATTATGTCTTTGTTTAGTTTCATTTTTTATGAAATATATAACATGTTTTTATTAAAAATGCATTTAAAAATCTTACATTTTTACACTACATCACATTATGCATTTTTTAGTCACATAACCTTTTTTACAAAATTTCTACATCACATTACATTTTATATAACATGTTCACTACACATTTTCATGCATACATGCATTTGCAACACTACATTTTTTTTACTACATCACAATCTACACTTCTTGCATTTTTTATATGACATTGACACTAATTTTTTGCATCACACTACAATTTCACATTACAATCTTACTTCACATTTTCCTACATGCATACATGCCTTGCATTTAGATTAGGACAATGCATTATTTTAAAAATGCATGTTAGAGACAATATTTTAATTAATAAAATCATTGAGCTCTAACATTGGCATTAATAGTTAAGGGCCTTTTGGCCTAAATTCATTCTCTTCATAAAAATAAAAACATTTCTTTTGATAAATAAAATTGCATGTTGCTTGTGTGCCTAAGTTAGAATTATTTGTTGTTGTGAGTGATTTTCAAAAGTGTTATTATCATGTTTTCACCTTAGACATTTTTTCTCACACATTTCACCTTTAAGTTAGAATATAATATCTTGCTATGTGTGTTATTTTTTGATAGATTAGATGCATATTCATTATCATATTTATTTTCCGCACTTGCATTTTACTTTTATGGATTGCTATTTATTTATTTATTTATTTATTGCCTCTTATTATTATTTATTCATTTGATTCGATATGGTTGTAAATATTAATTATTCAATCGGGTTGTAATAGCGTAGGACTTTATTTATTGTTTTTACTGCTTTCCTAGCTCACACATCACACACAACGCCAAAAAAATTATTTCCAAAGGAGAGGACTCGTATTTGATTTTCAAATTGATTACGAGACTTTTTTCGAAACGAAAAAACCTTTTTAAAAAACAAACATGCGATCCTTTTACAAAACAGCGCAAGTTCACCTTAATCTCAACGTCACTTCAATCATTTTAACATGTTTTTATCACAACTTTTTTTTATATATAACATCTTTTCTTAATTCTTTTTTTTGACAACAAAATCTTCTTTTCTTTACAATCTTCTTTTCTTTCAAACACACAAAAAAAACGAATTCTTTTTCAAACAACAATAACTTCTTTTCTTTTTTACATAACAACATTTGCACTTTCTTACTATTTTTTTTTTTTTTTTTTTTTTTAAACATTTCCTCTACAATACAATAAAAACATTACTCTCAAAAATCTTTTTTTTTACAAAGAAAAACATTTACATTTCTTTTCTTTTATTTACTTTATGAAATAAAATTTTCTTAACTTTTACCCACTTTCCTTTCTTTTCTTCTATACAACTTCTCCCTCCATTCTTAAAGCATATATATAAAAAAGCACAAAAACATATAAGAGGTTACCATGGAGTACCATGGGCGCTTGAGGTGCTAATACCTTCCTCAAGTGCAACTAACCCCCGTACCTAGAATCTCTTTCTTTTAAAGTTTTTTTTTCAATTTTTTCCCCTCCTTTGGAAATGAAAAAATAAAACTGTAGTGGGGTATGTCTCAAAAATCCCGCAACAGAAAAATGGCGACTTCACTGGGGATACTCTCCTTAAGAGGGTTGAACCTAACTTATGTGTTTATATGTGTTTATTTATTTACATGCTTTATATACCTTGTGGGGATTCTTTGAGTGGTGAGACAAGCACAATACACCTGCTTGAGTGAACACATAAGATAGAAATGTGGTGGAATCATAGTTTTGTGTTTGGAGTAGTTCTGCACATACATGTGATATGGCCACGCTCGAGTGGAGGGTTTGTAAAAGTGGAGTTTGTCGGCACTAGTAGTGGTGTTGGCGACCCTATTTTTATAGACCCCGAGAAGCTTGAGTAGCTTTTAGTTACCTTTAAACCCATCTTGGCCCTTAGTATGTAGCGCGATGGCTAAAGTCATAAGTAGTTTTGATTTTAGTTGTTCCGCGATGCTACGCTCAAACGAGACTTTTCTTCGGATATTTCAGTGAGCCATGAGTAGTTATGCGCACCTGGTATTCAATAGGAAAGTTGATGACGTTGGGAACTTTGTAGAACCCGTGTTATGAAAAAGAGAAAAACCAATAGTTCATACATTGTGGGTGGTTTACCTTTTGGCTCCAACTTTATGCTATCCAAACCAACCATGTTTGCTTATGTTTGTGGTTGTTGCATCCATGCATTCATTCATCCAAAAAAAAAATCTCTTTTCATTGGTTTTCAAAGGACTTAGGGGAATTTCTTCATAAACTACACAATCATCATGGACCTTCAAAAAAAAAAAAAAAGTTGCTTTTAAAAAAAAAAAAATAAATCTTTTGATCATCAACAAAAAATGAGGTTCTTTATGATTCATATCCTAAAGTCCTTTGAAAATCAAAGTCCAAACAAAACTTTATTTACATGCATCATTTCTGCATTCATGGTTTTCTCAAAGAGTCTAAGCTTTGCATCTCTCTCAGATCCTGGCCCGACGATCTCGTTTCAAGCCAACACGTACTTACAACACTCGTGCCAACTTTAAGAAGAAAATGGAAGGACTTGAACAAGAGAATCAGCATCTACAAGAACAGGTCACTTCTCTTCGAGCTAATGTTGCCCAATTAACGGCTATGTTTGAATCTTTGACTGCGGTGAGGGCTCCCCCTCCTCCGCCTCCTCCAACACAGGGTTTGAATGTCTCTGTCCCAGAAATCATCCCAATCTCAGCTCCGTTGTCCTATGTTAGCACGCCAACACTCACTGCAACTACACGGTACCCATGGGGTATGCCCGCCAATTTTGGCGAGAATTCTCAGCTTAATGATTTCGGCGCTCAGTTCTATGTCATTACTGCTCCACAGACGATGGCATCTGTTCCACCTCCTGGGATGACTTCTGTTCCTCAAATGGTAGTGTCTATTCCGTCTCCAGAGATGACTGTTGCACCTCTCACTATGAATGTAAGGCAGTTTGAGACAGAACCTGTTTACCATGCTAATCCAGCTGAAAGCGTGGTATCTTTTGGTCACAATGAGGAAATTCAAAATCAATTTGATGAGATTCAACGTGAAATTCGTACTCTCCGTGGAAAAGACTTGTTTGGAAAGAGTGCGCATGAGCTATGTCTAGTGCCGAATGTCAAGTTTCCGCCGAAGTTCAAAGTGCCCGAGTTTGAAAAGTATAAGGGGATTTCTTGCCCTCAGATGCATCTTGTGATGTATAATAGGAAGATGTATGCTCTGACAAAAGATGATGAATTGCTTATCCACTGCTTCCAAGACAGTTTGACTGGTGCAGCTCTCAAGTGGTACATGAGCTTAGGTGGTTCAAAGATCAAGTCCTTTTTTGATTTATGTCAAGCGTTTGTGCAGCAGTACAAGTACAATGCTGATTTGGCACCGGATAGAGATCAACTTCGAGCCATGACTCAAAAAAACAAGGAATCTTTCAAGGAATATGCCCATAGATGGAGAGGGGTTGCCGCTCAGATTAGCCCGCCTCTCGAGGAAAAGGAGATGGCTAAAATTTTCTTGAAAACTCTTGATGCATTCTACTATGACAAAATGGTTTCCAGTGCGCTTCGTGATTTTGCCGACATGGTAGACATAGGTGTGCGCATTGAGGAAGCTCTCCGAGAAGGACGTTTGACAAGAGAGACTGCTTCTTCCAGAAGTGCAAGAGAGTTTGGGTCGGGCTTTGATACAAAGAGACAACAAGAAGTGAGTATGGTGGTTAATGGGAAGCTAAAGAAGAACAAACAACAGCATGTTGCTGTTATAACTCCTGCTACTGATACTACTCCAAAGAGAGAGCCTAAGTTTGAACCGATCCCTATGTTGTATGCAGACCTACTTCCTATTTTGCTTGAGAGGAATCAAATTCAGACTAGGGCACCGCCTAAGATACCTGCAAAATTGCCATGGTGGTATAAACCTGAGTTATCTTGTGCTTTTCATCAAGGGGCACCTGGCCACAGTATTGAATATTGTTTAACTCTGAAGGGTGAAGTCCAAAGATTGATCGAAACTAACAAATTTTCTTTCGAGGATATAGACCCAGCTCTGTTCTACACGGAGTGATTTGTTGCATTTTGGTTGTTGACGGTTTTACTGCTCTCTCTTATCCAGTTGAAGTCAATGGTACAAGGAAGCTTATCCCTATGGTTGTTAGGTTTTTATTTCTTTCTTGTCAAGCATTTTGTTTGCTTTTAACATTATGTCTTTTGTCAAGTACTTTTAATATAATAAACATGCATGTTTTTTAAATCCATCCATTCGTATTCACTCTTTTCTCTTGCTTTATTACTTACAAACTTGGAGCGAGGATGATGAAAATAAATAACTGATTTTTGCTGGTATATGCTTTCAATGGTGAAAAACCTAGTTGACGATGTAAGGCATTGTTTCTCTTCCCAAACAGTGGAGATATAAGGAGATAATCCGTAATCAGCCCCTTTGAGCCTGAAGTCGGTGTTTCTTTCTTTTTTCTGAACCCTTAATCATAACCTGGGGCAGGGTAGTATTTCAATTAATTTGATGATGCAGCCTGATACAAGAAAATTAATTCATCTAGTCATACCAAATTAGAGGTTAATCACAATTCTTTCCTCAGATAAAAGAAGCTGTCAAGAGATGAGACTCACAACAATTCATACGACAGTCACAATCTTCATCTTACAAAGGTTATAAAAAAAACAGAGTGATTACAAAAAAAAAGAGAAATAAAAAAAAAAGAATTCAAAAAAGAGCCCATAAAAAAAAAGAGGGGCACCGTGATGGACCACAAATTCAAAGTTCGAAAAGAACTAGTCCATACAAACAAAGACTGATTCAAAAATAGGAACAACTTCATAAACAAAAAGTGACTGTCACTTCAAGAAATCTCATCAACGTCTATTCAACAAAAAGAACATCAATAAAGCTTTTACAAAAGTGTCAACCTCAAGCATCATTGTCAACAATTCTCTTGTCGACTGAGTGCATCTGTTGAATTAATTGAATTTAGGAATGAAGGACATCAAGAAGAACGGGTGGGACCAAATAAATTTTGAGCCTATTAATCCTTTTTTTGAAAACCGTGAGCCCAGCCACGTTATAACATACAAAAGACCTAATTGAAACTAGGTTCACTGTGAAAGCATATTCGACAAATTTATTGTTAAGCTGACTCATCCTGTTTGATTAATCAGTAATTATCTTTTATACACACCATATGTGCTTCCACCACAAAATATTCAATTTCAAAAACATACATATGCATTTTATCAAAAATACTTTTCAAAAGAAATAATTTTACCTACAAATTAATACTTGACATCAAAGAAATTTGAGCTATGGTCTGATCAAAGGTCAAGCTGAATTGAGACGCTCCTAGCTAGGGGCAAGTTACATATGAATTCTTCCAATCAGGGGGCAAACTAGCTGAATATTCTTCTTATCAAGGTTGAAAATGGTTCAAAATTTGGTTACTCTACAAACATCAGTTAATCAAGGGCATACCCTTCAAGGATTCAAAGACTTGGGGCATACTGTGTCAAGATCATATATTCCTGAAAAAGTACACTAGTTGTAAAAGGTCAGCCAGTCACGCTCTTCGAGCGATTCTTTCAAGGATCTTTAGACAGAAGCAAGGATCCAGAGCAAGGGGCAAGTCGTCTCCATTCTCTCAGATGTTCATCAACAACAAACATGTTTTCTCTAAGAGAATGTAAACAATCTTCTTCCTAGAAAAGGGTACATCCCCAATGAAAGTTGACAAATTTGTTTTGTTGTACAGTCAAGTTTAGTATACAGATCGTTTCGGATTAAACGATCATTTCCCCAGAGAAGTTGTTCCTTCCCAAGAAGAGTTCTCTTGCTTTATCTACAATAACATATACACTTTGTTGAGATATCCTGAGCAGTGATGCGACGTTGGCTTGTGTTTCCGGTTTGGTCACTTTGTTTGTCCATTAAAAGATGTTTCACATACATACATATACACATACATTCATAACATACAAGCGTTCATACATACTTTCATATATTCAAGCATATCATATGACATAAGCATTTACATCATTCATACCTTACTACATCATTTTACAAACTTCTGTCTTATTTTGTCTTGTCTGTGTCTACAAAATAGAGTCGGGATGGGCATGTTGTTCTTTCCAATTAGAGTGTCAGCTTAGGCAGATAAGGGTACATCTCTCCTGTTTCAAAATTCCCCACTAGACTCCTCTCTTGTGGAAGATGGTTGTTTCAGTTTTTCCTACAACAAAAGGAAAATGACAGTTGAACTTATTCATCAACTGAATACATAGTCTTGTTTCAATGTTTTCCCTCCGGTTTGTTCCCGGATTGGACACCAATTCAAAGCAACAGTGACAAGCTATCCTTACAAGAAGCTTGTGTTTTACCAGATACACTTTACAATTCCTCAGGTGGTTTTATCCCAATGAATCATGTCAATCCTTTACACAAAATATCATACAAGTCTTTTCTCTCTACAAATACATACACTTTTGCAAATCTGCCTACTTGTGTCACTTTTTGAAGTACCCAGTAGAATCACCTCCTTTCAATGGAGTCATATAACTTTGACACACTATCGTTTGCATGATAGTAAGTAATATTTAGTCATTGTCTTGACTTGCTATCGCTTTGTTGGGTAGTAGACAATGTCTATCTTTTCGGATTGTCTTGGTACACTGCCGTTCACATGGTAGGAGATAATTCTTTGGTTTCATTATCTTGACTCGCTGTCATTTTGTTGGACAGTAGATAATGTTTCTTCATTTCATATTACTTTGACACACTATCGTTGCATGATAGTAAGTAATACTTAGTCATTGTCTTGACTTGCTATCGCTTTATTGGATAGTAGATGATGTCTATCTTTTCGGATTGTCTTGGCACACTACCGTTCACATGGTAGGAGATAATTCTTTGGTTTCATTATCTTGACTCGCTGTCATTTTGTTGGACAGTAGATAATGTTTCTTCATTTCATATTACTTTGACACACTATCGTTGCATGATAGTAAGTAATACTTAGTCATTGTCTTGACTTGCTATCGCTTTATTGGATAGTAGATGATGCCTATCTTTTCGGATTGTCTTGGCACACTGTCGTTCACATGGTAGGAGATAATTCCCTGTTTCATTATCTTGGCTTGCTGTCATTTTGTTGGACAGTAGATAATGTCTCTTCTTTTCATATTACTTCGACACACTATCGTTGCATGATAGTAAGTAATACTTAGTCATTGTCTTGACTTGCTATCTCTTTATTGGATAGTAGATGATGCCTATCTTTTCGGATTGTCTTGGCACACTGCCGTTCACATGGTAGGGGATAATTCTTTCTGTTTCATTATCTTGACTTGTTGTCATTTTGTTGACAGTAGATAATGTTTCATCTTTTCATATTACTTTGACACACTATCGTTTGCGTGATAGTAAGTAATATTTGGTTCATTTATCTTGACACGCTATCACTTCATTGGATAGCAGATAATACCATGTCTCTCTTTAATTTACCTTGACTCGCTGTCATTTGTATGATGGTAGGTAATGTGGAATTTGTCTTCTTTATGCAATCCGTCTCTTTGCAAGGCGGTGGACAATATTCATGTTCCTGTTTATCTTGTAGAAATTGTCTTTTATCTGCAATCCGTCCTTGGCAGGCGGTGGACAATTCTCTTATCCTCTGTAGACGTTGTCTTTTATCTGCAATCCGTCTCTTTATAAGGCGGTGGACAATGTTCTTCTCACAATACTTTCATCTATACGATAATGGGCAATATTCTCCCCAGTGTTTTACTCTGTTCCCTAGTGGAGTTTGTTCTTGCAATGGAATTGGGGCACATCTTGTTATTTTCCTAGTCGGCCCATGTTATGTTCTTCCCATGTGGAGTCCTAACTATGTTTTTCTTTCTTTGTCTGTCTCTTACAACATTCATACAAAAATTCAAAAAAAACTGATCATCTGCATTTCATGCATTCATATTTGCATCATAAGCATTGTTTGAGGATTTTAGGTCCAAAAATGGTGCACGTCTTATATTTAAGTCTCTTCAATTCCGTCTAGACAAAGATTTTAATCTTCATCTCTCCGGGTGAAGAAACTTAAATAGGGGCAGCTGTTGTACCCCAATTTTGGACCTAAAATCCATTATTCTTTTTTCGTTATAAAATGTCAAAAAGTATTCATCGCATAATAAAAATATCATCGCATCTGTTCTTTTTCGTCGTTTTGTTTAAGTTCGTTTTTAGTCACATTTTTGCGGTCGTACTCGCATTTCCACTCATGTACAATAAATCACTCTTTTACCTTTTATTGTTATCATTTATATTATTATTACTATTATCATTATTATTATTATTATTATTATTTTTATTATTATTATTATCAAAAATCCTTTTCAAAAAAAAGAGTTTTACTTTATTTATTTATTTTTTGTTCTATTCTCTTTTCCTTCTTTCTTTTTCTATTTTTTCTTTTTCGGTCACAAAAAGAACAAAAAAAACGACACAGAACAAAACCAACAAAAATTGAAAAAGACATTTCAACCATTCTGCAAAATCCAGTACCATTACAGTGACTTTCTTGTCTTCTTTCCTTTTTACATTACAATTCCTCTAACCAATTTCTGAGTAACAAAAAGCATTTTCTGCTCTTTTCCATTACAATCATCAAACCCTAATTCCCTAACCATATAACAGAACCAATTTCACAGAAGGAGGGGGCGGACTTGGAGAGCAAAAACCTTACAAAATCACAAAATAACAGTAAAGGAGAAGAAAAATATGGAGAACGGCAGCAAGAACAAATAAACAAGCACAATCACAAAACACAAAAAATACAGAGCTTCAACATAATAAAAACCTAGCCCTTTTTCATTTCCATTCCACAAATCAAAACCTGACAGAAACAAAAAACCAACTCACAAACCTCACAAAATTAAAACCCAAACCTTAGCCAAACAAAACACAAACAGAAACAGAAATCAAACAGAAACGGAACCAGAGTTTTCAAACTCATACAAACTAACCCAAAACTGAAATCCAACATAAACAAAAAAAAAAAACCAATTCAAACAGAAACGGAAAGAAGAACAGAAGCATAACGGAGAAGGAAAGGACGACAAGACAACCACCGACCGCAACCGTCAGCCGCGCGTGAGCTCTCTGTCTCCGGTCACCGCCGCGTTTCTGCTGGAATCTTCTTTCTTCTCAGTTGGTATGCCGTCAACCTTTATACTTCGCATCTTTATCTTTCACTTGCATATTGTTTTGAGTTTTTAGGTTAGGTTTCCGAAACTAAAAACTCTCGATCCGGCCGTTTGGTTGAGTTTTAGGAAATTTGGGTTTTAAATCCGTGTTTAGAAGAGAAAAATAGTGGGGGTAAATGTAGAAACTTTTTGATTTCAGAGTGTTCCCGGCGGCGGCGCCGCCATCTTGTTGGCCGGCCGCCGCGCCGGAATATGGGTCTTGTGGTGGTTCCGGTTGAGCTTCAACCGGAAATTCATTGTGTTCTTGATGTTCTTGTTTTTTTTCAGAAAATTGTTAGAACATTTGAGAGAGAATTGAGAGAGAATGAGAGTGTAGAGAGAGAAAAGAAAGGAAAAATGAATTCTAAATCAGAAAAAATGTGTTTATACTTCCTCCTAATTCAATGCCTGCGCGTGCACCATAGGCTTCGTGCACCTCTCATCAATGGTCGCTGATCTTTGATCAGGCGACTTCATACTCCCTCTGTTCCAGTGCGCGCGCACGCGCGAGGCTTACCGTGTCCCCTCACTCTTATCAGCCTCTGATCCACGATCAGATGGCTTAGATTGACTCTTTTGGGTTTGTTTTTAGTTTGGGTTTAGGATTAACCCTTTTAATCTATGCTTTTGATGTATGCACACCCCATCTTGCTATTTGCACCATCTTTTTTTTTTAATTTAGTTTTTTTACTATTATGAAGAATAAAAAAAATATTTGTTTATTTTGGTGTGACTTAATTTTTATTATTTACTTAGAAAAATGCAAAAAAATAAAAATATAAAAAGAGAACAAAAATGTTTGTACAAAAATTGAAAATTCTAAGTTAACAAAAAAGACTTTCTTTGACTAGAGTAAACAAAAAACTTTTTTTCTCTTTAACTATTTAATTTAATAAAAAATGTTGTTTATTATGACTTTACTTTTTATTTATTTAGTTAGAATGTTAAAAAATAAAAACAACAAAAAATGCAAAAAAAACTTAAATGTGCTATGAATAAAAAAGGGTTTAGTTGTGATGATAAGTTAACATGATTATGTCTTTGTTTAGTTTCATTTTTTATGAAATATATAACATGTTTTTATTAAAATTTTCATGCATACATGCATTTAAAAATCTTACATTTTTACACTACATCACATTATGCATTTTTTAGTCACATAACCTTTTTTACAAAATTTCTACATCACATTACATTTTATATAACATGTTCACTACACATTTTCATGCATACATGCATTTGCAACACTACATTTTTTTTACTACATCACAATCTACACTTCTTGCATTTTTTATATGACATTGACACTAATTTTTTGCATCACACTACAATTTCACATTACAATCTTACTTCACATTTTCCTACATGCATACATGCATTGCATTTAGATTAGGACAATGCATTATTTTAAAAATGCATGTTAGAGACAATATTTTAATTAATAAAATCATTGAGCTCTAACATTGGCATTAATAGTTAAGGGCCTTTTGGCCTAAATTCATTCTCTTCATAAAAATAAAAACATTTCTTTTGATAAATAAAATTGCATGTTGCTTGTGTGCCTAAGTTAGAATTATTTGTTGTTGTGAGTGATTTTCAAAAGTGTTATTATCATGTTTTCACCTTAGACATTTTTTCTCACACATTTCACCTTTAAGTTAGAATATAATATCTTGCTATGTGTGTTATTTTTTGATAGATTAGATGCATATTCATTATCATATTTATTTTCCGCACTTGCATTTTACTTTTATGGATTGCTATTTATTTATTTATTTATTTATTGCCTCTTATTATTATTTATTCATTTGATTCGATATGGTTGTAAATATTAATTATTCAATCGGGTTGTAATAGCGTAGGACTTTATTTATTGTTTTTACTGCTTTCCTAGCTCACACATCACACACAACGCCAAAAAAATTATTTCCAAAGGAGAGGACTCGTATTTGATTTTCAAATTGATTACGAGACTTTTTTCGAAACGAAAAAACCTTTTTAAAAAACAAACATGCGATCCTTTTACAAAACAGCGCAAGTTCACCTTAATCTCAACGTCACTTCAATCATTTTAACATGTTTTTATCACAACTTTTTTTTATATATAACATCTTTTCTTAATTCTTTTTTTTGACAACAAAATCTTCTTTTCTTTACAATCTTCTTTTCTTTCAAACACACAAAAAAAACGAATTCTTTTTCAAACAACAATAACTTCTTTTCTTTTTTACATAACAACATTTGCACTTGCTTACTATTTTTTTTTTTTTTTTTTTTTTTAAACATTTCCTCTACAATACAATAAAAACATTACTCTCAAAAATCTTTTTTTTTACAAAGAAAAACATTTACATTTCTTTTCTTTTATTTACTTTATGAAATAAAATTTTCTTAACTTTTACCCACTTTCCTTTCTTTTCTTCTATACAACTTCTCCCTCCATTCTTAAAGCATATATATAAAAAAGCACAAAAACATATAAGAGGTTACCATGGAGTACCATGGGCGCTTGAGGTGCTAATACCTTCCTCAAGTGCAACTAACCCCCGTACCTAGAATCTCTTTCTTTTAAAGTTTTTTTTCAATTTTTTCCCCTCCTTTGGAAATGAAAAAATAAAACTGTAGTGGGGTATGTCTCAAAAATCCCGCAACAGAAAAATGGCGACTTCACTGGGGATACTCTCCTTAAGAGGGTTGAACCTAACTTATGTGTTTATATGTGTTTATTTATTTACATGCTTTATATACCTTGTGGGGATTCTTTGAGTGGTGAGACAAGCACAATACACCTGCTTGAGTGAACACATAAGATAGAAATGTGGTGGAATCATAGTTTTGTGTTTGGAGTAGTTCTGCACATACATGTGATATGGCCACGCTCGAGTGGAGGGTTTGTAAAAGTGGAGTTTGTCGGCACTAGTAGTGGTGTTGGCGACCCTATTTTTATAGACCCCGAGAAGCTTGAGTAGCTTTTAGTTACCTTTAAACCCATCTTGGCCCTTAGTATGTAGCGCGATGGCTAAAGTCATAAGTAGTTTTGATTTTAGTTGTTCCGCGATGCTACGCTCAAACGAGACTTTTCTTCGGATATTTCAGTGAGCCATGAGTAGTTATGCGCACCTGGTATTCAATAGGAAAGTTGATGACGTTGGGAACTTTGTAGAACCCGTGTTATGAAAAAGAGAAAAACCAATAGTTCATACATTGTGGGTGGTTTACCTTTTGGCTCCAACTTTATGCTATCCAAACCAACCATGTTTGCTTATGTTTGTGGTTGTTGCATCCATGCTTTCATTCATCCAAAAAAAAAATCTCTTTTCATTGGTTTTCAAAGGACTTAGGGGAATTTCTTCATAAACTACACAATCATCATGGACCTTCAAAAAAAAAAAGAAAGTTGCTTTTAAAAAAAAAAAAAAAAATCTTTTGATCATCAACAAAAAATGAGGTTCTTTATGATTCATATCCTAAAGTCCTTTGAAAATCAAAGTCCAAACAAAACTTTATTTACATGCATCATTTCTGCATTCATGGTTTTCTCAAAGAGTCTAAGCTTTGCATCTCTCTCAGATCCTGGCCCGACGATCTCGTTTCAAGCCAACACGTACTTACAACACTCGTGCCAACTTTAAGAAGAAAATGGAAGGACTTGAACAAGAGAATCAGCATCTACAAGAACAGGTCACTTCTCTTCGAGCTAATGTTGCCCAATTAACGGCTATGTTTGAATCTTTGACTGCGGTGAGGGCTCCCCCTCCTCCGCCTCCTCCAACACAGGGTTTGAATGTCTCTGTCCCAGAAATCATCCCAATCTCAGCTCCGTTGTCCTATGTTAGCACGCCAACACTCACTGCAACTACACGGTACCCATGGGGTATGCCCGCCAATTTTGGCGAGAATTCTCAGCTTAATGATTTCGGCGCTCAGTTCTATGTCATTACTGCTCCACAGACGATGGCATCTGTTCCACCTCCTGGGATGACTTCTGTTCCTCAAATGGTAGTGTCTATTCCGTCTCCAGAGATGACTGTTGCACCTCTCACTATGAATGTAAGGCAGTTTGAGACAGAACCTGTTTACCATGCTAATCCAGCTGAAAGCGTGGTATCTTTTGGTCACAATGAGGAAATTCAAAATCAATTTGATGAGATTCAACGTGAAATTCGTACTCTCCGTGGAAAAGACTTGTTTGGAAAGAGTGCGCATGAGTTATGTCTAGTGCCGAATGTCAAGTTTCCGCCGAAGTTCAAAGTGCCCGAGTTTGAAAAGTATAAGGGGATTTCTTGCCCTCAGATGCATCTTGTGATGTATAATAGGAAGATGTATGCTCTGACAAAAGATGATGAATTGCTTATCCACTGCTTCCAAGACAGTTTGACTGGTGCAGCTTGATGGAAAATAGTAACGGTAAAGCAGCGGAATTTCAAAAATTTTCTTTTGTTTGATCCTTACGAATGAGCATGTTATGTGTTTAGGGTTTGTTACCTCTAGTAGAGTAGAACCCTTAAAGCCACGAACAAGATTCGATCACGAGCGTTGATGACGAAGAACAACGCCTCTACTCAGTCCACACGAACGGTCACCTTCAAAAGAGTGCTAGCCCTTGGGTATGAAGGCTTTCAAGAATATTGAGAGAAGGATTATTTTAGGGTTTCCAACTCTAAAATATATCTTATGCTTTTTGGTGTGTTGAGCTTATGCCAAGAGTTCTCTATTTATAGATGTTTCTCATGAAACAAAATAAATCTTTTATCTTGGACAAAAACAAACAAACAAATAAAATAAAACAATATCTTCTAAAAGATATCTTTGGGCGCGCGCGCCTCACATGAGTGTGCATGCTCATATGCGCGCGCTCCCACCGTACACTACGGTGTATCTTATTTGTTTAATTACCGTGATACCCTTATCACTTTGCATACTCACCGTACCTTACGGTGTTCCTTAATTCTCTCAATATTTAGACTGTCCTTATGTGTGTGACCCTGTAGGTTTCCATGACGTTGGCAATTATATTAAATTTCCATTTAATATAATAAACAATGAGAGGTATCTAGCAAGACATCATTGCTACCCAATGTTGCGGGATTTTTGAGATATACCCCACTACAGTTTTATTTTTCATTTCCAAAGGAGGGGAAAAATTGAAAACCTTTTAAAAGAAAGAGATTCTAAGGTACGGGGGTTAGTTGTGCTCAAGGAAGGTGTTAGCACCTCAAGCGCCCATGGTACTCCATGGTAACCTCTTATATGTTTTTGTGTTTTTTTTTATATATACATGCTTTAAGAATGGAGGGAGAAGTTGTATAGAAGAAAGAAAAGAAAGGGGTAAAAGTTAAGAAAATTTTCTTTCATAAAGTAAATAAATAAAATAAAAGAAAAGAGGTGTAAATATTTTTTCTTTGTAAAAAAGATTGTTTGAGAGTAATGTTGTTATTGTATTGTAGAGGAAATGTTTAAAAGAAAAGAAATAGTAAGAAAGTGTAAATTTTGTTATAAAAAGTTATGTGTAAATAAAAGGTAAAAAAGGTTAAAAGAAATTTCCGTAAGGTGAATAAAAGGAAAGAAATGTAAATTTATTTTTTGTTTGTACAAAAAAGTTTTCTTGAGAGTAATAATTGTTGTATTGTAAAGAAAATATTGTTAAGAGAAAGAAAAAGTTGTAAAAAGCATAAATGTTATTATGAAAAAAAGAAAAGAAGTTAAATGTTGAAAAACGAAAGTGTATTCGTTTCTTTTGTGTGTTTAAAAAAAAGGTATTGTATAAAAAAAACAAACTGTAAGTAATATCATATTAAAGATGATTGTAAGGTGAGCTTGCGTTTGTCTTATAAAATGATCGTACGTTTGTTTTAAAAGTTTTTTAGTTTCAAACAGTCTCGTAATCAATTTAAAATCAATTACGAGTCCTCTCCTTTGGAAATGAATTTTGACGTTGTGTGTGTGATGTGTAAGCTAGGAAAGCAGTAAAGAGCAATAAATAAAGTCCTACGCTATTACAACCCAATTGAATAATTAATATTTACAACCATATCGAATTGAATGAATAAATAATAATTAGCAAATAAATAAATAGATAAATAAATGACAATGCATAAAAGTAAAATGCAAGTACGGGAAAATAAACATGACAATGAAATGCACATACAAGAGGAAAAAAAATCGCAAAATAACATCCTAATTAAAAGTGGAGTGTGAAAAAAAATGTGTCGGATACAAAGACATGATAATGCATTTTTGGAGGCCACTCACAACAACAAACAATCCTAATTAACACAAGCAAAAAAACATTTTATTTAATGAAAGAAAAGTTTTTATTTTTTTATGAAGAGAATGAATTTAGGCCAAAAGGCCCTTAACTATTAATGCTAATGTTAGAGCTCAATGATTTTATTAATTAAAATATTGTCTCTAACATGCATTTTTAAAATGATGCATTGTCCTAATCTAAATGCAATGCATGTATGCATGTAGAAAAATGTCAAGTGAAATTGTAATGTGAAATTGTAGTGTGATGCAAAAATTAGTGTCAGATGTCATGTAAAAATGCAAGAAATGTAAATTGTGTTGTAGTAAAAAAAAATGTAATGTTGCAAATGCATGTATGCATGAAAATGTGTAGTGAATATGTGATATAAAAAATGTAATGTGAGGTAGAGAATTGTAAAAAATATCATGTGACATGAAAAATGCATAATGTGATGCAGTGTAAAAATATCATGTTTCAAATGCATGTATGCATGTGGAATTTTAATAAAGCATGTTATATGTTTCATAAAAAATGAAATTAAATGAAGACATAATCATGTTATCAATTATCACAATAAATAAAAAAAAATTCATCATGGCATATTTAGTTTTTTTTAGCATTTTTTGTTGTTTTTATATTTTTTCTAAATGACTAATTAAAAATAAAAAACATGGCAACAAACTAACATTTTTGCTCTCTTTTTTATATTTTTATATCTTTGCATTTTTCTAAGTAAATAATAATAAATAATAAAGTCACACCAAATAAACATATTTTTTTATTTTTTCTTCATAATAGTAAAAACTAAAATAAAAATAAAAAAAAGATGGTGCACATAGCAAGATGGGGAGTGCATACATCAAAAACATAGGTTCAAAGGGTTAATCCTAAACCCAAACCAAAACCCAAATCAAAGGGGTTAATCTAAGCCATCTGATGGGAAATCAGAGGCTGATAAGAGCGAGGGATCACAATAAGCTGCGCGCGTGCACGCGCACTGGAATAGAGGGAGCATGAGCCGCTTGATCATAGATCAGCGACCATAGAGGGGAGGCGCACGCAGCCTATGGTGCGCGCGCAGGCATGGGATTAGGTGGGAGTATATCATGTTTTGTTTTACTGAAGGCATTCATTTTCCATTTTTTCTTCTCTCTTTCTACCGCTCCCTCTCTCTTGTTCTCTCAATTCTCTTTTATTGCTCTGCTAGGGTTCTTCATTTTGTGATGAACTTCATCACTTCCGGCGGTACTCCGCCTTGGACCCATATTCCGGCGCGGCGGCCGGCCAACAAGGTGGCGACGCCGCCGCCGGAAAACCACTCAAAATTAAAAACTGCCAACACAACCCCCCCCTAAAATCACCTTCTAAACACGATTCCGGGGTCAAAAACAACGAAAACTCAACAATATGGCCGGATCGGAGGGAATCCGAAATTAACCCTAAATCCCAAAATCAAAAACTCTTATCTTCTGATTTTTCCTAAACACGCACAAACCGTTTCTAAATCATGTTATGAACACAGATTCGACTTCAAAATCAACAACCAACAACAACTACTCGTTCAAATCGCACCAAAAAAGGAATTTTGAGTTTAAATCTACATGTTCATGCAAGTCAGAAATGAATGGTATTGAAAAGAAACGAGGTTTACCAGCCTTGCAGTGAGTCTTGAAGGTAACCTCCTTTTTTCTTTCCCTTTGTTCTTCGATCTCTGTCTTTTTTTTTTTGCTTTTTCCGCCTTCGTTTCGATCTCTCTTTCCTTCTCTGACCTTTTCTTTTTCTGTTTATGCAAGGTTTGATGATGGCTAAAGGGGGCTATCGATTTTCTACAGTATGTAGAAAATCGATTTAGGGATTGATTGGTTTTGATTTTTGTTGTTGTAGTTTTTTGTGTTATTGTTTTTATTGATTTTGATTCTTTTGGTTTTTTGATTGATGAAGGTTTTGTTTTAGTGATGTTAAGGGTTTTGGTTTGTAAAGAGTGTTTTGTTGAAGTTCTGGATTTTTGTGAGGGTGAGTTCGGTTGATTTTGATTTTTGGTTAGGTTGAGGTTCTGTTTTGTTTTCGTGTTGTTTTTTGTTCCCAGCCGTTTCTGTTTTGATTCGGTTTGAAGGTTTCTGTTTTTGATGATTGAAAGTGAAAATGGTGATTTTTGAATATGGTTTATGATTTGTGTATATGAGAGGACGAATATTGAAATGGAAATTGAAGATTGTGTTTGTGTGGAGGCCAAAAAAATGTGGTGTTGTGGTTTTCACTTTTCTCTCATTTTTTGTTGGTCTTTGAATCTGCCCCCCTGTTATGTAAATTTTGCTTTGCTAAATAGGCTGAAATTTTAGGGTTTTTGATGTAAAAGAAGAAAAATGCAAAACCACTTTGTTGATCAGTTTTTGGTTAGAGAAATTTGTGTAAAAATTGGAAAAGAGACAAAGCAAGTCATTGTCAAGGTGCAGAATTATGGTTGAGATGCAAAGAAACCAGTAAAACGTGAAAAGAAAATAAACTACTAGTCTATTTTTTTGAACCCTTTTTTTTTTGTAATGCATAATGAATAATAATAATAATAATAATAATAATAATAATAAATAAAGGAAGTACTCTTTTTTTGTTTTTGAAAAAGGATTTTTTTTTTGACAATAATCATAGTGATAATAATAGTAATAATAAGAAAAAAAGATAATGATAAAAGAAAAAACGAATGATGGTGATAAAATAAGTAGTGAAAAAGATGAGTAATAATAATATAATAAGGTAATGGTAAAAAGAATTTTAGTAAAATGGTAATTAAACAAAACAATGATAATGAGTAAAAAGAAAGTGAATAGGCGGAGATAAACAAAAAGGTTTAAATAAAATCGTGAAAAAAGAACGAGTGCGAACATTTTTTTTATAACGGATATTTTTGAAGTTTTATTACGAAAAAGAAAAAATGGATTTTAGGTCCAAAATTGGGGTACAACAGCTGCCCCTATTTAAGTTTCTTCACCCGGATAGATGAAGATTAAGATATTTGTCTAGACGGGATTGAAGAAACTTAAATATAAGATATGCGCCATTTTTGGACCTAAAATCCTCTGACAGTGTTTATGATGCAAATATGAATGCATGAAATGCAGATGATGAATTTTTTTTGAATTTTACATGAATGCTGTAAAAGACATATAAGAAAGAAAACATAGTTAGACTCCACAGGGGAAGAACATAACATGACCCGATTGAGAAAATAACAAAATGTGCCCCAAGTCCATTGGAAGAACAAACTCCACTGGGGAATAAAGTAAAACACTGGGGAAAATATTAATTACTATTATGTGATTGACAGTAATGTGAAAAGAACATTGTCCACCGCCTTACAGAGACGGAATGCAGATAAAAGACAACGTTAACAGAGAACAAGAACATTGTCCACCGCCTTACAAAGACGGATTGCAGATAAAAGACAATGATTAGATATTGCCGACTACCATACAAATGATAGCTTAAAGGGCTACATGAGAATAGATGACATTATCTACTATCGAACACCGACAGCTTAAAGGATAATGTGAAAAGATGATACATTATCTACTACCACACACAAATGGTAACTTGAAGGACAATGATCAGATATTACCGACTATCATAGAAATGATAGCTTAATGGAAGGTAATTAATTAAAAAAAAAAAGTGACATTATCTACTATCGACCAAAGACAGCTTAAAGGATAATGATCAGATATTACCGACTATCATAGAAATGACAGCTTAATGGAAGGTAATATAAAAGAGTATGACATCATCTACTATCGAACACCGACAGCTTAAAGGACAATGATCAAATATTACCGACTACCATACAAACGATAGCTTAAAGGGCAACATGAGAATAAATGACATTATCTACTATCGAACCAAGATAGCTTAAAGGATAATGAAAAGATGATACATTATCTATTACCACACACAAATGGTAACTTAAAGGACAATGATCAGATATTACCGACTATCATAGAAATGATAGCTTAAAGGAAGGTAATATAAAAAGTACCACATTATCTACTATCGAACAAAGATAGCTTAAAGGATAATGAAAAGATGATACATTATCTACTACCACATAAAAATGGTAACTTAAAGGACAATGATCAGATATTACCGACTATCATAGAAATGATAGCTTAAAGGAAGGTAATATAAAAAGTACCACATTATCTACTATCGAACAAAGATAGCTTAAAGGATAATGAAAAGATGATACATTATCTACTACCACATAAAAATGGTAACTTAAAGGATAATGATCGAGTATTACCGACTACCATACAAATGATAGCTTAATGGAAGGTAATAGTTTTCTATTAAAGGAATAACTCTACCGGGGCTTCAAAAGAGACGCAAGTAGGTTAAACTGTAAAAGTGTATGCATTTGTAGAGAAGAGATATGTATGATTTTTGCTAACAGGATGAACTGGGGATAAAACCACCTGAGGAAATGTAAAATGTATCTTGTAAAGTACAAGCTTCTTGTGCGGAAATGGCGCTTGTTTGATATGTACAAGCTTCTCGGATGACGAGACTGCCACTTGTAAAATGGATACAAGCTTCTCGAATGACGAGACTGCCACTTGTGAAATTGGATACAAGCTTCTCGAATGACGAGACTGCCACTTGTAGAATTGGATACAAGCTTCTCGAACGACGAGACTGCCACTTGCAAAATTGGATACAAGCTTCTCGAACAACGAGACTGCCACTTGTTGTTTTGAATATATGTCCAATCCGGAAACAAACCGGAGGGAAACTATAAATCAAGACTCTGTGTCCAATCGAAGAATAAATTCAATTGGACATTTTCCTTTTGTCGTAGGAAAAACTGAAACAACCATCTTCCACAAGAGAAGAGTCTAGTGGGGAATTTTTTTGAAACAAGAGAGATGTACATTTATCTGCCTAAACTGACACTCTAATTGGAAAGAACAACATGCCCATCCCGACTCTATTTTGTAGACACAGACAAGACAAAAGAGATAGAAATATAGTAAATGATGTAATAAGGTATGAATGATGTAAATGTTCATGGCACATGTAAATGCTATGCTTGAATATATGAAAGTATGTATGAATGCTTGTATGTTATGAATGTATGTGTATATGTATGTATGTGAAACATCTTTTGATGGACAGACAAAGTGACCAAACCGGAAACACAAGCCAAAGTCGCATCACTGCCCAGGATATCTCGACAAAGTGTAGATGTTATTGTAGATAAAGCAAGAGAACTCTTCTTGGGAAGGAACAACTTCTCTGGGGAAACGACCGTTTTAACCGAACGATCTGTACATAAACTTGATTGTACTCAAGACAATATTGTCAACTTTCATTGGGGGATGTACCCTTTTCTTGAGATGACTGTTGACATTCTCCTAGAGAAAACATGTTTGTTGTTGATGAACATCTGAGAGAATGAAGACGACTTGCCCCTTGCTTTAGATTTTTTTTTCAGTCTAAGGAGCTTTGAAAGAATCGCTCGAAGAGCGTGACTGGTTGACCTTTTACATCCAGTGTACTTTTCAGGAATATATGATCTTGACACTGTATGACCCAAGTGCTTGAAACCTTGAAAGGTAGGATGTTCAACTTGTTTGCCCCTGATTGGCAGAATTTATATGTAACTTGCCCCTGGCTAGGAGCGTCTCAAGTCAGATTTGCCTTTGATCAGACCATAGCTTAAATTTCTTTGATGTCAAGCATTAATTTGCAAATAAAATTATTTATTTTGAAAAGTATTTTTGATAAAATGCACATGTAATTTTTTTGAAATTGACTATTTTTGTATTTTTAGAATGAAAACACATATGATGGCGAAAAAGATAGATATCGATTACTTAACAAGCAGGATGAGTCAGCGTAACGAAAGATTTGCCGAATATGCTTTCACAGTGAACCTAGTTTCAATTAGGTCTTTTGTATGTTATAACGTGGCTGGGCTCACAGTTTTCAAAAAAGGATAGTTAGGCTCAAAATTTATTTGGTCCCACCCGTTCTTCTAGATGTCCTTCATTCCTAAATTCAATTAATTCAACAGATGCACTCAGTCGACAAGAGAATTGTTGACAATGATGTTTGAGGTTGACACTTTGGTAAAAGCTTTATTGATTCATTTTGAATAAACTTTGAAGAGATTTCTTGAAGTGACAATCACTTTGTGTTTAGGAAGTTGTTCCTATTTTTTGAATCACTCTTTATTTGCATGGACTAGCTCTTTTCGAACTTTGAATTTGTGGTCCATCACGGTGCCCCTCTCTTTTTTTTTTATGGGCTTTTTTTTTTGAATTTTTTTGTAAATACTTTTTTTTTGAACAATTCTTGTAAGATTTTGGTGTATGAATATTGTGACTGCCATATGAACTGTTTTGAGTCTCGTCTCTTGACAGCTTCCTTTGTCTGAGGAAAGCATTGTGACTAACCTCTAATTTGGTATGACCAGATGAATTTATTCTCTTGTATCAGGATGCATCATCAAATTAATTTGAAAGACTACCCTGCCCCAGGTTATGATTAAGGGTTTAGGAAAAAGAAAGAAACACCGACTTCAGGCTCAAAGGGGCTGATTACGGATTATCTCCTTATATCTCCACTGTTTGGGAAGAGAAAACAATGCCTTACATCGTCAACTAGGTTTTTCACCGTTGAAAAGCATATATCAGCAAAAATTAGTTATTTATATTCATCATCCTCGCTCCAAGTTTGTAAGTAATAAAAACAAGAAATGAGTGAATACGAATGGATTTATTCCAAAAACATGCATGTTTATTATATTAAGAGTACTTGACAAAAGACATAATGTTAAAAGTAAACAAATGCTTGACAAGAAAGAAAAAAAAGCCTAGTGATCATAGGGGTAAACTTTCTAGTATCACTGACTTCAACTGGACGATTGCAGCAAAAGTAACATCATCAGCAATTCAGATTGCAACAAATCACCTATTGTATCACAAAAACTGGGTCTGTACCCCTGAAATAAAGTTTGTTATCTTCAATTAGCTTCCGGACTTCAGCTTTCAAAGGAAAACAATGTTCAGTATCGTGGCCGGGTGCTCCTTGATGGAAAGCACAGAAACGGTCAGACTTATACCACCTTGGTAATATTGCAGGTATCTTAGGAGGCGTTTTAGTCTGAACATAATTCTTCTCGAGCAAAATAGGAAGCAAATCTGCATACAACATAAGGATCGGTTCAAACAGAGGTGCCCTTTTTGAAGCAGTATCAGTAGCAGGAATTATCGCAGCAACATGTTGTTTGTTCTTCCTTGACTTCCCATGAGCCACCATACTCAACTCTTGTTCTTTCTTCATGTTAGAGCTAGACCCAAATTCTCTTGCATTTCTGGAAGAAGCAGTCTCTCTTGTCAAACGTCCTTCTCGGAGAGCTTCCTCAATGCGCACGCCTATGTCTACCATGTCGGCAAAATCACGAAGCGCACTGGAAACCATTTTGTCATAGTAGAAGGCATCAAGAGTTTTCAAGAAAATTTTAGCCATCTCCTTTTCCTCAAGAGGTGGGCTAATCTGAGCTGCAACCCCTCTCCATCTATGGGCATATTCCTTGAAAGATTCCTTGTTTTTCTGAGTCATGGCTCGAAGCTGATCTCTATCCGGTGCCAAATCAGCATTGTACTTGTACTGCTGCACAAACGCTTGACATAAATCAAAAAAGGACTTGATCTTCGAACCACCTAAGCTCATGTACCATTTGAGAGCTGCACCAGTCAAACTGTCTTGGAAGCAGTGGATAAGCAATTCATCATCTTTTGTCAGAGCATACATCTTCCTAGTATACATCACAAGATGCATCTGAGGGCAAGAATTCCCCTTATACTTTTCAAACTCGGGCACTTTGAACTTCGGCGGAAACTTGACATTTGGCACCAGACAAAGCTCATGAGCACTCTTCCCAAACAAATCTTTCCCACGGAGAGCACGAATCTCACGTTGTATCTCATCAAACTGGTCTTGGTAATTATCCACAGAACACGCCTCAACATTCTCAACTTGTTTGGCGTTGTAAACAGTTTCGTTCTCATGTGGTGTAGTATGAACCACAGGAACTGGAACAGTCAAAACTGGTGGCAAGACAGACATAGTAACTTGAGGAACATTCAAAGCAGGAATCTGGATATCAGAGACATTGAGAGGAAAACTCTCATTGAAGTTATAAGTCTCTGACATAGTACTTGTCAAAGCCTGAGAAGGAAGAGGTGGCAGGGATGCCTGATTCTGTACACCCAACAAAGTTTCCATCATACTTCTTAGTTTGTCCACAGTTGTTTGGAGTGTAGCAACTTCTTCACTGAGCTGAAGATTCTCTTGTTCAATTCCTTCCATTGTTTTCCTTTGATTAACACGAGTGTTGACTTGCAAATTGACTTTGGACAAGAGCGTCAGACCACTGAGAGGAAGACACAAAGCTTAGACTCTTTTGGAGAAGACCATGAATGCAAAATGATGCATGAGAAAGAGAGTTTTGTTTTGTTTTTTGATTTTCAAAGGACTTTAGGATATGAATTGTAAAGGACCTTATTTGTTTTTGATCAAAAGAAATTTTTTCTTTTCAAAGTAACCCCTTTTTTTTTTGAAGGTCCATGATGATTTTGAAGTTTGTAAAGAAATTCCTCTAAGTCCTTTGAAAACTAATGGAAAAAGATTTTCATGAATGCATGGATGTATGAGATATGATGATGCAACAATCACAAACATAAGCAAACATGGTTGGTTTTGAGATATCATAATGTTGGAGTCGAAAGGTAAGAACCACCCACAATGTATGAACTATTGGTTCTCTTCTTTTCAGTAACATGGGTTCTACAAAAAATCCCAACGTCATTAACTTTCCTTCTTGAATGCCAATGTCCACGACTTAACTCACGGCCAAATGAAATATCCAAGGGAAAGTCTCGATTGAGCGTGGTATCGCGGAGTCAACTATTCCAAGACTTTTACTCTCGGCTTTAGCTATCGCACCACATCCTAAAAAAGGCCAAGATGGGTTAAAGGTGACTAGGTCCACAATATTAACAGATACATGTCATAGCAACAATCTACGCGAACCTCGCGTCGAAATGAATACTACAACATGATCCTCCATTGTGCGTGGTTACATCACATGTGGATATGTGCGGAGTTTTGCCTTCCGCCCACTCACTATGATCCTACCACAATCTATCTCAAGGTAACTCAAGCTCGGGTCAAGCTTATCTCACTCAAAAACCCCTCCACAATATATATAAAGCATGTAAACATTTAAAGCACATAGAAACATAGAAGTTAGGTTCAACCCTCTTAAGGAGAGAATCCCCAGTGAAGTCGCCATTTTTCTGTTGCGGGATTTTTGAGATATACCCCACTACAGTTTTATTTTTCATTTCCAAAGGAGGGGAAAAATTGAAAACCTTTTAAAAGAAAGAGATTCTAAGGTACGGGGGTTAGTTGTGCTCAAGGAAGGTGTTAGCACCTCAAGCGCCCATGGTACTCCATGGTAACCTCTTATATGTTTTTGTGTTTTTTTTTATATATACATGCTTTAAGAATGGAGGGAGAAGTTGTATAGAAGAAAGAAAAGAAAGGGGTAAAAGTTAAGAAAATTTTCTTTCATAAAGTAAATAAATAAAATAAAAGAAAAGAGGTGTAAATATTTTTTCTTTGTAAAAAAGATTGTTTGAGAGTAATGTTGTTATTGTATTGTAGAGGAAATGTTTAAAAGAAAAGAAATAGTAAGAAAGTGTAAATTTTGTTATAAAAAGTTATGTGTAAATAAAAGGTAAAAAAGGTTAAAAGAAATTTCCGTAAGGTGAATAAAAGGAAAGAAATGTAAATTTATTTTTTGTTTGTACAAAAAAGTTTTCTTGAGAGTAATAATTGTTGTATTGTAAAGAAAATATTGTTAAGAGAAAGAAAAAGTTGTAAAAAGCATAAATGTTATTATGAAAAAAAGAAAAGAAGTTAAATGTTGAAAAACGAAAGTGTATTCGTTTCTTTTGTGTGTTTAAAAAAAAGGTATTGTATAAAAAAAACAAACTGTAAGTAATATCATATTAAAGATGATTGTAAGGTGAGCTTGCGTTTGTCTTATAAAATGATCGTACGTTTGTTTTAAAAGTTTTTTAGTTTCAAACAGTCTCGTAATCAATTTAAAATCAATTACGAGTCCTCTCCTTTGGAAATGAATTTTGACGTTGTGTGTGTGATGTGTAAGCTAGGAAAGCAGTAAAGAGCAATAAATAAAGTCCTACGCTATTACAACCCAATTGAATAATTAATATTTACAACCATATCGAATTGAATGAATAAATAATAATTAGCAAATAAATAAATAGATAAATAAATGACAATGCATAAAAGTAAAATGCAAGTACGGGAAAATAAACATGACAATGAAATGCACATACAAGAGGAAAAAAACATCGCAAAATAACATCCTAATTAAAAGTGGAGTGTGAAAAAAAATGTGTCGGATACAAAGACATGATAATGCATTTTTGGAGGCCACTCACAACAACAAACAATCCTAATTAACACAAGCAAAAAAACATTTTATTTAATGAAAGAAAAGTTTTTATTTTTTTATGAAGAGAATGAATTTAGGCCAAAAGGCCCTTAACTATTAATGCTAATGTTAGAGCTCAATGATTTTATTAATTAAAATATTGTCTCTAACATGCATTTTTAAAATGATGCATTGTCCTAATCTAAATGCAATGCATGTATGCATGTAGAAAAATGTCAAGTGAAATTGTAATGTGAAATTGTAGTGTGATGCAAAAATTAGTGTCAGATGTCATGTAAAAATGCAAGAAATGTAAATTGTGTTGTAGTAAAAAAAAATGTAATGTTGCAAATGCATGTATGCATGAAAATGTGTAGTGAATATGTGATATAAAAAATGTAATGTGAGGTAGAGAATTGTAAAAAATATCATGTGACATGAAAAATGCATAATGTGATGCAGTGTAAAAATATCATGTTTCAAATGCATGTATGCATGTGGAATTTTAATAAAGCATGTTATATGTTTCATAAAAAATGAAATTAAATGAAGACATAATCATGTTATCAATTATCACAATAAATAAAAAAAAATTCATCATGGCATATTTAGTTTTTTTTAGCATTTTTTGTTGTTTTTATATTTTTTCTAAATGACTAATTAAAAATAAAAAACATGGCAACAAACTAACATTTTTGCTCTCTTTTTTATATTTTTATATCTTTGCATTTTTCTAAGTAAATAATAATAAATAATAAAGTCACACCAAATAAACATATTTTTTTATTTTTTCTTCATAATAGTAAAAACTAAAATAAAAATAAAAAAAAGATGGTGCACATAGCAAGATGGGGAGTGCATACATCAAAAACATAGGTTCAAAGGGTTAATCCTAAACCCAAACCAAAACCCAAATCAAAGGGGTTAATCTAAGCCATCTGATGGGAAATCAGAGGCTGATAAGAGCGAGGGATCACAATAAGCTGCGCGCGTGCACGCGCACTGGAATAGAGGGAGCATGAGCCGCTTGATCATAGATCAGCGACCATAGAGGGGAGGCGCACGCAGCCTATGGTGCGCGCGCAGGCATGGGATTAGGTGGGAGTATATCATGTTTTGTTTTACTGAAGGCATTCATTTTCCATTTTTTCTTCTCTCTTTCTACCGCTCCCTCTCTCTTGTTCTCTCAATTCTCTTTTATTGCTCTGCTAGGGTTCTTCATTTTGTGATGAACTTCATCACTTCCGGCGGTACTCCGCCTTGGACCCATATTCCGGCGCGGCGGCCGGCCAACAAGGTGGCGACGCCGCCGCCGGAAAACCACTCAAAATTAAAAACTGCCAACACAACCCCCCCCTAAAATCACCTTCTAAACACGATTCCGGGGTCAAAAACAACGAAAACTCAACAATATGGCCGGATCGGAGGGAATCCGAAATTAACCCTAAATCCCAAAATCAAAAACTCTTATCTTCTGATTTTTCCTAAACACGCACAAACCGTTTCTAAATCATGTTATGAACACAGATTCGACTTCAAAATCAACAACCAACAACAACTACTCGTTCAAATCGCACCAAAAAAGGAATTTTGAGTTTAAATCTACATGTTCATGCAAGTCAGAAATGAATGGTATTGAAAAGAAACGAGGTTTACCAGCCTTGCAGTGAGTCTTGAAGGTAACCTCCTTTTTTCTTTCCCTTTGTTCTTCGATCTCTGTCTTTTTTTTTTTGCTTTTTCCGCCTTCGTTTCGATCTCTCTTTCCTTCTCTGACCTTTTCTTTTTCTGTTTATGCAAGGTTTGATGATGGCTAAAGGGGGCTATCGATTTTCTACAGTATGTAGAAAATCGATTTAGGGATTGATTGGTTTTGATTTTTGTTGTTGTAGTTTTTTGTGTTATTGTTTTTATTGATTTTGATTCTTTTGGTTTTTTGATTGATGAAGGTTTTGTTTTAGTGATGTTAAGGGTTTTGGTTTGTAAAGAGTGTTTTGTTGAAGTTCTGGATTTTTGTGAGGGTGAGTTCGGTTGATTTTGATTTTTGGTTAGGTTGAGGTTCTGTTTTGTTTTCGTGTTGTTTTTTGTTCCCAGCCGTTTCTGTTTTGATTCGGTTTGAAGGTTTCTGTTTTTGATGATTGAAAGTGAAAATGGTGATTTTTGAATATGGTTTATGATTTGTGTATATGAGAGGACGAATATTGAAATGGAAATTGAAGATTGTGTTTGTGTGGAGGCCAAAAAAATGTGGTGTTGTGGTTTTCACTTTTCTCTCATTTTTTGTTGGTCTTTGAATCTGCCCCCCTGTTATGTAAATTTTGCTTTGCTAAATAGGCTGAAATTTTAGGGTTTTTGATGTAAAAGAAGAAAAATGCAAAACCACTTTGTTGATCAGTTTTTGGTTAGAGAAATTTGTGTAAAAATTGGAAAAGAGACAAAGCAAGTCATTGTCAAGGTGCAGAATTATGGTTGAGATGCAAAGAAACCAGTAAAACGTGAAAAGAAAATAAACTACTAGTCTATTTTTTTGAACCTTTTTTTTTTGTAATGCATAATGAATAATAATAATAATAATAATAATAATAATAATAAATAAAGGAAGTACTCTTTTTTTGTTTTTGAAAAAGGATTTTTTTTTTGACAATAATCATAGTGATAATAATAGTAATAATAAGAAAAAAAGATAATGATAAAAGAAAAAACGAATGATGGTGATAAAATAAGTAGTGAAAAAGATGAGTAATAATAATATAATAAGGTAATGGTAAAAAGAATTTTAGTAAAATGGTAATTAAACAAAACAATGATAATGAGTAAAAAGAAAGTGAATAGGCGGAGATAAACAAAAAGGTTTAAATAAAATCGTGAAAAAAGAACGAGTGCGAACATTTTTTTTATAACGGATATTTTTGAAGTTTTATTACGAAAAAGAAAAAATGGATTTTAGGTCCAAAATTGGGGTACAACAGCTGCCCCTATTTAAGTTTCTTCACCCGGATAGATGAAGATTAAGATATTTGTCTAGACGGGATTGAAGAAACTTAAATATAAGATATGCGCCATTTTTGGACCTAAAATCCTCTGACAGTGTTTATGATGCAAATATGAATGCATGAAATGCAGATGATGAATTTTTTTTGAATTTTACATGAATGCTGTAAAAGACATATAAGAAAGAAAACATAGTTAGACTCCACAGGGGAAGAACATAACATGACCCGATTGAGAAAATAACAAAATGTGCCCCAAGTCCATTGGAAGAACAAACTCCACTGGGGAATAAAGTAAAACACTGGGGAAAATATTAATTACTATTATGTGATTGACAGTAATGTGAAAAGAACATTGTCCACCGCCTTACAGAGACGGAATGCAGATAAAAGACAACGTTAACAGAGAACAAGAACATTGTCCACCGCCTTACAAAGACGGATTGCAGATAAAAGACAATGATTAGATATTGCCGACTACCATACAAATGATAGCTTAAAGGGCTACATGAGAATAGATGACATTATCTACTATCGAACACCGACAGCTTAAAGGATAATGTGAAAAGATGATACATTATCTACTACCACACACAAATGGTAACTTGAAGGACAATGATCAGATATTACCGACTATCATAGAAATGATAGCTTAATGGAAGGTAATTAATTAAAAAAAAAAAGTGACATTATCTACTATCGACCAAAGACAGCTTAAAGGATAATGATCAGATATTACCGACTATCATAGAAATGACAGCTTAATGGAAGGTAATATAAAAGAGTATGACATCATCTACTATCGAACACCGACAGCTTAAAGGACAATGATCAAATATTACCGACTACCATACAAACGATAGCTTAAAGGGCAACATGAGAATAAATGACATTATCTACTATCGAACCAAGATAGCTTAAAGGATAATGAAAAGATGATACATTATCTATTACCACACACAAATGGTAACTTAAAGGACAATGATCAGATATTACCGACTATCATAGAAATGATAGCTTAAAGGAAGGTAATATAAAAAGTACCACATTATCTACTATCGAACAAAGATAGCTTAAAGGATAATGAAAAGATGATACATTATCTACTACCACATAAAAATGGTAACTTAAAGGACAATGATCAGATATTACCGACTATCATAGAAATGATAGCTTAAAGGAAGGTAATATAAAAAGTACCACATTATCTACTATCGAACAAAGATAGCTTAAAGGATAATGAAAAGATGATACATTATCTACTACCACATAAAAATGGTAACTTAAAGGATAATGATCGAGTATTACCGACTACCATACAAATGATAGCTTAATGGAAGGTAATAGTTTTCTATTAAAGGAATAACTCTACCGGGGCTTCAAAAGAGACGCAAGTAGGTTAAACTGTAAAAGTGTATGCATTTGTAGAGAAGAGATATGTATGATTTTTGCTAACAGGATGAACTGGGGATAAAACCACCTGAGGAAATGTAAAATGTATCTTGTAAAGTACAAGCTTCTTGTGCGGAAATGGCGCTTGTTTGATATGTACAAGCTTCTCGGATGACGAGACTGCCACTTGTAAAATGGATACAAGCTTCTCGAATGACGAGACTGCCACTTGTGAAATTGGATACAAGCTTCTCGAATGACGAGACTGCCACTTGTAGAATTGGATACAAGCTTCTCGAACGACGAGACTGCCACTTGCAAAATTGGATACAAGCTTCTCGAACAACGAGACTGCCACTTGTTGTTTTGAATATATGTCCAATCCGGAAACAAACCGGAGGGAAACTATAAATCAAGACTCTGTGTCCAATCGAAGAATAAATTCAATTGGACATTTTCCTTTTGTCGTAGGAAAAACTGAAACAACCATCTTCCACAAGAGAAGAGTCTAGTGGGGAATTTTTTTGAAACAAGAGAGATGTACATTTATCTGCCTAAACTGACACTCTAATTGGAAAGAACAACATGCCCATCCCGACTCTATTTTGTAGACACAGACAAGACAAAAGAGATAGAAATATAGTAAATGATGTAATAAGGTATGAATGATGTAAATGTTCATGGCACATGTAAATGCTATGCTTGAATATATGAAAGTATGTATGAATGCTTGTATGTTATGAATGTATGTGTATATGTATGTATGTGAAACATCTTTTGATGGACAGACAAAGTGACCAAACCGGAAACACAAGCCAAAGTCGCATCACTGCCCAGGATATCTCGACAAAGTGTAGATGTTATTGTAGATAAAGCAAGAGAACTCTTCTTGGGAAGGAACAACTTCTCTGGGGAAACGACCGTTTTAACCGAACGATCTGTACATAAACTTGATTGTACTCAAGACAATATTGTCAACTTTCATTGGGGGATGTACCCTTTTCTTGAGATGACTGTTGACATTCTCCTAGAGAAAACATGTTTGTTGTTGATGAACATCTGAGAGAATGAAGACGACTTGCCCCTTGCTTTAGATTTTTTTTTCAGTCTAAGGAGCTTTGAAAGAATCGCTCGAAGAGCGTGACTGGTTGACCTTTTACATCCAGTGTACTTTTCAGGAATATATGATCTTGACACTGTATGACCCAAGTGCTTGAAACCTTGAAAGGTAGGATGTTCAACTTGTTTGCCCCTGATTGGCAGAATTTATATGTAACTTGCCCCTGGCTAGGAGCGTCTCAAGTCAGATTTGCCTTTGATCAGACCATAGCTTAAATTTCTTTGATGTCAAGCATTAATTTGCAAATAAAATTATTTATTTTGAAAAGTATTTTTGATAAAATGCACATGTAATTTTTTTGAAATTGACTATTTTTGTATTTTTAGAATGAAAACACATATGATGGCGAAAAAGATAGATATCGATTACTTAACAAGCAGGATGAGTCAGCGTAACGAAAGATTTGCCGAATATGCTTTCACAGTGAACCTAGTTTCAATTAGGTCTTTTGTATGTTATAACGTGGCTGGGCTCACAGTTTTCAAAAAAGGATAGTTAGGCTCAAAATTTATTTGGTCCCACCCGTTCTTCTAGATGTCCTTCATTCCTAAATTCAATTAATTCAACAGATGCACTCAGTCGACAAGAGAATTGTTGACAATGATGTTTGAGGTTGACACTTTGGTAAAAGCTTTATTGATTCATTTTGAATAAACTTTGAAGAGATTTCTTGAAGTGACAATCACTTTGTGTTTAGGAAGTTGTTCCTATTTTTTGAATCACTCTTTATTTGCATGGACTAGCTCTTTTCGAACTTTGAATTTGTGGTCCATCACGGTGCCCCTCTCTTTTTTTTTTATGGGCTTTTTTTTTTGAATTTTTTTGTAAATACTTTTTTTTTGAACAATTCTTGTAAGATTTTGGTGTATGAATATTGTGACTGCCATATGAACTGTTTTGAGTCTCGTCTCTTGACAGCTTCCTTTGTCTGAGGAAAGCATTGTGACTAACCTCTAATTTGGTATGACCAGATGAATTTATTCTCTTGTATCAGGATGCATCATCAAATTAATTTGAAAGACTACCCTGCCCCAGGTTATGATTAAGGGTTTAGGAAAAAGAAAGAAACACCGACTTCAGGCTCAAAGGGGCTGATTACGGATTATCTCCTTATATCTCCACTGTTTGGGAAGAGAAAACAATGCCTTACATCGTCAACTAGGTTTTTCACCGTTGAAAAGCATATATCAGCAAAAATTAGTTATTTATATTCATCATCCTCGCTCCAAGTTTGTAAGTAATAAAAACAAGAAATGAGTGAATACGAATGGATTTATTCCAAAAACATGCATGTTTATTATATTAAGAGTACTTGACAAAAGACATAATGTTAAAAGTAAACAAATGCTTGACAAGAAAGAAAAAAAAGCCTAGTGATCATAGGGGTAAACTTTCTAGTATCACTGACTTCAACTGGACGATTGCAGCAAAAGTAACATCATCAGCAATTCAGATTGCAACAAATCACCTATTGTATCACAAAAACTGGGTCTGTACCCCTGAAATAAAGTTTGTTATCTTCAATTAGCTTCCGGACTTCAGCTTTCAAAGGAAAACAATGTTCAGTATCGTGGCCGGGTGCTCCTTGATGGAAAGCACAGAAACGGTCAGACTTATACCACCTTGGTAATATTGCAGGTATCTTAGGAGGCGTTTTAGTCTGAACATAATTCTTCTCGAGCAAAATAGGAAGCAAATCTGCATACAACATAAGGATCGGTTCAAACAGAGGTGCCCTTTTTGAAGCAGTATCAGTAGCAGGAATTATCGCAGCAACATGTTGTTTGTTCTTCCTTGACTTCCCATGAGCCACCATACTCAACTCTTGTTCTTTCTTCATGTTAGAGCTAGACCCAAATTCTCTTGCATTTCTGGAAGAAGCAGTCTCTCTTGTCAAACGTCCTTCTCGGAGAGCTTCCTCAATGCGCACGCCTATGTCTACCATGTCGGCAAAATCACGAAGCGCACTGGAAACCATTTTGTCATAGTAGAAGGCATCAAGAGTTTTCAAGAAAATTTTAGCCATCTCCTTTTCCTCAAGAGGTGGGCTAATCTGAGCTGCAACCCCTCTCCATCTATGGGCATATTCCTTGAAAGATTCCTTGTTTTTCTGAGTCATGGCTCGAAGCTGATCTCTATCCGGTGCCAAATCAGCATTGTACTTGTACTGCTGCACAAACGCTTGACATAAATCAAAAAAGGACTTGATCTTCGAACCACCTAAGCTCATGTACCATTTGAGAGCTGCACCAGTCAAACTGTCTTGGAAGCAGTGGATAAGCAATTCATCATCTTTTGTCAGAGCATACATCTTCCTAGTATACATCACAAGATGCATCTGAGGGCAAGAATTCCCCTTATACTTTTCAAACTCGGGCACTTTGAACTTCGGCGGAAACTTGACATTTGGCACCAGACAAAGCTCATGAGCACTCTTCCCAAACAAATCTTTCCCACGGAGAGCACGAATCTCACGTTGTATCTCATCAAACTGGTCTTGGTAATTATCCACAGAACACGCCTCAACATTCTCAACTTGTTTGGCGTTGTAAACAGTTTCGTTCTCATGTGGTGTAGTATGAACCACAGGAACTGGAACAGTCAAAACTGGTGGCAAGACAGACATAGTAACTTGAGGAACATTCAAAGCAGGAATCTGGATATCAGAGACATTGAGAGGAAAACTCTCATTGAAGTTATAAGTCTCTGACATAGTACTTGTCAAAGCCTGAGAAGGAAGAGGTGGCAGGGATGCCTGATTCTGTACACCCAACAAAGTTTCCATCATACTTCTTAGTTTGTCCACAGTTGTTTGGACATCATACTTCGTGTCATCTTTGTCCAGTTCAATATTGGGCCCATGACATTTATCCTGTTATGCAGGATTGGCAAATTCCATCTAGGACACTGCTGCCCCATAGCATATTTCGTGAAGTACCCATTAACTGCCTTTATGGTTATCCTGTTACGGACAACGTTAGATCAGCAACAAAGTACTCAACTCCACATCTAGGGTACAAGGGTGGTTTCGGGTCTAAGGGCGGTTTACACCTTTATCATTATAAGAGTGACTTATGACACTTTGCATAACTTAGCATGTAGCACTCTTATGGCGGGTCAATCCAGTATAAATATTACTCTTAATATTGTATACTTATGTCAAGACTTGATAACTCCTTATCCTATGATCCATGAGATGCGATCATCAGCCTATCTTCATAATAGTCTTTATGCTTTAAGGTTATCCCAATTTCACCTTAAAGCTCGACTACGGATACTTTAAGAATAGCGTCCTTATGTTTAATTTAGTCTCATGATTAAGTCATACTTAATATTAAACGGACTATCTATTCTAGGGATTTCATTACTTTGAACTCTTACAAACACAATGAAAGTAATGCCTTATATTATTAATAAACTCCTAAAGCAAATACTATGAAAATAGATTGGCTCTTAGGGCTTACTCCAACACAGCTCTCAAGTGGTACATGAGCTTAGGTGGTTCAAAGATCAAGTCCTTTTTTGATTTATGTCAAGCGTTTATGCAGCAGTACAAGTACAATGCTGATTTGGCACCGGATAGAGATCAACTTCGAGCCATGACTCAAAAAAACAAGGAATCTTTCAAGGAATATGCCCATAGATGGAGAGGGGTTGCCGCTTAGATTAGCCCGCCTCTCGAGGAAAAGGAGATGGCTAAAATTTTCTTGAAAACTCTTGATGCATTCTACTATGAAAAAATGGTTTCCAGTGCGCTTCGTGATTTTGCCGACATGGTAGACATAGGTGTGCGCATTTTGGAAGCTCTCCGAGAAGGACGTTTGACAAGAGAGACTACTTCTTCCAGAAGTGCAAGAGAGTTTGGGTCGGGCTTTGATACAAAGAGACAACAAGAAGTGAGTATGGTGGTTAATGGGAAGCTAAAGAAGAACAAACAACAGCATGTTGCTGTTATAACTCCTGCTACTGATACTACTCCAAAGAGAGAGCCTAAGTTTGAACCGATCCCTATGTTGTATGCAGACCTACTTCCTATTTTGCTTGAGAGGAATCAAATTCAGACTAGGGCACCGCCTAAGATACCTGCAAAATTGCCATGGTGGTATAAACCTGAGTTATCTTGTGCTTTTCATCAAGGGGCACCTGGCCACAGTATTGAATATTGTTTAACTCTGAAGGGTGAAGTCCAAAGATTGATCGAAACTAACAAATTTTCTTTCGAGGATATAGACCCAGCTCTGTTCTACACGGAGTGATTTGTTGCATTTTGGTTGTTGACGGTTTTACTACTCTCTCTTATCCAGTTGAAGTCAATGGTACAAGGAAGCTTATCCCTATGGTTGTTAGGTTTTTATTTCTTTCTTGTCAAGCATTTTGTTTGCTTTTAACATTATGTCTTTTGTCAAGTACTTTTAATATAATAAACATGCATGTTTTTTAAATCCATCCATTCGTATTCACTCTTTTCTCTTGCTTTATTACTTACAAACTTGGAGCGAGGATGATGAAAATAAATAACTGATTTTTGCTGGTATATGCTTTCAATGGTGAAAAACCTAGTTGACGATGTAAGGCATTGTTTCTCTTCCCAAACAGTGGAGATATAAGGAGATAATCCGTAATCAGCCCCTTTGAGCCTGAAGTCGGTGTTTCTTTCTTTTTTCTGAACCCTTAATCATAACCTGGGGCAGGGTAGTATTTCAATTAATTTGATGATGCAGCCTGATACAAGAAAATTAATTCATCTAGTCATACCAAATTAGAGGTTAATCACAATTCTTTCCTCAGATAAAGGAAGCTGTCAAGAGATGAGACTCACAACAATTCATACGACAGTCACAATCTTCATCTTACAAAGGTTATAAAAAAAACAGAGTGATTACAAAAAAAAAGAGAAATAAAAAAAAAAGAATTCAAAAAAGAGCCCATAAAAAAAAAGAGGGGCACCGTGATGGACCACAAATTCAAAGTTCGAAAAGAACTAGTCCATACAAACAAAGACTGATTCAAAAATAGGAACAACTTCCTAAACAAAAAGTGACTGTCACTTCAAGAAATCTCATCAACGTCTATTCAACAAAAAGAACATCAATAAAGCTTTTACAAAAGTGTCAACCTCAAGCATCATTGTCAACAATTCTCTTGTCGACTGAGTGCATCTGTTGAATTAATTGAATTTAGGAATGAAGGACATCAAGAAGAACGGGTGGGACCAAATAAATTTTGAGCCTATTAATCCTTTTTTTGAAAACCGTGAGCCCAGCCACGTTATAACATACAAAAGACCTAATTGAAACTAGGTTCACTGTGAAAGCATATTCGACAAATTTATTGTTAAGCTGACTCATCCTGTTTGATTAATCAGTAATTATCTTTTATACACACCATATGTGCTTCCACCACAAAATATTCAATTTCAAAAACATACATATGCATTTTATCAAAAATACTTTTCAAAAGAAATAATTTTACCTACAAATTAATACTTGACATCAAAGAAATTTGAGCTATGGTCTGATCAAAGGTCAAGCTGACTTGAGACGCTCCTACCTAGGGGCAAGTTACATATGAATTCTGCCAATCAGGGGGCAAACTAGCTGAATATTCTTCTTATCAAGGTTGAAAATGGTTCAAAATTTGGTTACTCTACAAACATCAGTTAATCAAGGGCATACCCTTCAAGGATTCAAAGACTTGGGGCATACTGTGTCAAGATCATATATTCCTGAAAAAGTACACTAGTTGTAAAAGGTCAGCCAGTCACGCTCTTCGAGCGATTCTTTCAAGGATCTTTAGACAGAAGCAAGGATCCAGAGCAAGGGGCAAGTCGTCTCCATTCTCTCAGATGTTCATCAACAACAAACATGTTTTCTCTAAGAGAATGTAAACAATCTTCTTCCTAGAAAAGGGTACATCCCCAATGAAAGTTGACAAATTTGTTTTGTTGTACAGTCAAGTTTAGTATACAGATCGTTTCGGATTAAACGATCATTTCCCCAGAGAAGTTGTTCCTTCCCAAGAAGAGTTCTCTTGCTTTATCTACAATAACATATACACTTTGTTGAGATATCCTGAGCAGTGATGCGACGTTGGCTTGTGTTTCCGGTTTGGTCACTTTGTTTGTCCATTAAAAGATGTTTCACATACATACATATACACATACATTCATAACATACAAGCGTTCATACATACTTTCATATATTCAAGCATATCATATGACATAAGCATTTACATCATTCATACCTTACTACATCATTTTACAAACTTCTGTCTTATTTTGTCTTGTCTGTGTCTACAAAATAGAGTCGGGATGGGCATGTTGTTCTTTCCAATTAGAGTGTCAGCTTAGGCAGATAAGGGTACATCTCTCCTGTTTCAAAATTCCCCATTAGACTCCTCTCTTGTGGAAGATGGTTGTTTCAGTTTTTCCTACAACAAAAGGAAAATGACAGTTGAACTTATTCATCAACTGAATACAAAGTCTTGTTTCAATGTTTTCCCTCCGGTTTGTTCCCGGATTGGACACCAATTCAAAGCAACAGTGACAAGCTATCCTTACAAGAAGCTTGTGTTTTACCAGATACACTTTACAATTCCTCAGGTGGTTTTATCCCCAATGAATCATGTCAATCCTTTACACAAAATATCATACAAGTCTTTTCTCTCTACAAATACATACACTTTTGCAAATCTGCCTACTTGTGTCACTTTTTGAAGTACCCAGTAGAATCACCTCCTTTCAATGGAGTCATATTACTTTGACACACTATCGTTTGCATGATAGTAAGTAATATTTAGTCATTGTCTTGACTTGCTATCGCTTTGTTGGGTAGTAGACAATGTCTATCTTTTCGGATTGTCTTGGTACACTGCCGTTCACATGGTAGGAGATAATTCTTTGGTTTCATTATCTTGACTCGCTGTCATTTTGTTGGACAGTAGATAATGTTTCTTCATTTCATATTACTTTGACACACTATCGTTGCATGATAGTAAGTAATACTTAGTCATTGTCTTGACTTGCTATCGCTTTATTGGATAGTAGATGATGTCTATCTTTTCGGATTGTCTTGGCACACTACCGTTCACATGGTAGGAGATAATTCTTTGGTTTCATTATCTTGACTCGCTGTCATTTTGTTGGACAGTAGATAATGTTTCTTCATTTCATATTACTTTGACACACTATCGTTGCATGATAGTAAGTAATACTTAGTCATTGTCTTGACTTGCTATCGCTTTATTGGATAGTAGATGATGCCTATCTTTTCGGATTGTCTTGGCACACTGCCGTTCACATGGTAGGAGATAATTCCCTGTTTCATTATCTTGGCTTGCTGTCATTTTGTTGGACAGTAGATAATGTCTCTTCTTTTCATATTACTTCGACACACTATCGTTGCATGATAGTAAGTAATACTTAGTCATTGTCTTGACTTGCTATCGCTTTATTGGATAGTAGATGATGCCTATCTTTTCGGATTATCTTGGCACACTGCCGTTCACATGGTAGGAGATAATTCCCTGTTTCATTATCTTGGCTTGCTGTCATTTTGTTGGACAGTAGATAATGTCTCTTCTTTTCATATTACTTCGACACACTATCGTTGCATGATAGTAAGAAATATTTAGTCATTGTCTTGACTTGCTATCGCTTTATTGGATAGTAGATGATGTCTATCTTTTCGGATTGTCTTGGCACCCTGCCGTTCACATGGTAGGGGATAATTCTTTCTGTTTCATTATCTTGACTTGTTGTCATTTTGTTGACAGTAGATAATGTTTCATCTTTTCATATTACTTTGACACACTATCGTTTGCGTGATAGTAAGTAATATTTGGTTCATTTATCTTGACACGCTATCACTTCATTGGATAGCAGATAATACCATGTCTCTCTTTAATTTACCTTGACTCGCTGTCATTTGTATGATGGTAGGTAATGTGGAATTTGTCTTCTTTATGCAATCCGTCTCTTTGCAAGGCGGTGGACAATATTCATGTTCCTGTTTATCTTGTAGAAATTGTCTTTTATCTGCAATCCGTCCTTGTCAGGCGGTGGACAATTCTCTTATCCTCTGTAGACGTTGTCTTTTATCTGCAATCCGTCTCTTTATAAGGCGGTGGACAATGTTCTTCTCACAATACTTTCATCTATACGATAATGGGCAATATTCTCCCCAGTGTTTTACTCTGTTCCCTAGTGGAGTTTGTTCTTGCAATGGAATTGGGGCACATCTTGTTGTTTTCCTAGTCGGCCCATGTTATGTTCTTCCCATGTGGAGTCCTAACTATGTTTTTCTTTCTTTGTCTGTCTCTTACAACATTCATACAAAAATTCAAAAAAAACTGATCATCTGCATTTCATGCATTCATATTTGCATCATAAGCATTGTTTGAGGATTTTAGGTCCAAAAATGGTGCACGTCTTATATTTAAGTCTTTTCAATTCCGTCTAGACAAAGATTTTAATCTTCATCTCTCCGGGTGAAGAAACTTAAATAGGGGCAGCTGTTGTACCCCAATTTTGGACCTAAAATCCATTATTCTTTTTTCGTTATAAAATGTCAAAAAGTATTCATCGCATAATAAAAATATCATCGCATCTGTTCTTTTTCGTCGTTTTGTTTAAGTTCGTTTTTAGTCACATTTTTGCGGTCGTACTCGCATTTCCACTTGTAATACCCTAATTTTGAGCTTTTTAAAATAAATATTTTATTTAAAAATTATTTCTTATTTTTATGAGAAATACCAAAAAATAGTTTTTTCGATAATTTTGTTTTACAATTTATTCATTTTCCTTTATTTCTTTTAATTTGTCGCAATTTATCTTTTTATACGAAGAATAGCAAAAATATTCAAAAATAGTTTTTATCTCTTTATTTAAGTTTATATTGCATTTTTATATTTTTCTACATTTTTATTCATTTTTTTCTTATTGATTTTGACATTTTTATCATTTTATAAAAATTTCCTTGTTTTTGAACCAATTACATTTTGCCACCTCATTTACCTCACACTTTATTCTTTTTTTAAATAAATAGGAAATTCTTTTTATTCAGCTTACCTCTTTTCCTCACAAAAATCAAAAATTACAAAAAATACCCATTTTCCAGCTGATAGTATAAATAGAAGAGGGGTTGTGACAAACCCTAGTTTTGGATTCACTGTTCACAGATCAGAAATTTCACACTCTCTTCTTTTTTTCTCTCGCGGCAACCCTCCTTCTCAAACCCTAATTTTTCTAATCCAAATTCGTCACAATTTCTTCATCAAAACAACAAATTATCATGAAATAGAAAGATCAAAACACTGTACATAGTTTATTTCATCCTCAATCGCGTTTGAATCGTCAAAAACGGCCATCAAATAGTTGAGTCCGAAACCGATTTTCATTAAGACAAGGAAGGTAGTCGATTCGCACGTTTCCGGTCTCTTTTTTCGTACGATTTGTTTCGATTTGCGTCTATAATCATGTTTGAAAGCTTTGACGTTAATTAATTTGTGAATTTTACGACTGATAAAGCGTTTTCGTTTTGAATCCGAACTTTTGATTCGTTTGTTTTTGTTTAACCGCGCATTATCTGTTGATTTCATTGCTGGATCTGTATTGTACGTGAAAAAAACGATGCAAATCGATGTTTTAATTGCGTGATTTGGTTCTGTTTTGAGTCCGGTAGAGTTTGGTCCGAGTTCGAGTGTGACTCGTTAATGGCAGCGCCAGAGTCACTGAGTTGTGACTCGGCCGAGTGGTGAGAGGAAGAAGATGGATGCGTGTCAGCCCCTAATTGGCTGACACCTTTTGTTTGTTTTTTTTGTTTTCTGGGTTTGGTGACCGGATCCGGGTCGGGTCGAAACCATTTGACCCGATCCGGTTTGTTTATGGGATTGGGCTGTTTTTTTTCTTTCTAGGCCTGTTACTTTTTTATGTGATTTGTGTTTTGAACCCCCATTTTACTCGCTACCCCCCCTTTCTGTTTTTTTTTGTTTGGTGCTGGGTTGGTGACCGGGCGGGTTTGACCCATGGGTCACCCGACCCGGTCCGTTTTCATTATATTTGGGTTTGGGCTGGATCTTTTTAGGCCCAGTTTTCTTTTTTTTTAGTTTTTTTATTATTTCTGTTGCTACACCACTTTTACTGCTGCACCTCCTTGCTCATATTATATTTAATTATTGATGTTGTAATTTACAAAAAAATGCTATTCCTTTTGAAAACTCGTATTTGAAATAAAAAATATATCGGACTCTGACGTACGTCTCGTGTCCTTGATTTATTTTTTATTTCGAATATTTTAAACAATTTAATTAATATAGAGATAAAAGGGCTTGACTTACGACTTGTCTCTGTTTATCTTATTTTAATTAATTTCGTTTAAACGTTTTTTTTTCGTTACTTCGCCTGATCATTTATAACGTCGTAATTAAATAAAATATCAATTGTATGTTAGATTTAATGTTTGAGTGAAATAAATATAAATTGGGCCCTGTCTTACGACTCGCGCTTTGAATTTATTTTTTATTTCATTCAAAATATGACTTGATGTTTGACACGTAAGATAAGCGAGAGCCTGACGTACGACTCGTCTTGAGCTTATCTTACGCTTGCTTGCTAAAGTGTTCGTTAATTTGCTTCTCTGTCTGTCAGTTTCAATTTATGCTTGATTATCGGATTACTCATTTATTTATGTGTTCACATATTTATTTCGAGTATTATTTAACTGTCGCATTATTACACTGTCATTATCATATATCATGCATTTGCATCTCTCAGCTTCTACCCTTTTTTTCTTTTCCTTTCTGATCTGAAAATCTGTTGTGAACTTATCTTTGAATATGGAATGTGAATAAATCAGTCTCTGTCGTACGACTCTGGCTTCGAATTATTCGCAAGCCATTTAAAACGGAACACTCTTTAATTAAATGAAATGGGAAGGAGTCTGACTTACGACTCGCCTTCGGCTCGTTTCACTTTAATTAAGAATGTTCATTTAATAAACTGAATGAAAAGAGGGAGCCAGTCGTACGACTCGTTTCTGCTCGGATGATCCGGTCCCTGACTTACGACTCGTGATTTAGGATCATTCTCATTCTCCAAACAACTTTCCTAAAATCTAAAAGACACTCAACCCATTCAACTGTTTTCTTGCCCTTGCGCAGTCAACTCTTTTTCAACTGCTCTTGTGCAGTCAAATCTTTTTCAACTGTTTTTCTTAAACGGATGGCGCTTTATCCATTCCCCTGCTACAGAAAAACGCTTAAGCCTCCGAAGCGAGCATACAAGCATACTGTTGTATCAGTGGAATGCGACCTAAGCATCGTTCACTAAAAACAACCAACAAACGAAATCTTTCTTTTCAGGAAGAACTACGTGAGCTTTGAATTCCTCATTGTACTCGGGGGATACGTAGGAGCGAGAGCCTCTCTCGTCAAGCCAAATAATAAAAAACTCTTTTTTTCCTTTCTGTTCAATATGCGGTAATTTAATTCTTTTCATACGGTTATCTTTGTTTATGCAAACCAAAATTCCTCAAATGGTTCCCGTTGAGTACAACGGATATGAGGGGGTGTTAACGTCTTCCCCTCATGTAACCAACTCCCGAACCCGATCTTTAAGGTTTTATCATTATTTTCCTTTCCCTTCATGGGATAAATAAAATATGGTGGCGGCTTCATTGTTTACATTTGTGCATTGCATTTCATCATTGCATATCTGTATATATTTTTTGCGCCGGGTACTACACCACTCATGTACAATAAATCACTCTTTTACCTTTTATTGTTATCATTTATATTATTATTACTATTATCATTATTATTATGATTATTATTTTTATTATTATTATTATCAAAAATCCTTTTCAAAAAAAAGAGTTTTACTTTATTTATTTATTTTTTGTTCTATTCTCTTTTCCTTCTTTCTTTTTCTATTTTTTCTTTTTCGGTCACAAAAAGAACAAAAAAAACGACACAGAACAAAACCAACAAAAATTGAAAAAGACATTTCAACCATTCTGCAAAATCCAGTACCATTACAGTGACTTTCTTGTCTTCTTTCCTTTTTACATTACAATTCCTCTAACCAATTTCTGAGTAACAAAAAGCATTTTCTGCTCTTTTCCATTACAATCATCAAACCCTAATTCCCTAACCATATAACAGAACCAATTTCACAGAAGGAGGGGGCGGACTTGGAGAGCAAAAACCTTACAAAATCACAAAATAACAGTAAAGGAGAAGAAAAATATGGAGAACGGCAGCAAGAACAAATAAACAAGCACAATCACAAAACACAAAAAATACAGAGCTTCAACATAATAAAAACCTAGCCCTTTTTCATTTCCAGTCCACAAATCAAAACCTGACAGAAACAAAAAACCAACTCACAAACCTCACAAAATTAAAACCCAAACCTTAGCCAAACAAAACACAAACTGAAACAGAAATCAAACAGAAACGGAACCAGAGTTTTCAAACTCATACAAACTAACCCAAAACTGAAATCCAACATAAACAAAAAAAAAAAACCAATTCAAACAGAAACGGAAAGAAGAACAGAAGCATAACGGAGAAGGAAAGGACGACAAGACAACCACCGACCGCAACCGTCAGCCGCGCGTGAGCTCTCTGTCTCCGGTCACCGCCGCGTTTCTGCTGGAATCTTCTTTCTTCTCAGTTGGTATGCCGTCAACCTTTATACTTCGCATCTTTATCTTTCACTTGCATATTGGTTTGAGTTTTTAGGTTAGGTTTCCGAAACTAAAAACTCTCGATCCGGCCGTTTGGTTGAGTTTTAGGAAATTTGGGTTTTAAATCCGTGTTTAGAAGAGAAAAATAGTGGGGGTAAATGTAGAAACTTTTTGATTTCAGAGTGTTCCCGGCGGCGGCGCCGCCATCTTGTTGGCCGGCCGCCGCGCCGGAATATGGGTCTTGTGGTGGTTCCGGTTGAGCTTCAACCGGAAATTCATTGTGTTCTTGATGTTCTTGTTTTTTTTCAGAAAATTGTTAGAACATTTGAGAGAGAATTGAGAGAGAATGAGAGTGTAGAGAGAGAAAAGAAAGGAAAAATGAATTCTAAATCAGAAAAAATGTGTTTATACTCCCTCCTAATTCAATGCCTGCGCGTGCACCATAGGCTTCGTGCACCTCTCATCAATGGTCGCTGATCTTTGATCAGGCGACTTCATACTCCCTCTGTTCCAGTGCGCGCGCACGCGCGAGGCTTACCGTGTCCCCTCACTCTTATCAGCCTCTGATCCACGATCAGATGGCTTAGATTGACTCTTTTGGGTTTGTTTTTAGTTTGGGTTTAGGATTAACCTTTTTAATCTATGCTTTTGATGTATGCACACCCCATCTTGCTATTTGCACTATCTTTTTTTTTTAATTTAGTTTTTTTACTATTATGAAGAATAAAAAAAATATTTGTTTATTTTGGTGTGACTTAATTTTTATTATTTACTTAGAAAAATTCAAAAAAATAAAAATATAAAAAGAGAACAAAAATGTTTGTACAAAAATTGAAAATTCTAAGTTAACAAAAAAGACTTTCTTTGACTAGAGTAAACAAAAAACTTTTTTTCTCTTTAACTATTTAATTTAATAAAAAATGTTGTTTATTATGACTTTACTTTTTATTTATTTAGTTAGAATGTTAAAAAATAAAAACAACAAAAAATGCAAAAAAAACTTAAATGTGCTATGAATAAAAAAGGGTTTAGTTGTGATGATAAGTTAACATGATTATGTCTTTGTTTAGTTTCATTTTTTATGAAATATATAACATGTTTTTATTAAAATTTTCATGCATACATGCATTTAAAAATCTTACATTTTTACACTACATCACATTATGCATTTTTTAGTCACATAACCTTTTTTACAAAATTTCTACATCACATTACATTTTATATAACATGTTCACTACACATTTTCATGCATACATGCATTTGCAACACTACATTTTTTTTACTACATCACAATCTACACTTCTTGCATTTTTTATATGACATTGACACTAATTTTTTGCATCACACTACAATTTCACATTACAATCTTACTTCACATTTTCCTACATGCATACATGCATTGCATTTAGATTAGGACAATGCATTATTTTAAAAATGCATGTTAGAGACAATATTTTAATTAATAAAATCATTGAGCTCTAACATTGGCATTAATAGTTAAGGGCCTTTTGGCCTAAATTCATTCTCTTCATAAAAATAAAAACATTTCTTTTGATAAATAAAATTGCATGTTGCTTGTGTGCCTAAGTTAGAATTATTTGTTGTTGTGAGTGATTTTCAAAAGTGTTATTATCATGTTTTCACCTTAGACATTTTTTCTCACACATTTCACCTTTAAGTTAGAATATAATATCTTGCTATGTGTGTTATTTTTTGATAGATTAGATGCATATTCATTATCATATTTATTTTCCGCACTTGCATTTTACTTTTATGGATTGCTATTTATTTATTTATTTATTTATTGCCTCTTATTATTATTTATTCATTTGATTCGATATGGTTGTAAATATTAATTATTCAATCGGGTTGTAATAGCGTAGGACTTTATTTATTGTTTTTACTGCTTTCCTAGCTCACACATCACACACAACGCCAAAAAAATTATTTCCAAAGGAGAGGACTCGTATTTGATTTTCAAATTGATTACGAGACTTTTTTCGAAACGAAAAAACCTTTTTAAAAAACAAACATGCGATCCTTTTACAAAACAGCGCAAGTTCACCTTAATCTCAACGTCACTTCAATCATTTTAACATGTTTTTATCACAACTTTTTTTTATATATAACATCTTTTCTTAATTCTTTTTTTTGACAACAAAATCTTCTTTTCTTTACAATCTTCTTTTCTTTCAAACACACAAAAAAAACGAATTCTTTTTCAAACAACAATAACTTCTTTTCTTTTTTACATAACAACATTTGCACTTTCTTACTATTTTTTTTTTTTTTTTTTTTTTTTTTAAACATTTCTTCTACAATACAATAAAAACATTACTCTCAAAAATCTTTTCTTTTACAAAGAAAAACATTTACATTTCTTTTCTTTTATTTACTTTATGAAATAAAATTTTCTTAACTTTTACCCACTTTCCTTTCTTTTCTTCTATACAACTTCTCCCTCCATTCTTAAAGCATATATATAAAAAAGCACAAAAACATATAAGAGGTTACCATGGAGTACCATGGGCGCTTGAGGTGCTAATACCTTCCTCAAGTGCAACTAACCCCCGTACCTAGAATCTCTTTCTTTTAAAGTTTTTTTCAATTTTTTCCCCTCCTTTGGAAATGAAAAAATAAAACTGTAGTGGGGTATGTCTCAAAAATCCCGCAACACATCAACTATCAACTGACCGACAACTGGAACATTGTACACTGACATACAATGTTAAAGAAAACACCGACTATCGACTGACCGACAGAAAGGATGTTGTACACTGACATACAACATTTAAAATCATCAACTATCGACTGACCGACACCTGGAACATTGTACACTGACATACAATGTTTAAGAATCAACTACTATGGACTGACCAACAGCAGGAACGTTGTACACTAACACACAACGTATAAGATCATCAACTATCGACTGACCGACAGCTGGAACATTGTACACTGACATACAATGTTTAAGAATCAAATTACTATCGACTGACCGACAGCAGGAAATGTTGTATACTGACATACAACATTGAAAATATCATCAACTATCGACTGACCGACAGCTGGAACATTGTATACCGACATACAATGTTGAAAGTTCAACTACTATCGACTGACCGACAGCAGGAAATGTTGTACACTGACATATAACATTGACAAGATCATCAACTATCGAATGACCGACAGCTGGAACATTGTACACTAACATACAATGTTAAAGAAAACACCGACTATCGACTGACCGACAGAAGGGATGTTGTATACTGACAAACAACATTTAAAAATCACTAACTATCGACTGACCGACAGTAAAGTGAGAAAAGGTAACACAAACAACACTACGAAGTACTTCAGACGGTAACATAGGTAGGCTGAACTGTATGAGACTTGTATGGTCTTTTGTGAAGAGAAAAGATTTGTATGATCCCTTATATTATGTATGTAAAGCTCATTGGGGATAAAACCACCTGAGGAATTGTAAAGTGTATCTGATAAAACACAAGCTTCTTGTGTGGAAAACTTGTCACTTGTTGTTTTGAGGATATAACTGATTATGTACAAGTTTCTTAGATAACGAGATGGCTACTTCTGAACATGTGTACAAGCTTCTCATATGACGAGATTGCTACTTGTGAACATGACTGATGACCTACAAGCTTCTCAGATGACGAGATTGCCACTTGTAAAATTGGATACAAGCTTCTCGAACGACGAGATTGCCACTTGTTGTTTTGAATATATGTCCAATCCGGGAACAAATCGGAGGGAAACTGTAAAACAAGACTTTGTGTCCAATTGAAGCATAAATTCAACTGGGAATTTTCCTTTTATCGTAGGAAAAACTGAAACAACCATCTTCCATAAGAGAGGAGTCTAGTGGGGAAATTTTGAAACAAGAGATGTACACTTATCTGCCTAAGCTGACACTCTAATTGGAGAGAACAACATGCCCATCCCGACTCTATTTTGTAGAAACAGACAAGACAAAAGAGACAGAAATATGTATAAGATGTAATAATGTATGAATGATATAAATGTTTATGACACATGTAAATGCTATGTTTGAATGTATGTATGAATGTATGTTAGTATTTGCTGACAAAACGGACAGAAGAAACGAGACTGGAGACAAGCCAACGTCGCAGTACAACTCAAGGCATTCAACAAGGTGTATATGCTGTTGTAGATAAAGCAAGAGAACTCCTCTTGGGAAAGGAACAACTTCTCTGGAAAATGATCGTTTTAACCGAACGATCTGTACAGAAACTTGATTGCACTCAGAACAACATTGTCAACCTTCATCGGGGATGTACCCTCTTCTTTAAGCTGAAAACCCCATATCAATTAATAATATGAATCAAAAATTTGTTGAAGGTAGAATAACTGCATGGACATCACTGAGGATGTGTCCATTTCTGGGTGGAACTGCTAGAGATACTAGTCCTGAAATTCCACTGGTGTATGAGAGACTTCCTTGAGATAACTGTTGACATTCTCTTGGAGAAAACATGTTTGCTGTTGATGAATAACTTGAGAGAATAGAGACGACATGCCCCTTGCTTTAGATTCTTGCATCAGTCTGATAAATCTTTGAAGGAATCGCTCGAAGAGCGTGACTGGTTGACCTTTTACACTTAGGCATTGTATTTGTTGACTGCAACAAGGTGCACTGAGAATGGAAACTCTTTATCATCCATGGTATTGACAACCAAGGCTCTGTCATGTTTCACAGCATGTAACCATTCAGGAAGATATGATCTTGACATAGTATGCCCCAAGTGTTTGAAATCTTGAAGGGTATGCCCCTGGCCAACTGATGTTTGTAGAGAAACCAAATCTTGAACATTTTCAACCTTTGATTAGCAGAGTATTCAACTTGTTTGCCCCTGATTGGCAGGATCCATAGATAACTTGCCCCTGGCTTGGAGCGTCTCAAGTCAAATTTGCCTTTGATCAGACCATAGCTCAAACTTCTTTAATGTCAAGTATTAATTTGCAAGTAAAATTATTTCTTTTTGAAAAGTATTTTATTTTTTGACAAAATGCACATGTAAATTTTTTTGTTTTTGTTTTTGTAATTGAACATATTTTTTGAATTGAAACACATATGATATGTACAAAAGATAATTACTGATTAATCAAACAGGAGGAGTCAGCGTAACAATAAACTTGCCGAATGCTTTCACAGTTAATCTAGCTTCAATTAGGTCTTTTGAGTATTACAGTATGCAAAAATAATTCATGTAAATCAAGCCAAGAAAGGATATACGTTTGTGTTATCAAATTCCCCCATACTTGAACACTTTCTTGTCCTTGAGCACAAAAATAGTAACTCTTTTTAGCACAAGTTTGAAAACAGGACACGACAACTCTAATCATACGTGGTTGCCGACTAGATAGGAAAATCAAGTAATTGATATCAACACCATGAGTACTGTAGTAACACAAAACCACACATTGCAGTCAAAGACTCCTATCATATGAAGACAAATCGGAAGTATTTTATTGTAACTCTAACTTTTGTTTAAGTTTTACTCACCCTTTTCATTCAAGTGCAATCACATTAAACCCGTTATCTTGTACACAATCATGGTGAGAAATCTGTTAGTGATTATGATCATATACCGAGGGGTGCTGATAACATAAGTTTGGTAAACCCCTTTTTCTTTCCCAAGATGCAGTTGTGGGGGATCGGATCGTAACCCGCCCTACCAAGTTCAGAATCAGACTCCTTTGAACCAACCGCTAATGGGTGTACTTACAATGGTTTTTCTTTGTATATTCAACAATTGTTGGATTAAACGACCGAGTGAGGGTCGTCTAACTTAATAAGTGCATTACCATTTAAAATCAACCAAATTATACAAACTTTCATTTCTGGATCATTCAATTATGTTCATCGACTTCCCACTTAGTTTGTGTTCAAGATGGTGCTGATTGCTGAGATAAACTACTAAGAGTTACTTTAAAACTTAAATTCAAGACTTTGTCAAAATTAGTACTCAAATTAGTCTTCCATACTTCTGAGAGTCTAAGGTGTTGAGACAGTACCAATTTTATTGAATCATCATTAAACCTTCATGATGTAGCCTAAAAGTGCAAAACAACCTATATAATCTTAAAGTGTCATGTCAAGTGTCAAACCAAAATTGTTTTTTTCTGAAAAGATGTATCTCAAGAAACTAGGAGAATCAGATAACAACGAAAGCATATGCAAGAATGGCTCAATTTAGCATGAAATATTTTTTTGTTTTTTTTTTTTTTTTGCATGAAATAGTGAAAGGAAGTGAAGCAATGCCTCACATCATCAACTAGGTTGTTCACCATTGAAAGCATATATCAACAAAAATCAGTTATTTATTTTCATCATCCTCGCTCAGAGTTTGTAAGTAATAAAGTAAGAAAAGAGTGAATACAAATGGACTGATTAAAAAAAAACATGCATGTTTATTGTATTGAAAATACTTGACAAAAGACAGAATTTTTAAAAGCTAACAAATACTTGAAAAGAAAGAAATAAAAGCCTAGCGATCATAGGGATGAGCTTCCTTGTATGACTGACTTCAACTGGATAAGAGAGTAGCAGAGGTAACATCAACAACAACCCAATGGTATCAAACCATATCCATGCATAACAGAGGTATGTCTATATCCTCCAAAGAAAATTGGTTGAGACTGTGAATGAGTCTGATGTGGTGTCTGTTGGATAGGCTGTGATTGAGATTGTTGTTGAATCTGGTGCCTTAGTTGAGATTGGAAAGGCAAAAACAGTTGCTCAATGAGTGAGATGGTGATTATTTTGTGCCACCATTAATGAAGTGATCAGGGTATTTTCTTTTCCAAATATGCTCGAAGTGTGATGACTTCTTCACAAAACTGAGTGTTCTCTTGCATATTACATCCTTCTTCTTTTGTGGCCCAAGTGTTGTACTGACGAGTTGACTTTTGAGAAGAGCGTCGGACCACGACAACTTGATTTCTGACAGAACAAGGTGTGAGACTCAGACCATGAATGTAAAATGATGCATGTAAAGAAAGTTTTGTTTTGTTTTTGATTTTCAAAGGACTTTATGAATCATAAAAGACCTCATTTTTGTTTGTAAATGATCAAAGAATTTTTTCAAAGCAATTTCCTCGTTTTTTTTCAAGGTCCATGATGATTGTGAAGTTTTTGAAGAAATTCCTCTAAGTCCTTTGAAAACCAATGGAAAAAGATTTTCATGGATGCATGGATGAATGGATGCAACAACCACAAACATAAGCAAACATGGTTGGTTGAGATATCACAAGGTTGAAGTCAAAAGGTTAACCACCCACAAGGTATGAACTATTGGTTTTCTTCTTTTTGTAACACGGGTTCTAATGAGTTCCCAACGTCGTCAACTTTTCTATAGAATACCATGTGCGCATAACTACTCATGGCCCAATGAAATATCCAAAGAAAAAGTCTCGTTTGAGCGTAGCATCGCGGAACAACTAAAATCAAAACTACTTATGACTTTAGCCATCGCGCTACATCCTAAAAGTCAAGATGGGTTAAAGGTAGCTAAAAGGTCCCTAAGCTTCTCGGGATCTATAAAAATAGTGTTGCCAACACCACTACTAGTGCCGACTAACCCCACTTTTACAAACCCATATCACATGTGTATATGCAGAACTACTCCAAACACAACACTATGATTCCACCACAATTCCTATCTTATTTGTTCACTCAAGCAGGTGTATTGTGCTTGTCTCACCACTCAAATAATCCCATGACATAATAAGTAAATCATTTAAGCACATAGGAAAGCAATAAAGAAGCATAAACTAGATAGGTTCAACCCTCTTAAGGAGAGAATCCCCAGCAGAGTCGCCATTTTTCTGTTGCGGGGATTTTGGGATTTCCACCACTAACATTGACCTTTCATTTCTAAAGAAGGGAAAGTGTCGAACACCATTTAAAAAGAGATATTCTAAGCTTGGGGGTTAGTTACACCTAGAGAAGGTATTAGCATCCTAAACGTCCATGGTACTCCATGGTAACCTCTAGTTTATTATTTTTTTATTTGCTTTTATGTGCTTAAGAAAATGAGAGAGAAAGTTGTAAGAATTGGAGGGAGAAGATGTATAGAATAGAAAAGTGTGTGCTTGTAGAGATTGGATTGAGAAAAGAAAGTGATAGCAAAAATAAAATCTAAAGTTATGCCTAAAACTAATCGTGCGACTAATTGGTATTGGACTTAAGAAATTGTTTTAAGAGAGAGAAGATGTTTTTGTTGTTTTCTATTTTTTCTAGAGAAAATTACTAACGCGCCTCTTCGGAAATGAAAGTTCGTTTTTCTTGGTTTTTTAGCGTTGTGTGTGATGTGTCAAAAGTGATAAAGTCCTATGCGATTACAACCAAATCGAATAATTATTACAACCATATCGAATCAAATGAAAAATAATAAAAGGCAATAAAAATGCAAGCGGAGAAATAAACATGAGTATGAAATGCACTTACGAAGAAAAAGAAAACAAAATGTCAAATATTGATGTGAAGTGTGTGTAAAAAAATGCAATGTAAAATATAATGGGAATGTGACAAAGAGTAAAAGAAAATGCAAGAGCACAAAGTCATGTAAAAAAACATCGCATATGAGCATACAATTTTAAAACTAGTGAAGAAAAAAAAATGAATCAATTAACAAGCATGAAAGAAATGAATTTAGGCCAAAAGAATGGTCCTTAACTATTAATGCTAGTGTTAGAGCTCAACGATTTTATAAAGTAAAATATTGTTTCTAACATGCATTTTAAAATGATGCATTGTCCTAATCTAAATGCAAATGCATGTATGCATGTCAAAAAAGTGTAGAATAGAATTGTATTGTGAAATTGTAGTGTAAAATGTCATATAAAAATGTAATGTAGTGTGATGTGAAAATGTAACATATGATATGATGTAAAAATATAGTGTAAAGTGACATGAAAATGTTATGCAAAGTATGATGCAAAAATGTGAATATGAGACATATATCATGAAAGAGCAAATAAAAGATTATCAAACATATGCAAGAACAAAACAATGAGAACTTAGTAATAAGCTAAAATATTAGTGTAAGAGTTTAAGCTCAATAAGCTTAAAATAAGCTATTGTCTCAAACAAACACTTATTGAATAAGCTAGTACTAACACATAGGCAAAATAAGCAACTAAAAGAAAAGAAATTAAAATATAATCTCAAAATAAATCCTAAAATATTAGTGCAAAATTTGGACTCAATAAGCTTAAATAAGCTATTGTCCCAAAATAATAACTTATTAAAATAAGCTAAAAAAATTAAAGATGATAAAAAATGCATGCAAATGAATTAAGTGGGTAAAGGGGGTGCAAACCTGAAATTAGGAGTGTAGACAATAAAACAGATCAGCAAACAAGAGGCCCAATGCCCATTTGATGAGAGTCCAGGAGGGGGTGTGAAAAGCAGCTGGCGCGTGTGCAAAGAGAAACCCAGCCCAATGAATTTCCAGCCCAGAGAGGGGTGTATGCAGAAAACGCAGGGTGCAAAAAGTAATGAAGAAAACCGGTCCGGCTCCAAATCAAAGCCCAATTTAAAAAACAAATGACCCGGATCTGAAACGGGTCGCCCGATCCAACTCACAAACCGGATTGGGGAGTGCGAGAAGTAAATCTGGGGGCGCGCAGAGAAATAATTCTGGCCAATAGGAAGCTGACGCGTGGCTAATCAGCTTCTTCAACCTTAATCATCTTCTCCGGTTAACTCCCTCCGTCGCCGTCCTTGAGTTTCATCGCCGGCGAACATACCAGTCACCAAACTTCGCAAACGATGACCCATTCCCACACTATTTTCCACGCTGAAACTGAATTCGGTCTTAGTTTTTTCATTAGAGGCGTGTAACCACAAAAACAAGCGCGAATCCGACGAGTATGAAAAGATGGAAACGATCGATTCCGGCACGAAACGACAAAAACAGTAACTGTAAAAGATTCATAACAGTCTTGCGAGTTTAGATCAATGGTTATCAGTGAACAAAGAGCTTGAAATCATCCGAATCAAGCCTCTAGAATTTTCCGATCAAAAAGGGGCTCGGATTAGTGGTTTCCGGCGAAGTTTTTACGGTTTTGGTGGTGGATCTGTGATGAGAAGAACGATAGGAAGCTAATGGTGTTTTTAGTTTTTGATTTGGAGAAGTTTTGAAAAATGGGTTGTGGTGGTTGAATATTCCGGCGATCGGCAGTAGATTCCGGCGCCGGAAAACTATTTTCTGATGTGATTGTGATTATTCTCTGATTTCTTTTTCTTGGGAATTGTGAAGAATTGATTGTTAATGATTGAGTGATGTGAGGTTTGTATTTATAGTAGAAAATTTAGGTTAAATGGTATTTTTGTAATAATGATAAAAAAGTAGGATAAAATAGTAATGAGATGAAAGTGATGTGATTTTTTATTTATTTTGAAAATAGAAAATGGTTTATGATGAGAATGAGATGAGGTGGAGAGATATGATTGGTCTATGAGGAATATTGTTGTGATGAGTTGTAAAAAGCTATTTTTGATTTAAATTTAAAATGAAAAAGGATAAAGAAAAAATAAGGTATATTCTTTTTACTATTTTTGGTAAACTTTGAGATAAAAAGTTGGAGATGAAATAAATTGTAAATATTTTTGATATTTTGAAATATATGGTAATAAAATATAAAATGCGAGTAAAATAAGAAAAAGACAATTTTTTTATATTTTAAAATTTTACGCTAAAATGCGAACTATTTAAAATAAGGTGAAATAAAATGAAATATTTAGAAATAAAAGGAAATTTAATAAAAATATGAAAAATGAAAGAAAAATGCATGAAAAAGATAATAGAATATTTTTGTATATTTTTTATGCGAAAAAGGTAAATTGGATTTTTGGGTCCAAAATTGGGGTACTACAACATCTTCTCAGGAAAAGATAACCAAAGCTAACACAAATATATATACACAAATTAATTACATCATATAATATCATTATATTTCTAGTTAGGCAAATTCAACATAGTCACAAGATCAACATAAAACTTAAGACTTATAAAGTTTAAAATTAGAATATGTACCTGATCCCTTGTGGGTGATTTCAAGGGGATAAAAATTGTAATACTTACAAATATTTCGCTCACGCCATGGCCGAGTTCCTTTAGCAAACAAAGAGAAGACCAACCCCCACATTTTGACGTCATTCAAAACAAAGAGAAGATAAAACCAGCACCAGTAGCATCAACTAAAAGATTAGATTGATGATAAGGAAACTCGAACATCATAATTGAAAACCATCGACCTTGTTTCACTGTCAAAATCATCTTCCGTCATAATTCCTTAGATTGTTGTTGCGGATGGCTGAAAATGAAGTAAACAAAACTAACCGGAGGCGTGTAATCACTGAACTAAGGAATTATCCGCAGAATTTGCGCAACTCCCCCAAAATACGACCGGTTCTTCCCGACGATAAACATGTCGAGGTCTCAATACACGAGAATATCAACAAGGTCGGTAACTCAGACATTTAGTGAAAGTTATTGGATAAATCATAAGAGTATTCATTCACTTATACATATGGTGTTACTGTTCTATGAACAATGGTGGTACACAGCAAATCATGTTTTTGTTCCATATGTTATCTCTCATTTCTACTAATTAATTTTCTCTATTATATATAAGCAAGCATTAAATTCTGGCTACAAATTATTTCTCTCCACCAAAACCGTAACTTCCCTCTACCAAAACAGTAACTTCCTATTAACTAGGATTAATGAGAAAATAATAACGTTAATTTGTGCACTAACTATAAAACGTTTAACTTGAAAATAGGGAAAGTAAAGTAAATGTGAAGTGTTGTGAATTCGTTTTAAGATAAAGTCACACCAATAAGATTTTGATGTGTGGAGCAAAGTGATTAAGCAACCACGTATCAAAGAATATAGAGACAATGAATATTAATCCAACAATATGAAGCAAGAGAAAATATAGAGAAAGCAGTAAAAACACAATTTTTGTTTACCCAGTTCAGTCAAATTCCGACCTAATCTGGGGGAGAGAGCAGCCTCTCCGTTCCACTATTTCCAAAGTATCACCGTTACAATGAAACTCCCAATAAGGGTTACAAGAATCAGAAACCTAATCCTACCCTAATCCCAAGTTTCTTCCCGTAACCAAGAAACTTAATATAGTGTTTCTAAGGTGAAGAATAAACAATTTAGAGAGTAATTTGTTTCTTTCCCTTCTCCTCTTGTGTTTTACCTTGTTCCTAAACCTCTATATTTATAGTAAAAATATAACAATAAATTAGGAACAAATCTCATATAAAACTAGAACAAATCTAACCAAAAACGGACAAAAACTACCAAAAAACAAATCTGCCACGCGCGCGCGCGCCTGGGCGCCCGTTTCCCCCGCCTGGGCGAAAACGTGCAGAATGCCAGTTTACTCATGCGCGCCTGGGCGCCCTTCTCCTCCTCCTGGGCGAAAACAGGCAGAACTGAAAACCAGTCTTGAGCGCCTGGGCCGCCTGTATTCCCGCTTAAATTGGCAGAAACTTCCATAACCATGTTTTTGCTCCTTTTCCATTCCAATGAGATTTCAAGGCAATTCTAACATGAAGTAATATTGATATGACCAAATCAAGAGAATTGAGTAAATAAAATAATTATAACTTTAAAATAAATTAAAAGTTTAAAATTACAACAGTTTTAATTAGATCAACTGGAAAGTTACCATGGTTGCATGATAAGCAAATATCGTAATAATCAAATACAACAAATGTTATGATTCGTGTTGTTGGTTGACACTTGAAGGAGTACTAATTATAAGTATTTTGAGACATCACTTGAATAGTGTTTAAACCAAATTAGGCAGGCCCTATAGCTGTTTCTGTGCAATTAAAGTATTAAGACATTGTAAGACAAGAACTTATAATTGCATTGTAGGAAGAAAAAAAATGATTCAAATGTACAAAGACGAAGAGTAGCAGATGAAAATTCTAGTAATGAAAAATAAAGAAGAGTATTCTATCCTTCTCAAAATATAAGAGAATTTTTTTTTTATCTCAAAATATAAGGAAAAAACCATTTTAATGACGTGTTTTTCCTTATTATTATAAAATTAAATGCAAATTATATTTAATTTTTTTTCTCTCTCCTATTTTCAATATTCAAAAAAAAATAGTTTTACACCTTCTTATACAACTTATTTCAAGAAAAACCCCACAAAATTATATTTTAAATTCTTTTTTTTCTTTTATATTTTGGGATGGAGATAGTATTAGAAAGTAAAACAGAGCAAAAAATTATTAGACGTACATCCAATTTCTTCGTGATGGCAATTTCTTAGAAATGTGATTTAGAAAATTACCATGAAAAAACATAACAATATTTCATTTGATAACGCAAAAGGGAAAATAATGAAACATCGCACACTATTTAATGACAACATGAGCAATATGAATCAACAATGAAGTGGCAAAGACAATGAAGCGGTGGTTGTAGAAGGAGAAGAGACAAAGTTCACGTTGGAAAAATGCAAAAAAAAAAGAAAAAAAAGGTGGGTTTGTTTATTTTTTATTGGAAAAGATAAAAGGGAAGCTTAAGAGGTTAAGGGGTATATTGGATTGGGATTTTAAAAGATTATTTTGATAAAAAAAGTTTTAAAGATTTTAAAAGACTTTGTGGAATTATATTGATTCAGTGAGATTTTAAGAGACTTTTTTTAAAAGACTTTTTATAATCAATATTCTTAACACAGGATTTTGTGAAATTATAATACAGACTTTACAGATTTTTATGATTTCTAAGTACTTTTATGATTTTTACATTTTGTTTGCTAAGTGAGCCATTGGCATCACGCAATCCTCTATTCATAACATCTACCATGCAACAACTCTTTAGTATCCTCCATAGTCCAAGATACATATTATCTTCTCTAGTATTCTTTCCTTTGTTATTTGCTTGTGAATCTCCATTTGATTGCTGGTATAAAAAAATTATTTCACAAAAATAGTTATTATTTTCTACTAGTTGTCAAAAGTATAGTGATTATATACCAAATAATATATAATTTTTAATAATAAAACTAATGAAAAAAAATTACCTAATAATAAAATAATAAGATATTGAAACTTTCATATGATAAACAAACTTATAAACAAGTAACGAAAACTGAAATCATGTGAGAAACAAATAAACAAGTAACGAACAAACAAATAAACAAACTTTGATCGGTGCTTAAATAGGTAACGAACAAAAACTTTCATATGATTGGTGCATAAACAAGTAACGAATGAACAAATAAACAAACTTTGATTGGTGCATAAACACATTAAACAAGTAACCAACAATTTTGTTTATATGTAGCAATGAAACATGTAAGAAACAGAGAAAGAACAACTCTGGTATTTTCCAGCCGTCACAAAAAAATCTTAGAAGTTTATGAAAAGTCTTGAGGGTTCGGGTGAGATTGTTGGATGTGCAAACTATTTATATTTCTACTAAAAAGTCTCTCAAAATTCACTCCACAAAAGAATCCATCAAAATTTGTATATTTTTGAATACCAATAGACATTTTAAAAGTTGTGAGAAATCTCAATTGAATACCAACAGATTTTGTGGCATTGAAAAAAAAATTAATTGTCTTAATTAAATACCACAAGATTTGCTTACTTTTTATAAAAGTCTTAGATTGAATACCAAAAGACTTTTTTATCATAAAAAAGTCTTTTAAAATCTTTTGAAATCTCAATTTAATACACCCCTAAAAATGTTTGAGAAGAATTGGGTAAAAGTTTTTAGGCGGGATAATGAAGAATTTAGGCCCTAAAATGTTTGCAAATGTTTTCTTTCTTAATAATATAAATAAATAAATAAATGGGTTTCAAAAAAAAAATATAAAAAAATATAAATATAAATATAATAATCTCTATTATATACATTTTACGATAGTTCCACGGAGCTCTCTCGTGCATTCTCAAGAAAATTTGCTTATGTGTCATTCAATTAGAACTTCTCTAAGATTTTTTTTATATTTTTTTTAGATATTTTTTGTAGCGTAATTCAGTTGCATTCCCTATAAATATTTTTTTAGATTTTTTAGCATATTTTTTTTAGATTTTTTTTTGGGAATAAATACATTTGCAGTCCCTATAAATATACAAAATTTCATTTTTATTTCCTAACAAAAATTTCAGCAGGTTATGGTCCCTTAAATATTTCCTATCATGATTTTTTGTCCTTATTTTTCATTTAACCCGAGTATATCATTCAAAATTTTAAAAAAATTTCCGCTGACATGTTTAATACATTATAGGGATCTCTATTACAAAAGATGAAATTTTTTTACCAATAGATTAATTTAATATGAATTTTTTAGTATTTTGCGTTTAAAAATTCATAAATAATTCATCTTAGGTTAAAAAATTTTAAATTTTTGTGGGAGAGGTTCTTATCTCTATTATCTCTATCTCTATCTCTATCTCTATCTCTATTATATCTCTATTATCTCTATTTATATACATTACGATAGGTTCACGGAGCTCTCTCGTGCATTCTCAGGAAAATTTGCTTACGTGGCATTCAATTAGAACTTCTCTAAGATTTTTTTATATTTTTTTTAGATATGTTTTTTAGTATAATTTAGTTGCATTCTTAGAAAAATTTGCTTAGGTGTTATTCAATTAAAGCTTCACTAATTTTTTTTTGTAAAGATTTTTTTAATTAACTTAAGCAATTAAAATAAAAATTATGGATAACAACAAAAAATAATATTTTACAGATAACAACAACTTAATTTGTTTCCACTCCAGCATAACAAGTCGAATATAATTTAACTATATATAGAAAACACATTCATAGTGAGAAACACATGACATTCATGGTCAAAGAATTTAAACATAAGTTTAGACGGTTCGTGGCTCATGTTTAATTCAGATATTCCCGAAGCTGCGAAGTTAAAATTGATGTATGATTCTATTATTATATCGATTATAAATTACATTTAAGAAATTTGCAGTTATGCATATATTTAATTGTCTATTAATTTTTCCTTTCAATTTTTTTTAGAACTTATGAAAAGAATGATTCTCTTATACAAGTTCCAGTCCATCTCCAAGATTTTTCATTACAATCTACTTAAAATCACACCTATGATAAATATTGAGACACTTCTTGAATGTCAACAAGTAAGACAATTTTCTTTTACAATTTATGGGTATTTTATTATTATTATTATTATTATTATTATTATTTCTTTTCCTAAAATACTTTCATAAATACCACTGTGAATAAATTGTATGAATCAATGTTTATAATTATGGTTGAAATCAAATATATTGATGATGGTTTTTGGTGGTATCAGTCGTGTCAAAAACATAATATATAAGAAGATCATGGCACAGAGTTCTAATGCAAGCAGAGTCAAAGACATACATCAAAAGTAGTTCCACGGTAAGCACCTAAAACTTTCATTTAAAAACCTAATTTTCATAGATTAACTATTTCATCTTAACTTATTAAATATATAGATTAACTTTTTCTTCTTGACTTATTACTATGATACAATCAATAATTTTGTGTACTAATAAGTTTCATACTCTAAATTTTCTAATTTTTTATCATTGCAATTCTTACTTTATATTTTTCTAATTTTTATCTGTGCAATTCATACTTTATACGTTCTAATATTTTATCAGTGCGATTCACAAGATTTTATAACAAAGTTTGATGAAACGATAGAGGAGAAGGTCAAAGATAGAACTGCTTTAGATGTCGTAGACAAGTTGATAGTATATCAGTTAAGAGAGCGTACCCTGATAAAGCTGATTTATCCACAACCAAATATATAAGATCAATATATAAATTAAGAAAGATTAGACAAATTTATGATCGTCAAACAACAGATTTTCATTGTTTAATTTTAACGCATTATTATGCACTTTTTTTATTGACAATTTTATTCAATTTTGTCATTTAGTTTAATAGACCGATGTTTTCACTCATTAATTATTATGCATTATTACTCACATTGATAGAATTAATCATAAATTTGTTTGGTTTTGTTTGGTGACATATATTGTTTTCGGTAATACATTTTGATTATTTTCAAATGTGCTTTAATACTCTCCCTATTCCTTTTTATTTGTCGTTTTTAAAAAAACTAGTTATAAACCCGTGCATCCGCACGGGTCTAAGTTATGGTTAAATGTTATATTTAATTGTACTAAATACTTATGTAGTTTTTAAAAATGTTGGTTAATTTATTAATTTCTTTTTTGTTTAATTAGAAAAATAATAACAATTGAAACCAAAGATCCGTCAAAAAAAAAATAACAGAAATCAAAAGAAAATTTAAAAGAAGCAACACATTACAATTTGAAAACATGTTTTTATCATTGCATTAATAAAGTTTTAAACATATAATATAAAATATGATCTAAATATTAATAAATACATCCCGTCAAAAAATATATATTAATAAATACATATCTAACTTTCTACCAAAAAAAAAAATACATATCTAACTTATACTATTACAAAGTACATATAGGTTTGTTGAAAACAACATGGAATCTATATATACAACTTAATAAATGAGATACTTTAATTTGAAGTGAATTATTAATAATCAACTCCTGTTCTACATTTGTAAAACTTTGTGTAAAAGAAGGTGAGCACAATTTGAGTCTTTGCAAGTTCCTGAAAAAATTGAACAAAATTGTTATTTCTAATTATTTTAGGTTGAAGCATTAAAGTGTAAATATATATGTATGTGTGTGTGTGTGAATAAGTGCAACTCAGTTAGTAATTTATAGAAATTATATCTAATGAATGACAATATAAAATTCCAATTTAAAATGGAGAAATAGGAGATGAATCTAAATTATCTATTGGATGTTATGGAAAACCTCTTTGAACACAACATTTGTAGTAGTATTCAATGATTTTCTTGCGTTATCATGTATTAATATCTTCAGTCCTTGTTTGCTCTTCACTCTAGAAATTGCCACATAGAGTTGACCGTGACTGAAAATATCTCTTGGCAAGTATAATCCAACATATTCTAAAGATTGACCTTGAGACTTGTTTATTATCATGGCAAAAGAAACAATAATTGGAATTTGCCTCCTTATAAGCTTGAATGGCCACGGTGATTGTGATGGTGACATCGACATTCTTGGAATATATATTATATTGCCAATATTTTTCCAGTAATTATTTTAGCTTCAATCACATGATCTCCAAGTTTAATAACATTCAACCTAGTACCATTACATAACCTCTCAGCTTGATCTAGATTTCTCAACAACATGATTGGCGTGCCAACTTTTAGTTTGATGGAATGGTTCGGAAGTCCAGATGTTTTTAGACAATTTAAAAACTCTGGTGTAAGCTGTTCAAATGCTTCATTATCATTTTCTTCGATACGATCTATGGAGTCTGAACTATGATATTCCTTTTCATCACCTATATTCAACAAAAACACAATAAAACCTTGTAAAAAAATAATTGCATATGTTATAAATTATATTAAATCTATTCAACTAATGAATTTGAAATACCTGGAATGTGCTTCAATATATAATCATTGATTTCATCTACAACCTCAATTGTTGATGCTAAAATAGCTTTACTTTGTAGATATTGACCATCAATGTAATGATTCAATAAATCAGGATATGTACTTTTAACAATTGCATCAATGAGTTCATCGAATTATGAAATTAAAAGTTCATCTGGAATTGGGATATCTTCATATCCATTATTTGGTTCTAAAACTTCTCCATCCCCGAGCCATAATATCCATTCAGAATTTTTTTTAATTTCTTCAGAGTTTGAATTTGATGAACCATTTAACAACCGCATGTTCTTGGTAAGGGCTAAAACAGTGCAATGATCCTAAATATAAGAGGCATTTATTGTTGCATGAACAATATCAGATCTACTTCCTCTTGGAATTACCGGAAAGATTTGTCTGAAATTACCACCAAAGACTATAACTTTTCCTCCATATATTTTGGACGCAGAAGACTTATCCTCACTCATTATGTCTTTTAAGGATTTGTCCAAATTTCAAAGCAGAATTTGTGAGCCATAGGAGCTTCATCCCATATAATAAACTTTGTTAATTTTAAAAGTTGTTCTAGTTCAGTTCCCTTCTCTATATTGCAAATAGAAAATTCAAGTGCTGGAACTGGAATCTTGAACTTTGAATGAGTTGTCCTTCCTGCAGGCAACAATGAAGATGCAATTCCGCTAGAAGCTACAGTCAAAACAATGTCCCGTTTCGATCGTAAAGTTGTTGCTAAAGTGTTCCACATGAAAGTTTTTTCTGTTCCACCATATCCATATAGGAAAAAAACTCCCCCTTTTTGCTTCCGAACAACTTCCATGATCGTGTCAAATATTTTTCTCTGTTCATCTAGTAACGTTAGCATATTTTTATACTAAATGACATTTGTGTAGTGTAATTTAAGCAAAATATTATTTTATTTTCAAACGCTATTGACACTTGAAATGTAGTCAATCCAATTTAGCATGCGATGAAAATTATGTTACTCATAGGAACAAAAGTCACAACAACAATAATGTAAAAAACTTACCAAATTAGAAGATGCTGTCATGAAAATTAATAGCAAAGATAAAGTGATGGAGAAAGTAGGGAGAAGTAGTAGTCAGGATGAGAGATGGTACCGAGTGAAAATGCCATATTGTGTTCTTCCTTTTTAGCCTTATGAGTAACTTATATAGAAATGATACTTCCAGTTTAGTTTTTGTTTTCTTTGGGTAGTTTTTTTTTTTTAATAATTTGAGTAACTTAGCACAAATATAGCATCATTAAACTGTTTTTGTCGCCCATAATATAACTTTATAGCATTCATTTCTATGAAATTCAAAATAATCTTTGCAAAAAGAAATCTTTAAAACTTAGCTAGTTTTTTTTAACAAAGTAACTAAAAAATGTGGAGCACAAATAACATGTTGGTTTTTTTTTTTCAGTCAAAAAATAGGTGGTTTTTTATTTTTTTTATAGTATCACACTAAGCTGTTTTTTGCAAAAAAAAAAATCTTTAAAAATTAGTTAGTTTTTTTTAACAAAGTAACTCAAAAAGTGGAGCACAAATAGCATGTTAATTTTTTTTTTTTATATGTGACTAATTTTTTTTTGTTTGACTAAATCTGTGACTAATTGTTGATTTGTGTGGGAAACAACTTCTCCATATTTAGTTAATTACGATAAAGGACGTTAATAAAAACTTAAATAATTATGATTAAATTTTAAAAAGGGTTAATTAGTAACTTACTTAGTATATTATATTAATATATAGTTAGTAGATATTTGTTTCTAATTATTTGTCGTTTAATTTAGGTTATATTTTACCTATTATACCTTTCTTTCTAATTTTTTGTAACAAAGTTTGTTTGTTTTTTTTTTACATAAAGTTTGTTATAAATTTTGCACCAAAAAATAAAAGTTTGTTACAAATTTTTATTTGGTGGTTTTAGTTTTTTGAAAGAGAAAATGCGTATCTTCCGATGTACCAAAAAAAAAGGAAAGAGAAAGTGTGTGTGCAAAAAAAATAGGAATTTATTGGTGGATTAAAATTAGAAGGGTATAATAGGAAAATAAGGTGCAAAATTACACCTTCCTAATTTGATCTTTTTTCTTTCTTTAATGACAAATAAAAAGGATTGGAGGAATATTAATTAAGAGACATATTTTTTTTTGTAAGAATTAAGAGACATATAGTGACCGTTTTAATATATATTTTTTTAAATAATTACTTATTTTTAAAAAAATATAACCTTTTATAAAATAACATATGTTTGTTATAACTTTTAAAAATAATCAGATCTAAAAATAATCTAAAAATTGCAAAAAATCTGAAGGTGGTATTATTAGCTTTTGTATAGATTTTTTAGAGGAAAGAGAAAATAAGTGTCAAAAATTTCATACAAAAAATTTAGAAATTTGTTGGCGTATATTATTAGCTTTTATATGTTTGCATTCAAACAAGTTAAAGATTTTTGTTTATAAAAAGTAATTTTTATAAAGGTAAACAAACACAAAATAGTATCTATATTTTTGTAAAATCTCTAAAAGATAATCTTTAAATTATTTAATGTCAAAATACTTATTTTTTAATCTGTAACAAAAAGTAATCATCTTAAATCACAAATTTTTTTCAAATAAAAAATTTCTAAAATATTAAGAGACGATTTTAACACTTAATTTATAACAAAAAAAATAGTGAGATTTTTTTAAAATGCAAGGTTATCAAGGAATTATACTTTTTTCTTTGCTATCTGAAATTTACATGTAGATTAGTACGAAATAGGTTGAATTGAGAAGGTGAGAGAACGATGGAGAAATATATTTAAACATGTACTGTATTTAAAAAAATATGTAATTTGATGAGATTTATTTGAATAAATATACAATAAACATTTATAAAAAAAAATATAGTTTGATGAGATTCAGTTGAATAAATCTAGAATAAATGTTTTTTTTAAAAAATCTATTATAAAGGTAGTTCAATTCAAAAACTTTAACATAAACGCTCTATTAAAGAAAATTGTATTAAATCATAAAAAAAATTATATGAAATAGTTATACAATATCAAAGAACGATTTTTGACAGTTAATTCTAACAAAAAATACAGTGGCGAATTAGTTTATTGAAACACAAGTGATACACCAAACTTATTGATCAATAAAAATATGTAGTCTTATGAGATTCAGTTGAATAAATCTATAATAAACGTAGGAACATACTGAATATGAAAAAAAAATTGACAAAAAAAAGTGTTTTGTACTATTCAAGGTTGTCTATTTTTTTATTTTGTTTTGGAAATATATATATATATATATATATATATATATATATATATATATATATATATATATATATATATATATGTGGATTACTATGAAACAAGTTGAAATAAGGTGAGAGAATGATGGGAAAAGAGATATCTTAAATTTAACAAAAAAGTAGTTTGATCATATTCAGATGAATAAATCTATAATAAATCCAGGAAGATAACTAAATGTGAATTTTTTTTTAACAAAAAAATGTGGGAGTTTCGTGATATGTAAAGTTGTCTATTTATTTGTATTTTTTTCTTGAAATTTATATGTAGAATATTACGAAACATATTGAAAAAAGAAGGTGAGATAACGATGAAAAAAATATCTTAATTTACATTGTATTTAAAAAATATAGTTTGATTGGATTAACTTGAATAAATATACAATAAATGTATATCACTGAATGTGAAAGAGTTATTTTTCGAAGAAAAAAATATGGGAATTTTGTGATATGCAAGATTGTCTGTTTATTTGTATTTTTTTTGAAATTTACATGTGGATTACTATGAAACAAGATGGAAGAACAGTGTGAGAATACATCTTAATTTACACTATATTTTCAAAAAACAACTGTAGTTTGATGAGATTTAGTTCAATAAATCTACAATAAATGAAGGAAGATGATTGAATGTGAGAGTTTTTTTTTTATTACAATAAAATGTTGAAGTTCTGTAATATGCATGAATTTCTATTTCTTTGTATTTTTTTTGTTGTTCTTCAAATTTACATGTGAATTTCTGCGAAATATGTTGAAATAAGATGAAAGAATGTTGGGTGTCATCTATGATTTATATTTACGGAAGTCTCTCTCATGAACAAAATTTTACGAAACAATCTCTAATGAATCAAAATTTATATGTGTCATTTATGTCTCTCTCACGAACAGAATTTAGTATGAGATACACAGTTTGATTCCACCAACAATTAAAACTATATTTTTATGATATTTTTTGAAGCAATTTTATGATATTTTATTTTATTGCTTATGAAAAATATTTACACTTATATTAATATAACTTTTTTTTTTGTAATTTACACGGGATAAATATTTATACTAATATAATAATACAAGTGCCTATTTTTTTTTTTAATTTACACGTGATTTATATTTATATTCATATATCACACAAGGTTTATATTTCTTTTGTAGAGAACGGTAAGTGAGAGATCACTCTCTAGGGTATTATTTTTCATATTTAAATAAAATCAATATAAAATGAACGTCTACGTAATTTAAAAATAAAAACCATATATTTATACGAGCACGTGGGAGATCATTCTCTAGAGATTTTTTTTTTGTAATTTTACGAGAACGTATATTTCTATGAGGATTTATATTTCTTCTCATATATTAATAAGAGGACTATTTTTTTTGTTGTAATTTCTACAAGAGCTATATTTATACTCATGGACGATTTTTTTTTAGTTTTTACGGAATTATATTTCTACGAATGTTTTAATAAGAGATTTATTAATACGAGATGAAAGACTTTTTTTAATAGGAACTTAAATATTTATACACATATTAATACGGAAAACCTATTTTTTATAATATGACTTATATTAACACTCCTACTAATATGAGTTTCTTTTGATTTTATAATTTACACTATCTTTTTTTGTAATTTCAATGAGGATTAGAAATGAAAAAATGTGTGAGTTTTATGATATGCAAGGTTGTCTATTTATTTAAATTTTTGTGTTCTAAAAATTTACATCTAGATTACTATTAACCAAGTTGAAACAAAGTGAGAGAATGATGGGAAAATATTTCTATGTATTTTTTTTAAAATTTATATATGAATTACTACGAAACAAGGTGAAAAGATGATAAAAAATATATTTTATTTTACATTGTATTTATAAAAATGTAGTTTAATGAAATTAAGTTGAATAAATCTATAATAAACGTTAAAATTCGCTAAAAGTGAGTTTTTTTTGGCAAAAAAATGTAAGAGTTTTGTGATTTAAAAAAATATCTGTAAAAAAATATATTTATTCCAACAATTTATATTTAAACAACTCATCATATATAATATCTCAAATTATTATTGAATAATAAAATAAAATAATCAAATAATAATTTAGAATAAATAAAAAATAATATTAAAAAAGAAAATAATTCGGTGCACGGTAGGGGCTAAAGTACTAATAATATATAAAGGATTTGGAGTATTCCCATTGAATTCCAATTCCTATTATTATCACTAGATTTTTCCTTTTTACTACTAGTACTAGTACACTCTTCTCTCTCTAGTCTCTCCACTCGTTGGTTTCTTCTTTTTTTTCATTTCCTGCCGACTGTCCAGATCTTTGATTTTGATTCCTTACATCGACGGTCCTGCTACTGTGCACAGGTTTGATTTTGATTCCTTTTCTTTCCTTTCATTTGTTTTATTCTCATTTTGATTTCTCAATGGATTGGATTGTTGTTGAGTTGAATCATGTTTAAGATTTTGTTTAGACGGACACAGTTTCTGCCTTTTTGGCTTCCTAGCTCCAACCCTAACATTTTCCCTTTCCTTCTTACTGTATATTGTTCCTCCTCACTCACCGCTATATTTTATGTTTGAACCCTACACAGTTTCTGGCTTCCTAGCTCCAACCCTAACATTTTCCCTTTCCTTCTTACTATATTCTTCTCTCCTGTCCTTTTTACCCTTTCACTTTTTATTTTTATTTTTCTTTTCATTTTACAATGTTGCTTTGCTCTATCTTTCATTTCTTTTTTGTTCTTCTCATTTTTCGTATTTTATTTATTTATTTATTTATTAGGGAGGAATGGAAATTAAGTTAAACAAGAATGTGGACGATCTTTTCAATAAATATGCATATGAGGGAAATTATAGCAAGGCTGAAGTGGAGGAGCATCCTAGAACTAGAAGGGTGTCTCATTATTTCCAAAACAAACGCAGCAGGACAACTTTTGATGATGTTGGTATAGAGTTTTCACATCAGCGCCCAACATTTGAAGAAAATTTGAAAGTGGAGGATTCTTGTCATTCTAGGAAGGTCTCGAAATATTTTAAGAAAGTTGACGAGTCTGAAGTGGTCAATCCAAGGAAGGTGTCTCCTTATTTTCCAAACAAAGAAGAAGGTGTCGATCAAAGGAAGGTGTCTCCTTATTTTCCAAACAAAGAAGAAGGTGTCAATCAAAGGAAGGTGTCTCCTTATTTTCCAAACAAAGAAGAAGGTGTCGATCAAAGGAAGGTGTCTCCTTATTTTCCAAACAAAGAAGAAGGTGTCAATCAAAGGACGGTGTCTCCTTATTTTCCAAACAAAGAAGAAGGTGTCAATCAAAGGAAGGTGTCTCCTTATTTTCCAAACAAAGAAGAAGGTGTCGATCAAAGGAAGGTGTCTCCTTATTTTCCAAACAAAGAAGAAGGTGTCAATCCAAGGAAGGTGTCTCCTTATTTTCCAAACAAAGAAGAAGGTGTCAATCAAAGGAAGGTGTCTCCTTATTTTCCAAACAAAGAAGAAGGTGTCGATCAAAGGAAGGTGTCTCCTTATTTTCCAAACAAAGAAGAAGGTGTCAATCCAAGGAAGGTGTCTCCTTATTTTCCAAACAAAGAAGAAGGTGTCAATCAAAGGAAGGTGTCTCCTTATTTTCCAAACAAAGAAGAAGGTGTCGATCAAAGGAAGGTGTCTCCTTATTTTCCAAACAAAGAAGAAGGTGTCAATCCAAGGAAGGTGTCTCCTTATTTTCCAAACAAAGAAGAAGGTGTCGATCCAAGGAAGGTGTCTCCTTATTTTCCAAACAAAGAAGAAGGTGTCAATCAAAGGAAGGTGTCTCCTTATTTTCCAAACAAAGACGAAAGTGTCAATCCAAGGACGGTGTCTCCATATTTTCCAAACAAAGAAGAAGGTGTCAATCCAAGGACGGTTTCTCCTTATTTTCAAAACAAAGAAGAAGGTGTCAATCAAAGGAAGGTGTCTCCTTATTTTCAAAACAAAGAAGAAGGTGTCAATCAAAGGACGGTGTCTCCTTATTTTCCAAACAAAGAAGAAGGTGTCAATCCAAGGAAGGTGTCTCCATATTTTCCAAACAAAGAAGGTGTTAATCCAAGGAAGGTGTCTCCTTATTTTCCAAACAAAGAAGAAGGTGTCAATCCAAGGAAGGTGTCTCCATATTTTCCAAACAAAGAAGAAGGTGTCAATCCAAGGAAGGTGTCTCCATATTTTCCAAACAAAGAAGAAGGTGTCAATCCAAGGAAGGTGTCTCCTTATTTTCCAAACAAAGAAGAAGGTGTCAATCCAAGGAAGGTGTCTCCATATTTTCCAAAGAGACCGAAAGTTGAAGTATCTAAGTTGAAGTCTCACCAGCGGGTTAAAATGAACTGTACGAAGAACATTGAAATGTTAAATCAATTTGTATATCGTGGTGGAAGTGTGTCAAGTTTTAAAGATTCTGTTAAGAAGAGTGAATGTGAAGGAACTAGAGTAACTGAGAATTTGAAAGTGGAGGATTCTTCTTGGTTACGTGAGATGTCTGAATTTCTAGATAAAGTTAAAGAGATTAAAATTAAGGCTATTTCGTTACTTCAAATTGTCTCGAAAGTTGAAGAGTCTTTGGTTGATAATCAAAACTGTATTAAAATTATTGATGATTTTTTCCAACAATTTGCATTTCTTAGTGGAAGTGTGTCTATTTTTAGAGAGTATGTTGAGAAGAGTGAATCTGAAGTAACTGAAAATTTAAAGAGTGAATCATTACTTAGAAAGATTTGTAACTCTATTCAAGAGCGGCCTGTAGTTGAAGAGGATTCATCTCGTCTTCCTCCAAAGATTTTGAAATGCTCTCATAATAGACTTAAAGTTGTAAAGCCTAAAAGGAAATCCAAAAGTGTTGGTAAGAGAACTATACCTTTTCTAAAGGCTGAAAGATGTAAGGATGCTTACAAAAGAAAAACACCGGATAATAATTGGCTGCCTCCACGTTCTTATTGGAATCTCATTCAAGAGGATCATTTCTCTGATCCATGGAGGGTGTTAGTTATTTGCATGCTACTAAATCGCACTACTGGTGATCAGGTACATTCATCGAAGTATTTCTTTATGTTTTTGCCATGCTATTGTATCTTTCTATTTTAATGATTAATAAATACTGTTTCTGATTTACTTTAGAAGGCTTACTGCCATTGTTCGTTGTTTTGGTTTTCTAAACTGTTGTCATTTTATTGGATCTTAAAACATTGCTAAAGTGTTATCTTTGAAAGTTATTCTCTTCATTTTCCTCTTCTTCATGCAAGCCTGTTTGTTTAGAATAAGAGAAAGATGGAATGGTCTCAAGTGTCAAGCGTCGTTGTCTTGTTGAATACCTCTTAGAAGAAGGGTCCATAATATAATTGAATCTGTCTTCATTATGGTTGTTGCAAGTAGCAAAGGCTGTTTCTTTCAAGTTCCCTACAGATAACAAAAGTTAACATCAAAAAACCCTTTTGATAGTCGTTTTGAATTTATCAAAACGAAGAATGTGGCTAGCTACCTTTTTCTCTGGTTTAAAGACTTCCAAGTTGATGCCAATTCTGTTCTAGAGTATTATGCAAGTTAACATAAAATGTATTATGTATATCTTATCATAGTTAAATTTTAAAAAACTCAAATAAAATGTCCGACACAATGAATACGTTAGGATTTTAGCATACTCTTTGATATGTCGTTACCAAACAATGCTTAACATATTGAAAACACAGTTTTGGATGTAGTGAAAACTTACAATTTAATGGAAACAAAAGGCAATGCTTATACACGTACATCATAGAAATTCAGAGAAATAAGGTTAATGTAGTTACAAGTTTGGTTCCTACCAAAATCTGAATCCAATTAACCAAATCCTCTTTCCCTTAACCCCTGCCACTAATTGGTTTTGCAACTATGTATTTTGCATCATTATTATCAAAACGGTATACATAAAAATGATCACACGCTTCACCACAACAGGTAGAAGATGAGCAAGAACATCTCAATTGCAAACTCTGCTAATGAAAACAAACTATAATGATAAAGTGTGTGATTTGCTATTGTATTTGTATCTTTCTATTTTAATGAATACTGTTTCTGATTTGCTTTAGAAGGTTACTGCTATTGTTAATTGTTTTGGTTTTCTTAATTGTTTATTATTTTTTTGGTAAGCTTTGTTATAATGTCATCTGTGATATATGTTCTCTTAATGTCTTGCTTAGGAAATTATGATTAATAATGTTCTGCTAAACTGTTGCTTTCTATTATAAGCTTGTTTATGACTTAATTTCTGTTCAAATTAGTCCAATACTCAGGTGACGCTGCTGATGTTATTAGAGTGTACCACGAGTTCTTTTTTAGAGGGAGTGTCAATGATTACACTTTAAGATGAATTACTTGGCCCTCATGTTTCAGTGATTTATCCGTTGACTTTTTAGGGTCGTGTCCTTACAATTCAGTTAGACAGTTATGCATATCTAACTTTCCCTTACATACAGACCCTTCTAACATATATATTTTGTTAATAACTTTATCTATAATCTATGAATGTCTAAAAAATTTGCTTTTATCTGTAACTTCATTCATTTACGACGTGATTAGTTTAATTACAAATCAAGTGGATGCATTGTTTGAGAGTATGTAAATTAGGAAACTGGTAAATTTGATTCCTATTTTCTGAAGAGTTGGCTTATTTTGCAAAATGCAGGCAAAAAAAGTTTTAGGAGACTTTTTCAATTTATGTCCAAACGCAGAAACTTGTATGCAAGTACCAAGAAAGGAAATACAAAAGGTAATAAGGTCATTAGGTATTCATGAAAAAAGGTCAGAAATGTTGCGACGCCTTTCTCGTGAATACTTGGATGAGACTTGGACCTATGTAACTGAACTTTATGGTGTCGGCAAGTATGTATTCTTCTATTATGTCTGGATTGTATCATTTATGGTTGAAGCTTGATTAACATCTTAATACGAAATTTTAATCAGGTATGCGGCGGATGCTTATGCTATATTTTGTACAGGCAAGTGGGATGAGATTGTACCAGATGATCACATGCTGAACAAATATTGGGATTTCCTCCACACAACAAAGCATAGGTTCTGAAACACAGAAGATTAGTAGTGTATTAATCTACAAGATATTGATAAACTCTAATTAGACATGGTAGTTTTTTTTGACAAAATTCCAATTTGGATATCTTTTATTGGTAACCTTCCAATTTGGATATGGATAATCAAGTTATTGTATTTTTATTGTTGCAGTTATTTTCTAGGCAGCAACAACAACACTTGTTCTTGTTTTATTATATATATATGGTTCAGTAAAATTATCCTTCCGTAAAATTATGCTTCATTAATGTTATGGAAAAAATAAATTATAGAATTGAAATAAGAAAGAGAAATAAATAATTAAGGGTATAACATGAAAAAAAAACATTAAATATTTTATTGGTAACATAATGTGACATATAACCTTGGTACAATTTTTTTTCAAAAACAACATATCGAAGGGAGTAAATTTATTATTTTTTTGCAGCGTGGTACTTCCGTCCTTTTAATAAGTTGAAACCTGTTTGCAGTACCTAATTAAATACTTCACCTACATTTGATGATATATATAAATATATTATATGCTGTCCACTTAAAAACCTACAAGAGAACTTGACTAAAAAAAAAAATCTATATGAGAGTTGGAATCTGGATTCTGTACAGTCAAATCGTACGATTAAAATTAAACAATCCTAATTTGGTCATAAATTAAACAAAAATTAAAAACAACTTTTCAATAGGAAACATCTAATCTATGTTGCTATGTGATTGAGTCTAATGTTATGGAGTAAATTATAATCCAACTCACCTGGTACTAACTCCACAAACACACGTGATGGTAGTACTTTTTTTAAAATACAATTAAAAGAATTCTTTCGTAAAACAAACAACAATTTAACAAAGGAAATTTTAAATAGTCTTCATGTGATACAAATTAAGGAATAATTTATGATAAAATTATTTTAGAATTTATGTACTTAATCTTTTAAAAATATCAAAAATGTTATTTTTAATAAAAAAAATTAACTTTTTTGTTTTCTTAACTAGTGTCTAGAGTTTCAGATGCACTATAATTAGCAATTTAGCATGACCCTTTAACAAAATCACTCCAGAAAGATATAAACACCCCTTGAAATTTAGAGGGAAGAGGTGTATGCAGGGAGGGGTGTATGCTCTGATGATGTATTTTTAGAATTTTTTTTGACAAATATATTCCACAATTTTTATAAAATAAAGGAGTATTTTAGTATTTTTAGAAACATATATAGAGGATTAATGATGTTATTCCAAAGCTAGTAGAGACAAAAAAAAAACATATTGTGGCAACTACAAGAGTTGAAAGAGATTTTCTTTGCTATCAAGAATGAGTTGCAAAATTGTATAAGAGATTATTTCATAAAGATATTTTTTCGTTAAGTAGTGTAATGACTAGAATATAATACCACCTGCCACCTGCACTTAATCCAAATTCATGGTTCCGTCACTACACCCTGCACTTAATCCAAATCATGAGATTTGGTATGCCTTAGGGTATACTTCTTTTAAGATTTTAAGTTCGAAATTGTGAGGTGCTTTATTTTGTGTTGGATTAATTCGTATAGAACAAATGTTTTGACATCAATTAAATCTCCTGTAATAAATGGTGAAATCGATGTCTCTTAAATTAATCTGCCGTTGAATCGGATACCAATGTTTGAAAAGAAAAAAAAAACTGCCACTTTTAAAGAAAATAAAATATTAGTTTTCTATTCAATATTATTGATTTTGTCAAATTATTCAATATTAGTTTACTAAGGATTTTTCTTAATACTACTAGTAGTATTTAAAGTCAAATATGTCAATAAGTAATTAATTTAAGAAAATGAAAGAGTAGGATGTGACATTGAAATAATCAAGAATTGGTCCAAAGTCAAACCAACCATTTGTCAGTAAGTCACGTTTGGCAACCAAAATTGATTATATCATGTGATCCTTGATAACAAGTTCAAGTTGTTATTGTTTTCATTATATGGAAGTAATTTAATGATGATGATGTTTCCTATGGAGAAGAGAGCATTGGATTGTCTTGGTAAAGGTTTTGATCTAACAAGTGATTTTAGAATAAAATTTTCAAAGGGATTAATAAATGGTGGAAGGTTAGTGGTGATTGATGAAATGAACAAAAGGGATATTATGGTTCCAGGTGGAGTTATTATTCAAAATGTTTCAGAAGATATTCGATGTGATAAAGGTGATCGTGTTCGGTTCAAATCTGATGTTCTTCAATTCAATCAGGTATGTATGTTTTTGTCTATATATGTTTGTCTTCTCTCTTCTAATCTTTTCTTCATGTTTCTTCTAACATCATTTCATGTTTCTTCATTCTTATACTAATTTGATGTGAGACTAACTTATAGTTTGAAGTTTTAACTTTCTCCTTTTTTATCTGTTATTATATGTTAAAAAAATGAGGAGGGATCCGTTGGCTCCAGAAGTAAGTCTGAGACGAGTTACTTCTCTTATAATATCTCATTATTTACGATAAATTTCATCAATCCAACCGTTTATTATTATCATTGTATATCAAAGATGAAGTGCACAAATTTTTATATAAATCCAAAATTCGTAACTATGTAATCTAAACATTGGTATCTACTTATGTTTTTTAAAACCTTATTATACGTTCGTTTGGAATTATTGAATGATGTATTAAATAGTTTTAAAATTTCATAAAAACTAGTAGAGTTGATCTATTGAATAAGAACTTTTATTTGGACGGTTAGATTGGTGAAATTCATTGTGAATAATGATATATTAAGCGGAGTAACTCATCTCAGAGTTACTCCTGGAGTCAACGAATCCCTCCTCAAAAAAAATTACTTGTTACTAGTTTTATAATTATTGAAGGATAATGATACTCAACTATGCACTGGACACGACTATTTTCGACCTAAAAACTAACTATACATAACTTGATTTACATTAAGCATTGTTACTTGATTTGTTCTTTACTTGCAGATGTCTGAACTGCTTAATCAAAAATCAGCTATACAAGGAAAAGTTCCTTCTGGCTATTTTAATGCTGTGTTTGATTTAAGTGGTGATTGGTTTCGTGACGCTCAAGAAATCAAATCTCTTGCATTTGATGGTTACTTCATTTCGCTTTACTATTTACACTTAACTGCATCACACCTTAAACTGCAAGAAGAAGTTAAGAAATCTGTTCCGGCGCAGTGGGATCCAGCCTCATTGTCCAGGTAAACAAACACAATGCCACACCAAACTTTAAGTAGATAGATGTTAGTAAACCGATTAATAAACGCATAAAAACGCTTGTCCAATTGTGCCTATGTTTCCGACAGCAGAGTGACTGTTTTATTTTTCTATTATGCAATTAATTGAGTTAGAGATTACATTTTATGTTTAAATATGTGGCTCGGATTACAATTTTATCCTAGTTTACATGTTTAAATACTACAAACTTACACAATACTCGCTATGTTCGAGCATCTGACCACTTATTAGTGAATATGTGTCACACTCAACAATAGATGTAAATAATGTTTTAGATTGAAACAAGATGATAGAGTTACCGATGTTGACACAAATTTCGGATTATGAATGTTGCGTGATTTTTGGATTAATAATGAAGTATTATGTTGCTGATCAATTTTGTTAGACAGGTTTATTGCGACATACGGTACACACATAATAGTAGGTATGGCTGTCGGAGGTCAAGATGTAATTTGTGTCAAACAAAAACATTCTTCAAAGGTTCCTCCTGGTGAACTCAGAAGACATTTAGAAGATTTAGGAGATTTTTTGTTTTCAGATTTAAGAAGTCCTTCTCTAATAGAGAGGAAGACGACAACCGAAGCCAAACAGAAAGTATGTAATGAACTTTATTTTATATTTCTTACATGATATCATGTTGAAGGAGTTAAATGATCGAGGTTCAAATCCCGGTGAAAGTGAAAATACTAACATAACAACTAGTATACTACTAGTATTTGCGTATAAAAAAATAGCTACTTATTTGTTGATGTAATCTATGTTAGGTCCCAGAGGTTTTTAATCGCGTGATGCAATCAAGCACAATGCAGTTCACAAGTATTTCAGAAACGTCAAGCAAAGATGTATGTCACTATCATCATTTGGTAATTTGAATTAATGAATCAAGTTTATAGGGTGTTAAGAGTCTAATTAACTGTTGTTGTTATGGATTAGGGTCTCACTATTATTTGTTCAAAAAGAGGAGGAGATGTTTTTAAGCACAGTCACTCAAGTTGGCTTCAAACAATGTCTTCTAATCCTGAAGCAATTTACTTCAAATTTGTTCCTATTTCATCACTTCTCACTGGAATTCCTGGAAGTGGTTATCTTAGTCATGCAATCAATTTGTATTTAAGATGTAAGTAAATTCTACTTTCTCACACTAAACAAGTTATGCGATAATCTCTCTATCATTTTTAACTATATTGTAAATAAGCACTTCATTTGATTCGTGTGTTCGTTACAGATAAGCCCTCTCTAGAAGACTTACAATACTTCTTGGAGTTTCAAATTCCTCGAGAATGGGCACCCATGTTTTCTGAGCTTCCTTTGAGGCATCAAAGGAAAAAGACTTATTCTCCTCCTCTTCAATTTAGTTTCATGTCTCCAAAGCTTCATATCAATTCTACACAGGTAATTTTAAGTTTTTAACCAAACACATCTTAAGCGTTAAGACTTAATTAAGCAAACATGTGTTGGTGTATTACATGTGTTCGCCTTTACTTTTATAGATTTGAGTTTAATATTAGCTTTGCATAATGATTTGTGATTCATGACCTCATATCATTACACTGTTTTACAATTACAAGTTACATCGCATATTTAAATCATATCATCATTATTATAGATGACATTATGCGATTATTGCTAATGATGACATTTAATACAAAAATATATCAGGTAGTAAGTGAACAAAAACCTGTGGTTGGTCTACGATTATACTTGGAGGGAAGGAAATGTGATAAACTTGCAATACATATACATCACCTTTCAAGCTTCCCAAATACAATGATCCTCTCTTCAACCGCTACAACAATGTCGCGAGGATCCAACGACGAAGAATCAAGTGACCAATTCGTAGAACCAATAAGATGGAAGAGGTTCGCGCACGTGTGCACCTCAGTTGTTAAGTATGACCCTAACTGGTTGCATGAATCAAATTCAACTGGTGTTTATATCGTAACCGGTGGTCAACTCATTAGCAAAGGGAATTGGCCCAAGAACGTGCTTCATTTGCACCTTCTCTTCACTCACATACCAAATTGCAACATCAGAAAAACAGAATGGGCTGCTGCACCGGAGACTTTAAAAAAATCGTCGTTCTTCACAAATCTGAGCACAACATTTTCATTCACACAACAAAGTGTTACTGCTACACAGAAACAGGCACAACAGGCTACTGCAACTGCACTAAACTCTGGTGTTTATCCTAATGGTCCGCCCGTGCCTGTTCGTTATGCTAAAATGCTTAAATATGTAGAGACATGTGAGGTTGTCCGGGGACCACACGATGCTCCTGGGCATTGGTTGGTAATTGCTGCTAAGCTTGTGACAGAGGCTGGTAAAATTGGATTACAGGTAAAATTTGCATTGTTAGATTACGAGTGATAGAGGAATAACTGAGACTATACGCAGCGAAATGCAGTTTTTTGTTTTGCTTAATGTTTTGGTGAACAATATAGAGAACACATGTAAATATATAGGATACCTTTGTAATGTATAGTATACAAAATGAGCGGTACGCCAATAGAAAAATCAAAATGTGGATGTTCTTCATTCATTCATTCATTCGTTCGTTCGTTCATTCATTCATTTTACTTTGCAATCAAGAATGATCAACCATCTTATGAAAATGTTGACAAGAATAAAGTAATGAAATTCGAAAGCTCCAAGTACAGTAATCCAATTCATTTAAAATCAATATTAACTATAACATGGCCTATAAATGTAAATCCTAGTCAAATAAAAATGCATTTGCTTTATCAAAATTTAGAGCAATAAAGAGGGGAAGGATTTCTAATTCCTTCCACCACACAACACATTAAATCTCTATTCTAATTCCTTCTATGAATTGGTTTTTTCTTCGTTTGGATGAGGGAACTTTGTTAAATGATAAATTCAAGAAAACCCATGGGGGTGGCGATTTAAGCCATGCTCTCTTTGTTCAAAATAATTGTTAAAATTAATCGATGTAGTTAATTTTTGTTAGTTAGTTAGAAGTTTGTTAGAGAAGTTAGTTTTTCCCTTTCTGCACTCATAGATGTATACATAAATTGAGTGCCCATTTTAATTTAGTTGGTTGATAATTTACATTTTCAAATGAATTATAGTAAACTAATAATATCTATATCATTTGTTTATATAATAAAAAGTTTAGGTGGGTTGAATTTTGAGGGCTCGTCAGAGTTAAGGTTGACCCTAAACCCTAAACCCTAATTCACCAAAAAAATCCTCACGCCAATATGGTGATTTCAACCTATATTTCTTCATATATTTAGAATTATTGTCTTCCCAACCTTCATATTTTTAGGTCATTACCATATTCCATAGCATGCAAGACAATTGTAGCATGCATTTTGTTATCATGCAGTCAATAGGTTAGTTTATGGGGACATCAAAAACTTGATTAAAGTAGTTGAAACTCTAAAAGAAAAAAAAAAAATTAATGTAGCTCAAACATTCAAAAACTGTTGAAAAAACAATTACAGAATTTGCAAAAAACAAAGTTTTGAAAACAGTAACTAAAAATGCCAACCGAAAAATCGTAGCTGAGTCACGATCAGGTCGCTTTCTTTAAGACGTTTCGTGGTACTGCCAATTGTGCAAGCAGCTCTTAAGTTTACCGCGACGCCTCCAGGATAAAACAACTTCGTTCAAAGTATACCGATAATCTACTGCACTTGTAGAAAACCGGTCAAGAATTACACCCTCGATTGATAATGATTAGTAAACTAATCACTCGAATATTGGTAAAGAATTACCAATTCTGTTTCTGAAACAAAAAGCAAAATAACGATTGTGAAGTATTTTGCCGAGAGAAATTTTTCTTTTTGTGTTTGTTGTTCTGTGTTCTGTATTTCGTATTTTGAGAAGAAGAATGGCAAGGCAATATATTCTGATTACTGAATAATTAGCGATGAAAAGCAATGAATACAAAAAAAAAAACTGAAGACAAAGGGAATAATGGAATTGAATCAATTGGATCAGAAAACGGATTTGTCATAAACCGTTTTTATGACTTGGTCTTTTCTTAATTCTGTGCTCTTTTTGTTTAGGTTAAGAAAACGCAAGACTTAATTTTTCGGTCACCAAAAAATTAATACATCACACAAGCAAGCCCAGATCCAGATCCGAGCCGGCCGGCCGGACAAGGCGTCGCACGTCACGTCGCTTGCAGTCTCTAATTCTATCTCTGAATCTAGTCACAAATTCAGTCACTAAAATCAGTCACCGTTTCGGTCTCTAAATTCAATCTCTAAATCGGTCTCTAAATTCAGTCTCTAAATTCAGTCACTAATTCGGTCACAACAAATTGGTCACAACAAATCAGCCACCAAGGTTTTTACAACTGATTTTACTTGGTCTCTATATCGGTCACTAATTGATTTAATGACCGATTTATATTAAAATTGGTCTCTAAATCGGTCTCTAAACGCAAATTTTCTAGTAGTGTGTAGTCAACTATCCTATCGCATTTAATGCTTGTGTCGCGTAGGTTACTTTTCTGTTTTGCCTTGTGTGACTATCGCTCCATAATTTGTAATCACGTGACATTGTGGTTGTCAAGGTGACTATTTGTTGTCATTTGGTGATACTTTTCAATGGTTATTATTATTGTTGCTGTATATCTTTTCCTTTATTGTATTGGTTTAGTTTATTTTGAATATGTGTCCGGTTTAAGGACGTTCTATCGTTTTACCCGTTTACCTTTATGCGTAACCGTTATGCATACTGTGATTGTAGGTAGAGATAATTTATTTGTATTTATTTTATGCTCAACCGTCAGAATTTCTATGTATAATACTGTTATTTTTTTTTTATAAATTTTTCTATGCGCTAGGTGGGTCGGAAGTGAGGTGGATTTCAGTGTCTTTCGATGCCGGGTCATTTTCCTGGCACGTTAGGTATGATGTTCTTTGTAGTCTTGCCGGTTTTTGTGCGCGAAGTTGTAGCAGCGGCTACTCTCGTTAGCTCGGCAGCACGTACATAATAATATATGCATAACCGTTGTTCATAGTCCGGTTTTTCTAGGTAGAGTTAATTTATATGTATTTATTTTATGCTCAACGGTCAGAATTTCTATGTATAATACTGTTATTTTTTTTGTTTTAAATTTTTCTATGCGCTAGATGGGTCGGAAGTGAGGTGGATTTCAGTGTCTTTCGATGCCGGGTCATTTTCTTGACACGTTAGGTATGATGTTCTTTGTAGTCTTACCGGTTTTTGTGCGCGAAGTTGTAGCAGCGGCTACTCCCGTTAGCTCGGCAGCACGTACATAATAATATATGCATAACCGTTGTTCATAGTCCGGTTTTTCTAGGTAGAGATAAATTATATGTATTTATTTTATGCTCAACCATCAGAATTTCTATGTATAATACTGTTATTTTTTTTGTTTTAAATTTTTCTATGCGCTAGATGGGTCGGAAGTGAGGTGGATTTCAGTGTCTTTCGATGCCGGGTCATTTTCCTAACACGTTAGGTATGATGTTCTTTGTAGTCTTACCGGTTTTTGTGCCCGAAGTTGTAGCAGTGGCTACTCCCGTTAGCTCGGCAGCACATACATAATAATATATGCATAACCGTTGTGCATAGTCCGGTTTTTCTAGGTAGAGATAAATTATATGTATTTATTTTATGCTCAACCGTCAGGATTTCTTTGTGTAATATTCTTATTCTTACTTTTATACTTCAGAGATAAATTGTATGTATTCTTATTATTTCAGCTTTTTTAATTTAAAAATCTATTTTTTTATAAAAAGTAATCATTTTTCTATTTTACTTTTGTTTGTTTGACATATTATAAAAATCATTTTTTAAAAAAAGGTCATTTTTGTCTTCAAAATTAAATGTTATTTTGAATAGTTTTTTTCCAAAATTAATTTTTTTTAAAACATGAACCTTGTCTTTGTTTTAAAAAATAATTTTTTTTTAATTATAAACAAAACAACTTTTGATTTTTTGAAAAATCTCAACAAAATAAATCTATTTTTTAAAAATAGATTTTATTTAAAAAATGTATTTTATTTTAATCTCAAACAAACACACCTAAAAAGTAGTACTATTTTTTATTTGGTTGAGTAGAAAAATTGGAGTTTTAATTAATTTTTAACCTCGTAGGACGTAATTGTTTTATTTATTTGACAATGGTTAGCATGAATTATTGTGTATAGATGTATGATTTTTTTTTATATTTTTTTTGACTAATATAAATGTATGAGTTATTTTAGTCATTTGTTTTCTTGATTAATAATATCTATAAATGGCATCATTAGGTGTCTAATCAAGTCCTCCATTTTTTCTTTATGTAGTCAACTATCCTATCGCATTTAATGCTTGTGTCGCGTAGGTTACTTTTCTCTTTTGCCTTGTGTGACTATCGTTATATAATTTGTAATCACGTGACATTGTGGTTGTCAAAGTGACTATTTGTTGCCATTTGGTGATACTTTTCAATGGTTATTATTATTGTTGCTATATATATTTTCCTTTATTGTATTGGTTTAGTTTATTTTGAATATGTGTCCGGTTTAAGGACATTCTATTGTTTTACCCGGTTACCTTTATGCGTAACCGTTATGCATAGTGTGATTGTAGGTAGAGATAATTTATTTGTATTTATTTTATGCTCAACCGTCAGAATTTCTATGTATAATACTGTTCTTTTTTTTTGTTTTAAATTTTTCTATGCGCTAGATGGGTCAGAAGTGAGGTGGATTTAAGTGTCTTTTGATGCCGGGTCATTTTCCTGGCACGTTAGGTATGGTGTTCTTTTTAGTCTTGCCGGTTTTTGTGCTGGAAGTTGTAGCAGCAGCTACTCCCGTTAGTTCGGCAGTACCTACATAATAATATATGCCAAAATACCGAACAGTTACAAATTGATTCTCATTTTGAACATCTTGTGTTATTTATATTGAAATGATTTATGTGAAACTTTAATCAAGTGCGTTAAAACTGAAGAAAAAAAAGTACATATTTGTAAAATTAAATGTAATGTAATTTTTATTTTTATGTTGCAGCGAGTATATTTTTGTTTTTCATGTGATTTATACCGTATTCTAGAATTTATGGATATGTTTTCTTCAATTGCCAAACCATACTGTTCTGATCGACAAAACTGGATCTCACTGTGATGTTGGGCCGACGGAGGAGATTGCCGGAATCCATGGAGGAGAGGGGGGTGTACCTGCAAAAGGGACTCCGACGCTCAAGTCAGTAGAGTAAATGAGGTGGAGGCAGGTTAAGGATGAGATCAGTTACCTTGAAGGCTAGATAAGTGTCCTTTATATAGGACATGAGAGAAACCATTAGGTTTGTCACCTAATTGAGCCTTGCCATGAAAATGGGCCTTATTTGAGTAATTGGGCCGTTTGGCCGGTCCGGAACAGTTGCCCCCCAAGTCGACGACTTAGGGGAACTCCTAGCGTTGACTTGAATATAGTTGTTGGTGTAGTGTCAACCTGCGAGGTTAGTTGAGCATAATAATATCAATGTCTATGAGGGAGTTGTAGAAAACTAAGATGTACCTCATTTTAGCATACCGCACCCTATTTATATTCCCCCGGGTGCGGCGTTGTCATATCTTCCTTTGTGGTGCAGTGACCAGGTGATCATTAGATCAGATCAGGAAGCTTGACAGCATCCTGAGTGTTTTTGTCCTTTGCAATGAAATTCTTGAAAAAATGATATCCGGCAAAGGGTGTTTTCTCTTGCCCCCCAAGTCTTCCTTGGTGTTCGAGTGGGCTTCAAGGTATTTGTACCGTTCTTCACGCCATATATAGTTCTCGCGTTCGGAATCTATATTGACTTTGGTGGCTTTATGGTGCTCGGTGCTTTGGACCATAGTTATTTTGCTATTATTTCCCTGAAATGAAAATGAACAAACAGACAAGATTCCAGAAAATGTGAACTAGAAAGAATGATAAATGCCGAAATTGGTAAGCGGTCTTCTTAATGAGATAACGTCGGAATAATCGTCCGGACTGAATAACATGAAGATGCCAGGCTAGATGCCGGTCTGAATGATATGAAGATGCCGGGACTTGGCTTGATATATTTGTTATGGCTCGACAGGGAAGGTTCCTGGTCCTACGTATCCCTAAGTGATTAGGGAATCAGAGCTACGTAGTTCTACCTTCAAGTCGATATATCATGTGTTTTCAGATTGCCGGGGAAGGTCATCCGAGATTGAAACATAGAGAGTACCGGGAAAGTTTCCGGTAACATGAAGAGTGCCGGGAAAGCTTCCGGTCTAATATCATGGAGAGTGCCGGGAAAACTTCCGATCTAATAACATGGAGAGTGCCGGGAAAGCTTCCGGTCTAATAATGTAAAGAGGGTCAAACTCCAATAATCAAAATCATAGAATAGTATGAATGTAGTGTGAATAGTCATTTGCTAAGAATCCAACTCCTTTGTTGTCAATGGGATCCGTTGAGAATGAGGACATGAGGTGGCATTTCATGCTGACTCCTAAGTATTGAGGACAAGTTCATTGTGGCTTCAGAATATTGAGAACGACTCCTTTGATGGCGGAACCATTGAATTGAGTATGGTACCATTAAAGGCAGAACCGTTTGAATTGAGTACGGTACTATTGTTACCGGAGGTTTTGAAGATGGGCACATTGTTGCCGAAATTTTTCAATGTAGATAGAATGAACTCATTGAAGATGGAATTCATTGAGGTCGGAGTCTTATTTCAGATATGTGGAGAAGTCAAAGAGGGATGACTTTAAAACGGTGGCTTCAAGGGATGATTGAAGCTTTGATTTAATTCCGGTTGTTGAGAAAGTAATGTGGTAGTGATAAAGCATACACAATTCTTCAACGATAGTGTGATTAAGTTGCTTTTAGAAAGAAGAATCAAAAGCATCGATCCATAACCAAATATGTTGAATGTTGTTGAACATTGTAGTGGCGGAGTCTTTGGTCTCCGGCGGTGGTAGTAGCTATATCAAACTATGATTTCAAATCTCGTTCATTATGCTCACAAAGTGTGCCATAATGCTTTGTCAATTCCAACTCTTTTTTCTACTTTTGAGTTGGTGAAATTTGTCGGTTGTTCTTCATAGTGGGTATTGTTGTGATAGTGAGCTTGTCACTTATGGAATCAATGTTGTGATAATGAGGTTTTTGAAGGTGTCTCATCTTGCTTAATCAAATTTGTCGATTAGTCTTGTTATTTGTTGATGACTAATGAATGAATGAACTTCCATTTGTTTGGAATGCTTCTTAGTTTTGCCTTGTCGGAAAGGGCTTTGTTCCTTATTTTGCATTGTAAAAATGCTTTTTTGCCTTTTCGTAAAGGTCTTTGTTCCTTGTTGACTTCATGCCTTTTATATCTTCATGCTTTATTTTCCTTGTTTATTCCGTATATCCGCCTTATCGTAAAGGTCTTATGGCTTGTGCCTCGCTTTGAAGGTCTTGTGCCTTTCTTTGAAGGATCTTTAATAAATATTCCGTTTCGGGTAACATTTATGCCTATGTTTCATAGGTCTTTTTGATCTGGGATAGTCTAGCCAAGAGTTCCCTTCTCCCCGACGAATGTGCGCTACTTTCCGGTGGCTAACCGGAAAAGCCTCTCGCCAGTGGCCCCCGTTGAGAGAGGGTCTTGTGCCCCCGTTGAGAAAGGGTCTTTTGCCTTTCCTTGAAGGTATTTTTACCTTGCTTTGAAGGTCTTTTATGCCTTAGCCTTGAGAATCTTCTTGCCTTGCTTTGAAGGTCTTTTTACCTTGCTTTGAAGGTGTTTGTTACCTTGCTTTGAAGGTGTTTTTATTTAGTCTGTTTTTGATGCCATCCTTCCTGAAATGAAAGTGAACAAACAGACAAAACGCCATAAATCATGAAATGGTATTGGCCTTGCTTCGAAGGCCTTTTTAGTAAAATGATGTCGGGAAAGCGTCTGGGCTAATAAAATATGCCGGGAAAATTCATCCGGTCCAAGCAATGAGAATATGTCAGGAGAGATCATCCGAGCGTATAATATAAATAATATCGGGGAAGATCATCCGGACTTTGTAATATAGAGAATGTCGGGGAATATCATCCGGACTTTGTAATGTCAAGAGGCCGAGCTAGATGCCGGAATTTGTAATATCATGAGGCCGAGCTAGATGCCGGTTTTAAATAATAAGAAGATGAAGCCGGAGAAGATTGTTCGGTCTTAAATAATAAGAAGGTGAAGTCGGGCTAGATGCCGGAATTTATGATATAATGAGGCCGGGCTAGATGCCGGTTTTTTTAATATCATGAGGCCGGGCTAGATGCCGGTTTTAAATAATAAAAGATGAAGCCGGGGAAGATCGTCCGGTCTTAAATAATAAGAAGGTAAAGGCGGGCTAGATGCCGGTCATAAATAATATGGAGGTGGTGCCGGGCTAGATGCCGGTCATAAATAATAAGAAGATGAAGCCAGGGAAGATCGTCCGGTCTTAAATAATATGGAAGTGTCGGGCTAGATGCCGATCTTAAACAATATGATGAGGATAACTTCAGTCTAGACTTAGAGTCATGTAGAGAACTCATCGCGTTATATCAAGTCACTACTAGAAAAATTGCATTTAGAGACCGATTTAGCGACCAAAATATTTTGGTCACTTTAGAGACCGAATTAGAGACCAAAATTTTGAGTTCAAAGTAAAAAAATATTTGGTGGTTAAATCGGTCACTAATATAATATAGCGACTGATATAGAAACCAAATAATCGGTCACATAATAATAAACATTTTGGTCTCTAAATTGGTCACTAATATTATATTAGTGACCGATTTAGAGACAGATAATTAGAGACCGATTTAGAGACCAATAATTACTATATTTATATTAGTGACCGATTTAGAGACTAATAACTAGTGACCGATTTAGAGACTAATAACTACTATATTTAGTTACCGGTTTAGAGACTAATAACTAGTGACTGATTTAGAGACCAATAATTACTATATTTATATTAGTGACCGATTTAGAGACTAATAACTAGTGACCGATTTAGAGACCAATAGATTACTATATTTACCGATTTAGAGACTAATAATTAGTGACTGATTTAGAGACCAATAATTACTATATTTATATTGGTGACTGATTTAGAGACTAATAACTAGTAACCGATTTAGAGACTAATAACTAGTGACCGATTTAGAGAACAATAATTACTATATTTATATTAGTGACCGATTTAGAGACTGATTAATAAGTCACATAATAAATAAAAAATTGGTCGCTAAATCAGTCACTAATATAGTGACCGATTTAGAGACAGATATTCAGTGACCAATTTAATGACTGAATATTATTGATCAATTTAAAAACTAATTATTAGCGACTAACTTAAAGACAAAAAATTACTATATTTTTAGCCCGGAAACATTCCCTCTGAAAGAAAATATATTTTGCAGTAGTGCTTAAAGACAAAACTAGTAGTGAGAGTAAGAAAGACATTAACTTTGAAATATTAGAAACGAAAAAAAAAAAGTTCCCATCAACTTGTTAATTTTTATTTTTCTTAGACAACTTATGGTATACAAAGGCGTTGATTTAGTAAGGAATAAGGATTAGTTTAATTTAAATAATCAACTTTAATAAATTTAATATAAGTAATTCTTAAAGAAGAAAAACAATCTTAAACAAAAAATATTAGTCCCACCGATAATTTGTGTATGGGTCCGTCCCTATCAACTACCATCTCAACTTAATCATAAGTGTGCGTTTTGTTTATTTAGTTATAGATTTTTAAGACGTTGGTTAATTGCTTCAGGAAGAAAAAATACATTTGAAGATTTTATTAATGACATGTCATAAAAATAATTTACTTAAAGTATGTAAAATGAACTTTTATATATAATAAATTAAATTCAAAACATAAAATTTAGAGGACAAAAATTTTTAGATGATTAAAATAAAAGTTGATACTCCCTCCGTTCCTTTTTACTTGTTGTTTTAGAAAAAAATATTTGTTACTTTTTACTTATTGTTTTGGCAATTTAAGTTATAATTTGTCTATTATATCATCTTTCTATTTTATTGACTAAATTTTATATAATTTTTTTTTGTTTAAACAATATAATCTTTTTATTGTATACAAATTTGTTTGTTTTTAAGTAAAGTATTATAATTTTTTGTACCAAAAAAAAAAATTGTTAATTTGTTTTTGAAATAGATAATGTTTGTGAAAAATTGGGAATTTATAGGCGGATTAAAAATATGATATATATTTTTAAAAAAGGCATAATAGGAAAATAATAAGGTGCAAAAAAACACTCTCTTAATTTAGTGTTTTTTTCTAAAATGACAAGTAAAAAAGAACGGTGGGAGTGTATTCAAAAGAGAAAAAATATCAATTTTTTTTTTGACGAAATATCAATATCAATTTATTTAAGCAACTGAACAAAGTTTTTTATTTGTGATAGATTTAGTAAAAAAATTAATTTGAGGTAGTTAATTAAGATTTAACAAATTGACCAAAAAAAAATTATTAAAAAAAAAATATTCAACTAAGTTGTACTGGAGGTGAAATCTAACTACTTTTTTTTGGGTACGGTAACTACTTTTTAGAAAAGTTAACAAATTATTATTTTTTAAATTAAAATATATAATACTTTAAAATAGGAAATAGAATAATTCTTCTCTTCTATAAGTACTAAAAATCAGTATAGCAGAATCAATAAGTATAGAAAACAAACCCAGAAAAGATTTCTCTACGACAAATTCTTCTTTCCCGCAGGACAAATTCTTCTTTCTCGCACGACAAATTTGAAACCCCTCAAATCTTTCTGGAAGGCACTACCCATTCATATGTATGTAATTTGTAAAACTTAACTTTTAGTTTTGTTGTTGATTTGAATTCGACATATGATGTGAATTTAAGTTCTCTTTAAATCAAATTTTATCTATTTTCCATATTCTACGTACTACTTCTATCTGTTTTTGATTGTTTTTTTGTTGTGCCGATATGTACTTCTCAATTCTCATAATTAGTAGTGAGTTGTTGTTGCGACGTCTATCCTATAAGTATTGTTTTCTGGGCAATTATATTAATATGTCTGTTTTATTTGTTTGTGGATTTGATTGAGGCTATCTATGAAATAATTGAGATGAAAAGGCAACATGACAATAAGCCAGCAAGAAGCAAAAAAGCACAAAACATATTTATTCCTTATTATTTGTCGTTTTGATAATTTAGGTTATATTTTACCTATTATACCCTCCTTCCTTTTTTTTTAACAGTTACACATATTATTAATAGGCATTGAAACACACAAGGAGTACAAATCATGCCATTTGAAAAAGCAGTACACAAAAAGCAAAAACAGTAGCCACACACCCTCCCAACAAACAGTGGAAGAGATAACTAACTAGTAACTACCCTCCACACCTGCTAGCTACAAAAGACACAGCAGAGCAATCGGGCAACCAACGTGCGGATGAAAGCAAAAAATGAGATAGGAGGATTTTATTGACTAAATTTTGTACAGTTTTTTTGTTGTTGAAATAATATAATTTTTTTATTGAATACAAATTTTGTTTGTTTTTAAAATAAAGTTTGTTACAAATTTTTTTTGGAATTAGATAATGTTTATGAAAAAGTAGGAATTTATTGGTGGAAATAGATAATGTTTATGATATATATTTAAAAAAATGTATAATATGAATATAAGGTGCAAAACAACACTATCTTAATTTGGTCTTTTTTTCTTTCAAAAACAAAAAATAAAAAGTAACGGAGGGAGTAATAAAAAAAAAAAAATTCATTAGAGACCGAATTTGAAACCGAATTTAACATACCACTTTTTCAATTCAGTCGCTGAATCAGTCGCAAAACACATAGATATTTATTCTAAATTGGTCACAATAACGGTCTCTAATAAGGTCACTAAATCAGTCACTGATAGCGTCGTTCAAGGCGTCGCACGTCACGTTCCTTGCAGACTCTAACTCGGTCTCTAAAATTAGTCTCTAAATCAGTCTCTAAAATTAGTCTATAAATTGGTCGCTAAATTCAGTCACTAAATCGGTCTCTAAATTCAGTCTCTAAATCGGTCTCTAAATTCAGTCACTAAATCGGTCTCTAAATTCAATCTCTAAATTGGTCACTAAACTCAGTCACTAATTCGGTCACAATAAATCGGTCACTAAATTGGTCACAACAGATCAGCCACCTAGGTCTTTAAAACTGATTTTAATTGGTCTCTATATCGGTCACTAATTGATTTAGTGACCAATTTGCATTAAAATCGGTCTCTAAATCGGTCTCTAAACACGAATTTTCTAGTAGTGAGTGGTTTTTGTGTGTTAGAAAGCTTCTATGTTCTCCTAACTCGAACTTTAGAAGTAAGGTGGAGACATAGCTTGTTATCATTGAGGCTATCATTAGTCCTCTTTATCTGTAAAACTTTGGCATTGCACAATATATGTTCATAAAATATTTCATGATGTAATATCAAATATTAGCAGTCACGCAATTAGCAGTCAAGCAATAGACATATTAAGAATAAGATTTCAAAATTTAATGAGTGAGAGAATTGCGAACGACGTTTCTGCATCCGTTCAATGAGTCCGTCTTGAGAGAAATGTGGATGATGACTCTGCATCTATCCATGAGTCTGCCTCTTTGTTTTTGTCATAAATTCACAATTTTGATTTAGCTTGTCCTTGTATGATTTCTTCACTTGTTTGGTGCAAGATACATGGTAATCATAGGGGTAGTCTTTTAGACGACCGACTCATAAATTAAGGGTAAAGCGTCATTGCTAATGCCATCAATGCACATCTCAACAAATTCTGCCTTTGCTTGTTAGAGCATGTTTGTTGTCTAATAATAAGCGTTTCCAATCATGTACAAGTTATGCCATGTAAGTAGTATGAATGTCATATCATCATGATTTATGCAATTTTAAATCCTCTTAGGGATAACGAGTTGTCAAACATGGCAAGATGCATGCTATGTAGAGATGAACTCAAATCTTATTTGTTCAAGTTGAGAATTAGTTCAACGTCAAGAACTTGTATTGTAAATGATGTGAGCGATGTGGAATCATTTAATAATGCAACATTCAAGTTTAGCATTTACCATTTTTATCAAAATGTGCGTGTGATGTAAGATTGCAAGTCATGTCATGTTTGGCAAGTAATGCTTGAAGATAGGCATATGATGCAAACACTTATTGTCATGGATAACATGCTTCAGCATAGATTCAGAGTGCAAGTCAAATAAGCAACACATGTGAGATTGCAATTTATATGATGCATCATAGATATTATGCAGCACATATGATGATGTTTCAATCATTCAGTTCACATGTATGACGCTGAAAGTAATGAATATGAACTTTTCACCGTTAATCTTGGCAATGAAAGAAAGATATCACCTGATTTATGGTCTGGAGACTGTTCTGACGAGCTTTTGTCATGCAATTTAATATCCGTCAGTATCAAATAGATGAGCTATACTTGCATTTTTAAAAATCCATTTTTCTGAAATCCCCAATTGCATTTTGTGGACAAGTTCACGGGTGTGATACGACTTGCATAAATTTGACTTCAATTGGACAACAAAGCTTTTCCTCCTTAACGGATCATTGTTGTCGGAGACATTGAGAACGGAGATAGTGAGGTCGGCTTATCTAGCCGGTTTGCTGTCAACGAAATTGGTTCTAGCTTGTTACCGTCAAAGGAATCATTATTGAGAATGACTTATCTAGCCGGAAATTTTGATTGCCATCATGGTTTCATTGTAGGCGGATACTTTTATAGCCGGAAGTTGTGGTCGGAATCATGAGGACAAAACCTTGTTGTATCTTACCGGAGTTTGTTGAATGCTAACTGTTGAGAACAGAAGCTTCGATGCTGTTGGCGGAAACCGGAGGCGGTGTAGATGGTTTGGCCACGAGTTTTTGTTGGCTGAAACATTGAGGACGAGATTCAACGAAGACGGGATGTTGTTAACAGAAACTTTGTAACCTTGTGAACGGAAACCTTGTTAACGGAATTCATTGTGGGCCGAGACACTTGAGGACGGATTTGTTGCTGTATAGAATACTTGTTGACGGATCATTGAGAACGGAATTAGTGAGGACGGAACGTTTTATGATGGTTTCTAGCCGAAACGTTTTATGATGTTTCATGACAGAAACAGTGATTCTCTTTCCGCTTCTTCTTGCCGGCACATTTGAAGACGGCTTCTATGCTGTTCGACGGCATCGAGGATGGCTTTCTATCCGTAAGTTGTCGTCGACGGAACCGTTACTGTCGACAGAATTCATTGTAGACGGAAACATTTGAGAACAGAGACAATGAAAACGCTATTGTTGAAACTCCAATTTATTGTTTCTGATAGAAGAGTAATCCATAGCGCTCGTAAAGCAAGCAGTTCAACAAATCTAATCAGAACAAAATTCAAAATCTAGAAGAAGATTTGTGTTTTCCGGCGGTTAAACGGCGGCGTTTTTGGGATCTCAAGAAAGGGGTTTTGCTGACTCAGTCGAGTTGTGGGTTTTTGTGAAGAAAATGGGTTTCGTGCCTTTTCATTTCTTCTATCTATGGTTGTTGTTCTGCTTATCCATTTCCCACTTTTCATTTGATTTTGTTTTTTCTATGGTAGAAATGAAGAGAGATCTATGTATCTGTGCTTTTAAATTAGAGTTGGAAATTTGTTCGGTGGAAATTCTTCTCCACTAGCACGTTTTTCTATGATTGTATTGGTGTTTTGTGGTGTTTGATCTAGAAGCTGTCGTTGCTTTTTCTTAGAGAAAACTCCATAGATCTAGATCTGTCCATTCCTCCATGACAGTGAGATTGAAAATGAAGATATTTGAGAACGAAAGTCGTTCCCACAGACGGCGCCACTGTTCTGATCGACAAAACTGGATCTCACTGTGATGTTGGGCCGACGGAGGAGATTGTCGGAATCTATGGAGGAGAGGGGGTGTACCTGCAAAAGGGACTCCGACGCTCAAGTCAGTAGAGTAAATGAGGTGGAGGTAGGTTAAGGATGAGATAAGTTACCTTGGAGGCTAGATAAGTGTCCTTTATATAGGACATGAGAGAAACCATTAGGTTTGTCACCTAATTGGGCTTTGCCATGAAAATGGGCCTTATTTGAGTAATTGGGCTGTTTGGCCGGTCCGGAACACATACAAATGTTTGTGTGCGAGGAGATTCTTATTTATGCCACAAAGATCCTTGTGGAAGCTATACATACTATCTCTTATAAATATATTATATTTTATTTTAGTTAATTTCGTATTTAATTTTGTTAGTTTGTAATATCCATAAAATGCATCATTAGGTGTCTAATCAAGGCTTCCATTTTTTATGTATGTAGTCATTCACTCTATCGGCATTTAATGCAAGTGTCATGTAGTTCTCTTTTTGGGTTGGCATTGTGTGAGTTATCTCTCTATACCTGGTTGTGACGTGACTTTTTGGTTATTCCAAGATATGTATTTTTCTTTCCTGTGGTTGTACTCTGCTAGCGTCTTTATATAGATCTAATTCATTGTTGTTTCATTACAAACGTTTAGTTTCTTTGTAGTGTTATATATCTTCTAAATCATGACAATGTTTTTCCCGGTTACATCTCTTTCTAAGCTTCATCGTTTAAGGCTTAATTGGTGTATTCATGATCGAGTAATCAGGAAATGGACTTCTAGGAGTGAACTTCAGCCGCTGCAGGTTACGGAGATTAACATGGTTCTGCTCGATGTGAAGGTGAGCATATGTTTTTTTTAGTGAAATATGCATTGTATCTTTTTATTGTAAATTCATGATCTATTTATTAATTTTGTTTTGTATATATGTAGGGTGAGAAGATCAGTGCTACTGTTCCTTCTCAGTGGGTTGAATATTTTTCCCATACTTTTGTGGAGGGTGAGGTCTATTTCTTTGAGTGTTTCCAGGTTAAAGAAAATAATGGACCTTTGAAGTTGACTTTGTCGCGGCACAAACTTTCTTTCGGAATCAGGACTATGGTTTTTCCTTCGGGCTGTAATTTAATCCGTCGTTATTCTTTGAGTTTGTTGCCGTTTTAGCAGATCAAGAGTGATGTCCGTGTTTTCCACTGTCTTGTAGGTTGGTTTTCTTCCAATAAGTTGTTATTCTTGCTGATTAATGATTATATTATGTTATGTTTTAAGTTATAAGTTGATTTGTTTGTAGATGCTGTTGGGGTTGTTGGTGATGTTAGGTTTGAGTATCCTTGTGATGGTCATAGTTTGCTTCCGATATCTGTTAGGGTACTCTTGAAGGATAGTAGGTATGTTGATGTATTCGTTGGTTTTGTATGTGGATACTTGTTTTTTTAAGGTACTTATGGTCTGCCTTTTGTCTTTTTCAAGTGGTTCCATTGAATGTGTTCTCATGGGTGATTATGCTTGTGAGTTGCTGTGCCTCTTTAAGAACTTCTCCGGTGATGTGCCTGTTCTGGTTTTGCAATTTGTTAGGGTCAGATCCTTCGGAGGTATTTATGTATTTATGTTATGTTTTTGTGTGTTATATGTGTCTATGTCTATGAACTACGTATGTGTGAAGGATCTATATTTTTTGGTTATTTATTGTAGGTCATAGATATTTGGACAGCTATGCCGGAGCGACGAGGGTTCTGATGAATCCTCCTATCCCTGAGGTTGAACAATTCTTGAGACTGTAAGTTTTTTTGTTTATGTTGGTTGTAGGTTATTTTTTGGATGTTTAGTTCTGTAAGTGTGTTTAACTGTCTTTAATGAATCAGTGTTGGCTATCGTTTTGGTGGAAGATCACCCTTGAAGAGGCAATGTTTTCCCTCTAACAAAGAACAGAAGGATTTGCTATTCAACAAATCTTACCCCCACAAGACGTTGTATGATTTCATTGCAACTCCAGAGAGTGGGTTGTTTGTTGTCTGTGGCAGAGTGTTAGCTGTGATTGATTTGCGTAGACAGTTTTATCCTGCTTGCCAATGTGGTTCCTTTTTAAAGAATGAGGGTGGTTCTTATTATTGTTGTTCTTGCTATTTGACTATTTACCGTTCCAACTTGATGTGAGTTTACATTTGGTGAAGTGTTGTCAAAATTATCTGTTTCATTTGTGTTGTCATGTGTTCTTATGGTTGATTTATTGTAGGTCTCGGGTCGAAATTGTAGTTCAAGATTCTACCTCTCGTGTTTTGTTTCCTATGTCCCAAAATCTGTTGGAAGGAATCGAGGGTCTTCAATATCATGTAACGTGCCTATTTGGTTATTTAATATTGATATTGATATTTTTGATGTGTATGTATTTACCTTCAATGATTTGTTGTTATGATATAGGGTGTTCGTTTTGGCTTGAGCCCTGATGGAAGGGATTTGGTTATTGGTAAGAATGTGCTTTTAATTGTAACAAAATTGTAAGGGTCGATGAAGAATATGATCATTGCGTTGAGATTGTTCGTATGACCGATGATAGGGATGTGGTTCATCGTTTTTTAAATTGTGTTCGTAATTTTACTCCTACAAAGGTAAAAGTTTGTTGACATGTATATATGTTATATTGTGGTGTTCTTATTTAGTACGTGAACTGTTGAATTTATTTTGATTAGTTTTTGGTGTTGTATTCATTGTGCAGTCCATGTTTAAGCTATCTACTCCGTCTGATACCGATAGTAATGGCTGCCGGGAAATGGTTGTATTCGGATCAAGGAAACGAAAGGTTGCTGATCAGGTCGTGGGGAACGTTGTTGGTGATACTTCCGTTTCTGAATTGGAAAAACTAAGAGTCAAGGCTGTTGTTGGTTGCTGTTTGTTCAATCGTCGGTCAGTAGGGGATGAATGTTCTACTTCTAGGTCTAAATGTTGTGTTTAACTTGGATTGTTGTTTTTTTATCCTGGTGTCTTAGTTTGTTTTTTTCAGCTTTCCGTTGTGAACTTCTGTGGTGTTGTAATATATTTTGAGCAGGCTTGAGTAGCTTGTTGAATGTAAGTTTTTTTTGGTAGTAAAGAATTGGCAGTTTCCGTGTAGTGGACATATTATGTAGTTGCAGACTTGCAGTTATGTTGCTGTGCTATATTTCTTACGTGTTTTTGCTTGTATGCTGTTTGGCGCCTGTTTTCTTTACCTCTCATATTTTCGTTGCTCACGTACTGGTTGAATGAAAAATTTTCTTATATAGATTATTCGGTTGTATGGTTCTATAAAATTATATTCTTGTGTGTTATTTAAATATATTATTTTGTTGTAAGAAGTTTGTATTTTATTCTATTGTAGATTATGGTGATATTAAATGTAAATCTAATGAAGCTCTTATAACAAAGTGGCTGCTTTTCCGCTTATTTTTTTATTCTATATTAGTTTGAATTGAATTGAAATGTTTATCTCTTTTAGCATTTTTATAGTGGTAACTTGAACTGGGCGAGATTGGCTGGATCTAACCAACTGGGCCTCGTTTGATTTCGAACCGGGCGAAATGGGTCGAATATTGGCGTAAGTGGGCTTTGACCGACCAAGATGAAGTTGACCATGATAACCTTGGTCCATTTATGATAAAATCACGTGTTGTAAGTGATAAGAGGAAAAAGAGGTACTTGTGCCCCAATACTAGGGAGTGTTGCGGGGATTTTGGGATTTCCACCACTAACATTGACCTTTCATTTCCAAAGAGGGGAAAGTGTCAAAAACCGTTTAAAAAGAGAGATTCTAAGCTCGGGGGTTAGTTACGCCTAGGGAAGGTATTAACATCCTAAACGTCCATAGTACTCTATGGTAACCTCTAATTTATTACTTTTTTATTGCTTTTATGTGCTTAAGAAATGAGAGAGAAGGTTGGTAAGAAATGGTAAAGAAGTTGTATAGAGAGAATAGTGTGTGTAAGTGGAGAGTATAGATGAGAAAGAGAAGATTATGACATAATGTAAAAAAAAAGTGTTTGAAAATAAACCTAAGTCTAAACGTGCGACTAATGGGTATCTGGTCTAAAGAGATTTATTTAGAGGGAGAAGATGTTTTTATGTTTTTATATTTTTTTTTTCTAGAGAATTATGCTAACGCGCCTCTTTGGAAATGAAAAGTCATTTTTAAGTTGGTTTTTTTTTAGCGTTATGCGGAAAGCGATAAAAATAAAATGCATGCAATGCAAGTACTACATCCTCATGGGGTTACATTTGAGCCTAAATACAATCTAAATCTTTGCGGAAATTTAAAAATGAATGAATGCAACAATTGAATGCAATGCAACATTTACAAGTTAAATGAATTATAGACGGAGCAAAAATAAAGAAAGTAAACTACACTAAAATAACTATCCTAAAGCTTAAGGTGCTATTATCATTTTTATGTCCGTCTCCATTAGCATAGGTATAGTTTAAGTCCATAGTCCGCCATCAAAGAGAATTAACAAAAGTGCAATTATAATGCCATAAATAAATTACATAATGTAAAGACATAATATAAATAAACTAAATAAATGGCAAAGAAATATAAACTAATAAATGCAAGGGGATAAGTAAATAAGAACAAAAAAAAAAAAATAAAGTAGATAAAAATAAGTGATTATTGTATAAGTGGTTATGGAAGTAATCACTTTTAGAATAGTCAACTTACTTGAATAATCAATTGTTATATAAGTGATTATGTGAATAATCACTTTTATAATAAAAGTTTATTCAAATAAGACATTTATTTTCAAAAGTGATTATGAGAAAAATCACTTTTGAAAATAAGTGCTTATTTTCATCTAAGCAATTTTCAAAAAGAGAAGAAAAGAAAAAGAGAGTGAATAAAATAAGACAAGATAATAAAATAAAATGAAAAAAACCAAAAAAAACAGTGTTGAACCGGACCAATGCCTGGACCGGACCGGTTCATTCGGTTCAACCCCAGGGTTAAACCGAACCAGGTCGCGGATCCCATACGGTTCAAATAGCGCAAGTCTACTGTGGAACAGCAGGCCATCATCGTTAGATTTAGATCAGAGAGGCCTGATTTAATCTGTGAATCATGTGTGCCAGAATTAAAAGGAAGATCAAGCGGACGTGATTAAAAGTTATAAAACAGAGTGCATATCATACACCTTCTTCTTCACGCGGGCGAGTCGCTGACTCAGTGACTCAGTGACTCGTCCGCCATTACTGAGTCACGGAGAAGCTTCAGATCTTCGTCAAAAAACGCGTTCGAATACTCGATTCGACTCGTTTTTTCACGTAGATCTCAAATCCGGAATTAGTTTTCAAAAAGGAGTTATATATTTTTAAAAATGAACGAATAAAGTTTAGATCTAAAAAATCAATAACGGTTTGTACGCAAAATTGATAGAAAATGATATGTACATCAGATTCCTTATCGTTTCGCGAGTTCAATGAGCCAAGAATCAACGTAAACGGAGTTGTAAATTGTGAGAAATCATCACCTCAAGTTTGTGTTCGGATTTGGTCTCGGTTGTGTTTTCAGGCTTGTTTCTACTCGCGATATGTTGTGGTTTTGTGGTTCTGGAGATGATTGAATATTGATTGGAGGAAATGAATTGATACTTGGTTGAGGTTTTGATTTGATTTTGATTTGATTTTAAAATAAGAAAATAAAGTGGAATTAAATATAATAGATGGAAATAAAATAAAATGCAAATATTTTTGATATTTTTGAAATATAAGAAAATAAAATGCAAAAACAAGATTAAAATCAAGTGAAAACTATTTTTTTGACATTTTTAGACTTTTACGCTAATTACGAAACTATTAAAATGAAATAGACTAAAAGAGTAAAATAGTTGAAAAAAAAAAAAATGTAATTATGAGAAAATGATGAAAATATGAGAAAAACAGGGAAATATGCACACAAAAGAAATTAGATCACATATAATGAAATGCATGTATATTTTTGTATTTATGATGTATGAAATGCAAATTGGATTTGTAGGTCCAAAATTGGGGTACAACAGGGAGTCCAGTAGAGAACTTGGAGCCAAAGTCACGGAGGAGCGGTTATAGCTTTTTGGATATAAAAGGATGACCAAAGAGATAAAAGAAAATAGAACATCTCTAGACAAGAGATATAGAGAGAACATTAATACAATAACCGTGTTCTACCAAAAATGGCAGGAACATTTTGGCGCCCACCGTGGAGCTGCGGTAAAACGTTTCCCGGCCACACACACTGATTGATACTATCGATATGCACACAATCGAGGTCGGAAGAGTGGTGAGGTTGAGATTCTGTCACAAATCGATCGCAATGCTTCCAATACGGAAGACAACCAACTTTAAGAGATCCGGTCACAAATCAAAATTACAGAGTCGTCACCAACTCTGTCAATTCATGCATTCACATGCTTCGGAGGACGACGGTTGTCGAAATCGTACAGTTCCCTAGCTTCGCAAACAATTTGCTCAGCAGTGATTTGAATGGGAGTGGGGGTTTTGTTCTTAACCTTCATCATGGTATTGGCGTCAATTCACAAACGCGCGAAATAAGAATGAATGAATTTCTAAACGGTGACAACGACCTTCACTCAAGCCTCGGGACAGAGCCGCAACATCGTCACCTCTCCAGAAATTGACACTTTGAAAGCATGATTTACGACGAAGACAGTGAAAATAGCAGCACCCCCACGGCTGCGCTGCGATAACACGGGCGGTAAGCCGACGGCAGGGCGAGTTGACAGTGGTTCAACGACCTGCAATAACAGCGGCGATGAGTCGACAACTATTCGACGGCGGCGAAAATTTGGAGATAAGTGCTTCCGACTAAGACAATTTAATTGACTTCTAATAATACTTTAAAAATTTATTTAAGTTTTTTCTGCTTATGCATGCTTATTTTATTATTGAATTACAAGCTTATGCAAGTTTATGAGAAAATCTGGTTCACCTGAAGCAAACAAGCATCGTGATAGTCAAAAGACTGGGACTTGTTTGTCAAAAAATCAAATAAAAAAAAATAGAATTAAGGTTGCTTCAGGTTGTGATTAATGGTTGATGACAGATTGATTAAGTTTCTTTATGACTGAATTTCTTTTTGACTTAATTCTAATAGAACTCCACTTAGTTTTGGAATTGAGAGAGTATTGTTGAATTCCTTTATGATTTAATTCTATTCTTTAAGATTGCTTCTGGTTCACCTAGTTTTTCAATTTGAAGGGAGCTTTCAAGTAAGGTTGCTTCAAGTTGTGTTTAATGATAGATTGATTAATGGAACCAGTGACACGGCAGAGGCTGATTCGACTGCCGCAGTGAAATGAAACCGGGCTGATTCGACTACACCTTGAACCGGTGAGGGGAAGACTTCTCAGCGGCGAGTGGTACGACTCCGTTATAGGCTGGTTGTGAAATAGCCATTGAGATGTCAGTTATATAGACGATTAGTCAATTTTGGTGGTGTGAACTGATTTCGTACAGGTGCTTTCGATCCTTTATTTTCGTGTGGTTTCTACGGCATTTTATTTTAATGACACGTACAATAGTTGCTTTCACCTTATTTGAATAAACTCTCCTGTATAGCTTTTGAAAACAACTTATAACTTATGTGAAATCAGTTTGACATTATTTGTTATTGAGATAACTTATATATAGACACTTATGCTATAATCTAAAGAGGGTCTCAAACTCTTAATGGCTTATTTGTCATAGAGTAAAAATTAGTGATCTTAGAGGTAATGGTTATGAATGTCAACCATGTTTTAACTACATGGCCTTACAGGATTTGGAAGTAGTGTGCAAAAAAAAAAATTAATCTTAAGGTTAACATTGAGTATCCAAAACCAGGTTAAGCACCTAAACAAATGGAGGTGGTTCTGCAGTAGCGCAAGGGTAAAAATGATTGATGTTTCTAATTAAAAAGCTTCAAATTGGCTAGTTTAATCACACTGCTTCCTAAGACTAAGATTTGACAGAGCTAAAATCACTCTAACTTCTCTTTTTTAGTGCATTTGAACTTGATTAAAATAATATATTTTATCCAACAATAGTACCTTTCATGATTTTAAATGTTTGAAGGTGATTTCGTATCTTGCACTTTGAAATAACCTGATTCATAGTAAGTTGAATATTATAGTACATAGTGTGATGAGAAACTGAGATTATAGGTTGCACATTCATTCATCTCATGTTTGTTCTATGACATTATGAATATGTCCTATTTATAATTTATCATTAAAAATGTAAAGGTTTGTCTCCTTTGTTTGTCGCATACTGTACACACTATCTGATCTGAGTACTTGGCAAAGAAAATTGGATATTACTATATACAATGTGTATTTTTGTTGTTTGAAGTAAAACTAATGGTAAAGGAGGGCACTTAATTAATATCCTGTTTATGGTTAACTATACTTTTACACACTTTATGTTTGAGTGTGGACACTAGGTTTTGACTATGACGAAAATGAAGTTATAGCACCAAAATAGAAATATGGTCAGGCTTTGGAAGCAACAACAAAAGCGCATGATGCAGTAGTTTGATTGTCTCCAAAATCTTAAATGAAATAGATACGACCACAAAGTGACGACAAAGGAACGAAACTGAACAACAGCCAGTGACTCGGCGGTGCCGCGACGATGATGACGCCGGCTGATTTGACTAGGATGTAACCGGCGAGTGGAGGGCTTTCTAGTGACGACTGATGTGACAATGTCTTAGAGCAGGTGTGAAGTCGCCACGACGGTGTCAATTAACAAGAGATAGTATAAATTGATATCATCCAGGTGCCCTCAATCCTTTATTTCTGATTTGTTTAAATGATATTGCCTTACATGAAATGTATTTTCTAGTTTTCAAACTATCTCACTTTTACTTTTGGGTTTATAATTTGCTTTCATATATGATCAATTCTTGTTACTGCTTACTGTCATATGAATCCTCATGATGGATATGAGTGTGATATATATACAGATAATGATATTCTTTGCCCATAATGTTATATGTTATAAACAAATCGCCGTCAACCGTGTCGTTGTAAACCGGGCTATTATAAACAACTTGACAATCTCCTTGATTTACCAAATTTGTATTTTAAAATTATTATCAATTCTTCTATCTCTTGAATGTTCATTATTTGGTCTGCCATCCAAATATTTTAAACAAACACTAAAGTCTAAAGTAATAGTTGAAGAAAATGTTCAAGTAGGAAACATATTAGTTGGTCTTAGCCATGATTTTCATTTAAAACTGAGTATTAAGTGTGCTTGAATATCACTCCCAAGGAAACTTATGCCCCTTAAACTGAGTGTTAACCATTCGCTTGACTAAACTATACAAAAATTTATGAGATTATGCATAAGCAGATAATTAAATATTCTGTTTTGAGGAGAATTAAATGTCAAGATAGTGGATAATGTTTTGAACTTTTTATGGTTAAATTGTATCGTTTCCTTGTTAAAATATTTCTAAAGTTCGTTTGATGTTAATCACCAAATTTAGCCAGGATTCCTTGAAATTTAAGACCTGAACAGTACTTGAATGCTATGATTAAAATTTCGGGTTCACTAGATTCACTTACTAGCAGTGTTTACTAATCATAAGAATGACGAGTTAGGAATTTTCATAATATATCATATGGTTGGTCTTGGTTAAGAATCTTAAGAGTACTGTAACTGTTTGTGATGACTTCAAATTTTATCATCTACCATTCTCTATGAATCGTGTCTATTGTAATGACAGTTACTTGATTGATATAATGGTTAAATGCATTTTGAAATTACTAATGTAACCTAGTGAGTGGTTAACTTTCATGCTTCTGTGAGTTGCGAAAAATCCCTCTTAATTAATTTCCCTCTTTTGTTGCATGTTCTCTTCGAATCTGATGAGAGAATCCGAAGTTTGTTGCACCCGCAAAAGAGTACACATATGATGGGATTGAAATAATATGCCCGCACGAAGATGTGTTCGGAAGGCTATGTAAATGGAGAAGAGTTCTCAAAAATAATGAGGATAATTGGAAATCTTCAAACATAGACATTGAAGCAAAGGGTGTTTATCATCAGCCTAACCAGCTTTGAATCCGGAAACGAAACAACATGTCAATTGTTAAACTACTGAAGCAGACTCTAATTGGGACTGGAGTGTTACTTGTTACCGGAATTATGCTATTTATCTTTGCTACACCGGTGGAGAATTTTCTTCATGCCACCTTTACCACAGAAGAAAATGTATAAGCCGACGACAATCTTGCAGCTGCTGCTTGGACGAAATTATGTGACTGAAAACAAAGTCGAACGGAGTTAGAGAAACACCGCTGTTTTGTAACAACAGAAGAAGGAAGCGAAGAATGCGAGGAATTGCACTGAGGCAAAATCAACCTATGCGAAGCACCAAGCACAAGAGTGTTAATCAAATGAATCAAATTCTTAAGTGGAGCACACTACAAGAAAATTCGGCTTTAGCTACGAAACAAATTGCAGCTAATTCGTAGCTAATCTGCAGCAAAACAGAGTTAGCTACTGATTTGTTGGGAATTAGTTGCCATGACGATCGTAGCATGGATTGGGCGGCAAATTATCTACCCAAAATTTTCCTAGCTAATTTGCAACTAAGATAAAGTAAATCCCAGTTAATTCCCAACAAATGCGTAGCTATACAGTGTTCTAAAGTATATGTTTCCTAACTAAATTGCTAGGAATTGTCGCAACAATTTTGCAATAAATCTCTAGCTAAAGTTTCCTAGCAATTTGACAGCCATATCCAAGCTTTTTCATTTATTTTTTTTTTATAACAGCTTTTCATTTTTTTTTGTTAATTATAAAAAACCTTTCAAATCAAAACTGATTAGGCTAAATAATAATCCACTATTTACATAAAACCAAGCTAACATTAAAGTAATCAATATTCTTCATTGTTGAACAAACTTAATCAAGCTAGAGAACAATTTCAAAGTAATTAATATTCCTTATTATTGACCAACAAAAAATTAACAGTTTGTTAACATCTAAAACCCTTTTAAGAGTATCAAACCTAGCACAATGACAATTCTACAAACCAACCAACCCCTTTGAAAGCTTCACCAACTCCACCATCTTCAAATCGGCCATTGCTACACGTTGTTTCTCCATAAGCATCGATCAACTAACAAGTAATAAGTATAAGTCAGAACAATAATAATAACAATAAAAACTCTTATCTAACTCATCCAATTATAAATAATATAGCTAGTGCATTGATTGCAGCACAAAGAAAGAAGGTACCTGAAAATTATTAATACAAGTAAGCTTGCATGTTCTGTAGGTGTTTCTTGGACTTAAGTGGAAAAGTGATTGTCATATATAATTAAATGCTTAAGATTATTACTCCTTTAAATCAAATAATGATGAAAAAAAATCTATTTACCATAGGAGCTCCAAACCATGAGAAAGTTGAAAGTATAAGAGCATAACCATGCACCAAACCAGTTCAGTAATGTGGCTATGCTTCCTGCCTGCCCTTTAATATTGACGGGAAATATCTGCAACGCAAGGTTGTTTTTGAGCAAATTCGTGCAATCTTTCTAATAAAGATGATAAAGCATATACATTTTATTACCGGCGAATTTGAAGTTGATTTTAGCAAAGTAACAGGCATACATATAGTTCCTTCCGAAATCAAAGAAAAAGAAAAGCTATCTGTTATATGCACTTTGAATGAAGAGTTACAGTTACAGAATTAAGTACCTGCTAGATCAAAACAACTGTTAGTATAAAAGCAAACTCCATTGATTCCACCAAGTTGCTAGCAAAACATAAGCCCTACTCCAATCTGATCATGAATAGATCAAAATTAGTCATCCGTAGCCTGTAGGCCTCAACTTTAACTCTTGATTATAGATCATTTTTTATATTTCTAATTCTCAATCTAATACTCCATCACACATATCCTTAAAGAATAAATAACTGATATCAAGAGTGGAATTATAGATACCTACCGTGAGTGAGCGCAAATATCTCCTTTGAAACAAATTCAGCATCTTCGGTTTTGCAAGCTGTTCTAAACTAGTTATATAATCCTGTGCGACAGTGAAAGATACATCAACTTAGTGGCATTAACTATATTTTGAATACTTCATCTTTAATATTGTTCATAAATCATAAGGCAAAGACCAGAACCTGAATTTTCTCTGTCTCTTGAGATATATCAGCATCTTTACCGCGAAGTATTTGCAATGCTGCCACAAAATCTTTTGCACGTCCTCTCTTTGCCTGCAATCATTATTTGGTTGGTACTTGGCACTCTTGAAGTTGTGCTAATCACTTCATATTTTACTATAAATTTATTACTTACCAGCCATCTAGGAGACTCTGGAATGAAGAACAGACCCAAAAGCAACACAGCAGTGGGAATAAGGCCTGCAATAACAAACACTTTCTAGTACTGAAAAGTTTCAAATAATTTATAATGTTCAAATTAGTATTCAAATTGCGAAGAAAACTGACCGATTATAGCTAAAGCCCTCCATAAAAGTACTGTTCCAATTACGAATGACACGGATATCGCAGTAACAATCATAAACTACAAAAGAAGAAAACAAACAAACTTATGTGTCATTGCTACCTTCATTGCAAACACGTATATATTAGTTATTATCATGATCATGAAATTACAACGTGTAGAAAAAATATACCTGATTTAAGGTAGTAAGGGCTCCACGTAGTTCTTTTGGCGCAATTTCTGCTACGAAGACCGGAACCTTATATAATAAAACATCAAATATAAAGTCACACTTATTTAAAGGTATTCAAACAAGGTTTTGTTTATGTGAAATTGAAACATAAATAGCTTGTGAACTTATATAGTTTATTTCATATACAACTTGAACTTATAATGAAGTAAAATATATCAAAAATATTAGCTCCACACTTACTCTAAAATAAGCAAATAAAGGGAGAACAAATGCAAGTGGATCTCATTATCTAACATAGTTAACGAACATCATATTACTAGTATATTAGGGTTAATATTTTTTATTTAGAAAATTTAATATTGATGCAAGCTTATAACAAATACAAGGCTCTTTTCTCTTATTTTTATTTACTACTTTTTATGCCAAGGCTCTTTTATTTTAAAAAGGAATAATAAACAAAGCGCAAATACAGAGTTTTCCAAATCAATGATGCAACAAACATAATTCAAGGAAATAGAAAATGGTTCTGGTACCAAGTCCGAAGCAACAGCACACATTTTTCATTAAATGATTATCTCCAAAATATCAGGTGTATTACAATATGAAACACACCCCAATAACAGAATTCAAGGCATCTCAATGAACAACACAATCAATTTAGTATTCAAGTCGCAGACGTATCGAAACTTACTGAGTATATCCAATTGAGAAAGCAATAATACAGAGACATGCATTACAGTCCCACCCAAAAGACAGAAAATTGCACTCTTTAATTCTGCAAAGTTAAATATCTCAAAATATGTTGAGATATCATGCACAAAACAAATGCGCATAATTTTACAATCCAGAAACATGTAACTAAGTATTTGAATTCTTTAGGAACTTCGCTATCGAAAAGATAGACATTTTGTTCCTTTTATTTATAAGTACTTTTTGCACACCAAGCCTGCCACTTCCAAGCTTGACTTTGTTATCAGTCTCAAACAGTCCTTTTGTGGCATAGACGTTCATAATTGCCATCACTACCCTTAGTACATTTTACTTTTGGCTTTCCTTTTCCTTTTCAAACACCACCACTACCCCAACACCTACTGCTAGCAAATCCAATGAAACATTGAAACCATACACCCTGGCCAACTAATATCACACTGAATTCCTTTTCCTTTTACAATTCATACTTATATATTAAATGAGGACCATGTGAAAGTCAATCATTAGTTAAACTTTCCTGCAAGCTAGCTCCTCTGCCTCAAATTTGATGAAACAATGCAAAATCAATACAATAACAAAGTTTACCAACTTTTGGCCTTAGGCACAAAGAGGGAGAACTAGTGCTAACTAGTAACTAGTAACTACTGCATTACTATCTTCTAATCACAAAGAAAAATCAACTCAACATTTAAATTCACTTTACAACATCATTAAATATGAAAAATTAATGTGACAGATGATTAAATTTTGGATACTATATCAATGGAACTATAGGTTACATGATTTGTGTCACACCATTGTTATTCATATGTGATTCTCAGCTTGTTCCACTGATTTTTTTTCTTTTCTTTTCTTAATTTGACAGTTATTGGGACAATTGCTATGAAAGATTATATAGAAGCAGGCACCATTGTTTTCCTCTTCTCAATTGCAGATTGGTTAGAGTCAAGGGCTAGCCACAAGGTCTTTAATTTATTATTTTTCATGCTTTAACAATTAATCCTGAATTATTAATCAAGAAATTAGTAGGACTAATACTGTACTAAAAACTTAATCAAAATAAATATAATTCAGTTGACCATTCTTCAATCATCACAGTTATGGACGATGATTGTAATACTTTAAGTGTATGAATTAGAAACAATCTGAACTGAGCCACATTCTGAGCTTACACCAGTTAATCTCAACCCTCAATTTCTTTTCACAACACCAACAATTTAAACTTAAAATACCAAACAACCTAAGCTCAATAACAGATTAAAATACCAAACAAAACACTACCAATGACAATGCAAAATCAATATAATTGCAAAGTTTACAAAATATAATTGAGTACTCATTATTTTCACTGTATTCCTTGTTTGTCCACATCTTTATCTAAGTATTCATTATTTACATTGAGACTAATGTTACTAAGAGGACCAAATCCTCTTGGGAATATACAAGCATAAAATCAATCACTGTAGTATATAGAAGTCTAAACATACTATATACACACATACTTATATACATAAACACATACAAGAATCTAATCAATAACTAATATAGTATTTAGTTAACAAAAATTGTCTAAGCATCAAATCAAAACCTGTATCATTCTAAACTGTTTCATTCACACTCTTTCTACTAATCTTTCTCTTCTCAATTTTGATAGTTGTACTATTTTAATAACATATATAAGCGTTGAACTATTATGCAACTACTTATATACATATACATATAATTACACATACATTCATCAAATCAAATCAAAATTCAAAACCATAATTCGTTGATTAATCACAAAAGCCATAAACTAGAGGAAATCAATTACCTTAGATCGAAGAAAACGCGGTGAAGTAGCAAAATCGGTTGAAAATCAATCAGAGAAGCACTGAGTTAGCGATTTAGGTTTTGCGCGGATCGAATTCGTTTCCGATTTTGAGAGCTTCAGATGTGAAATCGATTCTGCGATGAAGATGTGAGATCGATTCTGCGATGAAGATCTGAAGCACAAAGTGAATTGATCGATTTTGCGATGATGATTCTGATGTGAGATCGATTTTGAGACAGAGCAATCCGAAGATGATGATTCTGGTTTTGAAGAAGTGATGAAATCGCGTTTCTGAGATGAAGAAGTGATGAAATCGCGTTTCTGCGTTGAACTATTTTAAATAATTTTTTAAAATAAACTTAGTTATTAAAGAAAAAACGTAAATAAGTATTAACTAGTGAAAAAAAAGATTTGACCGGTGAAATGGAAGACTTTTTAGTAGAGATTAACTACAAATGAAGTTTGTAGCAAATTTCTTGTAGCTAATCTGACATTCTCTTGTAGTGGCAATACGAAAAAAGTCTGAAGAAGAAAAACAGGTGCTTACGTTCCTTTTAATTCACCTAATTTTTCCATGAAGTTATATCATGCATTAGAATTGGTAAAATATAAAATGTTTTTCATATGGATTTACATATCTAATATCTGTTTGGTCTACTTTAATTATAATAAAAAAGGCCAGGAAAATACAATTACAAGTTATGCATGAGTTTTATACCTGATTCTATTTTTTACAATGTTGTTTGTGTTTTTCTTTCATGTGCAAAATATATGTGGAGCGAAACACTCTCTCAAAGAGGAAGCAAAAACACAAAATAATCTCTCGATTGAGGAGAAATGAAGGCGGCTAAAATATGTTGAACTCGTATAATAAACGTGGAATGCTAATCTTGAATGCAAAAGGCGAAGTCTTACCTCGGACGTGGAATGTCGCCAATCATATATAAAGCAGACATCCTTTTCTCTAAAAGGAGTTTTTAACGAGGCTTATAATCGTACTTAATTATTTAATTACTCATATTGTTGTTTTCAGTTTCAATAACACTTTTATTGTATTCAACAAGAAATTCTATGGTTTGATGAGGTGAAATACAGATTTACGCATACGGTTTCGCCGACAAAAGAAGAACGTTATCCCGTCAAAGGTTTTTACACCTTTAGCACAAGTGGCGCCACACCCTTGTCTTGATTTGGGAAACAAATGATAAAACGAAGATTTGTGATCCCGTCAAAGGATATAATATCCTTTGGCCCAGGTGATTCAAAAATCCTTGGTTTGAAGTTGGGACACAAAATGAAATGATCCCGTCAAAGGTTTACAAATACCTTTGACCCAAGTGATTTCAATCCTTTGTTTGATTTGGGACATAAAATTGAAATTGATCCCGTCAAAGGTTTATAAAATACCTTTGACCCAAGTGATTTCAATCCTTGGTTTGATTTGGGACATAAAAACTGAAATTGATCCCGTCAAAGGTTTACATATACCTTTGACCCGAGTGATTTCAATCCTTGGTTTGATTTGGGACATAAAAACTGAAATTGATCCCGTCAAAGGTTTACATATACCTTTGACCCAAGTGATTTCAATCCTTGGTTTGATTTGGGCATAAAAACTGAAATTGATCCCGTCAAAGGTTTACATATACCTTTGACCCAAGTGATTTCAATCCTTGGTTTGATTTGGGACATAAAATCGAAATTGATCCCATCAAAGGTTTATAAAATACCTTTGACCCAAGTGATTTCAATCCTTGGTTATCGAAATTGATCCCGTCAAAGGTTTATAAAATACCTTTGACCCAAGTGATTTCAATCCTTGGTTTGATTTGGGACATAAAATCGAAATTGATCCCGTCAAAGGTTTATAAAATACCTTTGACCCAAGTGATTTCAATCCTTGGTTCGAATTGAGACATGAACTAAAAATTTATCCCGTCAAAGTTTCGTAGATTTCTTTGACCCAAGTGATTTAAATCCTTGGCTTGAGTTGGGAATTATTCAATTAAAAATGTTGAACTACAAATACAATGATTCCATTATTTTGAGAATTTTTCTCCATTTAGATCCCGTCAAAGGATCATAAAAACTCCTTTGACCCAAATGATGTTAATCTTTGGTTTAGAATGGGACTAATAGCAAAATTATTCAATTAAGGAAGACAAGATTATGCTATATCTGACAAAACCACGAACATAAATTAGATGCATAAGAAAATTCAAACAAACATCAACCAACATTGTTACAAAACGCCCTTATAAAGGACCTCACAAGACATAATGTTGTTACAAAGCAATACAAGTTATAAGCAAAACAAAGTAAATTCCTCCTGATTTCTGCTTAAACGATGGAACCAGTTTTCCATCTTCAATCTTCTTCAAAACATCCGCCTCATCCAGAATTTTGGCCTCAATTTGAACATCACGCCAATGTATACTAAGCTAGTAGACTTGGGGGGCTATGTACTACTAAAAAAATTTGGTGTCGCCCAAAATGAATGTACATCGTCAAGGTTAAAAAAATTTGGTCTCCTGCTTGGGGGATTGAGAATAGGCGAAATATGAATAACATACCAATGGGTGAAGCACAATAAAAAAGAAAGAAGTTTACATACTTCAATGAGATATACACTTGGAAAAACATGTAATAAGGCAATATGCATGTATAAAAAAAATATCATTTTGCGACTGTAGTCTTAAAGCACTTCATCGTTACAGGTCTCGTGCTTGGGGGGCTGTGAACCGGGCGAGATTGGCTGGATCTCACCAACTGGGCCTCGTTTGATTTCGAACCGGGCGAAATGGGTCGAATATTGGCGTAAGTGGGCTTTGACCGACCAAGATGAAGTTGACCATGATAACCTTGGTCCATTTATGATAAAATCACGTGTTGTAAGTGATAAGAGGAAAAAGAGGTACTTGTGCCCCAATACTAGGGAGTCCAGTAGAGAACTTGGAGCCAAAGTCATGGAGGAGCGGTTATAGCTTTTTGGATATAAAAGGATGACCAAAGAGATAAAAGAAGATAGAACATCTCTAGACAAGAGATATAGAGAGAACATTAATACAATAACCGTGTTCTACCAAAAATGGCAGGAATATAACTTACTCTATTACTGAACACAATATAATTATTTTTAAATTACTATTCTAATATAGTCTCGAAAAGAATATATAACATCTATATTGTTTGTTTTTGTTTGGTCTTTGAATTAGGGTATTTATTTGTACATGTAATCAAGGTATTTTCTTATTCAGTTGGGGTTGTATCCTCGTGACTTCTTTTTTTTTGCAGCTTCCTTTTAATTTTTTTATTTGTTTTTACCACCACTTTAATATTATTTTGAGGTTAGTTGTGGTATCGAGTAGATCCAACCCTCTTTGGATCGTCACCTTCCTTTGATTATGCATAAATGTTACTTTTTGTTTCCATTTGTTTATTATTTTCTTATATATTTTTATATATTTTCTCATAAATGGTCCCACGAGGTCCGATCTAAGCGTGCCTGATTCGGTAAATTGAAGAGAAAGCACAAGATGAAAAGCTAAAATTTAAAAGTAATCTTCGGGTTGGTTATTTGTTTTTGTTGTCCAGTCCAGTTGGTTAGTTTTAATTTACTTTGTTCGTATATATTGCAGATTATGGTGATGCGGTTACAAGGTAAATACTTGTGTAAAATGTTGGGTTTTACTTTGGTGTGGTGAAACTGTTGGAAGTAACGTAGATTTTGTTAATCCTGGAGTTTCGGTTTGTTGTATCAAAGGAAATGTTACTTTGCCATATATGGTTGAATTTGTTGTTGTTTTGAAATACTTATTTAGATGTGTTGATTGAAGGAGTTTGCATTTTATGAGGAACATTAGATCTTGCAATAATACGTTTGTTTTCATTTCTATTGGTGGCATATATGAATCAGTTGATCTTTGATATATTTGGCGTTGCAAAATAGTTTGTTCGATATTGGTATTGCCATAAATATTAGTTGTAATTTTTTGGATATGCTCTTAGGTGTTAAATCTTTATTGTTTGCCGTTATGTTCATTGATGGCGTGTAGTTTAATTGGCAATTAGTGCTTATCGACACTTTCACCATTTTTTTTCAATGAATTGTCAAATGTAGTTAAAAACTTAAAACTTATAAAGATTAATAAATTTTAGTTTGGGATATATTGGCAACCTGATTTTTGCTGAATATACCATGATATATACATATATAAAAATATATATTTTGAGAGAATCACTAAAGTAACATTTCATTTGGAATCAAAAAAGATCTTTTTAACTATATGATTAGGGACGTCCATGGGGCGGGGAATGTGCGTATAGTTTGTAATACTATAATTTAGTACATTTAGTACATAAAACAATTAGAAAATCCTAATCGCAAAGATCAAATTTTAGCAGGTCACCAACTCTCGGCTTGTGATCTCTTATGTATCTGTACCAAGCGCGTCCAACGTACCTTTCATATCTGCTTCTTCTGCATTTTTTAATCTCCGCAACGTAGCTTAGATCTGTATCTTCAGAGTATATAATAAACTCTTCTTGAAGCGGTATGACAAATCTCACCAAATCGACAGGGAGATGCTGTTTTTTTAATTGAAAATAATCTAAGTTATTTTACATATAGTAAAACAATCGTAGATAAATTAAAGTTGTAATGTGATTACTAGGACTTGAGGTTTTTTTATGTTTGCGATACTTTTGGTTACTTCGAGATCAAAGTGCGTCAGTTCTTCAAGATCCACCGAGTCCGAATCCGAGTCAGAATCAGGAATTAAGAAAACCGGATGAATCTGAAGTGGTTGTATGATTTGGTCGTCTCTGTTGTTTCTGTAATTTTTGGAAAACAAATAAGTGTCATTTATTGAGAACACTAGAGTATTTTAGGTAGATTTCAAAAAAAATAGTTTATATTAAGTTAATCATCATTGTTAAAAACATGCATGCATTGCTTACACAGATCCATTTGATTAATTTCATTTTTAGCTAAACATTTAGGGATTTTAGCACTCACAGATCTAACAAGAGTAATGTTATTTATTAAAATCGATTAATAGTTCATGTTCGTTGGAATAATGGCTACAAAAATATGAAATAGATCTGGACCAAATAAAACTTACTGATTGAGGGAAGAGGAAGCCATGGATTACTCTTTGTCGATTGTTCTTCTCACGTGCCCTGATAAAGTATGGTGTAGTATTGATTCTGAATCTTTCTATATATGGGTTGGTTGGTATAAAGTTTTGTTGGATTGGGTTTTGGTTTTTAGTAAAGATTGCGCCTTTGATGGAAATTATTTTTGGTGAAATTTATTTACACCCTACATTTAATTATTTACACCTACAGTTGTACTTTTTTTTTAACTATTTACACGTTTCGTGCCCATTTGTGTGGTACATGTTTTCTATTTTGCTAACATTAATAAGAAAATAAGAAAAACTCTTATTTTACTTGAAAAATATAAATATTATAGTACAAATTTGCGAAGAAAAAAAAAATGCATTACAAAAAGATGAAGAAACAGAGTATAGGAGCATATACCGTGATGTGTCGTGGAAACATAGTCAGCTTATGTGATCAAATTGATGCTATTGCAGCTGTACACACAACTACTTCATAATTTTCTATACGGTTGCTGCTGTCGTGTTAAGGATATATCATGGCTCTATTCTCCCTTTTATTATCATTGTTTTGCAGTAAAGGTAAGTGCAAATCTATGTTGAAAACACTCATTGAACAAAATTAGCAAACACACTGTTATTGATGACAAATTAACGATAAAACTGCAATTGAACTACCAAAGTGTAGAAAGTAATCTCTTTGAACTACACAAATTAATCATATTGGAAGGATTAAAAGCATGCTAATTAAAAGAGTTTGTTTTTGTTACGGTGTTGGATTAGAAAGAAATAGTAAACAAAAGGTTGTTACTATATGTCAAAAGGAAAGTACCACCATCAGGGTATATTAGTGGGATTATCAAATAGTGTACACCATAATAAATTATTGCCTTTATTATAGTTTTAGGTTAATTCAATTTGTTTTGATACTTGATTCTCACGAATTACTTATCCGGTAGCATTCATTATTCTTCTAGTTATATTCTTACCGGAACAATTATTTTGATGTTCTCGTGTGCTGGAATTTAAAGTTTTCATTTGTTATATGGAACACTTGATGTAAGCTATAGCCGGAACCAATAGAAACTTAAACTTGTATTTGATTTTATGGAGCGTGTTATAGTATAGATTTGAATACGGTTGAAATCGTGTACTGAAACATAATACAAGTGTATACTATTTGGGAAAGATTATAATGTTTGAACTATATTGGAACTCAGATATATTATTTTGCTTTGTCTATGGCAAATATATTCGTTTAAACTATAATTGGATCGGTTTGAAAAAATTAAATATTATAAGATTATAATTGTTGTTCGGTTTGAATTCAATTTTAGTTTTCCGGTCGTAAAATTAAAAAAATTATCCTAGTGGAAAAATTAAAATAATTATCCTATTGTGATAATGTTGGTCTGGTTTGAACTCATATACAATCTTATGGTCTGAACAAATAAAGAATTCCCATAGCGGAATAATTAAATTATTTTTTTCGGTGAGTAAATTAAGCCGGAACAAAATTCCATGTTAACGGAATTGTCAGATTATCGACTACGGTTTCTGCTACCGGAACAATCAACAAGTTGAAATTGTAATTTATAACAAAATAATAATAATAATCAAAATTTAATAATAAATCGATAAAAGGACCAACTTGGATTATCATGTAGTTTTGAGTTGGCCGTTATTATCAGTTTAGAGAACGACATATTAGGTTTTATTTTAAAGTTGTCTTGGTGGACAAACATGTTGGCCCAAATCGGTGTTTAAACTTAGTGGGCCACCCCAAACAAATAATCATTTTTATTTCCACTTATAACATATTTTGTCCTTTCATTTTTCTGTTTCGTACTTCTTTTCATTTCAGCCGTTGGTCATTTTAATTAAATGGCTTCTTCGTCTTTGAGGTTGGTATTTGTTTATATTTTTAATTATTGATTCATGGTTATTTCTTGTATTTTAGGTAGAAAGTAGATGTTTTGACCGTTGTATTTGATCTTTCGTTGTTGTTATTTTATTTGTTTGCCAAATCGTTGGAGTTGTTATATTTAAATGTATGAGTTAGTAATTTTATAGATCTGTTTGATGATTTAATTGTATTCCTTTCAACGATTTTGGTGTGTTCATTTTATAGTTTCCTGCTTTGTTGTTGGTTTAAAGTTGTGGTTTCTGGTTGTTTCCCTATTTTAATATTTTTTATGAAATTATAAGTTTTTTTTTATTTCAACTGCTGTTCGAAATGGAAAATAATAAGTAAACTAAATTTTAATAGATAATTTATTTTTAATGCAAAATACTTTTCCCTAATTTTGACAAAAGATAATATTATTTGGTTGTTATATTATTGATGTTGTTAATTGTCTTCAGCGGAGGTGGTTCGCTTCTCAATTCAGAGGAAAGGAAGTTTCTGGCTATAGTTAATCCTTATCTGGTTGGTGGTTATTTTTAATTGATGTGAATTTTTTTAGGTTAAACTATTTTTAAAATGCTTCCATTGATACGGTCAGGTAATTTTTTGTAGGATTACATTGTAATTCCGATCAGTTTTGTTAGGAAGTGGAGAGAGTATCTTCTGAAGCATTGTTATGTTTATATTTAGGTTGGACTAAAAGGTATAGCTGTTTCTATTAGGATAAATGATTATGATAGTTCAATATGGCAGGTCAAACATATTGTATCAGCGTTTGATATCAAGAAACCTACTTTAGTAGAATTTGAGTACTTGGTGGATAAGAATGATTTTAGAATGACCAAGTTATCTCCTAAGAGGGCCGTGGAAACTGAACCTGATGTTACCCATTATTGGGATCTATATGTTACTCCTCCCATTATCAACATGTTGGATAAACAACCTTTAGTAAGTATATGTTCTTATTTTTTCTACAATGTGCAAAATTTTGACCTTCTTCATTATATTCATTTTGTCTTATATGTTTTTATGGACGTTATGTTTTTTGTAGTACATTCCGTTGCATATAGGAAGGGTTGTTGGACAGTACACGCATGTGATGCTGCATTCTTCGGAAATAGATTGGAGTGGTTTTTGTTTGCTTGACACTATGGGTCCATTCAATGGTGTTGGTGAGCTTGTTTATTACATTTGAAATTCCTGGCCCGCTATGCAAGGTGTCGAACACGATGTGCTAAGCACTTTGACAGGTATAACACGCAGCATCACAAAGTAAATAAATAACAACAAATAAAGAACACAGTATTTGTTATCCCAGTTCGGCGCACAACAACCCTAGTCTGGGGGATACCAATCCAGGAAGGAATATCACTATAGAGGTCCTAGTTCTTGTTGCGGGGATTTTGGGATTTCCACCACTACATTGACCTTTCATTTCCAAAGAGGGGAAAGTGTCGAAAACCTATGAAAGAGAGATTCTAAGCTCGGGGGTTAGTTACGCCTAGGGAAGGTATTAGCATCCTAAACGCCCATGGTACTCCATAGTAACCTCTAATTTATTACTTTTTATTGCTTTTAATGTGCTTAAGAAATGAGGGAGAAAGTTGGTAAGAAATTGAGAGAGAAGTTGTATAGAGAGAATTTGTGTGTGCATGTGGAGATTTAGATGAGAAAAGAAGATTATAACATGAAATATAAATGTAAAGTTTATTCCTAAAAAAAACTAATCGTGCGACTAATTTGGTTTTAGACTAAAGAATTTTTATTAGAGAGAGAAGAAGTTGTTTATTTGTTTTCTATTTTTTTCTAAAGAAAATTACTAACGCGCCTCTTCGGAAATTAAAGTTCATTTTTAGTTGTTTTTTAGCGTTATGCGGAAAGCGGTAAAAATAAAATGCATGCAATGCAATTCTACATCCTCAAGGGGTTACATTTTTCCTAGTTACATTCTAAGGTATTTTTGCGGAAAATTAAATATGAATGATGCAACATTTGAATGAGAATGCGAGAAACATAAAAAAAAAAAAAAAAAAAAAAAAAAGAGTTACAAGTCCGTCGGAATTAAATAAAGTAATAGAAAAAAGCTAACTAAACTAGAATAAAATTCCTAAGGTAAAAGTCCTAAAACTAAGGTCCGTCTCTAATTGCCAAGGTAGTATTTTAAGGTCCATAGTCCAATTTTTAAACACAAGTAATAATATGCAAAAGTTTGATGAAATGGAATAACTAGAAAAAATAAATTGCAAGAGATTTAAATGACATAAAAAATAAATTGCATGAAATAAAATAAATAAAGAAAATAAAGAAGATAGATGCAAAAATAAAAAAATAAAATAAAATGACATGAAAAAAAAATAAATAACAAAATAGAAAGGGGTGTAATAGCATTAAGAGAGGTGCAGAAAATAAAAATGGAAAAAAAACAGAAATAGAGGCCCAACACGCTGAACCGGACCACTTGCCTAGACCGGACCGGTTCAGGCGGTTCAACCCCAGGGTTGAACCGAACCAGGTCCTGGATTCCATGCGGTTCAGACACGCGTGACCATGATAAGACAACAGATCATCTTCGTTAGATCTAGATCGGACAAGCCTGATTGGATCTGTGAATCATATGATCAAAATTAAAATAACGCACCAGATTAAATATTTAGATCGGACGAATATGTTATAATCAAACTAAAAGAGGGTGCATATTATGGTCCTTTTCTTCTTCATCGTGAAACCATAAACTACAGAAACCATAAACTTCAAAGCAACCTTCATGTAAAACGAAAATCCTTATTTTCTCACCAAAGAGAGCAAGTAAATATACGATTTCGTAGTGTTTTCCGCACTGGTCATGAATCTATCAATAGATTTACCAGGGGAGACCTCAATCGTTCAAAAAAACGCGAAAAAGAAAAGGGTTAAAAATATAAAAATCAATGTATCGCTAAAATTGGTGAAAATTGATATGTAAATCAGTTTCACCGTGTATTCGCGAGTTCACTGGGCCAAGAATCGTTCAAAACGAAGTTGTAAACCGATCAAAATCGTTACCTCAAAGTGTGAGTGTAAAATGGTTTTGGTATTGGTGTTTTGTGGTTGTTTGGATCGCGATTTGAAATGTTGAATCGGTTTTGAGATGTGTAGGAAGCTAATAGATCAATTGTTTTTGAGATTTGTTTGATTTTGGATTGAAGGAATTTGGAATGGAAAGCAAAAATGAAGAAGGAAGGAGGAAGTTGTTGTTACTGTTTTGTTTCCTCTTCTTTCACGTTTTTTCTTTTTTCTTTATTTTTTTATTTATTTTTTTTTGCTTTTTGATTGGTTGAAGAATGGGAGAATGGGGTTTTTTGTGTGAAAAAAAATGTGTGTGTCAGAATGAGTGATGTGAAGTTTGTATTTATAGAAGAAAATTAGGGTAAATGGTATTGGTGTAATAATCATGGTATGATAGGATAATTAGGTAAAATGACAAAATGGGGATATTTTGATTTATTTTTAATTGGGAAATGTGATATATGATGGAGATGAGGTGAGGTGGCACATGGTGAGTGGTCTATGTGAAAATATTGGAAAATAGTATTTTTGATTTATTTTGGAAAAAGAAAAAGAGATAAGAATGACATGAGATTGATGAGTCATGAGATAGAGCAACTTGTGCTCTACTCTTTCCTCTCTTGGCATATTATTTTTAAAATAAGAAAATAAAATGGAATTAAATAAAATAGAATGGAAATAAAATAAAATGCAAATATTTTTGATATGTTTGAAACATAATAAAATAAAATGCAAAATAAGATTAAAATCAAATGAAAACTATTTTTTGACATTTTTAGACTTTTACGCTAATTACGAAACTATTAAAAAATAAACGAAATAAAAGATGAAATATTTAAAAATGAAATGAAATTTAATAAAAATGATAAAAAAAATATGAAAAATGAAAGAAAAATGCATGAAAAAGAGAAAAAAAATATTTTTGTATATTTTTATGGAAGAAATGCAAAATTGGATTTGTAGGTCCAAAATTGGGGTACTACAGCTGCCCCTATTTAAGTTTCTTCAATCGGAGAAATGAAGATTGAAATCTTTGTTTAGATGAGATTGAAGAGACTTAGATATAAAATGTGCACCATTTTTGGAACTAAAATCCTCTAACAATGCTTATGATGCAAATATGAATGCAAAAATGTAAATGATTTTTTTTTTTGTATTTGTATGAAATGTTATGGGTGACAAACTAAGGAAAAACACAGTTGAGACTCCACAGGGGGAGAACAAACATGACCCGACTGGAAAAGAAAGCACAAAAAATATTCTGGGTCCATTGGGAGAACGAACTCCACTGGGGAACACAGTAAAACACTGGGGAAAATATTACCCACTATGACAGTTATGTGAAAAGAACATTGTCCACCGCTTTTCCAAAGAGACTGATTGCATAAAGAAGACAACGTCCACATTACCTACCATCATACAAATGACAGCGAGTCAAGGTAAATCAAAGAGATATGGTATCGTCTACTATCAAATAAAGTGATAGCAAGTCAAGACAATAACCAAATATTACTTACTATCATGCAAACGATAGTGTGTCAAAGTAATATGCAAAGATGAAACATTATCTACTGTCCAACAAAATGACAGCAAGTCAAGATAATGAAACAAGGAGTTACCTCCTACCATGTGAATGACAGTGTGCCAAGGCAATCTAAAAGACAAGACATCGTCTACTATCCAACAAAGTGATTGCAATTCAAGACAATGATCAAATATTACTTACTATCATGCAAACGATAGTGTGTCAAAGTAATATGTAGAGAAGAAACATTATCTATTGTCCAACAAAGTGACAACAGGTCAAGATAATGAGACAAGGAATTACCTCCTACCATGTGAATGGCAGTGTGCCAAGGCAATACGAAAAGATAGACATCATCTACTATCCAACAAGTGATAGCAAGTCAAGACAATGGCTAGATATTACTTACTATCATGCAACGATAGTGTGTCAAAGTAATATGTAGAGAAGAAACATTATCTATTGTTCAACAAAGTGACAACAAGTCAAGATAATGAAACAAAGAAATTACCTTCTACCATGTGAACGGTAGTGTGTCAAGGTAACATGACTCCATTGAAAGGAGGTGACTCTACTAGGTACTTCAAAAGTGACTCAAGTAGGCTGATTTGTAAAAGTGTATGTATTTGTAGAGAAAAAGATTTGTGTGATCTTTTGGTGTAATGTATTGATAAGGTTCACTAGGGATAAACCACCTGAGGAATTATAAATGTAGCTGTAATACCCTAATTTTGCGCTATTAAAAATAAATATTTTATTTGAAAATTATTTCTTATTTTCATTAAGAAATACCAAAAAATAGATTTTAGATAATTTTGTTTACAATTTATTCTTTTTCTTTTAAATATAGCAATTTATCTTTTTTATACAAAAAAATGGCAAAATAATTGAAAATAGTTTTTAATTTCTTTATTTAGGTTTATATTTCATTTTCACATTTTTTATATTTTTATTTACATTTTTATTCTTTTTTTCTTCAATATGTTGGCATTTTTATCCTTTGTGAGTTTTTTCTACTTTGTTGGACCAATCAAACGATGACACCTCACCTCATAATCATTTCTCATTTCCATTATCATATTAACCTTTTTCTTAACCACACAATTATCATTTTATTTACACTAATGTCATCCCACCTAATTCCACCTCTATAAATACAAACCTCACATCACTCAATCATTAACAATCATTTTTACACAATTCTCAAAAAAATCAGAAAATCCTTCCTCCTTCCTCCACCAACACTTTTCCGGCGACCACCGCCGGAAAACCACCTCCGGTCGCCGGAAAACCACCACCACCACCACCCATTTTTCAAAACTCCTCCAAATCAAAATCTAAAAACACCATTAGCTTCCAAATCATCTCTACATCACAAATCCGTTATTAATTTCACCAGAAACTACCCACAAACGGCCGGAAACCACCGGATCCGAGCCCCGGAAAATTCAACCACCAAAAATCAATACTAAATCAACAATCAAACACTCATTTCTAAAGCTTTAGACCCTCCTGAATCCAAATCCGGCCTCTGTTTCGCCAAAAAACGACTGGAAAGCAGTGAATCGCGAGCTTGAAGTTCCGGCCAAAACAAAACTCTCTGAATCGGTCATTTCGCTCACAATCGAAGGTACAAAACGATCAATTCATGCTTCTGGAACATCTATAAACTAGTTTCGATTGTTGTTTTTAATTGTTTCCATGTGAAAATCATTTTTGAAATTTTGAGTTCAAACTTGCGTGGTCTTTTTCATCCTGTACGAACACCAATTGTAAAAACTAATGATATATTCGGGATCTACGCGAGAAGTACTATCAAATCGACTATCCGTTTGTGTGATTCGGTGACCGTTTGAATATTGTGTTGTTTTGAAACCAAGCTCCGTCGTATTTTCATGAGGTTTTGTGCAAGGTTGAAGAAGAGTCCATGCCACGTGTCAGCTTCTGGTTGGCTCGGTGGTGGAACCTTTTTTTTTTGTTTCTTTGTAATTTTTGTTATTATTTTATTTGTTTTCTTTGTTATTTGAAAACTTTTTTTCAAAATGAGATAAAAAATAAACGGGTCCCTGCCGTACGGCTTGTGTCCGAGAGTTATTTTTTTTATTTCAAACATTAAAAAGGAACTCGTTAATTAAAATAAAAAGAGAAAGTGTCTGACGTACGGCTTGTCTCCGACTCAATTTTATTTTAATTAATAGAGTTTAGTCAAAACCTTTTATCTAATGTTCAGTTAATCATTTCGGCTTATCTGTCTATGTATGCACTATTTATTTGTTTATTTATGCGTTTACTTTCATATTGTACAAACATCTGTGATATGTCACGTGATCTGTCTGAACTAGGATATTGTAAAAAAGCTTTGACTGAAATGAGCATAAACGAGTCCCTGCCGTAAGGCTTGCGTCTGTGAGTTATGCTCAGACCAGTCAAAGGGAAACTTGTTAATTAAAAAGGATTAAGGAAGTGTCTGCCGCACGGCTTGTCTCCGACTTAATTCATTTTAATTAATGAAGTTCATATCTAACTGTCATGTGATGCTCGATCTTTTATTTCGCACCCATCTATTGAACTTGCTTGTTAATTGCTCATATTTTACTCTGTGCATTTAACTGTTCAGCATCATAATTGTTATCATATCATTCATGTACATTCATATATGCATATTCCTCTCTTCTACCTTTCTTTTTCTTTTCTTTTTGGTTCTGATATGAAATTGTGAAGCTCTTTTCTGTTACAGGTGGAATGAGAATAAATCCAGTCCCTGACGTACAGCTTGCGTCTGCGAATTATTCTCATCTCATTTAAACCGGAACTTTGCTAATTAAAGGGAATGAGGAAGTGTCTGCCGCACGGCTTGTCTCTGATTCATCTAACTTTAATTAATAAAGTTCAACTAATTGAATTGAATGAAAAGGGGATGTACGGTGAGTGACCTGCTTCTCTGGATAGTTCAGTCCCTGCTGCACTGCTTGTGTATGTGACTTATCCTCATTCACTAAACCATCTTAATAACTCCTAAAAATACTAAACCCACTCAACTGCTTTTCATGCCCTTGTGCAGTCAACTTTTTTTCAACTTTCAAACTCTTTTCAACTGTTTTCTTAAATGAATAGTGCTTTATCCATTTCTCTGATACAGACAAACGCTTAAACCTCAGTTGAGTATACAAGCAATACTGTTGTCTCAGTGGAATGCGACCTAAGCATCGTTCACTAAAAACAACCAACAAACAAAACTCTTTTCAGGAAGAACTACGTGAGCTTTGACTTCCTCATTGTACTTGGGGGATCGTAGGAGCGAGAGCCTCTCTCGTCAAGCCAAATAATAAAAACTCTTTTTTTTCCCTTTTCTGTTCAATATGCGGTAATCTTTTCTTTTATGCGGTTAATTTCTGTTTAAGCAAACCAAATTCCTCAAATGGTTCCCGTTGAGTACAACGGATATGAGGGGGTGTTAACGTCTTCCCCTCATGTAACCAACTCCCGAACCCGATCTTTTTAAGGTTTTATCATTATTTTCCTTTCCCCTCATGGGATAAATAAAATATGGTGGCGGCTTCATTGTTTACATTTGTGCATTGCATTTCATCATTGCATATTTGTATATTTTTTTGCGCCGGGTACTACAGTATCTGGTAAAATACAAGTTTCTTGTGTGGAAAACTTGTCACTTGTTGCTTTGAATTGGTGTTCAATCCGGGAATAAACCGGAGGGAAACTATAAAACAAGACTCTGTGTCCAATTAAAGAATAAATTCATCTGGAATTTTCCTTTTGTTGTAGGAAAAAATAAAACAACCATCTTCCACAAGAGAGGAGTCTAGCGGGGAAATTTTGAAACAAGAGATGTACACCTATCTGCCTAAGCAGACACTCTAATTGAAGAGAACAACATGCCCATCCCGACTCTATTTTGTAGACACAGACAAGGCAAAAGAAACAAAAATTTGTATATGATGTAAATGCTTATGTCACATGTAAATGATATGTATGAATGTATGAATGGATGAATGTATGTATGAATGTATGTATGTTGTGAATATTTTGCTGACAAAACAGATATGACGAACGAGACTGAAGACAAGCCAACGTCGCAGTACAACTCAAAGTATCTCAACAAGGTGTATATGTTGCTATAGATGTAGTAAGAGAACCTCTTCTTGGGGAAGAAACAACTTTTCTGGGAAATGACTGTCTTAACCGAACGATCTGTATTCAGACTTGGTTGTACTCAAGACCAAAATTGTCAATCTTCATTGGGGATGTACCCTCTTCTTGAAATGATTGTTGACATTCTCTTAGACAAAACATGTTTGCTGTTGATGAACAACTTGAGAAAAAGGAGACGACTTGCCCCTTGCTTTAGATTACTTGCTTCAGTCAGTTAAATCTTTGAATAAATCGCTCGAAGAGCATGACTGGTTGACCTTTTACACTTAGGCATTGTATTTGTTGACTGCAACAACATGCACTTAGAGTGGAAATTCTTTATCATCCATGATATTGACAACCAAGGTTCTGCCACATTTCACAACATGTAACTATTCAGGAAGATATGATCTTGACATAGTATGCCCCAAGTGTTTGAAACCTTGAAGGGTATGCCCCTGACCAACTGATGCTTGTAGTATAAATCAAATCTTGTACATTTTCATCCTTGATTAGCAGGGTATTCAACTTGTTTGCCCCTGATTGGCAGAATCCATATGTAACTTGCCCCAAGCTAGGAGCATCTCAAATTCACTTTGTCCTTGATCAGATCATAGCTCAAACTTCTTTGATGTCAAGTATAAATTTGCAAGTAAAATTATTTCTTTTGAAAAGTATTTTTGATAAAATGCACATGTAAGTTTTTTGAAATTGAATTTTTTTTTTTGAACATACATATATATTTTTTGTATTTTTTTAATGGAAACACATAATATATGTACAAAAGATAATTTCATATTAATCAAACAGGAGGAGTCAGCTTAACAATAAATTTGCTGAGTATGCCTTCACAGTGAACCTGACTTCAATTAGGTCTTTTGAGTATTATAGCATGCAAAAATTCATGTAAATCAAGCCAAGAAATAATATAAGTTTGTGTTATCAAATTCCTCCATACTTGTACATTGCTTGTCTTTAAGCATAAAAATAGTAACTCTTTTCAGCACAACTTTGAAACAAGACACGACAACTTTAATCATACGTGGTTGTCGGCTAGATAAGAAAATCAAGTAATAAACATCAACACCAAGAGTACTGTAGCAACTCAAAACCACACATTGCAGTCAAAGACTTCCATCATATGAAGATAAATCTGAAATATTTTATTGTGACTCTAACTTTTGCTTAAATTTTGTTCACCCTTTTTATTCAAGCGCAATCACATTAAGCCCGTTATCTTGTACACTCACATGGCAGGAAAATCTGTTAGTGATTATGATCATATACCGAGGGGTGCTGATAACATAAGTTTGGTAAACCCCTTTTTCTATCCCAAATGCAGTTGTGGGGGATCGGATCGTAACCCGCCCTACCAAGTTCAGAATCAGACTCCTTTGAACCAACCACTAATGGGTGTACTTACAATGGTTTTTCTTTGTATGCTAAACAACTGTTGGATTAAACGACCGAGTGAGGGTCTTCTAACTTAATAAGTGCATTACTACTTTTAAAATCAACCAAAGTATACAAACTTTCATTTCTGGATCATTCACTTATGTTCATCGATTTCCCACTTAGTTTGTGCCCAAGATGGTGCCGACTGCTGAGATAAACTACTAAGGGTTACCTTAAAACTTAAATTCAAGACTTTGTCAAAATTAGTACTAAAATTAATCTCGCATACCTCTGGGAGTCTAAGGTGTTAAGACAGTACCGATTTTATTGAACCATTACTAAACCTTCATGATGTAGCCTAAAGTGAAAAACAACCTATATACTCTTGGAGTGTAATGTCAAGTGTCATACCAAAATTTTTTTTTTTTTAGAAAAGATACATCTCAAGAAACTGGAAGAATCAGATAACAACAAGAACATATGAAAGAGTGGCTCAATTTAGCATGAATTTTTTTTTTGTGTGCATGAAATAGTAAAAGGAAGTGAAGCAATGTCTTACATCATCAGCTAGATTTTTCACCATTGAAAGCATATATCAACAAAAATCAGTCATTTATTTTCATCATCCTCGCTCCAAGTTTGTAAGTAATAAAACAAGAGAAAAGAGTGAATATGAATGGATTAATTTCAAAAACATGCATGTTTATTACATTAAAGTACTTGACAAAAGACATAATGTTAAAAACAAACAAATGTTTGATAAGAAAGAAATAAAAAGCCTAACGATCATAGGGATGAGCTTCCTAGTATCACCGATTTCAACTGGATGAAAGAGTAGCAGAGATGACATCAACATCAACCCAATGGTGTCAAACCATATCTATGAATAACAGAGCCGGGTCTATTTCGTCAAAAGAAAACTTGTTAGTTTCGATCAACCTTTCGACTTCACCCTTCAAAGTCAAACAATATTCATTATTGTGGCCAGGTGCCCCTTGATGAAAAGCACAAGATAACTCAGGTTTATACCACCATGGTAATTTTGCAGGTATCTTAGGCGGTGTCCTAGTCTGAATCAGATTTCTCTCAAGCAAAATAGGAAGCAGATCTGCATACAACATAGGGATCGGTTCAAACTCAGGCTCTCTCTTTGGAGCAGTATTAGTAGCAGGAGTTATAGCAGCAACATATTGTTGTTTGTTCTTCTTTGGCTTCCCACGAGCCACCATGCTCGCTCCTTGTTCTTTCTTTGTATCAAAGTCCGACCCAAACTCTTTAGCATTTCTGGAAGAAGCAGTCTCTCTCGTTAAACGCCCTTCTCGGAGAGCTTCCTCAATGCGCACACCTATGTCTACCATGTCGGTGAAATCATGAAGCGCACTGGCAACCATTTTGTCATAGTAAAAAGCATCAAGAGTTTTTAGAAAAATTTTAGTCATCTCTTTATCCTCTAAGGGTGGATTAACCTGAGCAGCAAGTTCACGCCATCTCTGAGCATATTCCTTGAAAGTTTCCTTGTTTTTCTGAGTCATGGCTTGGAGCTGATCTCTATCAGGGGCCAAATCAGCATTGTACTTGTACTGCTGCACAAATGCTTCACATAAATCATAAAAGGACTTGATCTTCGAACCACCTAAGCTCATGTACCACTTAAGAGAGGCACCAGTCAAACTGTCTTGGAAGCAATGAATAAGCAATTCATCGTCTTTTGTCAGAGCATACATTTTTCTAGTATACATCACAAGATGCATCTGAGGACAAGAATTCCCTTTATACTTTTCAAACTCGGGCACTTAGAACTTAGGTGGAAATCTGACATTCGGCACTAGACAAAGCTCATGAGCGCTCTTTCCAAACAAGTCTTTCACACGGAGAGCACGAATATCACGTTGTATCTCATCAAACTGATCTTGAACATCCGCAGAATATGCCCCAATACTTTCAGCTTGTTTGGCATCGTAAATAGGTTCATTCTCATGTGGTGTAGTGTGAACTACAGGAATTGGAACAGTCAAAACTGGTGACATAACAAGCCCAATAACTTGATGAACATTCAAAGCAGGAATCCAGATACCAGAAACATTGGGATGTAAACTCTCATTGAAGTTATAAGTCTCTAGAACAGTACTTGTCAAAGCTTGAGGAGGAAGAGATGCTGGTGGCGGAACTCTTGCAATAGTCAAAGATTCAACCAAGGATGTTAACTGGGCCAAATTAGCCTCTAGAGTAGAAACCTGTTCACGGAGCTGAAGATTCTCTTGTTCAATTCCTTCCATTCTTTTCCTTTGATTAACACGAATGTTGTACTTGCAAATTGACTCTAGACAAGAGCGTCGGACCACTGAGAGAAAGACATGAAGTTTAGACTCTTTTGGAGAAGACCATGAATGCACAATGATGCATGAGAAAGAAATTTTTGTTTTGATTTTTTTTATTTTCAAAGGACTTTAGGATGGTAATCGTAAAGGACCTCATTTTTTGTTTGTAAATGATAAAAGAATTTTTTCAAAGCAATTTTTTTCAAGGTCCATGATGATTGTGAAGTTTATAAAGAAATTCCTCTAAGTCTTTTGAAAACTAATGGAAAGAGATTTTCATGAATGCATGGATGAATGGATGCAACAACCACAAACATAAGCAAACATGGTTGGTTTGAGATATCACAAGGTTGGAGTCAAAAGGTAAACCGCCCACAATGTATGAACTATTGGTTTTCTTCTTTTTGTAACATGGGTTCTACAAAGTTCCCAACGTCATCAATTTTCCTTCTTGAATACCAATGTCCACGACTTAACTCGCGGCCAAATGAAATATCCAAGGGAAAGTCTCGATTGAGCGTGGTATCGCGGAGTCAACTATTCCAAGACTTTTACTCTCGGCTTTAGCTATCGCACCACACCCTAAAAAAGGACAAGATGGGTTAAAGGTGAATAAAAGGGGTCCACAACATCCTTGGATACATGTCATAGCAACAATCTACGCGAAATATCACGTCGAAAAGAATACTACAAACATGACCCTCAATTGTGCGTGGTTTCATCACTTGTGGATATGTGCGGAGTTTTACCTTCCGCCCACTCACTATGATCCTACCACAATCTATCTCAAGGTAACTCAAGCTCGGGTCAAGCTTATCTCACTCATAAAAAACCCCCTCCATAATATATATAAAGCATGTAAACAATTAAGCACATAGGAAAGCAATTAAAGTATAAACAAGATAGGTTCAACCCTCTTAAGGAGAGAATCCCCAGTGAAGTCGCCATTTTTCTGTTGCGGGGATTTTGGGATTTCCACCACTACATTGACCTTTCATTTCCAAAGAGGGGAAAGTGTCGAAAACCTATGAAAGAGAGATTCTAAGCTCGGGGGTTAGTTACGCCTAGGGAAGGTATTAGCATCCTAAACGCCCATGGTACTCCATAGTAACCTCTAATTTATTACTTTTTATTGCTTTTAATGTGCTTAAGAAATGAGGGAGAAAGTTGGGTAGAAATTGAGAGAGAAGTTGTATAGAGAGAATTTGTGTGTGCATGTGGAGATTTAGATGAGAAAAGAAGATTATAACATGAAATATAAATGTAAAGTTTATTCCTAAAAAAAACTAATCGTGCGACTAATTTGGTTTTGGACTAAAGAATTTTTATTAGAGAGAGAAGAAGTTGTTTATTTGTTTTCTATTTTTTTCTAAAGAAAATTACTAACGCGCCTCTTCGGAAATGAAAGTTCATTTTTAGTTGTGTTTTAGCGTTATGCGGAAAGCGGTAAAAATAAAATGCATGCAATGAAATTCTACATCCTCAAGGGGTTACATTTTTCCTAGTTACATTCTAAGGTATTTTTGCGGAAAATTAAATATGAATGATGCAACATTTGAATGAGAATGCGAGAAACATAAAAAAAAAAAAAGAGTTACAAGTCCGTCGGAATTAAATAAAGTTAAAGAAAGAAGCTAACTAAACTAGAATAAAAATCCTAAGGAAAAAGTCCTAAAACTAAGGTCCGTCTCTAATTGCAAGAGATTTAAATGACATAAAAAATAAATTACATGAAATAAAATAAATAAAGAAAATAAAGAAGAGAGATGCAAAAATAAAAAAATAAAATAAAATGACATCAAAAAAAATAAATAACAAAATAGAAAGGGGTGTAATAGCATTAAGAGAGGTGCAGAAAATAAAAATGAAAAAAAAAAAAAACAGAAATAGAGGCCCAACACGCTGAACCGGACCACTTGCCTAGACCGGACCGGTTCAGGCGGTTCAACCCCAGGGTTGAACCGAACCAGGTCCTGGATTCCATGCGGTTCAGACACGCGTGACCATGATAAGACAACAGATCATCTTCGTTAGATCTAGATCGGACAAGCCTGATTGGATCTGTGAATCATATGATCAAAATTAAAATAACGCACCAGATTAAAAGTTTAGATCGGACGAATATGTTATAATCAAACTAAAAGAGGGTGCATATTATGGTCCTTTTCTTATTCATCGTGAAACCATAAACTACAGAAACCATAAACTTCAAAGCAAGCTTCATGTAAAACGAAAATCCTTATTTTCTCACCAAAGAGAGCAAGTAAATATACGATTTCGTAGTGTTTTCCGCACTGGTCATGAATCTATCAATAGATTTACCAGGGGAGACCTCAATCGTTCAAAAAAACGCGAAAAAGAAAAGGGTTAAAAATATAAAAATCAATGTATCGCTAAAATTGGTGAAAATTGATATGTAAATCAGTTTCACCGTGTATTCGCGAGTTCACTGGGCCAAGAATCGTTCAAAACGAAGTTGTAAACCGATCAAAATCGTTACCTCAAAGTGTGAGTGTAAAATGGTTTCGGTATTGGTGTTTTGTGGTTGTTTGGATCGCGATTTGAAATGTTGAATCGGTTCTGAGATGTGTAGGAAGCTAATAGATCAATTGTTTTTGAGATTCGTTTGATTTTGGATTGAAGGAATTTGGAATGGAAAGCAAAAATGAAGAAGGAAGGAGGAAGTTGTTGTTACTGTTTTGTTTCCTCTTCTTTCACGTTTTTTCTTTTTTCTTTATTTTTTTATTTATTATTTTTTTGCTTTTTGATTGGTTGAAGAATGGGAGAATGGGGTTTTTTGTGTGAAAAAAATGTGTGTGTCAGAATGAGTGATGTGAGGTTTGTATTTATAGAAGAAAATTAGGGTAAATTGTATTGGTGTAATAATCATGGTATGATAGGATAATTAGGTAAAATGACAAAATGGGGATATTTTGATTTATTTTTAATTGGGAAATGTGATATATGATGGAGATGAGGTGAGGTGGCACATGGTGAGTGGTCTATGTGAAAATATTGGAAAATAGTATTTTTGATTTATTTTGGAAAAAGAAAAAGAGATAAGAATGACATGAGATTGATGAGTCATGAGATAGAGCAACTTGTGCTCTACTCTTTCCTCTCTTGGCATATTATTTTTAAAATAAGAAAATAAAATGGAATTAAATAAAATAGAATGGAAATAAAATAAAATGCAAATATTTTTGATATTTTTGAAACAAAAGAAAATAAAATGCAAAACAAGATTAAAATCAAATGAAAACTATTTTTTGACATTTTTAGACTTTTACGCTAATTACGAAACTATTAAAAAATAAACGAAATAAAAGATGAAATATTTAGAAATGAAATGAAATTTAATAAAAATGATAAAAAAAATATGAAAAATGAAAGAAAAATGCATGAAAAAAAGAAAAAAAATATTTTTGTATATTTTTATGGAAGAAATGCAAAATTGGATTTGTAGTTCCAAAATTGGGGTACTACAGTTCTACGTTACCAGCAAACGCCCCGTTTACAACTTATCACCTAGGCACGACCAATGACTCTTCAACCTAGGAACTTCCTAGATATGAGATCCCATCTCACTCCCTCTCAGTTTGAAGACTTCCACGCAAAGAACCTCTGGTTCACTTATCTTCGCACTGGTATTAAGTTCAATACTCAAACACTTTGTTGGAGACACACTCCTATAAAACTACACACTCGTACCTACAGGCTTTGAGTGTTACAACTAACAATACCTACTCCGTACTTCACAACTTAGGAGAGGAACACAATCAATACAACACGAGAGTACACGTCCTAAACTTGCATCAATGAGATACAAGACAGGCTCACAAGTAAACACACGTAAAACCTAGAATGCTTGGACTCTAGAAACACAACAGCGTGAACAACTCTCTCTGAAGAATTAGGTTTACAACTTCCTTTAAGTAGCCAGTAGACGTTCTTGAGCAGTAAGCAACTTGGGCTTCACATGTTGATCCAACCCTAATTTCTTCATATTAAATGAGAGAGATTCTCTACAGAAATATGCTTCAAAGAGATTCTTGATAAAAATATATTAGACAATAATCTGAAGCATTAAAGCGCCATGCAAGATATATGAGAGAGAAATATATATTCCATAAATAGAAAACGTGCGCGCCTGAATACCAGTATGTTGCAAGTGTTAAAGCACTTTGTCCAACATCCTGTCACAATGGTTTATCCACCAAAAATGCAGCCAATACCAAAGACTCAACAAACTCCCCCTTTGGCAAATTTTTGGCTAAAACAACTTAGGACCATCTAGGGATCACATAGATAGATATTCCAGTTAAAAACATATTCTTCAACAGAAGGCATTTTCTCAAGATAAAAACAAACATACGTATCAAGAGCAGATGTAGTCATTCTTCAAAATCAGTAGAAATAGATGATATAGGTCTATTTATAAGATTATAATCAAGTATTTTGTTAATTCCTTGAATATTGTCTATTGTGTGAACTGTTGTTTGTGTTATTTGTTGTTAAGTATTTTGTTATGTAGTATCTTGTCAAAGTTAAAAATCTAACTTTGTTGTAAACAAGCGTTTTATTATGTAGCTTACTTATTGTAGTATCTTTTTATTAGTATTATTACATTATTTAAAACATTGTTTATTTATTTAATGAAAAAAAAATATAATATGGTAATTATGATTTTTTCAATAGAAATTAAGAAATGTTTACAAAAAAATAAGTTATGATTTATTTTAAAATCACAAACTTATTTGTATATATTGAAGTATTATTAGTTTATATTGTCTTTATTTTTAAAATTTATAAGTGAAATATTATAGGAATTGTGAAAGAGAAATTATTTATTTATTTGTGGTATTTTAATTTTTTTATATTAATTTTGAAATTTACTTTATTCTCTATTCCTGTTTTTCTTTTTAGTGTAAGTTTTTTTTTTAAGCATTTAGTGTAAGAGATGGTTATGTTTAATAGAGGAGTTGATACAGATTTTATAAAATGGTTAATTTACTGAAAATATTAGTAAGCCTTAGTATGATTCCTGTTTGTGGCGTGAACCATTGGTTGGTGGTATTTATTGATTTTTTGTATTGTATTTGTTTCGTGCAACCTATGTCAAGCTACTTCGTGCGTAGCTATTTTTGTGTTTGTGTAATTTATAATTTGTATTTCTTGTTTTTTTTTTAGTTTGTTGTTGTTAAATTTTCCGTTGTAGGTGAATTCTGTATTTGATTGATTCTTTTGTATAATGTTTGATTCATATTAAATTCATTAATTTAAATTCACTATTTTATGTGTTTAATATATGAAATTTACCATAAATTAGTAATCCTCTAATATGCAAATTTATTTTCATCTTTTGTTGAGTTGTTAATTTTCTTTTAAATATCAGTAACCTTAATATTTCTATATTGTTATATTTTAGCGATCAATTTTAAGTAATTTTCTATTTTTGCCAAATAGTCTATTGGTTTGAATTAATTGAGTTATTTTTAAATCAACTAAATGATATTGAATTGGATGTATAATTATTATTTTTTTACTCTTTGAACGTGTTTATGATATTTATAGTATTTCAATTAAGTATTTCTCTAATTTGTACCAGGTTTCCTTTATTTCGACTATATAATTACTTTGCACTGTTATGACAGAAGTGGTTGGAAGAACTCTTAAAAAAATCGTTTGCCTTATTTTTACTTCTCAAATAACCAAGTAAATTGCACCTATTATTTCTTCATTTTATGTTTCCACTGTATCTTTTTTTGAATCAACATACTTTTTATTCTTAGTTTAAACTTGTTTAAATAATGTCACCGTTAGATGGAGTAAGGTTGCAGTTAAAGTTTTGTGCCCCATTTAATTTTCATAAATGTAACATAAAATATCAGTGTAAAAACTTGTGTGTTGTATACTGAATTGGTTTAAGACTATTTGGGATGGGGTATAAATTTTTGGTCCTTTCTACTCATTTGAGTCCGATTGGAAGTTGTTTGATTTGATGTATATGATCGCTGCTGTATACCCGGGTATGCTTTACCCGATGACCATTTAGTCTTGTCCCATCCATAGTCGTCCATTTTGTTCCTTATAATGGTTTGCCTCTTTTTTCCGTTCCATTAGTTTCAAGTTACCATTATTTTTAACACTTTTGTTGTTTTCATTTACATTTACATTTACAATTTGCTCTCAGTGTGTTAATCCTCGAGGAAATTCATGGCAGTTGAGATCTATAAGAAGTATCTCAATCTAACTCCTGTTGCCTCCTATAGTGCTGTCTATCTGGAAGAACAGGTTCTTTCTTTAAATTAGATCTTGACGTTATGTTTTATTTCATTTGTACATTTTGTTTTGGTATAACTTCTGCTTATTTTGTCGCTGTGTTTTAGCTGAAAATGGGTTTAAATTAAAAGGGTTTTCTTAATATTCATTTTTATCTTATTGGAGGTGAGTGTGATGATTTTGTAGATATATCGGGAGGTTGATCCAGATTTTGTCAACAAGTCCAATTTAGCTTTGGTTCAAACTTGGAAGTTTATTGATTACAAGGATAAAATGCATGCGGTTACATTTAATATGAATTGTATTCGTCCCCTCCTTACTGTTGGTTGGAAGGAAATGAAAGATTTATTTGGGTTTCAAAAAAAACCAGGAAATGATTTTTAGTTGTTATGGTGATGGTAACATTGGTGTTGGGGACAGCAAGCCTTTGCTTTGCACCTGTCAGATTCCTTCTTATCACAGTCGTTTTGTTAAAACCTTCTCCACTCTTGAATTCTACGTAGATTTGACTATGGGTGTTATCAACAAGCCTTTCTTGGTGATACTACTGCTCCATTTATATATTCTTGATATCTTTTAAAAAATATTGTTGTATGTAATCGTATTGAAATTTTGTTATTACACCTGTAGGTTGTTTTTGATGTTTTTGAACAGTATTTGTGGTATGCCAAATTCAAGTTCATTATTTGCTCCTCTGATAATGGAACCTCTGCTTCTTTTGATGTTGGCCTTACTGAAAAACCTTTCAAAGTTACCTCCATTGGATTGGGATGGGAGAAATTTTGCATTGATAGTCAGTATGCTGTGGGAGACACCCTTTGTTTTCGGTTCTCTATTATTGGTTGTAGTAATATTGTATTTGTCTATAAGATTAATATCTAGGTTGTGGGTTTAGTATTTTTCTGGTATTTTGTTCGAAGTTTGAAGAATTTGTTTGGTTAATTTGTTGAATCTAATTTAATTTGTTATGTATATGTTTTTAGTTGTCTTTTATTTGCTTAGAAGATTAAAAAAAAACATTACCTTTTTTTGTAAGTTATAATCTTTTCAGTTATAAGTTAAGTTATCTTTTAAAAATTTATCTGAAATAAATTAATCATGGTTGTTGGACTATGATACTGAGAGACCACCTTGACAAAATTAAAATAAAACTTTATTACATAACAATAAAATTGATTTATAACGTAGATATTCCATCTTTATCACATTCTGCTGTCAGCAATAATCACTTTATCGCAGTATCCTTTGATGCTCTGGCTAAGAGTTTTTGGGCACTTGGTTAAGTTTTCTAAGCTCTCAATCTCATTTAACAAGTTCTTGATTATTAATTCCACAACTATTATGTAGTTTTTTTGTCTAGGATGTCTATTACATTATATGTCATTCTCATCTGCAACTCTTTTTTTTTACAGCGGATGCTCTGTTTTCGAGTTTGAGGAAATGTAATAAATAAATACTATTGAAATTTTTAGTTTAATTATATTCATGACGGTGTGGCTTGAAAGCCAATTTTACATGGTCAAATGTCTGCGTAACTGTTGACTCATTTCGTGTAACCGTCTAGGAAACAACTTCTTTGTTTGGTGTTGGGCCTTCATGTGTATTTGAGTACTTTGTCTTTGTGTGGCACATTATTTTGCTTACAGTCGAAAACAGGCCTGTTAGGTAACTTTTGCATAAATTGAATCCGGTTTTGGCGGTATGGTAAGGAAAATATAATGTGGCAACTAAATTTAACGTTTGGAATGTTGTACTCTATGTTTAGTCTTCCGGTAAGGTATCCCACTTCGTTAGGGGGTTCATATTTCTGAAACTGTATTTAAATTGATGTGTGTTGTAACCCGATTTATTGTTTGTTTATATTTTTTTTTTGAAACGTCTTGTCATATCTTTCGTTGCATTACAGGTGTTGTGTGTGAAAGGTCGTGGTTGTCCTTGTGTTCGACGCGTGACTTATTTTGTACTAATTAATGCTCACTCTTGCCAGCGATTGAAATATGGTACTCAAGTGTCGCTTTGTTTTTGAGGTAAATCTGGACCGTTGATTTAAATCCTCTGTATTTCATTGATCCTGACCACAAAATTTTTGTCCAACGGTTTATAAATACATCTTAGTTGTCACTTTTGTTTCTTTTGGATATCTTTTTCTCAAATCTTCGTTTTTCAACTCCGCCGATTCTTACAGCTATATTGGTGATTTTTGCAACAACACTCACTCTTTCGTTACAAAGAGTCGTCAATTGTTGAAGGTACGTCTCTTTATCCCTTTCACTCTTATTGCTTCGCATTCTCTCTTCGTATATGTTATGGCCAATTCAGGAAATTGGAAATTTTTAAGTGAGTGTGATGGAGTACCGTATGAAAAGCCTGTTTGTCGCGATCGTGACACGTTTATTATGTATATCAAACATTTGGAACTGCTTTTCCCTAAAGAGAAAGATGAAATCTTGTATGATAGTTTAAGCTATAGTTATTTTGAGGGTGACTATGAGATGGTTGTCGTTAGGTTTAGTCATCCTTCTGTTCAGCGTCGTAAACTTGGGTTAGAATTAGAGCTTCTTTTGAGAGAAGAATTTGTCTATGATTAGAGTAATATTGAGTTTGAGAGGTATCTTCATGCTGCTATTGAGAACCATTCTAACGGTAATGCTGAATCTGTTAGGTTAGCAGAGATCGAAATGGCTAGGAAAGCTAGACGTCAACCGAAACTCCCAAATGATGCGGCTAGATATGATTGGGTAGTGCAAGAAGTTCTTGGTACTCCGTCTTTTTTTACTGGAGATAGTACCTTTGAGGGAGCCTACAAAGTGGTAGGGTCTTATGTGGATTGGAGAGTCTATATACCCCCTGCTCAAGAGAGGCTGTGCACTTGTGGTTATATGGATTGTGGTATCCCCTTACCTGAAGTTTTGGTGAAGGTGTTTCAATTGGTACTTCCTTTTACGGAATTTGAGGTAAATCTGTTAGCGCATCTTCGGTTAGCCCCGTCTCAAATTCATCCCCTGTCATGGGGTTTCATCAAAGCATTCCAATTTTTTTGTAATTATAAAGGGGTTCTGCCTCTGTTTATCTCTTTATGAATTTGTTTTATTTGTTTAGAAGTAGTGGAGACGTGTGTGCACCACAGGGTTTCGGGTCTCTCCGTCAGAAAAATAAATATTTTAAGGTGTACCAAGATTCTTTTAAGTGGGAGCGGGACAGATTTTATTATGTCACTCCCCTTAATGATAATGCTCACCGGAATATATGTTATCTTTCTTCTGATGGTTATGTGGGGGTTCCTGACACTCCAAATTTTGATGGTTATTTCGATTCTTCTGAAGATGCTGGGAACGGCATGAATGATGGGTATGTAAAGGAACTGGGTAAGACTTCTTCCCAACATCATGTCGTGGAGGTTGCTTCTTCATCTGGGTGTAGTAAAAGTACTTCCATTTGTAAATCAAAATTTCCCAAGTATTGGAACCGCGGTCATTTTAATATTGCATCCGGTGATTACCTTCTTAAAGAAGACGATCTATCTGATTCTGATAGGAAGATGAGAAATTTGTTGTCGGGTTTTAAAGATTCTTTGACTACAGGAAAGTTGGTTAACGGGGTAATAGTTCCAGTGCCTGGATATATTAACACGAGGACACTGATGAGTTGCAATTGTGATACTTCTCGTGCTAAAGATTTTGGTGAGATTGCGTTAATATTATCTTTGGATGATGAGGTCTATTTTTTGTGCTGATTTTGGGTATATTGTTTTGTATTGCAGATCAAATGGCTTTTGATGCTGAGGAAATTATGAAAATGTTGGAGTCTAACAACGTAGCATTGCAGGCATCTCCTTCGCAGTCTTCCGTTGCATTGCCCTTGAATCATGGTCTATATGTTCCGGGTGTTCCTATTGAACCCGTCACACCTACCGATGTTTCCCTGACTGTGCTTGATAAAGCTGTTGCCGGTGAAGGTTCTTCAAAAACAGTCAAAGATAAAGTTGCTTCAAAGAAGTCTCATTGTAAAGAGAAAGATGTTCACAAAAAATATCAACTTCGAGGCAAAGAACGTGCCAAAAAAACCGATCTTGTTGTAAAAGTTACTAAAAATTTTCCTGCTGGAGGGATGATTGTAAAAGGAGTAGGGAATCTGAATCCAATTCCAGTGGAAGTGACAAGTCCAACCCAAAAAGGGGTAGTCCGGTTCATCATGCAGGGAAGGATTTGGAAAGGAATGATGTGGATGTTTCCAACTCTGGTGGTCCACTACGCCTTCCGTCTGCTTTTACTGCTCCTTTGGTATTGGAAAGAAAGTATTTTATGGAGGCTCTTAGTCAAGATGATGTTAATTTTTTCAAGGAACGCGGTCTCGATGAACGTCAGCGAATTTTTGCTGAAGCTGCCTTCCATTCTCGACGAGTTTCAATTTGTTTGTTCATGGCTGCTGCCCAAGAGACCGATGTTGTTACGGCAAGTGACGCCATTAGATCCGTTCCACGATTTGAAGATGAGGTGTGCAAATTAAAATACCTGGTGGAGTGTTATGATGCTGTCTTGGTAAAAAATAGGGATGCATTAGAAGTTGTTTCTGATAAGCTGAAGAAGGTTGAAAACGATCTCAATGCCGTTAACGTCAATTTGAAAAGGGTTTAAAGGGAGCTTGATTCGGCTAAGGAGGAGATATGCTCACGGGATGCCCTTTTGAAGAAATCAAATGAAAGGTATTCTACAGTGCTTTCTCAGAAAGAGACTCTTGAAGATGAGAAGAGTATCTTATTGTCCGGTAAGGAAAGTCTCGAAGAAACTTTGCGCTTGAGGGACAAGGATGTTGAAGATAAGCAGGAGGTAATTCTAGCTCTGCAGCTACGTGTTGAGCAGTGTGAGAAAGAAAATCTCGAATTTGGTAGTCCCGGGAGCTCTTTCAACAACTTGAGTCATGCAAATTGCAGGTGGAGGTGTCGAAGAAAAATTTGAAAGGATGGAAAGATGGCTGTAGGTATGCAGATGGTAGCGTTGACTCGAAATATTCTTGACCAGGTTGAATTATTTCATCCAGGATTCATAGTTAACCGAAGTTTGATCAAGACGTTTGGATGGGTGGTTGATGGTAAAGTGTATCTTCCACGACAAGAGCCCCCGTCAAAGGTTGATCAATTGAGTCAGGGGGAGATGGTTGAAGATCATTCTTCCGGTGTCGGTGTGGATAGGGTCGAAGATTCTTCTCAGGCTAATGAGGTAATAATTGATGACCAAGGAATTCCTGCTATTGGTACACAGTGAATGTGTTTGGATTGTCGTTTTTTATTTTGTTCTATCATTGAGATCTATCCCGGTTTGAAATTGGTTTCAACTTGAGTACACTTATTGTTGTTTTGTAATAACGGTACAATTATTTCCCAATGTACGGAAATATGTTCCCTTATTTGATATTTTTCTGCTACGTATAATCTGCTCGTAAGCATTTTTTCTGTTTTTCGGAATTATATTGGTATGTTTTTTCTCGATAACACCAATAAGGGTATAGTGTTTTTAGTTTTGCATCAATTCACTCCATTGCAAAGATTATAAATTACTTTGAAAAGATGAAAAGACAAAACATTAATTTTGATCAAGAAGTAAGAATCTTAATAATGGACAAAAATCGAATAGTACTTGTTTGTTTTTTTTTTAAGCCATTGTTGTATTGTGTTATGTTGTGTCAATGCCTTTATCTAAGTATTAAAGGGTGTGATGTAATGCATTACTTGAAGGCCACAAATAAACAACTCAATTGCAAAGATTATAAGTTACGACCATATATTCTGATTCATATTGAAAGTTGTATTTGTTATTCCTAAATTAGCTTTAATAACATATCACATTAAAGACTAATATATTTTTTAATGAGTGCCAAATTAAAACTTAGATATTGTGTATGTTAGTTTTGCCATTTAAACTGTTTGTTCAGTTTTTCTTCCTACTTTCTATGCTGCATGAACTACAAATAATTCACTTTGTGAGAATAAATATCTTAAAGTTTTATGGAAATAACCCACTTTTGAATTAATAATACCATTTGAGTGAGATAGTTATGGGTTATATGTGATTGGGGTCTTATAATTTATTCAGTAGTCTTCTTTTGTTGTTTCTTCAATTGGTTGAATCGAAATTTGTTTGTTTGTTTACTACTTACGTTACATTGTCCTTTACATGATCTTGCATTACATTGTTAAGTATTATTTGTTATAATATATAGTGGTCATCTATTGTTGTTTTAATATATAATAGTAAATTGAAAAAAAAAACAAATCAATTTGTAAAATAAAATAAAGAAATAATAAGTGAAAACAAAGCATGAATTGCATTTACGCTAAAATCAATTTATGAAAAAAACAAATTGACAAAATGAAAGAATAAACAAAATGGCAATGGACCAAATGATTGTTCAACGGTCTATATCACTTTATGTTAAACCACTTATATAAAAGTTATTGTGTACTTTGCTGCAAACAAACATTATTGATGCATTAAATTGGACATGAAAGATGGAATGTGTGATGAAACAGGACATAAAAAGTTTAAATGAATTTAATAGCAAATAGAATATCGGTATTGTTTAACAAAATAAAATTAGTAGAGCCGTGCAATCGCATGGGTCCACACTAGTTTATATACATTACGATAATTCCACGGAGCTCTCTCGTACATTCTCAGGAAAATTTGCTTATGTGTCATTCAATTAGAGTTTCTCTAAGATTTATTTTAGCATAATTCAGTTGCATTCCTAGAAAAATTTGTTTATATGTCATTCAATTAGAGCTTCTCTAATATTTTTTTACCATAATTCAGTTTTTATAATATTTTAGGCTTAAATGCACTTTTGGTCACCCAAGTTTCAAAGTTTTAAATTTTTTGTCCCCCGTTTTTCAAAATCAACTTTTTGGTCCTCCAAGTTTCAAAGTCAACTCTTATTTCTAGTCCCCCTCTCATTTTAATGATGTGGCAACTCTAACGTTGACGCAACAATGCTGACTGGATTATTAAAGTGTCATGTCACAAATTTTTATTTCTACAATTTTTATTTTTATATTATTAATTATAATTATTATAATTATTTCAATTAAAACAAAAAGAATTTAATCTAAAACAAAAACGCTAAACCAGTAAACCTAATACTAAAAAATCCAAAATTAGGATTCATCCTATAACCCTAACTTCTCACTCAAAAATCTATCGTGTTTTCTCCTTTGTTTCTTCACTGAAAAATGGACAACAATCAGAGCAAAGAGAAAGTGAAGTATTATGTAAGGTTTGTGAATGATTTTATTTGTTTATTAACATGTGAATGATTTTATTTGTCAGGTACGTGATCATGTTTTAAAAGCCATTAGACTTGGCCTTTTTGATATTTAGTAATGATATTGTGCATCTTTAGCACCATTAGAAGGTTGTGCAGATTTTTCTTAAGCGTCAAATGCAGATTTAGTCGTCAAATGCAAACTTTATTGTTTTCAATTTTGAATTTTAATTGAAGCGAGGAAGACGAAAGATATAAGGAATAAGAAGAAATTAGATTTGATTCAGTGTCCGTTTGTTATAGCTTTTTTAGAAAATAATCACTTATTTTTTAAAAATAATCACTTTTAAGAAAATAACATTTGTTTGTTATAGCTTTTAAAAATAATCAGAATCTGAAAATAATCTAAAAACTGCTAAAAATCTGAAGCTGATATCAGTAGCTTATTTTTATAGATTTTTTTTAGAGGAGAGAGAAAAGAATTGTAAAAAAATTTCAGACAAAAATATCCTTAATTTTATTCTAATATTCCATTAATATCCTATTTAGAATTTATAGGATTGATTTGTTATTTTTAGAAGATAAGATTTAGAAATTTGTGTTATTTGTAGCTATATATATATATATATATATATATATATATATATATAAAGTCATATGCCCATAATGAAAAACAAGAACTTGAGTTTTTTTCATATATTTATTTTATATGATATATTATATTTGGATAATTCTACTTTATGGTAATTTTGTGATGCAAAATCACTTTTATATAGTTGCATCCAAACAAGTTAAAGATTATTTTTTTATAAAAAATAATTATTTTATTGGTAAACAAACACAAAATAGCTTCTGATTTTTTGTAAAATCTCTAAAAAATAATCTCTAAATTATTTAATGTCAAAATTATTTGGTTGTGATTAAGACATCTTGTCGTTTGCGTTCACATATGGATGGAAGAAACAAAATGGTTAATGGTTTTTAACCTTATTGTAGAAGTTGAAAAAAAAAATTCTATGTATATTGGGGGTTTTGGTTGTTTGTTCTGCATTGGATAATTTTGCATAGATTTGCGTTGAGATTTTTGTAGAACCAGTGGGAGGTGTGGTTTTGCTATATCGTGAAATGGATAGTGCGTTCGACATGGTTGGGTCAGTTAGATCTGGGAAAGATACTTGGCGGTTGAAAGTTCGTGTTGTCCGATTGTGGACCGTATCTTCGTTCTTGAATCCTGAGGAGGTGAATTCAATTGAGATGGTTCTTATTGATGATAAGGTATTGTTCTTTGTTTGACTTTGTATCATTTTTATCGATTATCGATTGTTGTTGTTGGATTGTTTAGATATTTTTCTAGTGCTCTATATCTGTTTTTTATTTTAATTTTAATTTTTTTTTTGTAGGGTTCTAAAATTCATGCTTCTGTTCGTCGCCAACTTTTGTATCTGTTTCAAGATAAAATTGTTGAGGGCAACGTTTATAAGATGTCGTATTTTGCTGTTCAGTCTGAAGTTGGTTTTTATCGCACCACCAATCATACCTACAAGTTTTTCTTCCAGTTGAAAACTAAGGTTCAACCCTGCTCGTACGATGCTATTGATCGATATGGGCTAACACTCAGCAGTATTGACGTTGTGTCTGGTTATGGTTCTGATCATACCATTTTAGTTGGTTAGTTTATTTACTATGACTTTTGGGTTTTTTTTATATCTATTCTGGGGATTTTAACATTTATTGTTTCATTGTTGTGTGTAGATGTCGTTGGTTTAATGACTGGTATTTCTGCTGAAAAGGAATACCTACGTGATGGAAAAGTAACTAAGATGCTTGTCATTGAGTTGAGTGATAATAGGTTGGGAGAAATTTGTTTTGATGTTTTTGTGCTTGTCTTTTTCGTTATTTGGATATATTTTCTGTGTATGTTGGCTAATGTTGGTGAGTAAAATATGCAGTGGAAAGTGTGAGAGTGCTTTGTTTGGTGAATATGTTGATTCCCTTTAGAAACAGCTGCGGGTACAGGGATCCGGTTTACCTGTTGTTGTAGTCCAGTTTGCTAAAGTTAAAAAATTTTGAGGTATTTCCGTGACTATTTTGTTGATGGATTTATTGTGTGTTTTATACATTGTCAGGATTGATTGCGTTCTGTTGTTTAATAGTTGTTTTCTATTGTGTTGTAGGGAAGGTGTCTGTACAAAATGTATTGAAAGCTACCAGGGTTTTTGTTAATATGCCTGTATCTGAGGTTGCATCATTTAGAGAAGGGTAAATTTGTGTTCATTTTTCTTTGGGTTACATGGTGTTGTGAACTTTTGTCAGTCTCTATTAGTGTTATTTGGTTTGATTTATGTGTTCCATCTTTTGTTTGTTAAATAGGTTGTCTATTGATGGTGTTGATTGTTCTCAGTCTGTTCCTCTTATTGGTAGTCGTACTAGGCCTTCATATGAAGAAGATTTTTTGTTGAAATATCCAAAGATAGATCTTGCTTATTTGACTCAAGTTACCGAGGATGGTGTCTATGTTGTTGGCGGTGTGATCCACAATTTGGTTGAGTCCGATGATTGGTGGTATCCTGCTTATAAGTGCGATAGAAGTGTAACTTCTGATTCTGGTGCATATTATTGCAAGTTGTGTGTGAAGCATGTTTTTAAGATGGTGCCAAGGTTGGTTATTACGTTGGTTGATCGCTTGGTTTTAATTGGCCCGTGTAGTGTATGTTTCTCAGTATATCTCTTTTTCTACTATAGGTTTAGGGTAAAGATGGTGGTCGCTGATAAATATGCAGAAGCTCTTTTTGTTGTTTTTGATTCTGATCTGGCGCTCTTAGTTGGGAAACAGTGTCATGAATTGGTAGAAGCATCCAAGGTGTGTATTGTTTTCCTTGCCTTTAGTCGTATTAATATTTTGTCTGCTTTGTTTGTTTTTTATTTATTATTTATAAATGTAATTATTTGAGTTTATATGTCAGGATAAAGATGCTGGATATATTCCTGCTGAAATCGCCAGTCTTGTAGGCTCCAAGCTGTTGTTCTTGGTTGAAAAAATGTCTAGCTCTCCTCTCCGTCAAGATGGATCTTTTAAACTGAAAAGAATATGCAAAGAACTTGACATAATTCAATCCTTTGAATCAGTTAGTTCTGTTTGCCGTATATTATTTTTTGGTTATATTGCTTTGTTTTTTTTATAAGTTTTGTTTTATTTGATTTCATTCTAATTTCAAGTTCTGACCGTTTCTTGCTGCAGGAATGTGGTAAATTTCATAATGACGTTAAAGGTGGGGTATGTAGTACCCCAATTTTGGACCTACAAATCCAGATAACTTCTTTATGCATCATACAAAAAATAATATACCAAAAATATATATTTTATTTTATATGCTCTTATTCATTATTTTTAATGCATTTTATCCTTCTTTTGTTGCATCATATTTTCTTAAGCATCCTTTTACAAGAAAATATATAATAATAAATAAATACATAATAGTCTAGACATTCTTTTATTTTCCTTCTATATATAAAGATAAATATAATGATAATAATAATAATTTTCATGCATAGTTTATTTTATTCCTTCTACAAAATATTTTAGTTTTAAATCTTTTCTACTCATTTTATTTAGTTTTTAATTTTAATTACCCTTTTAATTAGCGTAAAAGTCAAAGAACGTCAAAAATAGTATTTTTATCACTTTATCTCAATTTCATTATTTTTATTATCATATACTTTAAAATACTAAGAAAATTTGCATTTTATTATATTTTATTTCAATTATTTCTTTATTTTCAATTTTATCTCAAAGTTTATCCAAAATAGCAAAAATTTTATCTTATCTCTTTTTATCCCTTTTCTTTTTTAAATTTAAATCAAAAATAGTTTTTACAATTCATAACCATCATATTCTACATAGACCAATCCCAACCCTCCATTCCATCTCATCTTATCACACACCTTTTTTTCATTTTCCAAAATAAATCAAAATTACCCTTTTTTTTATCATTTTACTAAAAAACCTATCATTTTATCACAAATCCAAAAACACCCTTTACCATAATCTATCTCTATAAATAGAGCATTTAATGCAAGAGAGTGACTCATTCACATCTCCCACAAAAAACCCTAAATCTGCCTCCCCTCCTCAAAATCAGATCAAAAAAAAAAACAAAAGAAAAAAAATCAAAAAAGAAAAATTAGAAAAATGAAGAAGAACGAACTGTTCTTCACTTCTTCATAACCCATTTTTTCCAGAAACTACACTCAAACCCCTCGGTCACTCTCTCAAATCTCACCAAACCATCAAAATTCTTTCAAATCCACTCAAATCTTGAACGAAACCGTTCCCTGCCTTTGATATTATCTCCAGATCTCACAAATAACAAAAAAAAAACACTTCCGATTTGGCCAAGAGACAAATTCGTTTCCGGACCCATTTTCAAAAGGTAGTAACTCCGATCAATTGTAACCTCTGTTTGTTTGATTTTGGACTTTGTTCACTGCGATTCGAGTCTCTCTATACTCGCAATCGGATTTATAATCGGTTTCATACCTTGTTTTTTCCAAATCTCGTTTAGTGTTTTCCGTTTTACACGTTTTCGATCTCGTCGGAGATAGCTTCGATTGGAGTCTCCTGGACCATAACTGAAGAATTCGTTTACGAATTCGGAATCAGTAGGATGAGACGATGAAAATCGATTGTTCATTCACGTTTTTCTGTTCTGATTCCTTGCGTTGTTTTGTTGGCTTTGTTTCGAAAACGCGATGAAGATTTGAGCCAGTTTAATAGTCTCACTGTGAAATCGATCAGAAGATTCAGGATCAGTGAGACAAGGCAAAGCAAATCGAGCGTCCGTTTGTGATTCCTGATGATGTATTGTTGATTTTTGTTCATGAAGCTTTTACTGTTATTCTGAGTTTCTATTTGCGTGTTTATGCCTTCTGATGAGAACATAAATTAAGACCCATGACATACACCCTCTTTTTTTTCCAGCTTTAATCAGAACCACATGATCTGATGATGCGATCTGGGACGTTCATGTCCCAGTGAACCATAGCTGTCTGATCATTCTTGATCAGATCAGACGGCAAGGATTGGTGTGAGCAGACTGGATCTATGCACACACACACATGGGATTACTGGGTCGGATTTGGTTCAACCCATGGATCAGATCCGACCCGGACCGACCCAGACAGCAATAGTGGACCTCTTAGTTAGGCCCAAACAATTCTTCCTCTATTCACACCCCCTTTTTTTTCTGGTTCATTTACTTTATTCTACACTTCTGCTATTTGCACCCCCTGTTCATTTCACTTCATTTTTTTTTTCAGCGATGCTTGTCTTTTCTACTTACATTAATACTTAAGTTTTTTTTTATCATTATTATTTTCATGTCTATTATTCTAATTCCTTATTATTTATTTTATTTAATCTGCTTTATGGTACTAAACTAGTTTAATTAGTTTATTTGTTCTCATTTTTTTTATCATTATCATTATATATTGCTTGTTATGTTTGATTGTGATTGGGACTAAAATTATCGGACCTATGCAATTGGAGACGGACTTAGATTTTAGTACCTTAATTTAGGATTTTTCTTAGTTTTAATTTTAGATAGTTTTTAGGTAGTTTAGTTTATGTTTTTCTTACTCCGTCTATAATTCCCTTTTACTTGTAATATTCGCATTGCATTAAAATGTTGCATTCATTCATGTTTATTTTATCGCAAAGCTTTTAGAATGTATTTAGGCGAAATGTAACCCCAAAGTAGAAGTAGAAAATTGCATTGCATGCATTTTATTTTTACCGCTTTCCGCAATCGCTAAAATAACCAAGTAAACGCGACTTTTCATTTCCAAAGAGATGCGCCTAGTAACTTCTCTAGATAAAATAGAAAACAACATAAAAACATCTTCTCCCCCTAAATAAAATTTCTTTAGTCCAAATACCCATTAGTCGCACGTTTAGACTTAGGTTTATTTTCAAACACTTTACTTTAATGTTATAACCTTCTTTTCTCATCTATACTCTCCACTTACACACACAACTCTCTCTAACAACTTCTCTCTCAAATTCTTACCATTTCCTCCCTCATTTTCTTAAGCACATAAAAGTAAAAAAATAAAAATAAACTAGAGGTTATCATAGGATACTATGAACGTTTAGGATGCTAATACCTTCCCTAGGCGTAACTAACCCCCGAGCTTAGAATCTCTCTTTTTAAACGGTTTTCGACACTTTCCCCTCTTTGGAAATGAAAGGTCAATGTTAGTGGTGGAAATCCCAAAATCCCCGCAACAGAAAAATGGCGACTTCACTGGGGAACTCTCTCCTTAAGAGGGTTGAACCTATCTAGTTTATGCTTATTTATTGCTTTCCTATGTGCTTAAATGATTTACTTATTATGTCATAGGATATTTGAGTGGTGAGACAAGCACAATACACCTGCTTGAGTGAACACATAAGATAGGAATTGTGGTGAAGTCATAGTGTTGTGCTTGATGTTAGGTCTTTGCATAAACACATGTGATATGGCCACGCTCGAGTGGAGGGTTTATGAAGGTGGGGTAGTTGGCACGAGTCAATTGTGTTGGCGATACCATCTTTGTAGATCCCGAGAAGCTTGGGGACCTTTTAGTTACCTTAACCCATCTTGGCCCTTAGATTGTAGCGCGGTGGCTAAAATCACGAGTCAATTTTGGTTTTAGTCGTCACGCGATGCTACGCTCAAACGAGACTTCTCCTTTGGATATTTCATTGAGCCATGAGTCAATTATGTGCGCATGGTATTCAATAGGAAAGTTGATGATGTTGGGAACTTTTTTTAGAACACTTGTTACAAATGAAAAAAAAACATAGTTCATACCTTGTGGGTGGTTTACCTTCTTGACTCCAACACTGTAATATCTTAACCAACCATGTTTGCTTATGTTTGAGCTTGTTGCATCATTACATCTCATTCATCCATGCATCCATGAAACTTTTTTACTAATCATCCTTCAAAGGACCTAAGAAGTTGTTTTTGTATCATAGATATGGATCAAAGGACAAGGAATACAAAGAACTTCACTTTCAGGAATCCAGACTTGAGGAAGTTGAGGGAGCTAGGTTCCCACATACCTTTCCGCCCCGACTTTCAACGCGAGTATGGAAAACTTATCAACATCCTTAATATTTATGTAGAAAAAGGGATTCTCAACACTCTCTTGCAGTTTTATGATCCCGTATATCACTGCTTCACGTTCAGAGATTATCAGCTTGTCCCCACTTTAGAGGAGTATGCTTATTGGACTGGTTTACCTGTGAATAACAAGCTGCCTTTCAGTGGTTTAGAAAAAGACCCCAAGACCTCAGAGATTGCAGCAGCTCTCCACTTGAATGTGTCTGAAGTACATGACAATTTGATCACAAAAGGGGGATTTCGTGGGTTGACTTCGAAGTTTCTGTTTAAGAAAGCTTTTCAGTATGTTGAGACAATGAGTTTTCCGGTTGTGGAGGCTATTTTTGCTGTTCTAGTTTATGGGTTGCTATTCTTTCCAAATATAGACGGTTTTGTTGATCTCCAAGCTATTCAAATTTACTTAATTGGGAATCCGGTTCCTACTCTACTCGGAGATGTAACGCCCCAAAAATCAGGACTTGTTATTTTATTAAATATATATGTTTATATATCAATAATTATATTATAGTTAATTTTTTTTATGAAAATTAATTTGAGTTGCTAATTGTTATTTAGAGTGTGTCTATTTATTAGTTAAAATAGATAATTAAATTAAGGAACTATTAGTAATTAGTATATGACAAGAAATAAAAATAAAAATAGGATATATAGAGGGTCCGCGTGAGAGATAATAAAGGGGGGGTGGAGAGAGGGATTCCTATCTAGAAAGGTTAGCTTGAGAAAATAAAACAATAAAATAAAATATGATATGATATGATAAGTTTTCTTGTGCTAGAAACAAATCATAATCTATCCCTTAAGTAAAGTTCTTATTTTCCCTTGGAAAGAAAGACAACCTAAAGCCTATAAATAAGCTATTAAAATCTGAAAAAAATAGGGTTAGTCTCTTTATTCATAAAAACAAGAGATATAGAGAAAGTTATAGAACGGCGAGAAGAGCTTAAGAACTCATGGGAAAAAGGGCAGAACTGAATAGCTAAACGAAAAGAAAAATTCTACAGCTTCGGATCAGAGAAAGAATTCAGAAACATAAGGTTAGGGGAAAGTCTAATATTTGGATATTGGGTGGGATAGTTTTCTTTGTGTAGTCTTTGATTCTGACGAATTGTTGATGGAAATTTTCATATTGCCGTTGCTATCAATTTTTCTTTTGTTTCTCCCTTGTTTACCGTGACCCTATGTCACTTGCCTTTTAATAACGTTTATATATATATATTGATCGAGTATCAATCATGTTCGTGTACACTGCATGGTTATGGCTCAATTTTATTATGGCTTGATTATATGATATGATACATATAGGAATAGGATTGGCTACCTTAGGGCCTTTTATACATGTACGCTAGTGATGTAGTGGGTTGTATGAATTTCTTCTTTTGACAGTAACTTATATATGTGCTGCATAATGATATACACATGAATAAGTGGTGGTCTAATTTTATAGAGAGATTATATATGCTATGAAGAGGTTGGTAGGATATTTATGATGCAAAGGATTTTAGGTTCAGTTTGTTTTATAGAGTTCTAAATTAAGATTCTATAATAAAATTTATGAATCAAATTTTAATTGAATTAAAAGGGAAAAGTTATTATTTTCTTTGTGAGAAATCAATTGTAATTGGTTTTGCAATAGTTTGATTGTTGGACCAAATGGCTGATGCATACAGTAAAGATAAACCCCTTTTTCTATGTTATTGGCTTTTCAAATAAATTTTATTTTATTTTATTATTATAATAAAGTGTAGATATTATAGAATGAATTTTGTAAAACATAGGATTAAGCTTGGGTCGGTTAGGCTATACAAAAGTGGTTTCTTGATTTAGCCAAGTAGTAACTTTTATTATCATTAGCTTTTAAAATTGTTTTTTTGAAAAACCAATCTAAGACTACATGAGTTGTTTCTACTATATTAGTCTAATTAATTAATTGTTTAGTTAGTATAATTGAAATAATATAAAGTGAGGTAGTAGTAACCACTGGAATAGGAATTCGTCATAGAAACACACCAACTTGTTTAGTGATACACTACTTTTATTTAAAGAAACATTAGTATGGGTTTCATTGTCTAAATCATTTCCTCCTCTTGTTAATTCGGTAACGGTGAATGGATTTTAGTTTTGGCTATGGTGTGGGGTATTGGTGAGTTAGAAATAATAATTTACTTTATGAATTAGTTTAGTTTTTTAAAGGTTGAATTATGTCGCGACGAATTGTTGTCGTGCAGATCTGTTGTTGCCGCATTGATTTTGTTTGATGATTTGAGAAGTTAGATTTAAGAATTTTGAATTTGAGAGCTTGATTTCAGAACTTTGAATTGAGCATTTGACTTGAGAATTTGGATTGGGAATTATGAACTTTGAGAATTTTGATTTAAGATTTATTGTTGTCGTGTTGTGGGATGTTCGAAAGTGATTTGATCGGCATTCCTAATTTGTTGTCGTGTTGTGGGATGTTCGAAAGTGATTTGATCGGCATTCCTAATTTGTTGTCGTGTTGTGGGATGTTCGAAAGTGATTTGATCGGCATTCCTAATTTGTTGTTGTGTTGTGGGATGTTCGAAAGTGATTTGATCGGCATTCCTAATTTGTTGTCGTGTTGTGGAATGTTCGAAAGTGATTTGATCGGCATTCCTAATTTGTTGTCGGGTTGTGGGATGTTCGAAAGTGATTTGATCGGCATTCCAAATTTGTTGTCGTGTTGAGAAGTGTTTTCAGGAATATAACTCTGACCCTCGACCCATGGTACCACATGCATTTAGAGAGTCTTAGATTTCATATTAACATATACATTTGTGATTTAATTGTGAGAGTTGATTTTAGTTTTGTCTTTCTTTGCTATTTTGCCCATCATCGGTTCTTATTATTTTTGTTTTTAGTTTACTCCTGTTCCTTGTATTTATTTATTAGATGTTTTCATCAATATTCATTCCTAGTCGGTGAATATTATAATATTAGTACTCACCCCCGTTCTGCTGGCTTTGCCCTACGACTTGCAATCGTAGATTTTCAGGTAGAAGACGAGTCTTAAGGCTTTTTGGACCGTTGGAATCTTAGTTTGTGCTCAAAGTTCGCATTAGTCGTTTTCTCTGATATCTGTAACATGGGGGAAATCATATCTACTTATTTTAGTCTTTTTAATCATGAAATAATTTTTATCTAAAAGATTTTGGATGTATCATTTAAATTATCATTACTTCTTTGCTTTTCAGGCGATTAGACTTTTACTTTAATTTTTGATTAAATGAAGTTTATTATTCAAACTATTTTTACACACTATTTAATATGTTATTTAATTCATTAGTTTTGCATAAGTTTAATTTTGTTTCATTCCGCTGCGAGTTTTTGAATAAAAAGAGAATTGAGTCTTAATTTTTGCAAGTGACACTCTTAAAAAGAAAAATAATTACCTTTTAATTAAAAAAAAATTGATTGGGAAATGAGGGTGTTACAGGAGACACCTATCATGCTATGCACACGGTCACTAAAAAAGGAGGAGGACTTGTCCCATGCTGTGCACAATTACTCTACAAATGGTATGACAGTCATCTGCCTCAAGGTAGCGCGTTCAGAGATAACAAGGATGATGTTGTTTGGTCTCGAAGAATCATGCCTCTCACTTACAAGGATATACATTGGTCTGATAGCTTTTATGATAAGGGTGTAATCATTGACAGTTGTGGAGAGTTTTCTAATGTACCTCTTATTGGTACAAAAGGAGGCATTACCTACAGTCCAACACTTGCTAGGCGCCAGTTTGCGCGTCCCATGTTAGAAGGTCCCAATAATCGTCTTCTTTCCGGTGAGTACTATGACAACGAAGATAGGGATTGGATCATGAGGCAGAGGTTTGCAAAGGCATGGAAAACAATAGTCAGAAAGGAAGGGAACCACTTGGGTAAAAGAGATGCGGTTGTTGCTCAACCCTATGTCGATTGGGTTATTGATAAAGCTTTGAGACTCAAGATGCCCTATCCTCTGGAAGCACCTATACTTCCTCCACCTTTGCAAGATGATAGCTCAGTTCCTGCATCAACCTCAGTTCCTGCACCACAACCAGTTGCTACTCCGTCTAATGCTGTGATAGTTGACCTCAGAAGATCCTTGGCGAAAATGGAAGTTGAAAGAAATAGTTGGAAGAAGAAATATCTGGCAGCCGAACCAGAGAAGGAAGGTTGGAAAAATAGACATTTATGTGAAGAAGCTGAGAGGGAGGCCTGGAAGTCAAGGTGCGGCGATCTTGAATATGAAATAGAGAGGTTGAAGGAGGAAGCGAAAGGCGGTAAGCAAATGATCGAACAATATGACACATGGCTGTTCGAGAAGACAGATGAGCTCGAAAGACTCAAAAAGCAAAGACAAAGTGGCTAAGAAACAAGTAGTACGAAGAAAGGGACCAGTAGTCTGTTTGTGTCAGTCTATGTAATGTTCAATGTTTTAATGGTTGTAATGTGTCTTTTCTATGTTTTTTTCGTTTCTCTGGTGTATTTTCTTTTTTTTTTAGCAGTTGTTATGTGTGTTCCAATCAGTTGTAATTTGTCCGTTTTATTAATGAATCAAGGTCCCTATTTTTATGATTACACTTGACTTTTAGGTCCTTTGAATATGATAACAAAAAATGTGTTACTTTCTTTTATTTGCATAAACATCTCATGCATCATTTGCATTCATATTTCGGTTTTCAAAGTTTCTGAGTCTCTCGTTCTTACAGATCCTGGCCCGACGTTCTCGTTTCAAGCCATCACGTACTTACAACACTCGTGCAAATTACAAGAAAAGAATGGAAGGACTCGAGCAAGAGAATCAGCAATTACAAGAACAGGTTACTTCTCTTCAGGCTAATGTAGCCCATCTGACTGCTTTGGTTGAATCTTTGACTATGGCGAGGCCCCCGCCTCCCCCATCACAAGCTTTGAATGTTTCTGATAACATCCCGGTTTCTGTTCCATTGTTCTATGTTAGCCAGCCAATGTCTACTGCACCAATGCGTTTCCAATGGGGTATGCCTCTTAATTTTGGTCAAGGATCTCAGCAGAATCTTCTCAATACTCAGTTTCAGGGTAGTGCTATTCTGCAGGTTACAGTTTCTCTTCCACAGACTGCAATGATTGTTGCTCCCCTCACCATGAACACTATGCCATTAATGGGGGACACTATCTATCATGTTGACCCAACTGAAAGCGTGATATCTTTTGGTCATAATGATGAAGTTCAGAATCAGTTTGATGAAATCCAGCGAGAACTTCGTGCGCTCCGTGGTAAAGAATTATTTGGAAAGAGTGGTCGTGATATGTGTTTAGTTCCTGATGTTGATCTACCACCTAAATTCAAAGTTCCTGACTTTGAAAAATACAAGGGAGATTCTTGCCCACAAAGTCATTTGATCATGTATGCAAGAAAGATGGCCGCTCATGCAAGAAAAGATCAGTTGTTGATTCATTGCTTTCAAGACAGCTTGACTGGTGATGCTTTGAAGTGGTATGTGAGCTTGGACCGCGAGAGGATTAAGTCTTTTACTGATGTGTGTGAACCATTCATGCAACAGTATAAGTACAATGTGGATTTAGCTCCTGACAGAGACCAACTTCGTTCTTTATCCCAAAGAGAACGAGAAAGCTTCAAAGAGTATGCCCAGAGGTGGCGTGGACTGGCTGCACAGGTTAACCCACCTTTGGATGAGAAAGAGATGACGAAGACCTTTTTGAAAACACTTGATCCGTTTTACTTTGATAGGATGGTCTCCAGTAATCACCGTGATTTTTCTGATGTGGTAGAAACTGGTGTACGTATGGAAGAAGCGATCCGAGAAGGACGTTTAGTGAAGGATGCTTTTGGTTCTGGTAGTAACAAAAGGTATGGTGCTGGTTTTGGAAAGAAGAAGGAACAAGAGGTGGGCATGGTTGCCCATGGTAGGCCAAGGGGAAATCATTTTCATCATCCTCAACATCATGTGGCTGCCATTGCAGCTCCCTTAAGTGTTAGTTATCAACGGCCACCGAATCAACCACAGAATCCGAGACCCCAGAATCAAAAGCTGTAAAATCCACCGCCGAATCAACCACAGAATCCCAATCGTACTCAAGGGCCACCACAACATGATCCCATCCTGATAAAATATGCTGATTTGTTACCTGCCCTACTCGAGGCTAATTCTGTTCAGCTCAGGCCACGCCCACCAGTACCTAATCCATTGCCATATTGGTACAGGGCTGATCGTACCTGTGCCTACCACTCAGGAGCACCAGGTCATGACATTGAGCATTGCTATATTTTGAAGAATCGGGTACAAATTCTGTTGATGAAAGGTGCTTTGAAATTCAAGGATACAAATCCAAATGTGCAGGCAAACCCACTCCCTCCTCACGGCGCTGCCAACATCAATATGGTACAAGTAGACTCAAGCTGTTATCGGGTGTTCAACATTCGCCAAATTAAAGAGTCTTTAGTTCAGATTCATGTGGACTTATGCAAAATGTCTCTGCTCCAACATAACCATGCTGCTTGTATGATTTGCCCGAGAAACCCGAGGGGATGCCAAAAAGTGAGGGATGATTTACAAACTTTGTTGAACAAGAGGGAGTTGGTCATTGCGTTCAAGAAAAAAGGGAATGAGCATTCTGATGATGAGTTCGAGTTCGATAGCAGTGATGATGATGTATTTGTGATTACGCCGGAGTTCACTGATTCTGGTTGTCTTGAGTTGACTTATAATAGTCAAGAATTTGCTGTTGAGCCTTTGGTGATATGCTTGCCTAGACCTGTGCCATATACCTCTAACAAGGCGATTCCTTATAAATATAATGCTACTATGATGAAAGGCGATAAAGAGGTTCCGATCCCTACTTTGTCATCTGTGGCGAATGTTGTTGGTTTAAGCAAGATGATGAGGAGTGGCCGTGTGTTGCCACCAGTTACTTTGAAGATGAATGATTATCCTGTGAAAGAACCCTTGATGGTGGGCAGCCCTGAGACAAATAATGAGAATGGTAACAGTTCAGGTTTGACTAAAAAGGCTGATATAGCTTATGATGTTGAGGAAGTGTTAAAGTTGATCAAAAAGAGTGAGTACAAGGTGGTTGACCAGCTGATGCAAACTCCTTCTAAGATTTCTATCTTGTCACTCTTATTGAATTCTGAAGCACATAGAGATGCTTTGATGAAAGTACTCGAACAAGCCTATGTAGACCACAATGTGACTGTTGATCGCTTTAATGGTGTTGTGGGGAATATCACTGCTTGTAACAATCTGAGTTTCAGTGATGAAGACCTTCCTGATGAGGGGAGAAGCCATAACTGCGCCCTTCATATATCAGTGAATTGCTTATCTGATGCTTTGTCCAATGTACTCATTGATACTAGTTCTTCCTTAAATGTAATGCCAAAGTCCACTCTTGATCAATTAAGTTATAAAGGTGCCCCGATGAGGCAAAGTGGGATGGTTGTCAAGGCCTTTGATGGATCAAGGAAGATGGTGATGGGAGAGGTTGACTTGCCTATTACCATTGGTCCACATACCTTTCAGATCACTTTTCAAGTTATGGATGTCAATGCTGCGTATAGTTGTTTGTTGGGTCGCCCTTGGATCCACGAGGCTGGTGCTGTTACCTCAACTTTACACCAAAAGTTGAAATTTGAAAAGAATGACAAGATTGTAACTGTGGGGGGTGAACAAGCCTTATTTGTGAGCCAATTATCATCATATTCCTGCATCAGCGTTGATATTACTGATGGAACACAATTCCAAGGGTTGGTAATTGATAAGGGGACAAGTGCCAAGAAAGAGGCAGTTTGTATGGCTTCTTTGAAAGATGCGCAACAGACGTTGCTAAGTGAATCTACCACTGGTTGGGGAAAACTGATAGAGTTAACAGACAACAAGGACAGGAAAGGTCTGGGTTTTGTCCCAAATGGTAAGGTTTCTCAATCTGATAACGTTGTTAAGCCTCTTGGTGATATGTTTAAGAGTGTCGGTTTCATTTATCCAACTGTTTCAGATATCCACGCTGTGGAAGAAGATAAGTCTGTGGAAGTTGTTGGCTATGTAGTCCATGGAGGAATTTGCCGCAATTGGAGGGCTATGGATGTTCCTTCTGTTGTTTCTCGTTCCACGTAATGATTTACCGTCGTTTTTTTCAAAATCTTTCATTCTGCCCAAGATGAAAGTATGCATGTTTTAGGGCCAATGTTTTAGAAATATAATTCCTATCGCTCTGCCCAAAGCGAAGGTAGAATAATTGTCGGGCCTTTGTTCTAAGTAAAATCATCAATAATAAAAAGTTATTTTGTTTCCACTTTATTGTGCATTTAGTTTTTCTTGCTTTTACATTTTTTCTGGAATATGGTAACACAAAAAACATAAAAACAATATCTCTTTTCAAAGATCTGCATAATGCTTATTCCTTTCAAGTTTTTCTAAATTCAAGCATAAAACATAAATTGCAGATTAATTGTTGATAAACCCGTTGAACACAATGAACCTATGCCCTCTCCCAACTTTGAATTCCCTGTGTTTGAAGCTGAAGAGGAGGATGAGGACGATATTCCTGATGAGATTACACGGTTGCTTGAACATAAAGAAAGAGCCATTCAGCCTCATGAAGAGCCTGTTGAGGTAGTTAATCTGGGTACTGAGGAAGACAAGAAAGAAATCAAGGTTGGTGCTTTATTGGATGCCAGTGTCAAAGAAAGATTGATAGAGCTTCTCAGAGAATATATGGAGGTGTTTGCTTGATCGTATCAAGATATGCCAGGGTTGGATACCAATATTGTGGAACATCACTTGCCGTTGAAGCCTGAATGTCCGCCGGTTAAGCAGAAATTGAGAAGAACACATCCTGATATGGCAGTTAAGATTAAGGAGGAGGTTCAAAAGCAGATTGATGCGGGCTTCCTGATTACATCTGAATACCCTCTTTGGTTGGCTAATATAGTACCTGTTCCGAAGAAGGATGGTAAGGTCAGAATGTGTGTTGATTACAGAGATCTGAACAAAGCCAGTCCGAAGGATGATTTCCCTTTACCTCACATTGATATGTTGGTTGACAATACTGCAAAGTTCAAAGTCTTCTCCTTTATGGATGGTTTCTCTGGTTACAATTAGATACGGATGGCTCCAAAGGATAGAGAAAAGACTTCCTTCATTACTCCATGGGGGACTTTCTGTTACAAAGTTATGCCGTTCGGTTTAAAGAATGCTGGCGCTACATATCAAAGGGCAATGACTACTCTGCTTCATGATATGATGCACAAAGAGATTGAAGTCTATGTTGATGATATGATTGCCAAGTCTAATAATGAAGAGGAACGTGTTGATCATCTTTTGAAGTTGTTCAAACGATTGAAGAAATACAAGCTTCGTCTGAATCCTAATAAGTGTACTTTCGGTGTTCGATCCGGAAAACTCTTGGGGTTTGTGGTTAGTCAGAAAGGTATTGAAGTGGATCCTAACAAAGTGAAGGCCATTCGAGATATGCCTGCACCAAGAACCGAAAAGCAAGTAAGAGGGTTCCTCGGTCGGTTGAATTACATTTCCAGATTTATTTCTCACATGACTGCCACATGTGGACCAATTTTCAAGCTTCTTCGAAAGGACCAAGGAATAGTGTGGACGGAAGACTGCCAGAAAGCTTTCGACAGTATCAAAGAGTATCTGTTGGAACCTCCTATTCTGATTCCCCCTGTTGAAGGTAGACCGTTGATTATGTATTTAACTGTGTTAGCAGATTCTATGGGTTGCGTGCTTGGGCAACAAGACGAGACTGGTAAGAAAGAACATGTTATTTATTACTTGAGCAAGAAGTTTACAGATTGTGAATCCCGTTATTCCATGCTTGAAAAGACTTGTTGTGCCTTGGCTTGGGCTGCTAAACGTCTCCGACAGTATATGATTAATCACACTACTTGGTTGATATCTAAAATGGATCCAATCAAGTACCTTTTTGAGAAGCCCGCCTTGACAGGAAGGATTGCACGTTGGCAGATGTTGCTATCTGAGTATGACATTGAATACCGTACTCATAAAGCAATAAAAGGAAGTATTTTTGCTGATCATTTGGCCCACCAACCAATCGATGACTACCAGTCTATCAAGTTTGATTTCCCTGACGAGGATGTCATGTATTTAAAGATGAAAGATTGTGATGACACTACAAGAAAAAAGACGATTAGCGGCAGTTTTTTAAGGGGATAGCGGCGGTTTTGAACCGCCGGTACACATATTTGTGGCGGTTTAAACAGTGCCGCACAACCATGTGGCGAAATCGTGTTTAGCGGCGGTTTTTGAAACCGCCAGACAGACTGCCGCAGCATTTTTAGCGGCGGTTTGAACCGCCGCAATAATAAAAACGCAAAACACAAACATATAGTGGCAGTTATAAACCGTCGGTAATGTTAAAAAATATATAAAGTTGAGATCATGATTTTGCGGCGGTTTTGAACCGCCCCTATATAATTTTATTGTTTTTTTTTCTGCAATTTTTTTTACCTATTTTTTTGCCCTATTTTTTTAAATCATTCTAATGCTGAATTATTAAATTAATTCATGAATAAACAATTGGAATAATATAAATGCTTTAGAAAGAAAAAAAAAGGCATAAATAAACATAATACAATCCATTTACATACCAAAAAAATATAATACAATCGATTTGATTATAAATAATTTTTTTTTTTTAGAAACAGCTAAAGCAATATATATTAGCACATTAGATTACTAAAACAACTGGAACCTCTTGTATGATAGGAACTCTCTCCTCCAATATTTTTTTATCCTCCCGCTCCTTTTCAAGAAGTGATTTGGTTTCTTTGAACTGGTGTTTCATCTCTTGCAAAGCTGACTGTAATCTTGCATTTTCTTTTACTTTGCTTCTTCCATGTCCACCTATATTTTAGTATTAGAATTTAGAAGTTTATGGCAAGGTTAGATACTAAATTCATAAAGGAGAGAGATACTAAATTTTATATTTTCACTTCCTTACATATTTATCAGAAAAAACAGATAAAATAACTCTTTTATTAATTACACAAATCAATGTCATTCCACTACAATATTATACTGAAATTGGAGTGGTTAATATATACTGCTGGAAACTTTCCATGGTTAAATGAAGTCAGTTAGCAGTTAGTACTAGCAAAATCAGTCATTTACCCTTAAACGTTTTTCCAACTGCAACCTTAATGTAAGGTCTTCTACTTGTTTTTCAAGCTTGTTTTTGGCAACCTGGAGAGCCCCTGTTTCTCTTGCAGCCTATAACCAAAAAAGAGAAAATCTCAATCACTAAATGAAAGAAGCAAAAGAGGTCAATCATCAAAGCACAGTCAATTAGTCATAAGATTTAATAGTATGATACAATGATCACCGAGTAATGGAATACATTAACTGTATGTTCAGACTTCAGAGCATAAGTAACTTTCCTCTTTGTAAACTTTTTATAAATCCTCCTATTTCGTAACTAGGACTCAAACAAAAAGTATCTAGTAGAGGTGAAAAGCATCACATATATGTGGACCAATATAGACTGGAGCATTATTGGTTACAGAGATAGAGTCACAGACTAGTGATATGATATTTATAACTCACAATTTTACTAAAAGCATATATTTATTGACGGATTCAAAGGATTAACAGGTTAAAAAAAGGTGTTAACCATTTTGAGTTTCCGCAGTTCTCGCTTGGCAACTTTTCCTCTCCATGCACATTGTGTTGCAATTGCTACCTTCTTTAATTTTGTGAAATGAAGCCGTGCCAAGTATTTCCTGCAGTGGCTCTGCAAGACACAAATTCATCAGATTTGTAGAAGTTTTTAAACCAAAAGAAATAAACTAAGTGCAGCAATAATAATTTTGTAGACGATGTATGAACAACAATAACAGTAAAAATATTTAAACTATATTATAATGACAGCTCTTCAAAATATCCCCTACCTGAATGACAATTGTTGCATTATTCCTCCTTCTAAAGTGTAGCTCAAGCCTAGCAACCATCCCCCGCATACCAGTCTGGATAGAGACAGCAGAGGCATACAATTCTTTGTATGCCTTCCTGGCAATATGCATGCGGAAATACCTTTGAATAAGAAGACTAGAAGCCTCCCGTTGCATTCCCTCGAAAACTTGCCGAGCAAGTTGTCCTGCAATCAGTACAAAGCAACCATCAGACTTCAAAGGTCTAATTTATTCCCAGCTTGAATCTGCACAGCTGACAAACGAAGCGAAATGAAACTTTGACGAGCCAAATAGGAGCGAACTTTTCTCTGAATAACATTTGCTGACTTTCCTTTCCTAAGATCTCACTTCTACGGGTATCTAGTTCTACCATTTGACCAGCTTGAAGGCAAGATGAGCAAAACAATAACTGTTCTAACATAACAAGAGGATAGGACATCCAATTGTTTGACTTGAGATATGTAAAGGAGATGGAAATGAAATGAACATAAACAATAAAAGCAAAGCAAAATCAAACCATGCAATTCCCATTTATCAAACTTCACTAGCCATATATCCAAACTTATTTGTGTAACCAATACATTATCCACCCATATCTTAAACTGTTTCCCCTGTTTGTCGCCATATATCTCTCTGAAAATATTTACATGCTCCTTAATAGTATGGTCTGCACCCGAAGGGTGGATAAAAATAGCAGTTGGATGCTGCATATTAAAACAAAATAGTTTAGACACTTCTCGAGAAGTAAACAATTACATAAAGACTTGAAAAAAGATCATGTGCGACTGATTTAGTTGAATAATAAAGCATTGATATCAAGAAACAATAAAACGAGACGGGAAACACTAAATAATTATGTGGGAAGGTCATAAAATTTAGCTTTTAGGCAAATTTTAATCAATTTTAGTGCATATAAATCATGGAAATGTAGAATAGCCAAATATATGTGGCAAGAATGTCAAATATATAACAAAATGTAGAATAGCCAATTAGCCATGTAAACTAATGATAAAACTTAATATATGTTGAAAGATATTCTTGAAAAGAGAAGTGTATGCCAAAAACAAGATATTATTCATCAACAACTTGTAGAAACCAAAGTAGAAAAATCTTACCAAAGCAAAATGAGCTATTTACCTAAAGCTTTCACTCAGGCATGTAAAAACTGCACAAATTCAATGCTACCAGAGATATAGCAGATAATTTTTTTTACTAATATCAGATTTTACTTTTCAACTTCCTGTTTGCAAACTCAGAACTTGCTTGTCTATGAAACTCAAAAATAGATACAATGCACCAAAAATGATTGGTTCAGTAAAAAGTATTTTGGTCTGCATTTCAAATACCCAGTAGTTGGCCAACACATATAGAACACACAATAGGTAATCAGTAAAAGTAAGGGATATCAATCATACAGTGGCTTCCTTCAGAGCAGCAATAAGAAGCTCCGAGTTCTCAATTTCTGCACGCCTCCACTTTTCAGTTAACAAGCAAAAGTCCACTATTGCACGACCAGGAGATTCATTATCAACATTTTGTTCTTGTTCAGTAGCTGAAACATCTCTTGGGGACAGGTTTGGGCCCAAGTTAAAATGGCATATGGCTTGTATAATCCCAGATGCACAGCGCTCTGAAGCAAGCAGAATCTTGGGGTTATCTTTTGCATTTTCTGAATGCCACTGCAACAATTCCTCTTGGGCGTTGCTTACCTACACACCGAACAGAAACAGATGCAGCATGCAAGACAATCTCAATTTTAGAATAATATATAGGGGAAATGTGGTGCTGATAAACAAGTTAAACTACCAACCATGACACCATAAACTCCTGGAATGCTGAATAGCTCGGCATCATTTCCGGAGTCACCACAAACAAGAGTATTACCAGGCTGCTTTCCTTCAGTCTCAAACTTTTTAAGCAAATAGGCAAGAGCTTGACCTTTGCCAGCACCTTGTGGTAATATATCCAAATCAACTCCTCCACTATATATTATTTTAACGTCCAACTGGCCAAAAATCAGGCAATGAACTACATATAATATTTTACATTCAAAGTAAGATGTCAGAAAATCCAACATACATTTACATGATTTGCATGAAATCATTTATGAGTAAAATGGTGAATATTAATCCATTATAGCTTACCCCACGCTGTTCCAGAATCTTAGAAAGAGCCTCTGTCACTTTCTTAGCATTGTCTTTCTCTATATAAAAGCTAACTTTGTGTGCCCGTTGTTCTGTTTCTGCCTGCACTACCAATCATTCAAAGTATGAATCAAACCACTTTATTGAAGCCATTGCTACTCAAACTAGATGTGCAACAATAAAATATGTCATATAGTTAATGTCTCATTGAGTTCCCGAACCATGATTCTTATAATACAATGAAAAAGCAAATCACAGTGATCACCTACTCATAATACCTGAGGAGTAAGTTCGGGAAACTTGCTTCCTTCCTCAATGACTATGTTCTTGTCCCATTTCTAGAAAAAAGATGAGAAAAATCAGAACAATTCTTTTTGAGAGTTAGAACATTTAATAATTTCATTTAGCTGGTGATAAGAATTAAAGATAAATAGAAACAACTACAGGAGAAACCAGAGAAAAGGCAAGAACATGAATGATCAACAATAGAGGCAAAAGTAAAATTCAATTATAAACCTTAAAAATGTCCATTATACAGGAGGTAACCATTATATGTATTTCCGCCTTTTCAATCAAAAATCAAAACTAATTATAACCAAAAATATCTTCACTTATCTAAACTTCCTCAAACAGTACATCTAATTAGAGATAAATTCAGGAAAGATACTTCTTTCATATTATTATTTTTAGCATAGGATGCCTTTGCAAAAAAAAAAAAAATAGCATAGGACTCAGAGAGTTGCTTTATGTGCTCAAAGATGAATCTTCTAATTCATCTCATACAAGAGGTGTCAGAATATACGAAGCACTCATCATCCTTGCCCTTGTCCAAACAAAAACTTAATAATGTGAACAATTACTTAGAATTAAAAAACTAAAAGTTCTAGCATAAATGTTTTAATTTTTCTTTTCCTATAAATGTTTGCTTAGAAATTTGGGCTCCCAATGGTGTCTATTTTTCTAGCTTCCTCCGAGTTTTAGTTTAAAAAAACGAGAAGAAACAAGAACCGGTACATGATGAAACATAAAGGAATAAATTCAATTAATGTTGATACAGTTTCATCTCTTTTTACCAATCCAATTTTTTTTCCACATTATTCATAACATAAAAACAAACAAGTGCTATGCACGCACACACATTGTAGTGTTACAATCACAACCATAAAATATATAAGCTATAAGATTTGTTACTGTAGCTGATACATAAATATTGAAACAAACATAATAACTCAAAGCAAATCCTACAAATTAAGCTAATTAACCTAAATTAAACTAAATTGGATAAATAAATCGTGTCAAAGATTCAGACATGGAGGAGAGTGAAGAACCTGATCGACAGACTCATTGTGAGGAACGGCATATGAATTACGGATATCGACGGTTCCATCGGGAAGAACAGATCCGAGAAGCGTACCAATGACGCGTTCAGCTTGATCAGGGCGACGAACGTAGCAATCGCAGATGTTGAAAACAACAAGAGGGTGAATAGCAGCGATTCCTTCGGCGAGCCATTTGTCTTCGTCCTAGAAGTCTTTTGCGAACAAAAGCTTCAAAAATTTAATCCTACCAAAAATAACTTTTATATAATAACTTTGGTCTTTAGAAACTGAATTGAAACTAGTATAGCCTTTGTAATATTCACATTATTGATACAAAAATTCAACAATAATTAGATTCAATACAACTTTTAGAAAAGGAAAAAAAAAACCTGCAATAACACAATAGACAAGCTTAACAGATCAATTCATCACAGTTGAAAAATCAAAAAGAACAGAAACTAACAAAGTTCCAAAACAAAAATTTCGATTGAGAATAGAAATTGAGAACAAAACAGAATCTAACAGAGTTGCCGTTCATAAAAAGAGAAGAAACTTACAGAGTTTAAAAATTGCGATTGAGAATAAAATCAGTACCTGTTTGCGTTTCAGTGAGAGGGAGAGGAAACGATGTAGAACTTCAATTCGTGTTTGCGTTTCAGTGAGAGTTCAGGGTTTATGTTCGAGAGCGAGCTTCGCGGGAAAGGGAGAGTCAGATTCAGTGATGAACGAAGCCGTTGATTGAGTGAGTCAAGCGCCGGTTGAATTGAAGGTGGTGAGAAGATCGATTAGGGATTTGTGAGAAGAATAGGGATTTGTGAGCACGATGAATATTTTGAGAGAATATTGAAGAAAAAAAAAACATCGAAAAAAAAAATCCGCCAGTACAAGAAATAAACCGCCGGTCCATTAAATTAAACCGGCGGTTCTTCTAAACCTCCAAAAAACCGCCACTATTTACTTTTATTAAAAAAAAAAAAACAGTGAAACTGCCAGTACACCCAAATAAACTGCCGGTCTATTAAAATAAACCGGCGGTTCTCCTAAACCGCCAATAAACCGCCACTATTATTAATATTTTTTGTTTACCGGCGGTTTTATAAGAACTGCCGCAAATCAAGTGCCGCTATTTGGCAGATTTCTTGTAGTGTGAACCAGTGTTTGGGGAAGGCCCTGATCCTGAATCCAGATGGGGTTTGGTTTTTGATGGAGCTGTTAATGCTTATGGTAATGGAATTGGCACAGTTCTTATTGCTCCTAAGGGTAACCATATTCCGTTCACCGCTAGGTTACTTTTTGATTGCACAAACAATATAGCAGAATATGAAGCTCGCATCATGGGTATTGAAGAAGCTATTGACTTAAGAATCAAAATCCTAGATATTTATGGAGATTCAGCTCTCGTGGTTAATCAGATCAAAGGAGAATGGGAGACTCGCCACCCTGGCTTGATCCCATACAGAGATTATGCAAGACGTTTGTTGACCTTCTTTAACAAAGTGGAATTACATCATATTCCCCGTGATGAGAATCAAATGGCAGATGCTTTGGCTACTTTATCTTCCATGTTTCAAGTGAATAGATGGAATGACCTGCCTCGTGTTAACATTGCACGCCTTGAAAGACCCGCTTATGTGTTTGCAGTTGAAGAAACAATTGATGATAAACCATGGTATTATGATATCAAAAATTTTCTACAACATCAAGACTACCCTCCTGGGGCATCTAGAAAAGACAGAAGAACTTTGAAAAGGCTATCGGGTAGTTTCTTTCTGAATGGTGATGTTCTTTACAAAAGAAATTTTGACATGGTCTTACTCCGATGTGTGGATAAGCATGAAGCTGATCAGCTGATGTATGAAATACATGAAGGATATTTTGGTACTCATGCCAATGGGCATGCTATGGCCAAGAAAATGTTGAGAGCAGGTTACTACTGGTTGACAATGGAGTCTGATTGTTGTAGATATGTGAGCAAATGTCACAAATGTCAAATTTATGCTGATAAGATACATGTACCACCAACTCAGTTGAATGTTATGTCTTCTCCATGGCCTTTCTCTATGTGGGGCATTGATATTTCACCAAAAGCTTCAAATGGTCATCGTTTCATTCTAGTGGCTATTGATTATTTCACCAAATGGGTTAAAGCAGCTTCTTATGCTTATGTTACAAAACAATTGGTTGTCAGATTCATCAAGAATCAGATCATCTGCAGATACGGTATTCCGAACAGGATTATCACTGATAATGGGTCGAATTTGAACAACAAAATGATGAAAGAACTGTGTGATGAATTCAAGATTGAGCATCATAATTCTTCTCCTTACAGACCTAAGATGAATGGTGCTGTTGAAGCTGCAAACAAGAATATATCAAGAAGATTGTTCAGAAAATGGTTGTCACCTACAAAGATTGGTATGAGATGCTGCCTTTTGCTTCATACGGATATCGTACTTCAGTTCGCACATCAACTAGGGCAACTCCGTTTTCTTTGGTATATGGTACGGAAGCAGTACTCCCCGTAGAGGTTGAGATCCCGTCAATGAGAGTTTTGATGGAAGCAAAATTGACAGAGGCTGAATGGTGTCAGAACCGGTATGATCAGTTGAATTTGATTGAAGAAAAGCGCATGACTGCTTTATGTCACGGACAACTTTATCAGAACAGGATGAAACAAGCTTTTGACAGAAAAGTTCGTCCTAGAGAGTTCAAAGAAGGTGATCTTGTGCTCAAGTAGGTTTTGTCTTTTCAACCTGATGCAAGGGGCAAATGGACTCCTAATTATGAAGGCCCATATGTTGTCAAGAAAGCTTTCTCTGGTGGTGCTATGATTCTTACAAACATGGATGGTGATGAACTCCCTCGTCCAGTGAATGCAGATGCAATCAAGAAATACTTTGTCTAAAAAATAAAAAAAATAAAAAAAAAATAAAAAAATAAAAAAATAAAAAGGGTATATATAGCTCGTCAAGCTGAAAACCTGAAAGGGCGGCTTAGTCAAAACAGAGGGCGTCTTGGTGAATCGAAAACCCGAAAGGGCGATTCATACAAAAATGAGACAAAACAATATATATATACACTTCCCGGTAGATTGAAAACCTGAAAAGGCGGTCTACGCAAAAGTTAGGGAAAAAACAAGACAAAGTAACTGCATTCACTCGAGTTCAATCACTTGGGGCATAAAAAGGAGGTTAAAGAAAGCTATGATCGAAATCATCTGCACTTAGAAGTTGAAGACACAGTGGAATTCAAAAGTTGTTAGAGAGATTAGATTTATTGTGTTCAATGTACCCTTTCCGTATTAATTACCAATTCCAACTTTGTAATGATCCATGGAACCCTGCCATTGGCGGATTACTATTCTTATACATGATTTTGAGCCTCTGTCTCATTGTTTGAACCTCTCGTTTTATTCTTACAAGATTTCTTCATAATATTGATGATTGCATTTAAAATGAAAAAAGACATATCTCAAAAAATATTTCAACAAAACAAAACAAGAAAATTTCATGCGCTTTTGATTAAAATGACGGCATTTCTTTATTTTGAAACGAAATACAAAAAGAAGAGATATCCGCGGCTACTTCAATTGCGGTTAATTCTAAGGTGCAAAGGTCGATTCTAAAGGGTACATCCCAAGCGAAAGCTAATTATGTTATTTTGAGTATAACCAAGTTTCAATATAGATCGTCAGGTTAAAACGGTCATTTTTCAGAGAAGTTATCCCTTCCCCAAGAAGAGATTCTCTTGCTTCACCAACAAGCAATATATAAACCTTGTTAAGATATTTCTAGTTGTGATGCGATGTTGGCTTGTGTTTCCAGTCTCAGTTGTTCTGTCTGGTTTTGTCAGCAAATACTCACAATATTCACTACATACATACATACATTCATACATACATTCATGCATAACGTTCATACATAGAATTTACATGTTCCATAAGCATTTACATCATTCATACATTGTTACATCATGTATAGATTTCTGTTTCTTTTGTCTTGTCTATGTCTATAAAATAGAGTCGGGATGGGCATGTTGTTCTCTCCAATTGGAGTGTCAGCTTAGGCAAATAAGTGTATATCTCTCTTATTTCAAAAATTCCCCACTAGACTCCTCTCTTGTGGAAGGTGGTTGTTTCAGTTTTTCCTACAACAAAAGGAAAACCCCAGTTGAATTCATTCTTCAATTGGACACGAAGTCTTGTTTTACAGTTTCTCTCTGGTTCGCTCCCGGATTGGACATCATTTCAAAACAACAAGAAATAAGTTTTCACACAAGAAACTCCTATATTTTATCAATACATGCCACAGGTCCTCAAGTGGTTTTATCCCCAATGAAACCTTATCAATATACATTAGACCAAAAGATCACAAATATTTTCTCTCTACAAATACATACACCTATACAGTTAACCAAATTGAATCACTTTCTTGAAGTGTTTATCAGAATTACTTTCATTTCAGAGGATCATGGTTACCAGTGGGTGACATGTAGATATTGTCTTTTTTCTACAATTCGTCTCCTTGGAAGGCGGTGGACAATATTCTGAAGACGTTGTCTCTTTTCTACAACCCGTCTCTTGGTAAGGCGGTGGACAATGTTCTTGTTCTCTGCAGATATTGTCTCTTTTCTACAATCCGTCTCTTTGGAAGGCGGTGGACAATATTCTGAAGACGTTGTCTCTTTTCTACAACCTGTCTCTTGGTAAGGCGGTGGACAATGTTCTTGTTCTCTGCAGATATTGTCTCCTTTCTGCAATCCGTCTCTTTGTAAGGCGGTGGACAATGGTCTTGCGTTTTTTTATGAAATGATATTGTTTCTCTATATTGTTGTCGATCAAACAACAGTCGTTGACTTTTTCCCCAGTGGAGTTCGCTCTTCCAATAGACTTGGGGCACATCTTGTTATTTTCAGTCGGGCCATGTTATGTTTTTCCCCTGTGGAGTCTTAGCTATGTTTACTTCTTCATCTGTCTTTTACAACATTTATACAAAATTCAAAAAAAATTCATCATCTGCATTTTTGCATTCATATTTACAGCATAAGCATTGTTAGAGGATTTTAGGTCCAAAAATGATGCACATTTTATATTTAAGTCTCTTCAATCCAGTCTAAACAAAGATTTCAATCTTCATTTCTCCGATTGAAGAAACTTAAATAGGGGCAGCTGTAGTACCCCAATTTTGGACCTACAAATCCAGATAACTTCTTTATGCATCATACAAAAAATAATATACCAAAAATATATATTTTATTTTATATGCTCTTATTCATTATTTTTAATGCATTTTATCCTTCTTTTGTTGCATCATATTTTCTTAAGCATCCTTTTACAAAAAAATATATAATAATAAATAAATACATAATAGTCTAGACATTCTTTTATTTTCCTTCTATATATAAAGATAAATATAATGATAATAATAATAATTTTCATGCATAGTTTATTTTATTCCTTCTACAAAATATTTTAGTTTTAAATCTTTTCTACTCATTTTATTTAGTTTTTAATTTTAATTACCCTTTTAATTAGCGTAAAAGTCAAAGAACGTCAAAAATAGTATTTTTATCGCTTTATCTCAATTTCATTATTTTTATTATAATATACTTTAAAATACTAAGAAAATTTGTATTTTATTATATTTTATTTCAATTATTTCTTTATTTTCAATTTTATCTCAAAGTTTACCCAAAATAGCAAAATTTTATCTTATCTCTTTTTATCCCTTTTCTTTTTTAAATTTAAATCAAAAATAGTTTTTACAAATCATAACCATCATATTCTACATAGACCAATCCCAACCCTCCATTCCATCTCATCTTATCACAAATCTTTTTTTCATTTTCCAAAATAAATCAAAATTATCCTTTTTTTTATCATTTTACTAAAAAACCTATCATTTTATCACAAATCCAAAAACACCATTTACCCTAATCTATATCTATAAATAGAGCATTTAATGCAAGAGAGTGACTCATTCACATCTCCCACAAAAGACCCTAAATCTGCCTCCCCTCCTCAAAATCAGATCAAAACAAAAAACAAAAAAAAAATCAAAAAAGAAAAATTAGAAAAATGAAGAAGAAAGAACTGTTCTTCACTTCTTCATAACCCATTTTTTCCAGAAACTACACTCAAACCCCTCGGTCACTCTCTCAAATCTCACCAAACCATCAAAATTCCTTCAAATCCACTCAAATCTTGAACGAAACCGTTCCCTGCCTTTGATATTATCTCCAGATCTCACAAATAACAAAAAAAAACGCTTCCGATTTGGCCAAGAGACAAATTCGTTTCCAAACCCATTTTCAAAAGGTAGTAACTCCGATCAATTGTAACCTCTGTTTGTTTGATTTTGGACTTTGTTCACTGCGATTCGAGTCTCTCTATACTCACAATCGGATTTATAATCGGTTTCATACCTTTTTTTTCCAAATCTCGTTTAGTTTTTTCCGTTTTACACGTTTTCGATCTCGTCGGAAATAGCTTCAATTGGAGTCTCCTAGACCATAACTGAAGAATTCGTTTACGAATTCGGAATCAGTAGAATGAGACGATGAAAATCGATTGTTCATTCACGTTTTTCTGTTCTGATTCCTTGCGTTGTTTTGTTGGCTTTGTTTCGAAAACACGATGAAGATTTGAGCCAGTTTAATAGTCTCACTGTGAAATCGATCAGAAGATTCAGGATCAGTGAGACAAGGCAAAGCAAATCGAGCGTCCGTTTGTGATTCCAGATGATGTATTGGTTATTTTTGTTCATGAAGCTTTTACTGTTATTCTGAGTTTCTATTTGCGTGTTTATGCCTTCTGATGAGAACAAAAATTAAGACCCATGACATACACCCTCTTTTTTTTCAGCTTTAATCAGAACCACATGATCTGATGATGCGATCTGGGACGTTCATGTCCCAGTGAACCATAGCTGTCTGATCATTCTTGATCAGATCAGACGGCAAGGATTGGTGTGAGCAGACTGGATCTATGCACACACACACATGGGATTACTGGGTCGGATTTGGTTCAACCCATGGATCAGATCCGACCCGGACCGACCCAGACAGCAATAGTGGACCTCTTAGTTAGGCCCAAACAATTCTTCCTCTATTCACACCCCTTTTTTTTTTCTGGTTCATTTACTTTATTCTACACTTCTGCTATTTGCACCCCCTGTTCATTTCACTTCATTTTTTTTTTTCAGCGCTGCTTGTCTTTTCTACTTACATTAATACTTCAGTTTTTTTTATCATTATTATTTTCATGTCTATTATTCTAATTCCTCATTATTTATTTTATTTAATTTGCTTTATGGTACTAAACTAGTTTAATTAGTTTATTTGTTCTCATTTTTTTTTATCATTATCATTATATATTGCTTGTTATGTTTGATTGTGATTGGGACTAAAATTATCGGACCTATGCAATTGGAGACGGACTTAGATTTTAGTACCTTAATTTAGGATTTTTCTTAGTTTTAATTTTAGATAGTTTTTAGGTAGTTTAGTTTATGTTTTTCTTACTCCGTCTATAATTCCCTTTTACTTGTAATATTCGCATTGCATTAAAATGTTGCATTCATTCATGTTTATTTTATCGCAAAGCTTTTAAAATGTATTTAGGCGAAATGTAACCCCAAAGAGGAAGAAGAAAATTGCATTGCATGCATTTTATTTTTACCGCTTTCCGCAATCGCTAAAATAACCAAGTAAACGCGACTTTTCATTTCCAAAGAGATGCGCCTAATAACTTCTCTAGATAAAATAGAAAACAACATAAAAACATCTTCTCCCCCTAAATAAAATTTCTTTAGTCCAAATACCCATTAGTCGCACGTTTAGACTTAGGTTTATTTTCAAACACTTTACTTTAATGTTATAACCTTCTTTTCTCATCTATACTCTCCACTTACACACACAACTCTCTCTAACAACTTCTCTCTCAAATTCTTACCATTTCCTCCCTCATTTTCTTAAGCACATAAAAGTAAAAAAATAAAAATAAACTAGAGGTTATCATAGGATACTATGAACGTTTAGGATGCTAATACCTTTCCTAGGCGTAACTAACCCTCGAGCTTAGAATCTCTCTTTTTAAACGGTTTTCGACACTTTCCCCTCTTTGGAAATGAAAGGTCAATGTTAGTGGTGGAAATCCTAAAATCCCCGCAACAGGGTTGTTTTGGTTGATGGTATAGTTGATCGTAAAGGTGTTGACAGTGACATTGTTGAAAGTGTGGCTGACCGTGAGGATGTTGTTGAGAATTGTCCTGATTCTGGTTTTGTTGATGTGCGTGATCGCCGGTTTGATTTAGTATTTTTTGTGTATTTACTTATATGTTATATTTTTCGTTTTTTCACGGAGTTTATTTTGTCTGGACGTGATTGATGTGATAACAGGCTTGCATTTCTAAGGCTGCTGAAGTGGTGATCAGTTTGGGCGACGATTGTGGTCTTGCTGACGGATCTATTGTTGGCGTGTCCGGACCTGTACCCGATGAACAGCTTGATTCCCCAAAAACAAAATTATATACCGCTTTCTCTGATTGTCTTGAAGTTGGTCCAAGCAAAAATCGAAGACTTAAGAAAGTTGCCAAAAAATGACTTCCTGATTGTTTTTTAATAGTTAATAGTTAATAGTATAAAAATTATAACATGGCACTTTTAATTGAGATAATTATAACAATTATAATTAATAATATAAAAATAAAAATTGTAGAAATAAAAAATTATGACATGGATGTACCAAAAAAAATTATGACATGGCACTTTTTTAATCCAGTCAGCATTGTCACGTCAGCGTCAGAAGTGCCAAATCATTAAAATGAGAGGGGGACTAAGAAAAAGAGTTGACTTTCAAACTTAAGGGACCAAAAAGTTGATTTTGAAAAAAGGGGGACCAAAAATTTAAAACTTTGAAACTTGGGGGACTAAAAGTGCATTTAAGCCAATATTTTATGAAAATCTTCTCTTTTTTTTGTAGAGAAACAATTAAACAAATTATTTGCTTATGTGTCATTCATTTAGAGTTTCTCTAAGATTTTTTTTTTAATTTTGTAGCCTAATTCAATTTTTATAACTAGTATGTTAGCCCGTGCCGTGCACGAGATTATTTTCTTTTTTAATATTATTTTTTAATTTATTATAAATTATTATTTAATTAATTCATTTTATTATTCAATAATAATTGGAGATATTATATCTTATGAGTTGTTTAAAAATAAATTGTTGGAGTAAATATATTTTTTTACAGATATTTTTTTAAATCACAAAACTCTCACATTTTTTCGCCAAAACAAAACTCACATTCAGCGAATTTTAATGTTTATTATAGATTTATTCAACTTAATTTCATCAAATTACTTTTTTTTTTAAATACAATGTAAAACAAAATATATTTTTTCATCATCTTTTCACCTTGTTTCGTAGTAATCCATATATAAATTAAAAATATACATAGAAATAGACAACCTTGCATATCACGAAACACCCACATTTTTTCGTCAACTAAATCTCATCAAACTACATGTTTTTATAAATACAGTGTAAATTAAGATATATTTTTCCATTATTCTCTCACTTTGTTTCAACTTGGTTAGTAGTAATCTAGATGTAAATTTTTAAAACAAAAAAAATTCAAATAAATAAACAACCTTGCATATCACACAACTCACACATTTTTTCGTTTCTAATCCTCATTGAAATTACAAAAAAGATAGTATCGTGTATTAATATATGGGTATAAATATTGATCATCGTGTAAATTATAAAATCAAAAAACACTCATATTAATAGGAGTGTTAATATAAGTCATATTATAAAAAATAGGTTTTCCGTATTAACATGTGTATAAATATTTAAGTTCCTATTAAAAAAAGTCTTTCGTCTCGTATTAATAAATTTCATATTAAAACATTCGTAGAAATATAATTCCGTAAAAACTATAAAAACAAAACCCCATACATGAGTATAAATATAGCTCCTGTAAAAATTACAACAAAATAGTCCTCTTATTAATATATGGGTAGAAATATAACTCTTCATAGAAATATACGTTCTTGTAAAATTACAAAAAAAAAATCTCTAGAGAGTGATCTCCCACATTCTCGTATTAATTTATGGTTTTTATTTTTAAATTACGTAGACGTTCATTTTATATTGATTTTATTTAAATATTAAAAATAATACTCTAGAGAGTGATCTCTCACTTTCCGTTATCAACAATATGATATTTTCTCTCCCGTCATCGTAGAAATTATTAAAAGAAATATAAACCTTGTATGATATTTTAATATATATATATATATATATATATATATATATATATATATATATCACGTGTAAATTAAAAAAAATATGCACTTGTATTATTATATTAGTATAAATATTTATCCTGTGTAAATTACAATAAAAGTTATATTAATATAAGTGTAAATATTTTTCATAAGCAATAAAATATCATAAATATGCTTCAAAAAAAAATTAAAAGAATATAGTTTTAGTTGTTGGTGAAACATAGATGACACACATAAACTTCGATTCATTAGAGATTGTTTCGTGAAATTTTGTTCATGAGAGAAACCTCCGTAAATATAAATCATAGATGCCACCCAACATTCTTTCATCTTGTTTCAACATATTTCACAGAAATTCACATGTAAATTTGAAGAACAACAAAAAAATACAAAGAAATAGAAATTCATGCATATTACCGAACTTCCACATTTTATTGTAAAAAAAAACTCTCACATTCAATCATCTTCCTTCATTTATTGTAGATTTATTCAACTAAATCTCATCAAACTACATTTTTTTTAAAAAAAAAATATAGTGTAAATTAAGATGTATTCTCACACTATTCTTCCATCTTGTTTCATAGTAATCCACATGTAAATTTAAAAAAAATACAAATAAACAGACAACCTTGCGTATCACAAAATTCCCACATTTTTTTCTTCGGAAAATAACTCTTTCACATTCAGTGATCTTCCTACATTTAGTGTAGATTTATTCAAGTTAATACAACCAAACTATATTTTTTAAATACAATATAAATTAAGATATTTTTTTCATCGTTATCTCACCTTTTTTTTTCAACTTGTTTCATAATAATCTACATTTAAATTTCAAGAAAAATATACAAATAAATAGCCAACTTTTTTTTTGAAGCAAATAAATAGACAACTTTGTATATCACAAAACTCCTACATTTTTTTGTCAAAAAAAAAAAATTCACATTTAGTTATCTTCCTACATTTATTATAGATTTATTCATCTGAATATAATAAAACTACTTTTTTTTGTTATATTTAAGATATCTCTTTTCCCATCATTCTCTCACCTTGTTTCAACTTGTTTCATAGTAATCCACATATATATTTCCAAAATAAAATAATAAAATAAAAAAATAGACAACGTTGAATAGTACAAAACACTTTTTTTTTGTCAAAAAAAAACTTTCATATACAGTAATGTTCCTACGTTTATTATAGATTTATTCAACTGAATCTCATAAGATTACATATTTTTATTCATTGATAAGTTTGGTGTATCACTTGTATTTCAATAAACTAATTCACCACTGTTTTTTTTGTTAGAATTAAGCGTCAAAAATTGTTCCTGGATATTGTATAACTATTTCATATAATTTTTTTTGTGATTTAGAACAATTTTCTTTAATAGAGCGTTTATGTTAAAGTTTTAGAATTGAACTACCTTTATAATAGATTTTAAAAAATATATTTATTCTAGATTTATTCAATTGAATCTCATCAAACTATATATTTTCTTATAAATGTTTATTGTAAATTTATTCAACTAAATCTCATCAAACTATAAATATTTTTAAATACAAATATATATTTAAAAATATTTCTTCGTTCTCTCACCTTCTCAATTCCACCTATTTCGTACTAAACTACAATTTCTTGATAACCTTGCATATCACAAAATCCTCACTATTTCTTTTTTGCTATAAACTAAGTGTTAAAATCGTCTCTTAATATTTTAGAAATTTTTGATATGAAAAAAATTTGAGATTTAAAATAATTACTTTTGTTATATATTAAAAAAATAAGTGATTTTGAAATTAAATAATTTAAAGATTATCTTTTAGAGATTTCACAAAAATATAGAATCTATTATGTGTTTGTTTGCCTTTATAAAAATTACTTTTTATAAAAAAAAAATCTTTAACTTGTTTGAATGCAACCATATAAAAGTAATTTTGTATTTGTCAATTTAGAAAGAAAGAAAGAAAAAAGATCAAATTAAGAAGGTGTATTTTTGCACCTTATATTCTTATAATACCTTTCTTTTTAGAATATATACCCTAATTTTAATCCACCAATAAATTACATTTTTTTTTGCAGACACAGTTTCTCTTTCCTTTTTTTTGATACATTGGAAGATACACAATTTCTCTTTTAAAAAACTAAAATCATCAAATAAAAAATTGTAACAAACTTTGTACCAAAAAAAAATTGTAACAAACTTTAATTTTTTTGTGCAAAATTTATAAAGAACTTTATGTAAAAAAAAAAAAAATTTTGTTACAAAAAATTAGAAAGAAATGTATAATAGGTAAAATATAACCTAAATTGTCAAAACTGACAAATAATTAAAAACAAACATTTTTTTAAAAACGACAAATAAAAAGGAATGAAGAGAGTGTTAAAGCACATTTGAAAATAATCAAAATGTATTACCGAAAACAATATATGTCACCAAACAAATTTATGATTAATTCTATCAATGTGAGTAATAATGCATAATAATCAATGAGTGAAAACATCGGTCTATTAAAGTAAATGACAAAATTGAATAAAATTGTCAATAAAAAAAGTGCATAATAATACATTAAAATTAAACAATGAATATTTGTTGTTTGACTATCATAAATTTGTCTAATCTTTCTTAATTTATATATTGGTCCTCATATATTTGGTTGTGGATAAATCAGCTTCATCAGGGTAAGCTCTCTTAACTGATATACCATCAACTTGTCTATGACATCTAAAATAGTTCTATCTTTGACCTTCTCCTCTACTATTTCATCAAACTTTGTTATAAGATCTTGTGAATCGCACTGATAAAATATTAGAACATATAAAGTATGAATTGCATAGATAAAAATTAGAAAAATATAAAGTATGAGTTGCAATAATAAAAAATAAGAAAATATAGAGTATGAAACTTATTAGTACACAAAATTATTGATAGTATCATAGTAATAAGTCAAGAAGTACTTTGTGCCATGATCTTCTTATATATTATGTTTTTGACACGACTAATACCACGAAACACCATCATCAATATATTTGATTTCAACCAGGATTATAAACATTGATTCATACAATTTATTCAGTGATATTTGTCAAAGTGTTTTAGTAAAAGAAATAATAATAATAATAATAATAATAATAATAGTAATAATAATAATAATAATAATAATAATAATAATAATAATAATAATAATAACAATAATAATAATAAAATACCCATAAATTGTAAAAGGAAATTGTCTTACTTGTTGACATTCTAGAAGTGTCTCAATATTTTTCATAGGTGTGATTTTAAGTAGATCGTGATGGAAAACCTTGGAGATGAGCTGAAACTTGTATAAAAGAATCATTCTTTTCATAAACTCTAAAAAAAATTGAAAGGAAAAATTAATAAACAATTACATATATGCATAACTGAAAATTTCTTAAATGTAATTTATAATTGATATAATAATAGAATCATACATCAATTTTAACGTCGCATCTTCGAGAAATCTAAATTAAACATGTAAAAAAATATTAAAAAAAATCACATCTGTGAGAAAACTGAATTTTAATCATATAGGGTAACTAACTATTATGTTTTGAACATGAATTTACCATTGAGGTAACTTTGACAAAATAAAGTTCCAAATCCATGATAGTGAGATGCTAATGCTATGTTAAATTTAATCATTTTGCAATATATAAAAGCAGCTAATAGTATGTATATAAAGAAATTGATAAAGATTATAGACAGATACTTACTTTCGTCAATGGGCTTCCGAGATAGAGTTGGTTCAAAGCTTCGATAAAAGAAGAAGATTGTTATCTTGCATTACTTCAAGGAACCAAAAACAACTTAATACATAGACCTTGATAACTTGATTATCAATAAATTCATTCTCAATTTAAAATGTGCCTAGAAACATAAATCTTACACTGATCAAATAAAGTATATCGGTAGTTTGGTGCAGAGCCAAATAATAGCAGTTGGACTGCCTCTGCATCTCTTGTCATTGATATTGATGCTGAAGCTTTTAGATTCTGTGTGTCTAGCAGAATACCAGCAAGCTGCAAAGTAATATATAAGCATAGCGTAATCTTATTCTAAATTGTACAAAAATTAAAGTACTTATCTAGAAATTAAGTAGGGATACAACGAATCTATTTACCAATAGTTTCTTCAAGACAGAGTTCTAAAGTAGATCATATACATCCTCACAGTAACTATCAGTAAGAACGGTGCACTGAGATTTGGATTAAACATGAGTCACGAACAGTCTAAACTGATGTTTAAATTCTTTAATCATGAATATCATGTGTTTCTCACGATGAATGTGTTTTCTATATATAGTTAAATTATATTCGGACTTGTTATGCTAAAGTGGAAACAAATTAAGTTGTTGTTATTCGTAGAATATTATTTTTTGTTGTTATCCATAATTTTTATTTTAATTGCTTAAGTTAATTAAAAAAAATTTAGAATTTTTTTTTAGTGAAATTCTAATTGAATAACACTTAAGCAAATTTTCTTAAGAATGGATGAGAGAGCTCCGTGAACCTATCGTAATGTATATAATAGAGATATCTTATGAAAATCTTTTTTTTTTTTGTAGAGCTTTTTCTTTAGCCTAAAGTATATTAAAACTAAAATTATAGATAACAACAAAAAGAGAACATTTAACGGATAACAACTACTTTGTTTTCTTCGTCAAAAAACTACTTTGTTTTCATCTATATATAGAAAACGCATTCACAGAATTTCACAGACCCTAGAGACGTGTATACTGATACATATGATGTCAATTATTTGTGTCGTAAGTTTATATCTATTTTTATGATCATCAATATCAATATATATATATATATATATATATATATATATATATTTATGAGTATATTCTTCATTCACTGGAACGATTTTAAAACTACCTTTTATTGTGCAAATCTTATGGGCTTCTTTGTAGTATAGTATTAGCATGTAGCATTCAAAACAGTTGTTGATGATCATAATCTGATTGAACAATGGAAAGAACTAGGACAATTTAAAGTAGTACATACTCACTACATGACCTATAAGAACTATTTATATAAAATTGTGTATCATATTGTACCACCTAGCGTGTCAAATTGAGAGTTAATTGTGTTGACGTCAAGTCACAATTCAATTATGATATAATAAGGCAGGTAACATAATTCAATTTTAAAATAATTTTTTTCATAATCTTACCCGCATAACTTATTGATTTGTCTCTTTACGTTCTTTTGTTCACAAAGTCTTATTATAAAGTTTCATGAATAGAAGAGGAGAAGGTCAAAGTTAACACGGCTATAGATGTCTATACATATGCTCACATAAAGTTAATGGTGTATCAGTTAAGAGAACTTGCTTTGATGGAGCTGATTTACAAACAATCAAATATATGAAGACCAATGTTAAAACTGAGAAAGACTAGACACTTTCAATTATATGATTGTCATACAACAATTTTTTCATTGTTTACTTTTTATGTTTTATTATGCACTACTTAAATTGACAATTTTATCCAATTTTTTCATTTAGTTCAATAGTTCGATTTTACACTACTCTATTGATATAATTAATCATATTTGTTTGGTGAGATTTTTTTAGGTAATACATTTTTATTGCATGCAAGGATGTCAATTTCTTAGTATTTAGTTGTTCTTAAAATTTACATGTGGATTAGTGCGAAAAAAGTTGAAACAAGAAAGTGAAAGAACGATGAAGAAAATATATATTAATTTACACTGTATTAAAAAAATGTAGTCTGATGAGATTTCAATTGAATAAATCTACAATAAAAGTAGAAATATCACCGATTTGGGTTTTTTTTTGTTGACAAAACAATGTTGTGATATTCAAGGTTATCTATGTTTTTGTTTGTTTTGTTTTTTCTTGAAATTTACATGTGTATCAATACGAAAAAGTTGAAACAAGGTGAGAGAACGATTGGAAAAATATCTTAATTTATATTGTATTTAATGTATTTAAAATTAAAATTATTAGTCTAATGAGATTCGGTTGAATAAATCCACAATAAATAGTAGGAAGATTACCGAATGTGGTAGTTTTTTTTTTGGCAAAATAAAGGGGCAGTTTTGTGACATTAAGATGTATATTGCTTTGTTATTTTTTTTTTAAAATTTACATATGGATTACTACGACAAAAGTTGAAACAATGAGAGAGAACAATGAGAAAATATATACTCCATCCGTTCCTTTTTACTTGTCGTTTTAGAAAGAAAAAAAAGGACCAAAATAAGAGAGTGTATTGCACCTTATTTTTCCTATTATGTCCCTTTTTAAAAATATATATCATATTTTAAAGACATCTTGGCTAGAAATTGGCAGGTCTCCCTCTATCACACTTACCGGGAAGGAAACGCTTGCGCCGACTTTTTAGCTAAACATGGTGCTCACAATGACATTGTCTTCTCTACCGTTGCAATCCCACCAGCTGGTTTATCTCTCTACCTCCTAGCTGATGCTAGTGGAGTATGTTTCCCTAGATAATTTTTTGTAGTTATTTTTCTGTATTTTTTATCTTTCTTATACCAAAAACCTTATATATTTCCAAAAAAATTATAATAAACTTTATTTAAACACAAACAAAATTTGTATATAATAAAAAGATTATCTTGTTTCAACAAAAACAAATTATACAGAATTTAGTCAATAAAATAAAATAGAAGGATAATATAATATACAAAATATAACCTAAATTGGCAAAACGACAAGTAAATATATAGGAACAAATATTTTTTTCTTTCCAAAATGACAAGAAAAAAGGAACGGAGGGAGTATTAATTTACACTATATTTATAAAAATGTAGTTTCATGGGATTCATATGAATAAATCTACAATAAATTTAGGAACATCACTAAATGTGAAAGTTTTTTTTTTATGAAAAATGTCGGAGTTTTGTGATATGTAAAGTTTTTATTTAGATGAAAAATTGTCAGATGTTGTTTATTTATTTATATTTGTTTTTGAAATTTACACGTGGATTGCTACAAAACAAGTCGAAACAAAAAAGGTGAGAGAACAATTGAAAAATATATATTAATTTATGTTGTATTTTATAAAAATTTAGTTTGATAAGATTTCAGTTGAATAAATCTATAATAAACTTAGGAAGATCACCGAATTTTGGGAGTGTGTTTTTTTTGTTGATAAAACAATGTTGTGATATTTAAGGTTGTCTAATTCTTTGTTTGATTTTTTCTTGAAATTTGCCCCTGGATTACTACGAAACAAGTTGAAAGAAGGTGAGAGAACGAATGTGGGCTTTTTTTGACAAAAAAAAATGAGAGTATTGTGATATTCAAGGTTGTCTATTTCTTGGTTTTTTATTATTTTTTTGTTTTTGAAATTTACATGTACATTACTAATAAACAAGTTGAAACAATATAAGAGAACAATGAGAAAATATATCTTAATTTACACTATAATTTCATGGGATTCAGATGAGTAAATCTACAATAAACGTAAGAACATCACTGAATGTGAAAGTTTTTATTTTTTTTACGACAAAATGTCAGAGTTTTGTAATATGCAAAGTTTTTTTTAGACAAAAATATGTCGGAGTTTATTTGTATTTTTTTCAAGGTTGTGATATTTATTTGCAAAAATATGCAAAGTTGTGATATGCAAGGTTGTCTATATATTTGTATTTTTTTCTTGAAGTTTACACATGGATTACTAAGTAAAAAGTTGAAACAAGAAAGTGAGAAAATAATGAAAAAATATATGTTAATCTACGATGTATTTAAGAAAAAAAAGTAGTTTGATGAAATTCTGTTGAGCGAATTTACAATAAACTTAGGAAGATCACTGAATGTGAGAGTTATTTTTTTGATGAAAAAATGTGTTAGTTTTTTTTGATATGCGATGTTGTCTCTTTCTTTATATTTTTTGTTGTTATTGAAATTTACAAGCAGATTACTACGACACAAGTTAAAACAAGATTTGAGAACTCTGGAAAAAGATATATTAATCTACACTGTATTTAAAAAAATGTAGTTCATTGAATGTGGGAGTTACTTTTTTGACGAAAAAATGTGTGAGTTTTGTGATATGCAAGGTTGTCTATTTATTTGAATTTTTTATTTTTAAAAATTTACATCTAGATTACTACTAACCAAGTTGAAACAAGGTGACACAATGATGGGAAAAATTATCTTAATCTACACTGTATTTATAAAAACATGTAGTTTGATGAGATTCAGCTGAATGAATCTACAATAAACGTAGGAAGATCATTGAATGCGAGTTTTTTATTTTGACGAAAAAATGTGGGTGTTTCGTGATATGCAATGTTGTCTATTTCTATGTATTTTTTTTTTAAATTTATATATGGATTACTACGAAATAAGTTGAAACAAGGTGAAAGGACGATGAGAAAATATATTTTATTTTACATTGTATTTAAAAAAAATGTAGTTTGATGAAATTCAGTTGAATAAATCTATAATAAACATTAAAAGTCGCTGAATGTGGACGTATTTTTTTTGACGAAAAAATGTGAGAGTTTTGTGATTTAAAAAAATTATTAAAAAAAATGATGAAATACTTAAAACCACATTTTAAGACAAAGCCTATGACCGAATTGATTGGGATTATCTTAGAGAAGTTTTACATACATTGGGTTTCTCTCAAAAATGGATTTCTTGGATTATGTTATGAGTTGAGACAGTTGATTACTCTATTATTCTCAATGGCGATACTGTTGGGCCTATTATTCTTGGAAGAGGATTGCGGCAAGGAGATCCTTTGTCTCCATATTTGTTCATCATATGTGCTGAAGGGTTGTCAGCACTTATTCGGAAGGCAGAAGGTAGAGGTGATATTCATGGAGTTAAAATATGCAGAAATGCACCTATTATTTCACATCTTCTTTTTGCAGATGACTGCTTCCTTTTCTTTCGAGCGTCTGATAATGAAGTTGTGACCATGAAGAATATTCTTAACACTTATGAAGCTGCTTCAGGCCAGACAATCAATTTAAAAAAGTCTGAAATTTATTGTAGCAGGAATGTTCCTTTAGCTGTCCAGAATTCTATTACAAATATTAAATCCAGGTAGTCTAATCACTAGACTTTTCAAAGCTAAATATTACTCAACAAGTGATTTCCTCAGCTCCAAAATCGGGCACAACCCAAGTTACGTGTGGCGAAGTATTTGGAGTGCAAAGTTCATGGTGTGTGGTGGTTATAAGTGGAGTATTGGGACTGGTAATAACATTCCAGTATGGGAGCATAGATGGATCTCTGATGGTTCAATTCTTACTAAGCCTTTGCATCTGAATTCAGCTTTACCTGATATGACTGTTTCAAATATGTTAGTATTAAATGAAAAGAAGTGGAATGCAGATCTTATTAGAACAATTTTTGATGATAGCAGCGCAGAAAAGATTCTACACACTCCTTTGATAGACTCAGTCACTAAATATAAAGTGATTTGGAGGTTTGAGAGGAATGGTATCTACTCCGTCAAGAGTGCATATCGGTATTGTATTGATGAGGCTATTGATACCACTAGTTTGCGAGTACCAGGCAACTGGTATTTAATTTGGAGATCTAAAGTCCCACCAAAAATTAAGAATTTTATGTGGCGATTATTGTAGTACCCCAATTTTGGACCTACAAATCCAATTTTGCATTTCTTGAATAAAAATATACAAAAATATTTATTCCTTTTTCATGCATTTTTTCGATCATTTTCCATATTTTATCATTTTTCTTAAATTTCCTTTTATTTCTGAATAATTCATCTTTTATTTCGTTTATTTTAAATAGTTCGTTTTTTTTAGTGTAAAAGTCCGAAATTGATAAAAAATAGTTTTTTTGGCATTTATTTTACTCTGTTTCTGAAAAATACAAAAATAGAGTTTTATTTTAAATATTTATTTTATTATCGCATTTTTATAAAAAAAATATCAAAAATAGTTTTTTTTCTTATTTTATGCACATTTTATATTTTATTACCATATATTTCAAAATATCAAAAAGATTTGCATTTTACTATATTTTACCATTTTATTTCAATTTATTTCATCTTCACAATTTTTATCTCAAAGTTTACCAAAAATAGTAAAGAGAATATCCTTTATGTTTTCTTATCCTTTTTCATTTTAAATTTAAATCAAAAATAGCTTTTTACAACTCATCACAAAAATATTCTACCTAGACCAATCATATCTCTCCACCTCATTTCATTTTCATTATAAACCATTTTCTATTTTCAAAATAAATTAAAAAATCATATCATTTTCATCTCATTACTATTTTATCCTACTCTTTTATCATTAATACTAGTCTTAGTTCCCGTGCGCATACGCACGGGCGTCGCGCTACGCGCGACTTCTTTACAATTTAACAAAATAATTTAAAATTCATGAATAGGCTTTAAGATTTATTATTAATCGCTATCTTGATTTATATCATTATGATGAATTCAAAAAAAATATTAAAATGCATACTATGTTATTATATTTTGAATGCTTATTAAGGTTCATGTATTGGAAGGTTATTTCATTATCTATACAATGACCTATTATCAAATTATAATTTATTATTCATGAAGTAGGTCAAACAAAAAATAAATTCAAAAGAAGGATACATTCATTAACATATAAACAAATTAATATAGATGATTCCCAAACCTTCCAACCAAGTAAATTTGGACATATTTTATTGCTAATAAAATATCTTCATAATTTGGAATTGTAAGATGAGTTCTTGATGAAGATATTATTAACTGCAGGCAATGAAACAATATATGATTGCAGAACAATAATCCATGATAATTTCCACATAAGCAAAATAACAAACTATATATTAAAAGTACTTAATCAGTTAATTATTTAAACACTAACTAAGGTACTTTTGTGACTCCTTAAACTAATCCATCTGCTGTAAGTCATCAAAGAAGAACTTTTGGAGCTTCCGCTTTTGGAATAAGTCTCACATAGAGAGTATCAGGAGGCGAAGATAGTGTGAAAGATAGTACATCACCCGTTTTCGGCTTGTGGTACGAAATATACTCATACCATCCTACACCAATGTATTTCTCTCTCCTGTTTCTTTTAGCAGTGATGATGTTGCACAGATAGTTGTATGAAGTATTTTGAGAGATGATAGTTATTGTTGTCCTGTTCCTAAGCGCCTTTGTGATGCAACCTTTGGGAATGTGCTGTAGCATGTTGAAATATATTGGTAGTTAAAACCTTTGATACATTTCCTTAACTATATGAATTCTTATGACATAATAACAAAACAAAATAAAGTTTGCAAAAAAATACCAAAACTTGATTTTTTTCCATGCTTGCAATTGCTTTGGTAACCTTCATGTCCCACACGTATTCTGACTCATAATCAACATCAGAATCATTTTCATTATCTGACTGCATTATAACTTGGTCAATGACCTCAGACTCCATTTGATTTCTGATGTTGTTTCTGGACAATCGAGGTCTGTAAATAAACATGCATGTCAATCTAATTGTATACCAAATCATGTAGAAATAGTTATTTACTTCTCAATGTAAGATAGCTGTATGATAATTTTAATATATTAACATCCATTAATGAGGAAATAACAACAGCATCAATGTTGGGACTACAAAAAATGATGCCAATAAATGTCTTCCATACTTTTTTAATGGATCTAACCTATACAATGATCCAATGAAACTCATAATCATATTTGAAAAAAATACATCTATGTTGATATGCTTACATTTAATATATTTAAGATTACTTTGGTGCCTCCTAAGTTTTGTTTTGGTTTAAGATTTAAATCTTCCTATGGTTGGTAAAACATAGTTGAAAATTGTTAAAAATAGGGGCAGATGAATATAAATAATTCAAAGTTGAAAAATTAGACATGATTTTACCTTGTTCTTGAAGAGGAAACCATAGTTGAATCTTGGTGAAAATGACCTTTGAGCAGCAAGTGAGAGAGACCTGTAAGAAGATATTGCTTGAAGTGGTATTCATTAAATTCACTTTGTGATACTTACCTTATCAAGTACATTTGTGGCTACAGTTGAAAGGAGTCAATATATATTGATTACCATGGGCTTACTCAACTAAGCTTTTATTGTCTTTACCTTGCAAAAGGCCCAAAGTCTGGAGTCAGACCTGCTCCTAATGTACTGTAACCATGGCTTTATTTGGGAGGTGTATCAGTAAATGAAGGGATGTAAAAGACTATTCAAATAACAGTATAATATCCCTTCACATATAATGGCCATTCATAGTATATAACTAATTATAATATATTTAAATAGTAAAAATTAACATACATTAAGAACTTCTTTTACACATACTTTAAATAATTACTGTGAACAACCTGATAGAATATGCATACATTAACCATAAGTAGTCTTAAAACATATTAAGATCCAAAATTACAAAACAAAATGATTCAATCAAGTACTGCAGCATATAATAAAAAGGAGTTCATTACAAACTTAAATATATAATCATAGATAGGATAATCAGGGACCACTTCAAAAGGTAATTTGTCATATGACCAATCTTCAAATTCATCATTTCAAAACGGGGCGATCTTTGCGTCGAATCAACTTGACATGAAGATTATTTGGAGGATTATAGATTGTGAACACAATCAAATCACCTGGTTTAGGTTTGTGGCGCCAGACATACTCATACCATCCTTTGCCGATGTATCTTTCAAAATCATTCCTCTTAGCTCTTTTGATGTATGCTGAGTGAGTGAAATTTGAATCTCTGGATCTGATACGGATCCTAGTAATGTTGTTCAAAGCTCTTGATATTTCACCTCTTGGAAAGTGCTGATCATATAACAAAAGGCAACAAATTAAGAATAATGGGAAGTTCAATAATGCAGTCCTTATTCTTATATACCAATTTAACAGAAAAAAATTTATGAAATTTACCATGACTTGGCATTTCTTTTTTCTTGCAACTGCTTGTGTAACTTCCAAGTTCCATGTGTATGGGAAATTATATACTGGTTCAGTTTCAGATTCACTGTCTGAGCTGATTATGATAGGGTGGTTTTTGTTATGCTTTCCAGTTTTGTTTTTCTTCTTTTGTAGAAATTTCCTATAAATAACAAATTACATACTTGCATTGCAGATACAATATAGTTAAAGAAAAACCTTACTTAGTTGACAACCCGCATATGGGAATTAGTAACTTTGCATGCTAATTATGAAATGCTTACTTAAATGTAAATGTCAGCGGTCAAATAAGTTAAAAGTACCTTATAAATGAATAAAAAGAACATAGACCATAATAGAAGTTTCCATATTTGTTTACTTGTAACAAATATTACAATTTCAAGTAAGTCAGGGGTTAGAGATTATTTAAGTTATAGGCTTTTACTTTGAAGGCTCATTCTTAAATTAAGGCTTCAATAGACATGCAAAGTTAACCTTTCATCAAAAATAAGTGAAAAAAAACTTGGTAATTTTGAACATGCAGAAATTCAGCCTATGTTATCTGTTCTAAATAAAAGTACTTTTTTGAGATGTATAAACATTCCATTTGCCCTAATTTTGTTACCACGATTTAACATTGATATAAAGCCATTGTGTTTCATCCAATGTCTAAATAACAAAGAGATTAAAATGCATGTTTTATAAACATTTATAAAATGATGAAACTTTGTTATTCAGTCAATTTGATTTTGTTGTTTCCAAACATAAACGGTACTTAACTGAACCAATCTGATATTATTATACACATGATGGGTAACAAAAAATGCGAAAGAAGGGGATTGGTACCTGTATGTAGCAGCATGAGTCGCCATTGAAGTGTTGTGAAAATGACCTTTCCTTGCACGTGAGAAAGACAAAGCGGAAGTACTGTTGGTCTTGAAAATTTGTTTTCTACTGGTATATTGATACGGTGAGAAAGTAAAGCGTTTAAGTGACGTGCGTATGCGATTGCCTTTGCTTGTTACCTGGGCGGTTTGCAACATTGGGCTTCTAATTTGGATCAATTCAATTTGGGCTTCTACTGGTATATTGAGTTTACCAAGGATATTTGTCATACTACTAAAAATACCTTCCTTTATATATAGACATTTTATAGCATACAAATTATTAATTGTTCATGTCATCATTTATTTGGTGAGATTTTTTTTTATTAATGTAAACTGTTAATAAGGGTATTAAATTTCAGCGATATATTAAAGCTATTTATTCGGATATTTAAACTTTGATTTCGCCTTGATAGTGTTTCGTAAATTAATGTAGATATTTTAAAAAATGTTAGTTAAAGAATTTAGTTCTTTCTTAATGATGGTGCAACTTCATGCTATAAGGGTTGGAAGATAAACACTGAACGTTTGACCTCCATATTAAACATGTGGAGTAAACGTTTGACAAACTCCCTAATTTTTTGGATCGGGTAACATTGTAAAATTATTTGACTATGTTGGTATATATACATGAAATTTCCATACTGAAGTGGTATATTAAGGTTGCTATTCAATATAATTAATATTTAATTTATTTTGACGATAAAAAATTATCTTTTAAAATTTATTAATTATCTTAATTTCATTATATTAAGACTTCGTAATTGTTTATTTTCCAAAGTCAGCTTAAAATGAATAACAAACACACAGTCGATGAATTTAGTGTTTAATTTCCAAAATGAATAAACTTTTATATAAAAAATAAAATATTATTAAGTGTTTATTTACAAATATAAATATCAATTTTGAAAACAAACACACAGTCGATGAATTTTGAAAAGTATATTTTCAGTCAATAAATTAAAAATACCTTCAAAATTTGGAATTAAAAATGATTTTTTCAGATAAATGTAATTTATGAAAATCTTATACAAATGTATATATTTTTTAACCAAAAAATATAATGTTTTTTGTTCAAAATAAAAAAAAACGGGTCCATATTCAAAAATTTGGATACAGGCTTAAGTGATTCAGGCCCAACTTCATTCAAACGGTTACAATTAAGGTTATATATTGAACTCCAAGGCTTAACCGTTATCATTCATTTCTTTTCCCCAACAACATTCATTTTCGGGTGATAACAGTTCCATGGATTCAGATTCTTCCAACAGGTATTCTTAATTTGTTGTCATTTGTTTTACTGTATTGGTTTGTGTATTTGATCTCTGTCATATACATGCAACAAATGTTTTTTTATTCAATCAATCTATTTTTCTCCATTTCATAGTGATAATGAGGGACTTGACCAACAAATCCCACCTCCTGGACTTATAGATGGTGTTAATGACGATGCTGAAGAATTAACTTGGGAAAGAAGAGTTACTGGACGTATGCTGAATAGGGTTGATGTTTTGGTGAGTATTTGTGCAACTTTCGTTTTCAAATTTGAAATTACTATTGATTTGATAACCTTATTATACATATATATGTTTCAATCTTCCTTGTAGCATCTGCCTCGAAGAACTTGTAGACTAATAAGGAGGAATCAAAGATCTGTTTTGTTGATTGAGCACGAAACCCACAATTCTTACATATGTAAACTGCACATTGATGTAAGGGATTATAATCATATGTATTTGATTCGGGGTTGGAATGACTGTTTGGTAGCAATGAACTGCATGGTTGGTCAGAGACTCCAATTCTGGATTGAAGATCGTCCTTTAAGAATTTATGTTAGAATTCTTAATTAGCATGATGTTTGTGTTGTTTAATGACATTAAGAATCTTAGTTTAAAAATTTGAATTTGAACTTGTGATGTAGTTTTACTTAAGTGTGATGTGTATCAGTTTATGTAATGAATGATTATCCTTAATATATTCTTGCTTGGTACTTTTGTTTAATTTTATCTATTGGTTTAATTGATCATATATTATGTGTTCCAGACCTGCATTGGTAATAGAGGTTTAATTTGCTATTCCCATCAGTCTGAAATAATGTTTAGAATGATGCTGGAAAAACAACTACTAAACTATGACTCCATATGATTAGTAACATCATTAAGTAATTTATTCATTACCTTAAAAAACACAAACTGGTACAATTATGTTGCATGACACTAAATGCAGAAAAATATAAAGAACTTGATGGTTTAAAGCATAACAAACATGAAACATGAGGAAAATATCCATCCCAAATCAAGCAATACGGATTCCATGGGTAAAATTACTCCTGCAGTTTGAAAACATGCACTACATTGAAACCATTTGGTGGTCCAATTTTGAACACAATCTTGTCGTCATGTTCAAAATGCATCAAGTTGCAAAACTCCTGCCATCCTACTCCAATAGCTGTAGTCTGAAATGGAACATCAGTTTTGGCAATAAAAAAAATTCTATAAACTCCATTATCACCACATAAGTTAAGGCGGGCGATGTCTAACCCCCTGATATAGTCCTCAAACTCATCAAACACATTCTGCATAAAAAATGAAACTGATAAGTTTAAGTATCAGATGTTAAAGGATAATGTTGTTTTCTGTACTCACCAAATGATCCCTTGCTATGATATCCTTGTTCAGTTGCATTTCATATCTTGCTGTACAATTTGGCCTTGTAGACCGACTGTGCCATGCAGGTATACTGTTAGTGTTTTTGATTTCATCATTGGTAACAATTCCAAATGTGCTGTTCCCATGGTACAGTATAGAGAAAAAATGTTGGTCAGTCCATCCAAAGAGATCTTTTAGTTCAGACCAACCATTTGTGATAATTGGGAAGACCACGTTTCTTTGAAATGTGACTTTGTGAACTATTTCATCATAATCTGTGAAGATCCATTCATCATCAAGATCATCCCAATTATTATGAACAAATTCTGGTTCTATTTCTCCATAGTTCTTCAAAAATACATGTGAACTACATTAGAGATGGTGTACTTTAAAATATATCCTATTTTCGATAAAATTATAAGCATGATTCATGTATGCTCTTACCTGGTCTGCAAAATAGCAGGCCGTAAAACCTGATTCTGGAACCATTCCTCTTAACTTCCAGTAATGATGATCCATTGTTCAGCCAATGAGATGAATGTTATAAAACACTAATAGAGTTGTCTATTTATAGAGTAAATATAGGGCTTAACTATTTATAAAAAGCATTCATAATAATTATAGATTAATGTTTAATGTTATTACATATTAACTCACATCATGTACTGTTTTTTATATATAATATATAGACTTTATGGTTAATATAAAAATTGCTTCCTTTATATCTGCTGAGAATCTTTGTACAATATTGAATACTCATGGTTTATATGATGTGACCTATTGATGTAAGGAATCATATGTATACAGTTCCTCATAAAATCCTCTTAATGTTATCTATAATAAGTTTATTTGGGATGGCTTTGATTAATAGGCAGTAGTTATAAAATTCTATTGATGCCTCAAATTTGGAGAAAATGAATAACGTATACATGTAAAATATTAATATGCTTGTAACCATAGTAAGGTGTACTGCCAAACATGAGTTTAACTACCTTTGTTTAATAAGATATTAATAGAGATATTAAAAGGCAATCAGGTCAGTGTGAATTGCCTATATAAGGTGTTACAATTCTTGAACTAATGAAGTCATTTAGGGTGGCTTCTGTTTGAACTCAGAATTGATTATAAACACATAAAATGGTAACTTATTTCATAGAAGGATTGACTTCGTTATTTGACAATGAGGCTAAATATACTTTTCCTATTATTCAAGTTCAATTTCATGTAATCCTTAAATATTCCCATCTCCTTTATTATGGTGTTTATGCTTTATATAATGTTGTGATTTACCAATTAATAATATACATATTTTGCAGAATTATGCTGAAGTTGAACCAACCTTTGTGCATCAGTTTCATACTGAGTTGAGGAATCGATGGTTGATTTCAACAGGTTCTGATATTGTCCATCAGCTGATATTCAACAGAAGTTTGGATAATCCTCTAATTATATCCGGTTGGGAAGCACTCAAAGCTTATGGGGGATTTCCTGACAATGTTGAAGTACAATTATCATATTATGGAGTGCAATGTTTCAAAGTTACAGGTGTTAAAACACTTAACAGTATGACTGAGTTACAACCTTTTCACAGCAGAAGTAGAGCACCACTACAAACATCCATTTTTGAAGTAATCATAACTGAAGATTTGCTTAAAAAAAGGATTATGGTACAAATAGCATACTACCATTTTATCTAAGTATATATTATCTCCTACTTTAATGCTTCGTTTCTGATTTACTGTTTTTTTGATGATTTCAGCGTGTTGATTCTTCTTTTGCTCAATATCTTAAAGAATTTCCTTTGGAAGAAATCCTAATTTGTACGGATGATGGTTGGTCTACTAAATTAAATGTAAGAACATGCAGGAATCAAAGATGTGGCAAAACGAAATTAGGGAGGGAATGGAAGACAATATGCTTGAGATATGGATTTATTGTAGGGTCTAAAGTTTTTTTCAAGTTTGGTCCTGATAATAGGTGCCATTTGTTTGAAAATTAAATCAAAATTAATAGTTGAGCCATTATGTTAGTTGTTTGATGTTTGTGGTTCTGCTCAACTTTGTTATTAATGAACCTTTTACTGTTGGATTCCTGCTTATTATCTTTAGAATTACATTCCTTAAGCATTAAGTTACTGCAATATAATCTTTTCCTACGTTCATATTAGTAAATGATGTATATAAAGGAAATTTATGGATTGACACAAATATGAGATTGTTTTTTACACTTCACTTAAACTCAATAATCTAATGCAGTTAATGTTCTAATTGAAAGTAAATAATTATGTTTCCATGATCTGTGTCCATCAGGATTCGTGTTAAAAAAATGTTTCAGATAGATATCTTTATCCTTTGGTAAAAACATTGGTCTACTGATTCCTGCAACATGATTCCTGCATTGCTTACTTTATCACTTTATGAAACAGCTTGCTGTAAAAATAGCAGGAATCTTTGAATTAGTTACTCTACTTTATTTGTTGTGATATTTGTCGTGAGTAATGATTCCCAATGGAAACAGTCTCTAAGGTTAGATACATTTTCAGCACGTTGTAGGTAAATAGCTTATAACAATGTATGCTTGACACAAACATCTTCATAATAGTTGGGAAATGTTAAGGAATACATAATTAACCATCATGACTGACAGATTCTTAAAGTACAAAGCAAAGGACTACTGAAACTTAAAACCAAACACAATACACTCATTTAAGTCATGGACACATCACACCAACTTAGCATAATTAATATGAAACAGAAGGCTTAATTGCGACTGGTTTGATCATCATTCATCATCCTGCGATATGGAAATGGTTTGTATATATGAGCTCTTTTGTGGGGATCATTGTGAGCAAACTTGAATCTAATGGTGTCACCAATCTTAAAATCCAAGTCATTGCAAATCAAATCCCATGCATTAATCTTTGTTACTGGATTATTGTTCTTATTGATTACAGCAACTGCATATTGGTCCAGATTGTCCCCACAAATCATGAACCACTTGAAATTTCTGCTTTCGACATAATTTTTCAAATCTGCTGGCAAAGTCTATAAACAAAACAAACAAAGCATATAAGTAAATGACAGTAATATTTATTTTTAAATATGAAGTAATCAAAAGAGAAAAGAGTATACTAATTGTTGCTGATTGATATGAGTTTGATTAAGAAGTATGTCAAAATGAATAGTCTGAACGGGACATAAGCTACGCCTGTGGAACGGTTGAATTGCTTCCGCCACAGTTGGTTCTTTGAAGCTCATAATTGAGAAACGATTTTCTCCATAAAAAGCAAATTCAATTTCTAAGTCGTTTGGTAAGTGATGGAATTCAATAAGTTCTTCCCATCCACTGATAAGAGCTGGATGATCATAGTTTTTGTTGAACCTAAGGAAATGACGACGACCTGTTTGACTAATAATGCACCAAGCATTCGATAATTGAGTAAAATTGTCTATAATAAAGTTAGGCTGAATTTCTCCATAACCTAAGTGAGACAATCTCACAACAGTTACAGTAGTAATGGGTGGTGTTTGAAGTAAATAGGTTAAGCTCATGTTTATGTAGATTATAGAATACTTGTTAAGTGTGTTGTTGCATGGTTTATCATCAATGTGGTTCCACTTTATATATAGATATACATCCAAATTCCAACTTGAAGATCAGAATTCTGTTATATATTATTATAGTTCTTCATTTTGTCTTTTAGACTGATCTTCATTGAGTTGGAATCAGTACTTTTTATCTGTTTGAGGTTCCTGAAGACCAGTATTGCCTGAAAGTAGCTGATTTTTGTCTTGTAGCTTGTGTTTTTGGAATATTGGTCACATGCATTGTAATTCCATTGAGCATGCTCATACTGTTATGACTTAAGATGCACTCAACATACCTGTTTTCATCTATGATGTGTGAATATCTAACGTATAACAATGTAACACCAGTACTAAAATCAGGAATCTTAACTGTATAGCCTCAATCATTCTGTTCATGAGCATGCTTATTTGAAAAGCTTAATTTACACCAGTGTTCCAGATGTAGCAGTAATATGGATTAGTTTTGGTACTAATCTGCTATTATATTGATTGACATATAATTCGAATTAAACAATACTCCTACATTATACCTTTTAATTCAAAAATTAGATTTTAATACAGACTGCTATTATAACAAAGTTGAAAGAAAACATTACATAAATTTCTCAAAATGAAAACATCAATTAAGCAACAATGTGGTGTTCAAACTATTTCCTATTTTGAAGAATTGACAAAATCAAAATAATTTCAAACGGGTTAACAATCTTAAACTGGATATTTAAAACACAAAGTTCATAAACTACCAATTTATCCTCTAAACATTCTGGAAGATTTCTTTAAACACCACATTTGTAGTTTGATTGTTTTCCTCACTGTCTTGATTGCAAATTAGAATTCTCAAACCTTGTTTGCTTCGAACTCTTGAAATAGCTACATATAATTGACCATGACTAAAAACTGATCTTGGAAGATACAATCCTACATTGTCAAGAGATTGGCCTTGTGACTTGTTGATTGTCATTGCATATGATACAATTAGAGGAAATTGTCTTCTAGATAACTTAAAAGGCCAAGGTGATTCTGATGGGGAAGTAGACATACGTGGAATAAAGTGTATATCCCCTTCATGTTTTCCAGACATTATCTTTGCTTCAAGGACATGATCCCCAAGTCTGGTAATGATCATCCTTGTTCCATTGCATAACCCTTCAGTCTGGTCTAAATTCCTCATCAACATAATAGGAGTTCCAAGTTTCAATTTGATTTTGTGATTTGGTACTCCTGAAGTACGCAATGAACTGAGGAATTCTGGTGTCATTACATCATATATGCCTGGATCATCCACATCAGATCTGTCAACTGAATTGGCACTCAAATACTCTCTTTCTTCTCCTAACATATAACAAATAACAATAGGTTATAATCTGAGTTGGTTCATTTAAATATGCAATAGGCATTTTTAAAGAAAGGAGTTACCTGGCATCAAACCAAGCACATAATCATTAATCTCATCCACTGTTTCAATTGTTGATGCTAAGATTGCCCTTGCTTCAAGAAACTTGGTATCTTTGTAATTACTCAAAAAATCAGGATATGTGCTTTCAACAATTGATTTTATGGGGTCATTGCTCATAGGAATCAAAAGATCGTCTGGGATTGTAATATCAGCTTCACCATCATTAGGTTCATTCAATTTCCCTTCTCCAACCTTCAAAATCCATTTTGCAAATTCTTCTGTTTCCTTAGCATTGGAATCTGAAACCTCTGCTGTGTTTTGAAGTCTCATGTTTTTTGTCAATGTTAAAACTTCAACATGGTCCCATATGTAAGAAGAGTTAAGTGAAGAATGTACTATATCAGATCGACTACCTCTTCGAACAACGGGAAGAATCTGTCTAAAGTCTCCACCAAATACAATCACTTTTCCTCCAAAAATTAAAGGACTATCACCATCTTCTGTTCCCATTACATCTTTCAATGTTCTATCAAGTGTTTCAAAAGCATACTTATGACACATTGGTGCTTCATCCCATATAATCAATTTAGTCTGTTTCAGTAATTCAAAATGTTCATCCTCAGCATTAATGTTACAGATTGAATTATCCTTAGCAGGCACTGGAATTTTGAATTTAGAATGAGCTGTCCTTCCTCCAGGTAACAGTAAAGATGCAATACCACTTGATGCTACTGTTAATACAATGTTGCCTTTAGAGCGCAAGGCTGAAGCAAGTGTTCGCCACATGAATGTTTTTCCTGTACCACCATAGCCATGAAGGAAAAACACTCCTCCTTTTTGAGAAGAAACAGCTGAAGTTATCTTGTGGAAGATACCTCTTTGCTCATCTTTACAGAATGATGAAAAAAACAATGTAAGTTCCAGTAATTGGTTTTAGTCTATACATCACTTAATATGACTACAGTTTGATCTGAATACTATACCTGTTAAAGATGAATACAATTTAATATATTCATTATGAAGTTCTACTTTATCATAATTTCTTTCTTCAGCAATCAATTTATTTCCCAAAATTGAGGATGTGTAGTCTTTAGGATAAGGAATGGGTTTAAAATCCTTCAGTGTCTTTCTCTTAGATTGTAATAACTTTTCAATTTCACACAGAGTTGAATTCCAAATTTCTTCATCTGTTAGCTGAAGTTCTGTGAAAAATTTTAAAATTTAAATAATGAGTTTGCAAGGGATATGCTTATTGGTTTATATGCAACAAATGTACACTGGCCTGAATATTTATAGTTCACATTTATCATGTTTCATAAAGTACTTACCTTTATTTTGTGCCAATCTTCTATGATTGTAAAGGATACCATCACATAAGATGTGCCTTGTCTTCAGCCATAACTGCTCTGGTCTATTGACTGATCCTGATAAAAGCAACATAACAAACAACCTTCTCAACATATGGCCTGTGCCCCAATGATTTGCTTCCTTTATTGCTGCAATGAATTCTCTATCATCTTCAAGGAAACCCAATGCAAAACATGCTTCTCTAAAGGTAAGGTGGGGAAAACCATTTACTTCTTTTATACTTTCATATGTTTCAGGACCCTTAACAAATGTAAGCATCATACGAAGATAAAAGATTTCACCTTCACCTGGTGGAATCCAGACCAATCTTCCAATGGTGTACCCTCTTTGCCTTGGTTTCCAACATCTACTCTTTTTAACATACACAAATTTAGAGACAAATTGTCCATATGTTAGATTTTTAGCCTCAGGGTATTTCTTGTTAGCTTCAAACCAAGATGTAAACATGGTTTCAGTCACACTTGCTTTAAGGAGAACATCATTTATCCTTTCATAATCTCTGTAAGTAACTGAATGTTCTCCTATTAAGTGGAAGAACATACGTTCTACAGCAGGTCTTCTCCCATGTATAGAATAACCAAATATCCGCCAGCATGCTTCACATGGTGAAATGTATCTACAATCCAAATACTGTTTTATCTCATCAACTTCTTCATTTAGCAGTGCATCCTCTCTTCTATCACCAACAATAGATGCTGTTATTCGATCATAGCCCTTGTTGATATACTTGAATAAGTACTTGATAGAAGTACTTTGATTACACCATTCCATGTTGATGTGTGCTTGATACTTCATAAGTAATTTGGAATTGTATGGAACAACAAAACGATTGTCAAGAACAATACCATTCTTTTCAACAGTATTCCCTGCTGATCTCCTCCGATATACTGGATATCCTTCCCGATCGACCGTTGTTTCCTCTATAGCTTTCTTTGGAAACCATTTAGAACATTTACCATTCACCATGCAAGGAGAATTCTTGTTAGCTGTACCACATGGACCATGCATCATGTGAGTTTTGACTAAATGATATAGTTGAGGATGCGTGTCTGGATCTGGTATTTCAGCTGAAATAATTTTGTCAATATCCTTTGGTCTGGGATACTTAGATGAAGAATGTAAGAAAAGCAGAAGATGTGCATGAGGTAATCCTCTTTTTTGGAACTCAATCGTGTACATATCTGAAAAACAACAAAGGAAAATTTATAAAGACTTAATAGCTTGTTGTTGAAGTTATAATATACTATTGAATAAAGAGTGATGAAACTGAACTTACATGCTACCACTTTCCCTAAAACATGTTTTTTGGTTAAGTCTTTCAATAGTTCATCAAACTTAACTTTGAATACTCTTGATACTATGTCAGGCCTGTCTTGTGGCTTGAGGTTGTCTTTTTCAAGACATCTCTGAATTTCTGGCCAATTAGGATTACATGTAAATGTAATGAACAAATCAGGAAATCCTACTGATGCTGAAATTGACATGCCATCAAAATATAAACCACCCATATATCTTTTCCCACCAACAAATGAAGATGGTAATACAACTCTTTTACCTTTTTTGGTTGTTGACGATGAAGCATCATCTGCATTTTGGGATAAATTATTGTATTTGCCAACTCTCAGTTTAGATTGATTTCTTCTTAAGAATTTTAATCTCTCAGACTCCATCATGGCATATCCATCAACCAAAAATTGCTGGAAAAGTCTCCTGGAGTTTAATAGTGTTTGCGCCTCGAAATCTCTTGATTGTAATCTGAAACACAACCATTCTTTGATTGTAACATGAACGTACTTTGGCTCCTTTCTACCTTTGATTTCTCTATGTGATATATCATATCTATAACCATCCTCACCATATGGAAATAAAAGTGGATATTGGAGACCTAAGTATTTTGGATTGAACTCATCTATTCTCTGCAAATGTCCATCATGAGCATGAATGATAATATCTCTTTTATCAGCTGTGTCTACATCACCAACAATAAGAGCTGCAACTTCAGATACTGTTGGCTGGTTATATATTCTTCCATCTGTTCTTCTTTCTGAAATCAGTTTAAGTTTCACATCACTAACATTTCCTTCTATTAAGCGTTGGCGAGCCATTCTGTAGATTTGTGCATTATTATTATGCTCATCCAACATTGTTTTCAATTTGGATACAATAATTGGATCAATATTATTGTTGTTCCTGCAAAATAATGAAGTACACATAACTTATTTAATATTTTTCATGCAATCCATAAATGCTTATAAATATGAATACGTAACAGTCTTACCCAACTCCACTCATTCGATTTGAAACTTCATTTTCAGTATCATATATATAGAGCTGAGCAAACTTAGGTTGTTGTCCAGGTGTAGGTAATAGGCTTCCAATGCGATGAGTTACCTGACCTTGAATTCTAATGGTAGGTGGTCCTCTACCTCCTCCAAAATTGTTGTCAAATTTCATTCCAGGTGATGTAAAAGCAAACATAGTGTTATAAACCCTTGCGTTATTTTGATAATTTTTGCTATCACTTGCTTTATTATCAAATAGAAGATGTTGAAGAAATGGTGGTGGAGTCTTAAGATAAGGAATCAGAATTTTACCTTTTCCACAACATAGTTGAAATTTAGGAGTTATGTTATGCTTTGTCTTATCAACCCTCTCTTGATACCACATTTTAGCTCCACACATTTGACATTCATGAACACGATCACCCATATCAAAAGTTTCTTTCACAAATTTAAGCAAAAAACATTCAGAAAGATGCAGTATAACCTTAACAAATAAGAATTATCTGTATAAGAAAAGGCATATTTAGGACTAATGTACACATATATTGAAATACCTTCAAAGGTGAACTTGTTTCTTGATGAGGATTCAACATCTACATGGTCATCATTCTCAGAATCTGTTTCATCAACAGAGTTGTGATCATCAAAATTATCAAGATCTGTTTCATCATCTGAAATTGCTTGCTTCCATAAAACATCTGATCTGGAAGTATGTGTCTTTTCAGGAAGTTTTCTTTTTGTACCAGAAGTTGATATGTTTTGCGGAGATGATGATTGAGGTAAGAATTCAGCAAACCTATTGCATAAGTTTACACCTACAGACTGCAAATTAGTGGCTTTCTTAGTTTTCAAGTTAAAATTGGAATAAGGTGAAGGCTGCGTGTAGAATGGAGAAAGATTAATATTGTTGGTTCTATTTGATAATCCTACTAATTTGGTTTGATTTCTTATTTCAGTAAGTGGTGTTCTAATTATATTAGAGGAAGATCCATATGTTGGAATGGGTATAGTCTTGCTGCTTGGTCTTTTTTTCATTTCCATAATCAGCTTTCTTCTTTTCCTTGCATTTGCAGACACATCTTCTTGTTTGTCCATTAGTCTGAATTTTTAATCAGATTTGTAATATCATGTATTTACTGATATATATGATTAACACCCTTATGATAGTTTCAATTGAATGAACATGTGAAAAGATTTAGCTCAATATACATCATTGATTCCTTTGAAGTTTTAAGTCTGAGTGTGTATTTTAGTAACATTAGATAAGTTGGGATTAGTTTTTGTCTTTTTATGAGATTAAAAAAAAATAAGTTTTATAAGTAGCTACATTCAAAATTTTGGATTTGGCTCCAAATTTTGAAAATTTGAAATGTTTACCAAAAATTAGGTTCAATTCACAATAAAATTCTCAAATATTTTGAGGGAAATTTAAGGCTCCTAATTCAAAGTTTTGAAAGTGATATAGCTTCACATTGCAGGTTAATTTTATATTGGGTCTATAGTTGTCACAATCTTGGTTTTGTCCTTTAATAAAAAAAAGAAAAGACTTGATAGGGTAGACTTAAGGCATGCTTTTGTTGAGCTTGTTTCATGCTACTCCATTTCGTGGTCCCTAAGCAATGTCCCATATTTTATTGTTAAAATTGTACTTAAAGATATGTTCAAGCTGTCAAAAACATTGGGAAGATTTCTTGAAATGACTCTATGAAACATTGACTTGTAGATAGTTTACATCAGGGAGAAAGTTAGCATAAAGTAATGTCCTAAGTACATTGTCATGGCCAAGTTCAATGTGGTTCTATATTATGTTGAAGCATGGAGTTAAAGTTTATGCATTGACCAAATAACTTATTATATATATGATGAGGATGGTGATAACCATTGAGGTTGATGCACATTTTAATACATACATTATACACTGATATTGAATTAAGTGTTTTGTTCATATTTAAGCATTATGCAAACAACATTTTAGAACCTGTTATGGAAATATTTAACTTAGATAATGTTTATAATTAAATCTATCTTTATATAAGCATATAAAACGGAATTTAAACCAATCCTTGTAGAATCAGGAAATTAGAACTTCAAAGTGCTAATATTCTTACAAAAGAAGCATTATATGCTACAATCACAGGACCAATTGTTTGTGTTGCTACACACTTAAATAGATTCCCATGGGGTCACACTGGTTGACATTAGATATAATACAAAAAGTGGCATTCTCAACAAAATATACTTGATATCCAACATAAATATAGGATACCCCAAATACCACTACTAATATGTCATCCCCTCAAAATAAGCAGTTTTCCTTGATGATGTAATGAAACATTTCAAATTTTTAATTGCTTTGTTGGCTTTGGTTCTTTTTTGATGTTCACAATTAACTTGGTAGAGGATAGTTTGGCATACACAGGTTCCTCTTTATCAACATCTCCTCCTGGTCTTTTTGATGGCGTCTGCATCTTCATAATGTCATCGGTTGATTCAGCAGTAGCAGAAAGGTCTTGCTGAATAATTAGTTTGGCACTGAGTTAGTAATTGTAAACAACATGAAACTTAAAAAATATCTGTTTAGAATTTGGTAAGCTTACAGTGGCAAAAGAAGTTTCCTCAAATGTTTCATTAGGAGATGGACCAATAGATTTAGAGACCTATTGGACATAATTTAGATCAGTAACATTATCCATAATTGTTAAAAATAACAATGTTAAGTGATAAATTACTATAAGATAAGATACTTAATACCTGTGCTGAACTTTGAGTTACTTTAGGACTTTCTGATACCCCCTGTACAATTATAAATTATGAGAAACATATACACCTTTTTACATTGCTACAATTCATTTTGCTTAATAAGTAATGCATTTTACCTGATTATTGTTGTCATTCTCCAAAAGTCCTTTCAAATGAGCGATGACCTCAGGATCATCTTTGTAGTTACAAACAGTGGCAACGACCTTTCCTGTCCTTTTCACTTTGAAAGCTAATTCAGTTCCCAGCATTTTGTCAAGATGAACGGGGTATTCATGGCGATCGAATTCACCCTCCTTGAAAAGTAATATTAGCAAATTAATATAGGCAGATATATGCCTAAAAAAATCATAGAAATAAACAAAAACACTTCACTTACATTCATCATAATATCTTTCAATTCCTCAGCCGTCTTTCCGATAAGTTGAGCACATTCACGATCCCAGAACAGGAAAATAAAACTGTGTTTACCATGACGAACTTCCAATTCAAGCTTGTACCTGCATTGATGTAATAAGAAAAGTAACCATGCATTAAGATATTAGATGAATTACCCAGTGACATCAATTAGCCAGCACCATAGTATAATAAAATGTTATCTATAATTACTTCATTAGTGGGTTTTCAGTGATGTGGTCTTGCTTGCATTTCCATGGAGCACTCTCACTTATTATCATCTTATTACAATCCTTGCATGCATGGTAGAACCAACCCCACTTGGAAATCAATATGTGGTGAGGAGTACAAAGAGTGGTGACCGTATATTCCTGTTTAAGACACATATATAAAATTTAGTTGGAACATTTCAGTAGTTCAAAGATATAGAAATTGCTCATCATGTATATTTGACAGCACTACCTCAGGAAGCATAGACAACTTTGACATATGAGTGGCTGGTGCCTGATAGCAGTAGCGTTCAGCAGTAGAATATTGTGATCCAAGAGAGTTTTGTGAAGAGAATTTGCTTCCAACCTCAACCAATTGATTTTGAGTTTGAGCAACAAAATCAGTGGGCAATTGTTTGATGAATTCCTTAATCTCTGGAAAATCCGGATCCATGATTAATTTTGTTCCAATCCATGCATTCCCAATTGACAATTCATATTGGCCTATGATTCAAAACTTATCATTTTATTAAAACATGTACATATAGTTCAAGTATCCTTAACCACAATCAATATGAAAACAGACCTTGGGGTTCTTTGATTTTTGCATGTTTCAGTATTACTACAACAGGTCCAGCTCCTCCACTTTTATTGTAATTAGCCATAAAATCTGTTCCAAACTTCTCCCACAAAGTACAGGTGACCATATTCATCCTGTCAAAGATATCACATAAACTGATGAATATCTGTAATGAATATGTGTGAATAAAATAGGGTTCAAACTAATTATTAACAAACAGACTTACTTAGCATCGACCAAAGAAAAATTGATAGGCACTTTCTTGCTTCCACTACTGACTTTCGGAGGTGCAACTTCATGCACAGCTCCTATGATGTCTACAAAAGGATAATTTATTGTACACAGTTTGTAACCCTTTACTAAAATGAGTATTGTAAATATTAAACAATGTATCTAATTTCCTTACCGACTAAAAGGTCTTCACGATAGTTGCCTTTTCTAATATCTTCAAAGGACTTGAAACTGAGTTTGTAGTGTGGAAGATCATCAATTTTCCTGGGAACAACATCGGAAGCTCCAACACCATCCACCATAGTCAGCATGAAAGGGTGGTCACAGAATTTCACCCTTAGGTCATTACGCTTAACTTTAAAGTTCTTCATGACATATGTACTTCCTTCAGATAGTGTGTCCTTCCAGTTAGAGACAAGTTCAGGGGGCAGGACCACTTGAATGTTATCACCCTTCATCATAAAACAATTGAGTTCAGTCCACTTGATGTTAAAAACAGGTATACATCATAACCTATCAGGGAAAATTTAACTAAAAACAATCTATAAACTCACATGCTTGTCAAGGATAAGAAACTCAATATGCTCATTTTTACCGCTGCCCATCTTCCACATATCTTCCAATCTGACACCAAATTTCCACAATTCTTTCGCATCTGTAACATCTTTGATTCGATCAAATGGTCGTGCCATTATGTCACCTACAAAAATGGAAAAAGTAACAATAGTAACAAATATGCGAAAAATCCAAGTAACACATACAATACTACATATGGTTGAGCTAACATACTACAAAATAAGCATGAAAGAAATCACAAAACATAAACTTATCAAGTTATTGTAATAAAGTAATCAACTACAATTTAGAGATGTATTTTCAAATAGAAATAAGAATCTATTGTACATGGTTTCAAAGTTAATAAACCTGTGTTATTTCTATAATATATGAAGTACAACCAACATATAAGCATGAAAGCCATCAAAAAACACACACTTTTACTCTTATTCTAATTTAGTATTGAACAACGATTTTGAGTTGTATTTTCAAATACAAATGTCGATCTATTGTACATGGATTCACAGTTAATAAACCTATGTTATCTTTAGAACATATGAACTACAACCAAAATATAAAGTCACAAACATTAACTGCATACTATAAACTTTAACATTGATGAACGTATTGTTCTGTAGTTTGTGCTGTCTTCATGAATCTAAATGATTCTACAATTGTTCGCCAACATCAAGATACATTTAATAAGTACCAATGGAAGAAGATAAACTTTAAGAATATGAAGAACAAATCGGATACTTACAGTTTTGAAAAACTTGCTTGGCGCGCGCGATGAATGAATGGATCTGAAACAAAAGTGTGATGCACAATGAAACAAATGTGTTGTTAGATGAACAAAATAAAGGATAGAGTTGATCGGTTTGTACCTTTACTTGTTTGAAAGAAGATGGTTTTCAAAAGAGGTGTGGTTAGAGAGATGAGTGTGAAGTTGGTGGTTTGCAGGAACAAAAAGAGCTTATTTGGTATTTTGCTGTTAAAACCGTTGGACAATAACATGTATCTAATGAAAACAAATTCGTGGACTATTGGGTAATAGATATTGAGATCAACCAAAAGCTGAAGCATTATTCTATTATTAAAAAGGACAACCAATGTGTGAAATTACAGGTTTTGACCAAAAATGACGATGTGTCGAATTTTCAATAAGGGGCCGTTTGGTACTATCATTAGGGTATTATTTACATATATATAGATAGATTACTCATTTTCTTCACCAAAATCATCTTCAATCCTTTTAATCAATTCCGATCCTCCTCAAACCATGATAAACCATTTTCAGAACATCAAAACACCATGAATCACAAGTGAAATAGTACCGAAATTCATTCAAAGCTCCACCGTCGGCATCTCATCACGATCCCGTTTCCAATCGTTTTTTTCCTACTGATTCAAAGGTGGATTCCGTATTCACTTTGATTCTGGAATTTTAAACCGCTTTTATATTGCTCTGATTGTGTTAATTTTCGCCTGGATCTGTTTGTTTTTGAATATTCTTAGATTCGTCAAATACGATGACGATTCGAGCCTTTTTCAGAATTCCACTGTGAAATCGATTCACAGATTTAGGATCAGTGGACAGAGGCGATGAAAATCGAGTATTGATTTGTTCTTTTTGGTTCGGAATTGGCGATTTACGGTTTGCTATGAAGTTTCCATGTTTTTTCTTATTTTTTCTTCTTCTGCGTTTTGTTGTTGATGAAGAGACAAGACCCATGTTATAAACTTCTTTTCTCCAGATTAAATCATGTCCACTTGATCTGATGAAGCAGATCAGGGACGTCGGTGTCCCTGTGAATCATAGCTGTCTGATCTTGGTCAGATCTGATCAGACGGCAAGGATTGATTCAAGCTGATGGATCCACACACTCACTTGAGCAAACCGGTTCGGTCTGGTCCAATTTAAGGGACATGAACCGAATCGGACCGGTTCAGAAAGAAAATGGGTCCAGACAGTTGGGCCAAACAACCCTTTCTCCATTTATACCCCCCTCTCTTCCATTTTCTCACACTATTTTACTGCTATTTGCACCCAGTTTCTACTAATACACTTCTGCCTTCTTTATTTATTTTATTTTTTTCTTGCTTGTTAACGTTCAGTTTTTTTATTTACTTCATTTCTTTGCTTTTATTTTATCTTATAAAAATTCATTCATATTCCATTATTTTATGCATTCTATTCTACGCCATTTAATTACTTGCATTTTAATCTTCTTTTTAGTTATATATTATTATACATTGCTTGTGTTCTTTGATTGGTAATTTTGATTTGGACTAAGAACTATACCCATGTTATAATGGAGACGGATCATGATAATAGGACCTTAAGCTTTAGGATAGTTAGTTTAGTATAGTTTTTTTTTATCTTCTTTATCTCTTTCTCCGTCTATATTTTATTTTAACTCGTAATTGCATTGCATTCAATTGTTGCATTCATTCATGTTTAAATTTTCGCAAAATTCTTAGAATGTATTTAGGCTCAATGTAACCCCATGAGGATGTAGTACTTGCATTGCATGCATTTTATTTTTATTGCTTTCCGCAAACGCTAAAAAACCAACTAAAAATTAACTTTCATTTCCAAAGAAGTGCGATTAGTAAATTCTCTAGAAAAAAAATAGAAAACAAATTAAGAACTTCTTCTCTCTCAAATAAAAATTCCTTAGTCCAAATCCAAATTAGTTGCACGATTAGTTTAGGTTTAAACTAATTTTTTTTTATGTCATAACCTTCTTTTCTCAATCTAATCTCCACATGCACACACTTTTCTTTCTATACATATTCTCCCTCCAAATCTTACAATTTCTCTCTCATTTTCTTAAGCACATAAAAGCAAATAAAAAGTAATAAATTAGAGGTTACCATGGAATACCATGGGCGTTTAGGATGCTAATACCTTCCCTAGGCGTAACTAACCCCCAAGCTTAGAATCTCTCTTTTTAAATGGTTTTCGACACTTTCCCCTCTTTGGAAATGAAAGGTCAATGTAGTGGTGGAAATCCCAAAATCCCCGCAACAATTATGCCGCAATTGTATTCCAACAAGAGTTCGACTTATACATAAAGGAGTTAATTGTCCTTGCAATTGTGTGCTATGTGAGAATGGAAATGAAGAAACCATACATATTTTCTTCCCCTGTCACAATGCTCAGCAAATATGGCAACAATTTGGATGGTGGAATGGCATGCAACAACACTTACAGAATCATACTACCATATCAGATTTTATATTTTCCATTTTGTAGGCTTATAATGAAGACCAAGCTGCTCATTTTATGACTGTCCTATGGAGTATATGGCAGCAGAGGAACAATAAGGTTTGGCGCAATAATTCAGAACCAGTGCAGGTAATTTGTGCCCGTGCCACTACACTATTGGTTAATTGGAGGAGAGCATAAAACCAACACAGTCAAAATAATTCTCAGCTTCAACAGAGGAGTGTAATTAGGTGGGTAAAACCTCGACGTGGTCGGTATAAATGCAATATTGATGCATCCTTTTCTGTACAACTTAATAAGGTTGGTATAGGTATGTGTATCCGAGACGACCAAGGTCAGTTTGTTCTTGCTAAAACGGAATGGATTTCTCCAATTCTTGATGTGGATACAGGGGAAGCTCTTGGCCTTCTTAGTGCTTTAAAGTAGGTTCATGACTTACGCTTGGAAGATGTTGATTTCGAGCTTGATTCCCGAAATGTTGTTACACGATTTCATAGCAAAAGAGAGGACATGTCTGAATTTGGTGATGTTATTAGAGATTGCTTACTTATGTACAACTCATATTTTAGAAACTCGTGTTTTGAGTTTGTTAGGAGACAAGTCAATGAGGCCGCTCACGCTTTAGCAAAGGTGGCTACACCTTTATCTAATATCCACCTCTTTATTGATGTACCCACTTGCATTCATAACATTATTAGTAATGAAATGCTCTAAGCATATTTTCGTCAAAAAAAAGACAAGTTAAAAACTTTATTCATTTTTTTTAGAAAGGTCCGTCAAACAAATTTTTTATTTGAAGATTTTATAAAAAAAATTATTTGCTAAAAATGTCTTAACTAAAAAACAATACACCAAAATCATTTAAAAAAAAAATAAAACAAACGCACATGTGTATGATTTATAAGAATTAGGCCATATTGAATCAAGACTATCAAAATTTCAAAAAAATAAATTATATTATTTTATTTAATATAAATTAAAATGTAACTTTCCGTTCTAGAATTTTATTTTATTAGATTAAATATGTTTTTAGTCCTTCCTATTTTTCTAAATTATTAATTGTTTTTATTATCCTTAATTTTTAAAATAATATTTTTTAATATAAATTTTATTTTTATTTAATGTCATTTATTTGATTAAAAATATATTTACTTCAAATTTCTGTCAAAAAATATATTTACTCTAACAATTTATATTTAAACAACTCATAAGATATAATATCTCAAATACACTATTGAATATTAAAACAAAGTAATCAAATAATAATTTAAATTAAATTAAAAAATAATATTTAAAAAGAAAATAATCCCGTGCACGGCACGGGCTAACATACTAGTACTAGTTATCTCTATTATATACATTACGATAGGTTCACGGAGCTCTGTCGTGCATTCTCAGGAAAAATTGCTTACGTGGCATTCAATTAGAGTTTCTCTAAGATTTTTTTAATATTTTTTTTAGATATTTTTTTTAGCATATTCTGTTGCATTCTTAGCAAAATTTGCTTAGGTGTTATTTAATTAGAGCTTCACTAATTTTTTTTTTGTAAAGATTTTTTTAATTAACTTAAGCAATTAAAATAAAAATTATGGATAACAACAAAAAATAATATTTTACGGATAACAACAACTTAATTTGTTTTCGCTCTATCATAACAAGTCTGAATTTCTTTATTATATACATTACGATAGTTCCACGGAGCTCTCTCGTGCATTCTCAAGAAAATTTGTTTATGTGTCATTCAATTAGAGCTTCTCTAAGATTTTTTTTTAATATTTTTTTAAAATATATTTTGTAGCGTAATTCAGTTGCATTCTTATCATATTTTTTTTAGATTTTTTTTTTTTGGAAATAAATATGTTTGCAGTCTTTTTTTTAGGTTTTTTTTTGCGAATAAATACGTTTGCAGTCCTTATAAATATACAAAATTTTATTTTTAAAACCTAAAAAAATTTTCAACAGGTTATGGTCCCTCAAATATTTCCTATCATGATTTTTGGTCCTTATTTATCTTTTAACTCGAGTATATCATTCAAAATTTTAAAAAAAATTTCCGCTGACATGTTTAGTACACTATGGGGATCTCTATTACAAAAGATGAATTTTTTTACCAATACATTAATTTAATATGAAATTTTTAGTTTTTTGCGTTTAAAAATTTATAAATAATTCATCTTAGGTTAAAAAATTCTAAATTTTTGTGGGAGAGGTTCTTATCTCTATTATATACATTACGATAGTTCCACGGAGCTCTCTCGTGCATTCTCAAGAAAATTTGCTTATGTGTCATTCAATTAGAGCTTCTCTAAGATTTTTTTGGGTAAAATATGTTTTTGGTCCCTATAAATATACCAAATTTTGTTTTTAGTCCCTCTAAAATTTTTCTTCGACTTTTAGTCCCTATAAAATTTTCTATTTTCACTTTTGGCCCATTCTTCTAAGTAAACTCATATGTATGATTCATATTTTTCAATAAAATTTTGCAGAAATGTTTATAAAATTATATTAATCTCTCTCAAAAAAAATTAGAATTTTTTAACAAAATATGAATTTAATATGATTTTTGACTTTTTTTGTGGTTAAAAATTCATAATTAATTTATGTTTTGTTAAACAATTCCAATTCTTTTATAGTGAGATTTTCATAATATTGTACAGATTTCTGCATAATTTTATTAAAAAAATACAAAGTTACACATGAATTAAATTAAAAATAGGGACTAAAAGTGGTGATTGAAAATTTTATAGGGACTAAAAATTGAAGAAATTTTTTTGAGGGACTAAAAACAAAATTTGATATGTTTATAGGGACCAAAAACATATTTAACCCATTTTTTTTTAGATATTTTTTTGGGTTAAATATATTTTTGGTCCCTATAAATATATCAAATTTTGGATTTAGTCCTTATATTTTTAATTAAGTTGTGCACAAATGTGAAAAATATTATGATAATCTCTCCCTAAAAAAATTGGAAGTTTTTAACAAAATATAAATTAAATATGAATTTTAAACCACAAAAAGTTTAAAAATTCATAATTAATTCCTATTTTGTTAAAAAATTCTAATTTTTTTTTTGGAGAGATCATTATAATTTTATAAATTTTTCTGCAAATTTTTTATTCAAAAATATGAATTCTACTTATGAGTTTATTTAAAATGAGGGACCAAAAGTGAAGATGAAAAATTTTATAGGGACAAATAGTCGAAGAAAATTTTTAGAGGGACTAAAACCAAAATTTGGAATATTTATATGGATCAAAAACATATTTAACCCTAAAAAGATAAATTGTGAGAATAATTATAGGGACCAAAAATATATCACAATGTGGGAGTTTTGTGATATATGTTTTTTTGGTAGATCGGAAAGATAAATTGCTCCCGCTAGGAATTGATCCCTGGACCTCTCCAACTCATACGTTCCTCAGTTCATACCACCTGAGTTATGTAACGGGGACAAAGTTTTGGAATATTAAGAATTATATTTTCTTTGTTTTTTTTTTTTTAAATTTTACACGTGAATTACTTTGACACAAGTTCAAACAAAGTGGGACAAACGATGGAAAAAGATATCTTAATTTACACTGTATTTTAAAAAAATGTAGTTTGATGTGATTTAGATGAATAAATATACAATAAACATAGGAACGTCACTATATGTGAAGGTTTTTTTTTTTGACGTAAAAATACCGGAGATTTTGATATGCAAAGTTGTCTATTTTTTTTGTTTATTTTAAAATTTGAAAATATATCTTAATATACATTGTGTTTAAAAAAATGTAGTTTGATGAGATTAAACTGAATGAATCTACAATAAACATAGAAAGATCACTAAATGTGAGAGTTTTTTTTATGAAAAAATGTGTTAGTTTTGTTATATGCAAGACTGTCTATTTATATGTATTAAAGATAAATTATGAGAATAATTATAGGGACCAAAAATATATCACAATGTGGGAGTTTTGTGATATATTTTTTTTGATACATTAATAAATATATGTATAATTATTTAAACAATTTAACTATATTTTCTAAATATTCATACCATATATTTTTTTTTTGACTTAATATTCATAACATATATCAAACCACAATATATTCACATTACTGATACAAACAAATATTGTATCAAATAATATATTGATACATAATATATTGTGTGCAAAAACATATTATTTATAAGCAACTATTTTTTACCGTTGTCCCATTATTTCGATTCAAGAAGTTGTTCTTTGGATCTGGTGGGCTGAGCACTTTTGATTCGAGTTCAGAAGTTAGTGTCTTTTGGCAACTCTTTGGGTCGGGTTGAGGGATCTCTGGTAGTATGAAAGCAGAAGAGTAGCTTCTAAGAATGAGATTAGAAGTATATCTCTTTTAGGTAGTGTAGGTTTTGGTTTTTTATGACATTCTGCTTATATACGGGGCGCCATTGTTTTGTAATTTCTATTTTGCCGTTCTATGTTCGTCTTGTGCATAGATATGGTCTTATTAATATAATATTTGCCGTTAAAAAAAAACCCCTTAAATGGATTCCAGTTATCTCAAGTGGATTTATCTCTGCAGTTGCATGCGGAAAATACCTTTGGTTTATCAAAAAAATATCTCAAATTCACTATTTAATATTAAAAAAAATTAAAATAATAGTAATTCAAAATAAATTAATAAATAATATTAAAAAGAAAATAATCCCGTGCACGGCACGGGTTAACATACTAGTAATTTAACTATATATATAGAAAAACACATTCATCGTGAGAAACACATGACATTCATGGTCAAAGAATTTGAACATCAGTTTAGACTGTTCGTGGCTCATGTTTAATCCAGATATTCCCGAAGGTACGACGTTAAAATTGATGTATGATTCTATTATTATATCAATTATAAATTATATTTAAGAAATTTTCAGTTATGCGTATATGTAATTGTTTATTAATTTTTCTTCTCAGTTTTTTTTTTAGAACTTACGAAAAGAATATTTCTCTTATACAAGTTTCAGTTCATCTCACAGATTTTCCATCACGATCTACTTAAAATCACACCTACGAGAAATATTGAGACACTTCTAGAATGTCAACAAGTAAGACAATTTTCTATTACAATTTATGGATATTTTTTTATTATTATTGTTGTTGTTGTTGTTATTATTATTATTATTATTATTATTATTATTATTATTATTATTATTATTATTATTATTTCTTTTACTGAAATACTTTGACAAATATCACTATGAATAAATTGTATCAATCAATGTTTATAATCATGGTTCAAATCAAATATATTGATGATGGTGTTTGGTGGTATCAGTCGTGTCAAAAACATAATATATAAGAAGATCATGGCACAAAGTACTAATGCAAGAGAGTCAAAGACATACATCAAAAGTAGTTCCACGGTAAGCACCTAAAATTTTCATCTAAAAAACCAATTTTCATAGATTAACTATTTCATCTTAACTTATTCAATCTATAGATTAACTTTTTCTTCTTGACTTATTACTATCAATAATTTTGTGTACTAATAAGTTTCATACTCTATATTTTCTAATTTTTTATCATTGCAATTCATACTTTATATTTTTCTAATTTTTATTTGTGCAATTCATACTTTATATGTTCTAATATTTTATCAATGTGATTCACAAGATCTTATAACAAAGTTTGATAAAACCGTAGAGGAGAAGGTCAAAGATAGAACTGCTTTAGATGTCGTAGATTTATGCTCACATAAAGTTGATGGTATAGCAGTTAAGAGAGCTTACCCTGATGAAGCTGATTTATCCACAACCAAATATATGAAGACCAATATAAAAATTAAGAAAGATTAGACAAATTTATAATCGTCAAACAATAGATTTTCATTGTTTAATTTTAATGCATATTATGCACTTTTTTATTGACAATTTTATTCAATTTTGTCATTTGGTTTAATAGACCCATGTTTTCACTCATTGATTATTGTGCATTATTACTCACATTGATATAATTAATCATAAATTTGTTTGATGACATATATTGTTTTCGGTAATACATTTTGATTATTTTCAAATGTGCTTTAATACTCTCTCCATTCCTTTTTATTTGTCGTTTTTAAAAAATATTTGTTTCTAATTATTTGTCGTTTTGACAATTTAGGTTATATTTTACCTATTATACCTTTCTTTCTAATTTTTTGTAAAAAAAGTTTATTTGTTTTTTTTTTACATAAAGTTTGTTATAAATTTTGCACCAAAAAATAAAAGTTTGTTACAATTTTTATTTGGTGGTTTTTGTCTTTTTTAAAGAGAAAGTGTGTATTTTCCGATGTATCAAAAAAAAAAGAAATTTATTGGTGGATTAAAATTAGGATATATATTCTAAAAAGAAGGGTATAATAGCATAATAAGGTGCAAAAGTACACCTTCTAATTTGATCTTTTTTCTTTCTTTCTAAAATGACAAATGAAAAGGAACGAAGGGAATATCAATTAAGAGGCGTATTTTGTTTGGTAAGAATTAAGAGACTTATAGTGCCCGTTTGTTATAGTTTTTTTTAAGAATAATTATTTATTTTTTAAAAAATATCACTTTTTATAAAATAACATATGTTTGTTATAGCGTTTAAAAATGGGGGCTGCTAACATCCTCCCACCTAAAATCATGTTGGAGGAAGTTAGCAAGCATCCTCCCACTACAAATTTACTATAAAACCCCCATAGTTACTTCGCGCCCCCTACCCTTTTTTACTTCGCGCGCCCCCCAATTGCTGGGCGCGCCCCCACATCCCACTCCCCCCGCCCCCCCCCCCCCCCCCACCCCTACCCCAATTTAATTTTTTGTTTTTTTATAGTTTTTTTTAGTTATTTAAAATACATTCATCTCCACCTTCATTTTTTTTTTATAATCTTTTTTTAAAAAGAATTTTGTGAAATTTTTTATTTAATTAAATAGATTTTTGAAACCATAAACATTAAACATTGTTTAATGGTTTTAAGACGTTATAAACTAAAACCATTAGTATGGTCTAATGGTTTCGATACCCTAAATAGAAAAAATTAGAGTCAAATATTAAAATAAGATGATATGGTTTCTAATAAAGATAAAAGGACAATAAAATTATTATTGTTAAATGGTTTTAAATAATTATTATGACTGAAATCATAAAATAAATCTTTGAAACCATTAATACGATTAAATAGTTTCAAAATGTTATAAAGTGAAACCATTAGTATGGTCTAATGGTTTCGTTATCCTAAAATATAAAAAAATTTGAGTCAAATATTAATACAAGATGTTATGGTTTCTAATAAAATAAAAAAACAATGAGAGTATTATTGTAAAATAGTTTTAAATAATGATTATGACTGAAATCATAAAATAAACCTTTGAAACCATTAATATGATTAAATGGTTTGAAGATGTTATAAGCTGAAACCATTAGTATGGTCTAATGGTTTCCATACATAAAATAAATTTTGTGGAGTTTTTTACTTAATTAAATTTTAATTAAATAGATCTATGAAACCATTAACATTGTTCATTGGTTTTAAGACGTTATAAACTGAAACCATTAGTATGGTTTAATGGTTTCGATACCCTAAATAGAAAAAATTAAAGTCAAATATTAAAATAAGATGAAATGGTTTCTAATAAAATTATTATTGTTAAATGGTTTTAAATAATTATGATGACTGAAATCATAAAATAAATCTTTGAAACCATTAATATGAATAAATGGTTTCAAGATGTTATAAAGTGAAACCATTAGTATGGTCTAATGGTTTCGTTATCCAAAAATAGAAAAAATTTGAGTAAAATTTTAAAACAAGATGATATGGTTTATAATAAAGTAAAAGAACAATGAAATTATTATTATAAAATATTTTTAAATAATGATTATGACTGAAATCATAAAATAAACCTTTGAAACCATTAATATGATTAAATGGTTTCAAGATGTTATTAACTAAAACCATTAGTATGGTTTAATGGTTTCCATACATAAAATAAATTTTGTGGAGTTTTTTACTTAATTAAATTTTAATAAATAGATGTTTGAAACCATAAATATTGTTAAATGGTTTCAAGACGTTATAAACTGAAACCATTAGTATGGTCTAATGGTTTCGTTATCCTAAAATATAAAAAATTTGAGTCAAATATTAATACAAGATGTTATGGTTTCTAATAAAATAAAAAAACAATGAAATCATTATTGTAAAATAGTTTTAAATAATGATTATGACTGAAATCATAAAATAAACCTTTGAAACCATTAATATGATTAAATGGTTTCAAGATGTTATAAGCTGAAACCATTAGTATGGTCTAATGGTTTCCATACATAAAATAAATTTTGTGGAGTTTTTTACTTGATTAAATTTTAATTAAATAGATCTATGAAACCATTACCATTGTTTAATGGTTATAAGACGTTATAAACTGAAACCATTAATATGGTCTAATGGTTTCGATACCCTAAATAGAAAAAATTAAAGCCAAATATTAAAATAAGATGAAATGGTTTCTAATAAAGATAAAAGGACAATAAAATTATTATTGTTAAATGGTTTTAAATAATTATTATGACTGAAATCATAAAATAAATCTTTGAAACCATTAATATGATTAAATGGTTTCAAGATGTTATAAAGTGAAACCATTAGTATGGTCTAATGGTTTCGTTATCCAAAAATAGAAAAAATTTGAGTAAAATTTTAAAACAAGATGATATGGTTTATAATAAAGTAAAAGAACAATGAAATTATTATTATAAAATATTTTTAAATAATGATTATGACTGAAATCATAAAATAAACCTTTGAAACCATTAATATGATTAAATGGTTTCAAGATGTTATAAACCGAAACCATTAGTATGGTCTAATGGTTTCCATACATAAAATAAATTTTGTGGAATTTTTTATTTAATTAAATTTTAATAAATAGATGTTTGAAACTATAAATATTGTTAAATGGTTTCAAGACGTTATAAACTGAAACCATTAGTATGGTCTAATGGTTTCGTTATCCTAAAATATAAAAAATTTGAGTCAAATATTAATACAAGATGTTATGGTTTCTAATAAAATAAAAAAACAATGAAATCATTATTGTAAAATAGTTTTAAATAATGATTATGACTGAAATCATAAAATAAACCTTTGAAACCATTAATATGATTAAATGGTTTCAAGATGTTATAAGCTGAAACCATTAGTATGGTCTAATGGTTTCCATACATAAAATAAATTTTGTGGAGTTTTTTACTTGATTAAATTTTAATTAAATAGATCTATGAAACCATTACCATTGTTTAATGGTTATAAGACGTCAAAAAATTAATTTATATGATATATTTTTTAGAGGAAAGAGAAAATAAGTGTCAAAAAATTTAGAAATTTGTTACGATATATTTATTTTATATGATATATTATATTTGGATGTTCTTTATGGTAATTTTGTCATACAAAATCACTTTTATGTGGTTGCATTCAAACAATTCAAAGATTTTTTTTTTTTTATAAAAAGTAATTTTTATAAAGGTAAACAAACACAAAATAGATTCTATATTTTTGTAAAATCTCTAAAAGCTAATCTTTAAATTATTTAATGTCAAAATCACTTTTTTTTAATCTGTAACAAAAAGTAATTATTTTAAATCACAAATTTTTTCATATCAAAATTTTTAAAAATATTAAAAGACGATTTTAACACTTAATTTATAACAAAAAAAAAATAGTGAGAATTTTGTGATATGCAAAGTTATCAAGGAATTGTAATTTTTTTTTGTTATTTGAAATTTACATGTAGATGTATGAAATAGGTTGAATTGAGAAGGTGAGAGAACGGTGCAAAAATATATTTAAATATATACTGTATTTAAAAAAAATTTAGTTTGATGAGATTTAGTTGAATAAATCTACAATAAACATTTATAAAAAAAATATATAGTTTGGTGAGATTCAGTTGAATAAATCTAGAATAAATATTTTTTTAAAAAAAATCTATTATAAAGGTTAGTTCAATTCTAAAACTTTAATATAAACGCTATATTAAAGAAAATTATTCTAAATCACAAAAAAAAAATAATATGAAATAGTTATATAATATCAAGGAACGATTTTTGACACTTCATTCTAACAAAAAAACAGTAGCGAATTAGTTTATTGAAACACAAGTGATACACCAAACTTATCATTGAATAAAAATATGTAGTCTTATGAGATTCAGTTGAATAAATCTATAATAAACGTAGGAACATTATTGAATATGAAAGGTTTTTTTTTGACAAAAAAAAGGTGTTTTGTACTATTCAAGGTTGTCTATTTTTTTTATTTTGTTTTTGAAATATATATGTGGATTACTATGAAACAAGTGGAAACATGGTGAGAGAATGATGGGAAAAGAGATATCTTAAATTTAACATAAAAAGTAGTTTGATCATATTCAGATGAATAAATCTATAATAAATGTAGGAAGATAACTAAATGTGAATTTTTTTTTGACAAAAAAATGTGGGAATTTATTTGTATTTTATTCTTGAAATTTATATGTAGATTATTACGAAACAAGTTGAAAAAAAAGGTGAGATAACGATGACAAAAATATCTTAATTTACATTGTATTTAAAAAATATAGTTTGATTGGATTAACTTGAATAAATCTACAATAAACGTAGGAAGATCACTGAATATGAAAGAGTTATTTTCCGAAGAAAAAAATGTGGGAATTTTGTGATATGCAAGGTTGTCTGTTTATTTGTATTTTTTTTTTTGAAATTTACATGTGGATTACTATGAAACAAGATGGAAGAACAGTGTGAGAATATATCTTAATATACACTATATTTTTTATTAAAAAAATGTAGTTTGATGAGATTTAGTTGAATAAATCTACAATAAATAAAGGAAGATGATTGAATGTGAGAGTTTTTTTTTTACAATAAAATGCAGAAGTTCTGTAATATGCATGAATTTACACGTGAATTTCTGGGAAATATGTTGAAACAAGATGAAAGAATGTTAGGTGTCATCTATGATTTATATTTACGGAGGTCTCTCTCATGAACAAAATTTCACGAAACAATCTCTAATGAATCAAAGTTTATGTGTGTCATCTATGTCTCTCTCACGAACAGCAGTTCGATTCCACCAACAACTAAAACTATATTTTTATGATATTTTATTTTATTGCTTATGAAAAATATTTACACTTATATTAATAAAACTTTTTTTTTGTAATTTACACGGGATATATATTTATACTAATATAATAATACAAGTGCCTTTTTTTTTTTTTAATTTACACGTGATTTATATTTATATTCATATATCATACAAGGTTTATATTTCTTTACGATGACGGGAGAGAAAATATCATATTGTTGAGAACGTAAAGTGAGAAATCACTCTCTAGAGTATTATTTTTTATATTTATATAAAATTAATATAAAATGAACGTCTACGTAATTTAAAAATAAAAACCATATATTAATACGAGAACGTGGGAGATCAGTCTCTAGAGATATTTTGTTGTAATTTTACGAGAACGTATATTTCTATGAGGATTTATATTTCTACCCATATATTAATAAGATGACTTTTTTTTTTGTAATTTCTACAGGAGCTATATTTATACTCATGTACGGGTTTTTTTTTGTAGTTTTTACGGAATTATATTTCTACGAATATTTTAATACAAAATTTATTAATACGAGATGAAAGACTTTTTTAAATAAGAGCTTAGATATTTATACACATATTAATACGGAAAACTTATTTTTTTATAATATGACTTAATTTACAGGATGATCAATATTTATACTCATATATTAATACAAGACCCTATGTTTTTTGTAATTTCAATGAGGACTAGAAACGAAAAAATGTGTGAGTTTTGTGATATGCAAGGTTGTCTATTTATTTGAATTTTTTTTGTTCTAAAAATTTACATCTAGATTACTACTAACCATTGATTCAAAAAAAATAAAAATTACTACTAACCAAGTTGAAACAAAGTGAGAGAAAGATGGGAAAATATATCTTAATTTACACTGTATTTATAAAAACATGTAGTTTGATGAGATTTAGTTGACGAAAAAATGTGGGTGTTTCGTGATATGCAAGGTTGTCTATTTCTATGTATTTTTTTAAAATTTATATATGGATTACTACGAAACAAGGTGAAAAGATGATGAAAAAATATATTTTATTTTACATTGTATTTAAAAATAAATGTAGTTTGATGAAATTAAGTTGAATAAATCTATAATAAACGTTAAAACTCGCTGAATGTGAGTTTTTTTTTGGCGAAAAAATGTGAGAGTTTTGTGATTTAAAAAAATATCTATTAAAAAATTTATTTACTCCAACAATTTATATTTAAACAACTCATAAGATATAATATCTCAAATTATTATTGAATAATATAATGAAGTAATCAAATAATAATTTAGAATAAATTAAAAAATAATATTAAAAAAGAAAATAATCCCGTGCACGGCACGGGTTAACATACTAGTTATATACATTACGATAGTTTCACGGAACTCTGTCGTGCATTCTTCGAATAATTTGCTTATGTGTCATTCAATTAGAGCTTCTCTAAGATTTTTTTTATAATTTTGTTTGGATATTTTTTTAACATAATTCAGTTGCGTTCATAGAAAAATTTGTTTATGTGTCATTCAATTAGATCTTCTCTACTTTTTTTTTTGTAGAGAAACAATTAAAACAAAAATTATTTGTCTATGTGTCATTCATTTAGAGTTTCTCTAGTTTTTTTTCAATATTTTTTAGATATTTTTTTACCATCTCTATCTCTATTTATATACATATCTATATCTATTTATATACATTACGATAGTTTCACAGAGCTCTCTCATGTATTCAATTGATTATGTGTCATTCATTTAGAGTTTATCAAAAATTTTTTAGTTTTTATTTTTTATTCTTTTTGTAGAATTTTTTTTTAGTTAAGGTCTGTTGTTCGATTCTCATTGACAACAATAATTCAATTTTCATAATATTTTATAGAAATATACTTTTTTATTTTTTTTGTAGAGATTTTTGTAGCCTAATTCAATTTCTATAATATTTTATGAAAACATTTTTTTTTTGTAGACATTTTTCTTTTATCCTAAATATATTTTAAAACTAAAATTATGGATAACAATAAAAAGAGAACATTTTCGTCAAAAACAAAAAGAGAACATTTAACGGATAATAACTGTTGTAAATTTTATTTTATAATTTATTTTAAAGTTAAATTTTATATCACCATAATTTAATTGTGTCAATCTCATGATAAAAGTATATTTTTACATACCTTGACATATTCTCATAAGTTGCTTTTTCAACTATAGTCAATACCATTTAATAAGTTTTATGATTTATATTAATGGGTATACATCAGGTTTTAGTACCGTTTTATTGTGGTATCCTAAAAATGGTTTTGATTGATATAAAAAGAAGCTTTGGTACTTTAACTAAGTGAGAACCATTTTATATGTAGTGCTCGTGTGATCTTTCATAAAAGAAAATATATAGAGCCACATGTTTATATAAATCATGATTTTTATCTTCTTCCAAAATTGTAAAATGAGTTTCTGGGTGCATTTCCTGTGTCTATCAAATTCAAGTTGTTCTGTCACCTCGAGTATGATTTATACTTGGAAGAACCTGTTGAATCCTGGGGAATTTGCGCAAATATACGGCGGATAAATTCCTAAGGATAGTGACTATGTCATACCTCAGGTTATTATGTGATCTACTTTTTAGAGGTCATCCGTGGTTCGTGATTTTGAGGTTGACGATATCAAATTGTCCCAAAATAAAGATAAGTTCACTATCTCTATTTTATTTAAGTCTTGTATATGCTTGAAATTTTTAGGAATTTTTAGAAATTTAAATTAAAGACTTTTAAATTAATTAATAAAGCGGGATATCGGTATGTAACTAATTAACTTTCGCGGATTCGGTAAATTAATGGCGCGCGGGAAAAGGTATTTACTTTTCAGAAGAACTTTCTTGATTTAAAAGTCTAAACCTCACACTCTCGTTTTATTGATAAAGACTATACTTTCTAGACTAGTGCGTTTGATCTGCTAAAAAATAGAGTACTGGACATGACAACTTTTTGTACCCTGTTTGATGTAAAAACTGGTTATGGGACTTGACAAAATAGGTAGCAAGGGACAGGACAAAATCATGAATTTTTGTCATTCACTAAACCACATGACAACTTTTTGTCCACAGTACAACTATAAAAAATACGAAAATACCCTTTTTATTTTCAATTATGAAAAAATTATCTCCCTATCTCTCTTCGATACAATTTTGTCCTGTCCTGTACCATCTTATTTTGTCCTGTACTATCTTGTTTTGTCCTGTATTGTTTTGTCCTGTAATTACTATTTTGCGAATCAAACGCACCCTAGAAGTTTTACTGTCACTTTTCTACCACCTAATTTCAAAAGTATATTTTGAAAACTAATGAGTTCTAATTAATTCTAACGTGGCTCTCGCTTGTTCAAAAATTAATATCAGGTTTCTACTATGTGGTTAAAACCTCAAACTCTCGCTCTATTGATCCTAACCTTCGCTCTATTTTACTTTCGTTCAAAAGCGTAAGAAATAAATTAGAAACCCGAATCAGAAAAATAGTTTATAAAGTTGCGCGCCGAATCATTACTAAATCCCCTACGGTGAATTAAAATTACATACCGATATCAACTAATCTAGCTAGACATGAAGAAAGAACTAAATAAACTAGAGCAGAAAATTAAATTAGACATAATGCATAAATAAATAATTAAACGCATAAAAACCTGGTAAAAATAGAAATCTGAAAACTGGAATTAAATCTGCTTCAATTAACCGGTACGAAATACTTGATACAAATACTGAATTTAAATTGGTAACGGATTCCCAGTGTGGAAATAACGTTACAGTTTATTGAACTGAAAACTGTCTAGAAAAAGACTGAAAAAGGACGTAAAAAGAAGGAGAGGAGATTCTGTTATGTGTTCCTGTATTTATAGAAAAGTTTTGCCTTCTACGATCCTTAAATTTACCAAGAGATAAGTCTCCAACTGTGTTTCATGATTGCTGTACGATTAGGAGGACAAAACACATCGTGCTGTTGAGATCACGCTGGAGGAACGACAAAAAAGAAATTCTTGTAAACCAGAATTTTGTGGCGGGCGCCACAGAAACTATGGTGGGCGCCATACTGGTCCTGGGGGCAATTGCCCCTTTGGGCTGGTATGGTGTGGGCTGCGTGAATTTGTGCTTTGCACCCCCCTTTTTGCTTTATTTTTGATACTTTTTGCTCAATTCTCTTCTCCGACCTATTTTATTCAACAAAATTGAAATATAAACTAATACCGGCATAAAAAGAGACAAATGAAATAAAAACATATGAAATGCAACTAAAAGTTCATGTAAATTAAGCTAAAAATACGATATAAAATCGAGCAATCAAATACCCCCACACTTGAACTTTTGCTTGTCCTCAAGCAATAAAGATGGTGAATTGCATAGCATAGGATTTTCACAAGACACGACCACTCTAATCATACATGGTTTCCGGCTAAGAAACGAAAATCAAACAATGGCATCAAGACCAAAAACACCGTAGTAACACAAAACCAACTTTGTTGGTCAAAAACTCCCATTATATGAAAACAAATTAAACCTGAACTACTTCCTTTTAACTCTACCTTTTGCTTAAGTTTCTTTCACCCTTTTAATTATAGTGCAATCACATTAAGCCTGTTATCTTGTACACGCCCATGGTAGGAGACCTGATAGTGATTATGATCATATAGCGAGGGCTGCTGATAACATAAGATTGGTAACCCCTATTTCTCTACTCATTTTGCAGTTGCGGGGAATCGAATCGTAACCCGCCCTACCAAGTTCAGAATCAGACACCTATGAACCACCTACTAATGAGTTTTTTCTACTATGGTATTTTTTTCTTTAGCATGTTTCAACATTTGCTAAATTTTATCAACCATTCTCAGAATCAACCAATAGTATACATAAACTTCTATATTCAGATCATTCACTTATATTCATCGGTTCACCACTTAGTTTGTCCCTTGAGATGGCGCCGACTGCTAAAATAAACTACTAAGGGTTACTTTGAAACTCAAGTTCAACACTTTGTCAAAACTGGTACTCAAGTTAATCTTACAAATTTTTGGGGGTTTAGGGTGTTAAGACGGTACTGATTTTATTGAACCATCACCCAACCTTCATAAAATAGCCTGAAAGAGCTAAACAACCTATATACTCTTAAAACAGCCATGTCAAATATCAAAACTCAACGCTTGCTTTTCACAATTTTTTTTAGTATAGCTCAAGAAATGGGAGAATCAGACAACAGCGAATAGAATACGCAAAATTAACTCAACTTTATCATGAACTATCCTAGGGTTTATTATGCATGAAAATAAATGACTGAAAAATAAAGAAAGCGATAAATCTTCCTCCCCCACACTTAAATCGAGCTTTGTCCCCAATGCAACGACTCAACTTTCATTGTTTACTTTTTATGTTTTATTATGCACTATTTAAATTGATAATTTTATCCACTTTTTCCATTTAGTTCAATAGACAGATTTTGCACTACTCTCATTGATATAATTAATCATATTTGTTTGGTGATATTTTTATAGATAATACATTTTTATTGTATGCAAGGATGTCAATTTCTTAGTATTTTATTTGTTGTTCTTAAAATTTATATGTGGATTAGTGCAAAAAAATTTGAAACAAGAAGGTGAAAGAACAATAAGAAAATATATATTATTTTATACTGTATTTTAAAATAATGTACTTTGATGAGATTTCAGTTGAATAAATCTAAAATAAACGTAGGAATATCATCGATTTGGGATTTTTTTTTGTTGACAAAACAATGTTGTGATATTCAATGTTACTTATTTCTTTGTTTGTTTTTTTCTTGAAATTTGCATGTAGATTACTACGAAAAAGTTGAAACAAGGTGTGAGAACGATTGGAAAAATATCTTAACAAGGTATATCATGAACAATCATGGATGATTTAAAGAACAGTTTCATAATGTTGGGTTGTTGTCATAATTTATCTTTACTAAACTTCTATGTAGTCAATAGCGCGCTATAGCGGTATAGCATAGCGGTAGAACCCCTCTCCGCCACGCCATAGAGCCACAAATCGCTATTTAGAGAAGCGGGAATAGCGGTTCAGTAACGGTTTTTTGCCGCTATTGTGTTTTAGGGGGAAAAAAAATGAAAAAACATATCACAGGTAGATGCATGCCACACTTTTGTTAACACATCATTATTATTGGGGTGGCATTCATCCACCTGTAATTTGTTTCTAATTTCTTGTGTTAACTATGAACAATGAGATCCAGGAGGATATTTGGAGATGTGTACAACAGTTTGATCATCCAAGTTTAAGCAATGAGATCCGGGTAAAATTTGTGTTGTGATAAATTTTTACAACCTTGAGGACAAGGTTGATTTTGAAGGGGTGGGTAATGTTATGATCCTAAAGACCCAATTAGTTGTTAAGCCCAAAATAGAATGAAATATTGACTCATCCACATATTCTTAAGTCTACATCAACCAAAACTTGCTCACAAATTCCATAGATACATAAGAGAAACAAAAAGAGCATCATAACAGGTTTATCTTCACTCTATCAACCTTGTCTGTCTTCTAACTCTTCTTCTCAACAATACCTAAAACTGCACGCTAAAACGATTTGCGAAATGCATCCAAAATTAATGCAGCATGTTCTCTAACTAACTAAGCTCTCTTCGCAAACAATTCCAACTCCGCAATTCTTAACTTTTTCCACTCCTTTTCCAACTCTCTCTTCTTTGAATGCTCAACCAACTCCTAACTCCTCTTCAAAAAATTCACATCATAAAAATCAAAATTTTCCCACTTATTAAAATAACCCATATCAGAATCACTACTTTCCCCATCTTCAAACTCTTCCTCTTCACTTAATTCCATATAAACAACCGGTTCCGGTTTCGGTGGAAGAATCACCGACTCAGGTTTCTAAGCATAATCTTCTTTCTTCTCAAACTGTTTTTCACTAACTTCAACTTCATTCTCAATACCCCAAAATTTGTCAGCAAGTTCAAACCGTCCCTTCTTGAAATTACAGGAGAAAGTAACAGGCTTTTAATTGTTTCGACAATCCTTGTCATATTTGAGCTTCAAGGTTCGAATATTTTCTATAAGCTGTCTGAATGTCGGTTTCACGCTAAGAGAATCCTTCAATGAGTGATGAAATGATGAGTAGTGTGTTGTTGGATCGTTGCTAGTTTTTGATATGTATTATGACATAGCTTTCAGGATAATGATTGTGTCTTCCTTGGTGAAAAACACTCTCTGGTACTTTGAGGATGATTTGTCGGCACCAGTGGCGGCGGCAACGGGTGTTGTCTTCCTGGATCAGTTAGAAGGGAGGGAAGAATTAGAGGGGGTAGATGGTTTCCTTGCCATTGAGAGAGATTCTTGGTTGCCAGCTTGCTACGATTATATCAATGAAACTTCGTCTGTCTACTTCCACCACTGTTGATTGTTCAACATCGTTGCCAACTGTTGCGGGATTTTTGAGACATACCCCACTACAGTTTTATTTTTCATTTCCAAAGGAGGGGAAAAAGTCGAAAACCTAAAAAAGAAAGAGATTCTAAGGTACGGGGGTTAGTTGCACTTGAGGAAGGTGTTAGCACCCCAAGCGCCGATGGTACTCCATGGTAACCACTTATATGTTTTTAGTGCTTTTGGAAAACATGCTTTAAGAATGGAGGGAGAAGTTGTATAGAAGAAAAAATAAAGAGATTAATGTCATTTTAAGTCTCACCTTTTAAAGATCAATAAAAAAACACACTAAACCATTCCCCCTTTGATAGGAGAATGATTGAATTCTTGCAATGTTTATAAGGACCGTCAAAATTTGAGACTAAGAATGACAAAAGTCTCTTAAAAGTAAAAAAGTAAAATTAAGAAAGTTTTCTTTCATGAAGTGAATAAAAGGAAAAAGAGTTTTGTTCTTTGTAAAAAAAGGTTTTTTTAAGAGTAATGTAACTATTGTGTTGTATTGTAAAGTAGTAAAAATTTGAGAAATTTTTTTTTGTAAAGTAAATAAAAGAAAAGAAGTGTAAATGTTTTGTTTGTAAAAAAGGGAGAAGAGTTTTTTTTTGAGAGAAAAGTATAATTGTTGTATGTAAAGAAAATATTGTTGAGAGAAAGAGGTTGTGAAAAGGTATAAATATTGTTATGTAAAGAGAGAGAAAAAAGTCAAGAATAGCAGAGTGAAGTGATATATATAATGACGTTGCGACTAAAATGGACCTACGATTGTCTTTGTTATCTTTATAAAATATCGCGTTTGGGTTGGAGAGGAATTTTGTCGCGAGAGACCTCGTAATCAATTGAAATTTAACCACGAGTCCTCTCGCTTGGAAATGAAATTTGGCTTTGTGTGTGTTGTGTAAACTAGAAAGCAATAAAAAGCGATAAATAAAGTCCTACGCTACTACAACCCAATTGAATAATTAATATTTACAACCATATCGAATTGAGCAAATAAATAATAAATGACATAAATAAATAAATAAATGCGATGCATAAAGCTATAAATAAAGTAAAATGCAAGTGCGAAAAATAAATATGAGAATGAAATGCACCTAAAAGACATGGTAAGAAGAAGGTAGCATTTTTATAAGAGCGAGATGTGTGTGAAAATGAGACGGAGGTAAAAAGAAAGGACTATTTTGCACTTAGTCACAACAAAAGCAAGCACAAGCACACAAACCACTCATGAAAGGTCAAGCAATAACATTATCAGGAAGCAAAAAATGAAGAAAATCATATAACATGTAAGATTAGCATGAATGTGTACTTATCATTTTTAGTGTCATAGTCAAGCATAAGGGCATAAATATTTTAAGTCAAGAACATATATATATAAAAAAAACAAAAACCATCAGTCAAGAGCTCTTATATACTAATCATGTTATGTCAAGAAGCAACACAAGCTTAATCAAGAAGAAACAAGAAAAAGAAAAGAAACAAATACCAAAGTATGAATGCATGAATTTAGGCCAAAATAGTCTTAACTTTTATTGCAAGTGTTAGAGCTCAATGATCTAAAATGTAAGATATTGTCTCTAACGTGCATTTTTGAATGATGCAATGTCCTAACCTAAATGCATGTATGCATGTAAAAATGTGAAGTGAATCATGTTATGTGAAATTGTAGTATAGCATGTGAATTGTAGTGTAAAATGTACCATATTAAAAATGCATGAGCATGCACATGATGCAAATGGTTCTATCTCTAACATATGCAAAGAAAAAAAAAAAATGAAGACATATCATATCTAAATAACAAAGAAGAAGAAAGCATATTAAGCATAAAATTTTACCTAGTCATCCCAAACATGGTATATAAAAAACATAACAAAGATATCTACATGATCAAACTAGCAAAGCTAAATAAATAATAAAAAAGTCATAGAATTCATGAGATTAGCACAAAGCAAGGACAAAGCAAACATATTGAGCATACATTAACTTAACACTCTCATTCATAGCATATATAAAAAAAGAAACTAACACTTTTCAAAGAAGCTAAACATATGATCAAGCAACTAACAAGCAAAGCTAAAAATAATAAGCAACATTAATGTCATATCTTAATTATTTTTTATTATTTTTTTTGATATTCATATTCTAAATAATTAAAATAAAATAAGCAAGAAGTCAAGAGAAAATAAAAGAAGTTTTATCACTAGACTTTTTCAAGTTATGCATTTTTCAAAATAGGTAAGTTTTTTTCAATTTTTTGTATTAATATTTAAACTTAGAAATTTTATAAGAGAGAAAAAGCAAACAATAATACTCACACATGTATTTTCCATGACCTATTAAATCATAAAAAAAAAAATACCTCTAAAAAATAAAAGAAATGTTATATTATTAAAAAAAAACAAAAAAAAAACAACAAACAAAACAAACACAAGAAAACAGAATAAAAAAAAAACTCAGTTGGGCCTAAAGACCCATATTTTCTCACAGCCCCAGGGGGGTGCGCGCAACAGCCCGGGGGCGCGCGCAGTAACTCACCAAGGCGAACTGGGCGCCGGGTTAAACCAGACCCCGATCCATGACCCAGTTCGCTGAACCGGTTTGGGGGGCGCGCGAGAAACTAAGGGGGGTGCGCGTAGAAACTGAAGAATGAGGGGAGTTATATGTGAATTTCTTTTCTTTTTTTGGTTAAATTCTATTTTTTTCTCTGTTCTCTCCATTTTTTCTTTCTTCTTTGTTTCTGTTCTTTATTTTCCTTAGTTCTCTCAAGAACCTCATGAACCCTAATCCCCCAAAACCAAAACTTGTTCAAATCATGAAACATAAAATATAAACCCTACACTAAATCACCCTCTAAACATGGATTCAACCTCAGAACCCACAAACAATCGTCAAAACCGCCGGATCGGAGCCCTAGATCTGAACCCGAAACTGTTCAAAACCTAAAACACTGATTTTTCAAAACCCAAACCCTTCTCAACGTGTTCTAAGCACGAATCGGACTCAAGAACAACAGAAAAACAAACATGTTTACTAGATCGATGCAAACAAAAAAACCAAACAAGTCATGAACCCTAAATTTAAATCTGAAATCATACAATCATGAATCGACTACAATGATGCAGAAATGAAAGAGAAATTCGAAGTATGTTACCTGTCCTGCTGTGAAACTTCTAGTAAGTTATCTCCTTCCCTTTTTGATTTCAGCCGTCTTTGACCTTTTCCTTCTCTGTTTCTGACCCCTTCTTTTCCTTCTTTGTGTGCGCGAGGTTTTGGTGAAAATGGATTTGGAGGCCAAAAACAATGATTCGTTCTTCACAGTGTGGGAAGAACTAATCTAGGGTTAGGTTTTTTTGTTTCGGTGATTAGAAAAAATAAATGAAGAGGATATGTTTTTTTTTGGATTTTTGATTTGAAACTGTGAGGTTGTAAATTTGTTGTTTTGTTTGTGATTTGGTTTTTTGGAAGATTAGGTTTCTGTTGTTGTTTTGGTTTCTCTTCAATCCGCCGTTCTCTCAAAAAAAATGTTCTCCTCTCTTTGAGATTTTTGCTTCTGTTATATGCTAGGAGCATTAGGGTTTTGTGGTTAAATGGAGAAAGGGAGCATCAAACTTTGTTGAATCAGATATTGGTTGAAAATATATAGATGATGAAAAAAGGAAAAAGACAACATTGTGTCATTATCAAGTTCTGTTTTTGTTTCAGAAAAAAAATTGGATCCTCGGTTTTTCAAATTTGAAATATTTTTCTCTATTTCTCTCTTGTTGTGTTTTTTCTTTTGTTAAAAAACAGTGACCGAAAAAAAGGAAAGGAAATGAAAAAACTGTTTTTTTTTCCTTTTTTGTGATTATATATTTTTCAAGTAAGATAAATAAAAAGGAAATTGGATTAATAATAACAATAATAGTAGAAAAGAGAATGAATAAATAAAGGAAAAAGGTTTTGAAAAAGAGATTTTCGATAATAGTAGTAGTAATAATAATAATGATAACCGAAAGCAGTAAAAAAAGGAAATTATATATAAAAATTGTTTTTTTTTCATTTTTTGTGACTATTATTTTTTTCAGTGAATAAATAAATAAATAAAAAGGAATTAAGATTAATAACAATAAATAAAAGAAAAGAATGAGTAAATAAAAGAAATGTTCTTTTTGTGAAGATTTTTGATAATGATAGTAAATAATAATTAATAGTAATAATAATAATAGACCAAGGAAAAAGTTTTTTCTTAAAAGGATTTTTGATAAAAAGGTAATAATAATAAAAAGGATAATAGTGATATAGTGATAATAAGTATAATAATGATAATAGTAATCATAATGGTTAAGAATAAACGATGATAAAAGATTAGAAATAAAAGTACGACCAAAAAAAAGTGATTAAAAGGAATTTAGGCAAAATAGCGAAAAAGAACAGATGATATGACATTTTTATTCAAAAGATGCTCTTGATATTTTTATCATAAAACGGAAAACGGATTCGAGGTCTAAAATTGGGGTGTTACAGCTGCCCCCTATTTAAGTTTCTTCACCCGGAAAGATGAAGATTAAAATCTTTGTCTAGACGGAATTGAAGAGACTTAAATATAATATATGCGCCATTTTTGGACCTCGAATCCTCTAACAATGCATATGATGCAAATGTGAATGTATGAGATGCAGATGATGCAAATATAATGTATGTGAATGTTGTAAAAGACAAACAAAGGAAGAAGAGCATGGCTAAGACTCCACAGGGGAGGAATATAACATGGCTCGACTGGGAAAATAACAATATGTGCCCCAAGTCCATTGGAAGAACGAACTCCATTGGGGAACAGGAAAACACTGGGGAGAAAATGTTACCGACTGTAGACTGACCGACAGCTGGAACATCGTACACCGACATACAATGCTTAAGAGTAATACTATCGACTGACCGACAGCTGGAGCGTTATACACTGACATATAACTTTTGAAATCATCAATTATCGACTGACCGACAACTGGAATGTTATACACTGACATATAACATTTGAGGAATTCCAATTATAGACTGACTAACAGCTGGAACATTGTACACTGCCATATAAAGACGTCATACACTGACATATAACGTTTAAAGGTTAAAGGCTATCGACTGACCGACAGCAAAAATGTTGTACACTGACACACAACATTTAAGTTCATCAACTATCGACTGACCGACAATTGGAACATTGCACACTGACATACAATGTTTAAAACTTTGACTATCGACTGACCGACAGCAAGACTGTTATACACCAACATATAACATTTTCATATTTTCAAACTATCATCCGACTGACAGCAAGGACGTTGTACACTGACATACAACTTTTAGAATTATCAACTATCGACTGACCGACAATAAGAATGTTATACACTGACATATAACATCTGAGGAACTCCAACTATAGACTGACCAACAGCTGGAACATCGTACACCGACATACAATGCTTAAGAGTAATTACTATCGACTGACCGACAGTAAAGTGAGAGATTGTAACACGAACATTTGTAGGCTGAACTGTATGAGACTTGTATGGTCTTTTGTAATGAGAAAAGATTTGTATGATCTTTTATGTTATGTCTGTAAAGCTCACTGGGGATAAAACCACCTGAGGAATTGTAAAGTGTATCTGGTAAAAATACAAGCTTCTTGTGTGGAAAACTTGTCACTTGTTGCTTTGAATTGATGTCCAATCCAGGAACTAACCGAATGGAAACTTTAAAACAAGACTCTGTGTTCAATTGAAGAATAAATTCAATTGGAAATTTTCCTTTTGTTGTAAGAAAACTTGAAACAACCATCATCCACAAGAGGGGAGTCTAGTGGGGAAATTTTGAAACAAGAGGTGTACACTTATCTGCCTAAGCTGACAATCTAATTGGAGAGAACAACATGCCCATCCCGACTCTATTTTGTAGACACAGACAAGGCAAAAGAGACAGAAATTTGTATATGATGTAATAAGGTATGAATAATGTAAATGTTCATGGCACATGTAAATGCTATGCTTGAATATATGAAAGTATGTATGAATGTATGTATGTTATGAATGTATGTATGTTATGAATGTATGTATGTATATCATCTTTTGATGGACAGACAAAGTGACCAAACCGGAAACACAAGTCAACGTCGCATCACTGCCCAGGATATCTCGACAAAGTGTAAAACGTTATTGTAGATAAAGTAAGAGAAATCTTCTTGGGGAAGGAACAATTTCTCTGGGGAAATGAACGATTTATCCGAAACAATCTGTATATCAAAGCTTGATTGTACTCAAAACAACATCGTTAACTTTCATAGGGGATGTATCCTTTTTCAATGAAATGCCCCTCATTAGAATCAAACTTGCGTATTAGAATTAACCACAATTGGAGTAGTCGCGGATATTCCTTCTTTTTGTATTTGCTCTAAAGAAAATGCTTGTCGTCATTTTAATCAAAAGCGCATTTATGTTTTTTTGTTTTAAAAGTATATGTATATATTTTGAAATATGTCTTTTTTCATTTTAATTGAAATCATCAAAATATAAAGAAATTTTGTAAGACTAGAAATATGAAATCCAAACAATGAGAACAAGGCTCAATTTCATGTATAAGAATGGTAGTCCGCCAATAGCGTGACTCCATGGATCGTTACAAAGTTGGAATTGGTAATTAATATGGAAAGGGTACATTGAACACAATAAATCTATTATCCCTAACAACTTTTGAATTTCACTGTGTCTTCAGCTTCCAAGTACAGATGGTTCTAATCACAACTTCTTCATCAGCCAACACATGTTCCAAGTGATCAAACTCAAGTGAAATGCAGTTACTTTGTCTTGTTTCCCTAACTTTTGTCTAGATCGCCTTTTCAGGTTTTCGATCTACCGGGAAGTGTATATATTCTTTTTTTTTTGTCTCATTTTTGTATGAACCGCCCTTTCGGGTTTTCGATCCACCAAGACGCCCACTTTTTTGACTAAGCCGCCCTTTCAGGTTTTCAGCTTGACGAGCTATATACACTTTTTTTTTTTTTTTTAGACAAAGTATTTCTTGACTGCATCTGCATTCACTGGACGAGGGAGTTCGTCACCATCCATGTTTGTAAGAATCATGGCGCCACCAGAAAAAGCTTTCTTGACAACATATGGGCCTTCATAATTGGGAGTCCACTTGCCCCTAGCATCTGGTTGAAAAGACAAGACCTTCTTGAGCACAAGATCACCTTCTTTAAACTCTCTAGGTCGAACTTTCTTGTCAAAAGCCATTTTCATCCTGTTCTGATATAACTGCCCATGACACAAAGCAGTCATGCGCTTCTCTTCAATCATATTCAGCTGATCGTACCGGTTCTGACACCATTCAGCCTTTGTCAACTTTGCTTCCATCAAAAATCTCATTGACGGGATCTCAACCTCTATGGGGAGTACTGCTTCCATACCGTATACCAAAGAAAATGGAGTTGCCCCAGTCGATGTGCGAACTGAAGTGCGGTATCCGTATAAAGCAAAAGGCAACATCTCGTGCCAGTCTTTGTAAGTGACAACCATTTTCTGCACAATCTTCTTGATATTCTTGTTTGCAGCTTCAACAACACCGTTCATCTTAGGCCTGTAAGGAGAAGAGTTGTGATGCTCAATCTTGAACTCGTCGCACAACTCTTTCATCATCTTGTTGTTCAAGTTCGACAAATGATCTGATTCTTGATAAATCTGACAACCACTTGCTTTGTAACATTAGCATAGGAAGCCGCTTCAACCCACTTGGTGAAATAGTCAATAGCCACTAAGATGAAACGATGACCATTAAAAGCTTTTGGCTCAATCATTCCGATCATATCGATCCCCCACATAGAGAAAGGCCAAGGAGAAGACATAACATTCAACAGAGTCGGTGGCACGTGTATTTTATCAGCATAAATCTGACACTTGTGACATTTTCTCACATATTTGCAACAGTCAGATTCCATTGTCATCCAATAGTAACCTGCTCTCAACATCTTCTTAGCCATAGCATGTCCATTGGCATGAGTACCAAAGGAACCTTCGTGCACTTCATACATTAGTTGGTCGGCTTCACGCTTGTCCACACACCGAAGCAAAACCATATCAAAATTTCTCTTGTAAAGAACATTACCATTCAGAAAGAAACTGCCAGACAACCTTCTCAGAGTTTTCCTGTTTTTCTAGATGCCCCAGGCGGGTACTCTTGATGTTGTAGGAAATTCTTAATATCATAAAACCACGGCTTATCATCAACCGCTTCTTCAATTGTGAACACATACGCAGGCCTCTCAAGGCGAGTAATATTGACACGAGGCAAGTCATTCCACCGATTCACTTGGAACATGCATGATAAAGTAGCAAGAGCATCTGCCATCTGATTCTCATCACGAGGAATGTGATGTAATTCAACTTTGTTAAAGAAAGTCAACAAGCGTCTTGCATAATCTCTGTATGGAATCAAGCCAGGGTGGCAAGTCTCTCATTCTCCTTTGATCTGATTAACTACAAGAGCTGAATCTCCATATATGTCAAGGATTTTGATCCTTAAATCAATAGCTTCTTCAATACGCATAATACACGCTTCGTACTCTGCCATGTTGTTTGTACAATCAAAGAGTAATCTGGCAGTGAATGGAATATGATTACCCATAGGAGCAATAAGAACTGCACCAATTCCATTACCATAAATGTTGACAGCTCCGTCAAAGACCAAACCCCATCTGGATTCAGGATCAGGGCCTTCTCCAAACAATGGTTCATCACAATCTTTCATTTTCAGGTACATGACATCTTCATCGGGAAAATCATACTTGAGAGAGTGATAATCATCAATTGGCTGGTGTGCCAAATGAACAGCAAGAATACTTCCTTTTATTGCTTTCTGAGTGCAGTATTCAATGTCATACTCAGATAACAACATCTGCCAACGTGCAATCCTTCCTGTCAAAGCGGGTTTCTTAAAAATATACTTAATTGGATCCATTTTAGATATCAACCAAGTAGTGTGATTAATCATATACTGGCGGAGACGTTTAGCAGCCCAAGCCAAAGCACAACAAGTCTTCTCAAGCATGGAGTAGCGAGATTCACAGTCTGTAAACTTCTTACTCAGATAATAAATAGCATGTTCCTTCTTACCAGTCTCATCCTGTTGCCCAAGCACACAACCCATGGAATCTTCTAACACAGTCAGGTACATGATCAAAGGCCTTCCTTCAACAGGAGGAATCAGGATAGGAGGTTCCAAGAGATAATCTTTAATACTGTCAAAAGCCTTCTGACAATCTTCCGTCCACACCACTCCTTGGTCTTTGCGGAGAAGTTTGAATATTGGTCCACAGGTAGCAGTCATGTGAGAGATAAATCTAGATATGTAGTTCAATCAACCAAGGAACCCTCTTACTTGCTTTTCAGTTCTTGGTGCAGGCATTTCACGAATGGCTTTCACTTTGCTAGGATCCACCTCAATACCTTTCTTACTAACCACAAACCCCAAGAGTTTTCCAGACCGAACGCCGAAAGTGCATTTGTTGGGGTTCAAACGAAGCTTGTATTTCTTCAACCGCAGAAACAATTTCAGAAGATTATCAACATGTTCTTCTTCAGTGCTGGACTTGGCAATCATGTCATCAACATAAACCTCGATCTCTTTGTGCATCATATTGTGGAACAGAGTAGTCATTGCTCTTTGATATGTAGCACCCGCATTTTTCAAACCAAAAGGCATTACTTCGTAACAGAAAATCCCCCATGGTGTAATAAAGGAAGTCTTCTCTCTATCCCTTGAGCCATCCGTATCTGATTGTAACTAGAGAAACCATCCATGAAGGAGAAAACTTTGAACTTTGCTGTATTGTCAACCAGCATATCAATGTGAGGCAAAGGAAAATCATCTTTCGGACTTGCCTTGTTCAAATCTCTGTAATCAACACACATTCTGACCTTACCATCTTTCTTCGGAACTGGTACTATGTTGGCCAACCATTGAGGATACTCCGATGTAATCAGGAAACCCGCATCAATCTGTTTCTGAACCTCTTCTTTTATCTTGATCGCCATATCAGGACGTGTTCTTCTCAATTTCTGCTTAACCAGCAGACATTCAGGCTTCAACGGCAAATGGTGCTCCACAATGTTGGTGTCCAACCCTGGCATATCTTGATAAGACCAAGCAAACACTTCCATGTATTCTCTAAGAAGTTCTATCAATCTGTCTTTGACACTAGCATCCAACAATGCACCAATCTTGACTTCTTTCTTATCTTCTTCAGTACCCAGATTAACTACTTTTGTAGGCTCTTCATGAGGCTGGATGGCTCTTTCTTCGTGCTCAAGTAACCGGGTAATCTCATCAGGAATATCGTCCTCATCCTCCTCTTCAACTTCAAACACAGGGAATTCAAAGTTAGGAGAGGGCATAGGTTCATTGTGTTCAACGGGTTTATCAACAATTAATCTGCAATTATGATTTATGCTTGATTTTTAGAAAACAGATATAAAAGAGTGAGCATATGCAGATTTTTTTTTAATTTTTTTTAAAAGATATATTGTTATGTTCTTTGTGTTACCATATTCCAGAAAAAAGCATAAAGCAATAAAAAACTAATGTACGAATAAAGTGGATACTGAATAACTCTTTATTATTGATGATTTCATTAAAATAAAGCCCGACAATTGTTCTACCTTCGCTTTGGGCATAGCGATAGGAATATTTATTTCTTAAACGTAGGCCCTAAAACAATGCATACTTTCATCTTGGGCAGAATGAAAGATTTTGAAAAAGAAAACAACGACAAGACATTACTCAGAATGAGATACAACAGAAGGAGCATCCACAACACTCCAATTGCAGCAGATTCCTCCCCGCTCCACCAAGTCAGCAATTTCCTCGGGCTCTTCATCAATCACGGCATTCACCTTCTCATCTGAAACATTTGGGTAGATGAAACCAGCACTCTTGAACATATCTTTAAGAGGTTTGACAATATTAGAAGATTCAGGAGCCTTACCAATCGAGCCAAACCCTAGACCTTCTCGATTCTTGTTTTCTGGCAATTCAACCAACTTGCCCCAGCCTGTAGTAGATCCATTAGATAGCACCTGTTGTGCATCCTTTAAGGAGGCCATACACACACTACCTCTCCTATCATTTTTTCCTTCATCAATAGTTAGACCCTGGAATAGGGTTCCATCCACAATGCTACCACTGATACAAGCGTATGATGACAATTGGCTTACCAATAGAGCTTGCTCTGTTGGAACAAAGGATGTTCAGAATCTGACTCTTAGTGTTTTGATGATAACAAAGTATTAATGAACAATAGGGTATTTTAATATTTAATTTTAAGTGTGCAGATTAAATATATTATGTTGATTAAATTAAGCTCTGAAACAAAGCATTAGCATGGATATCAGAAGTTTAGATATCAGAAGCATGGATATCAGAAGCATGGACATCAGAAGCATGGACATCAGAAGCTAAGATATCAAAAGCAACGCTAATCAGAAGCAAGTCATCTCAGAAGATTTATGTTGAATCAGAAGCAACGTATGGAGAAGACCAACAGTTTCAGAAGCTGAAGACATCAGAAGCATATGTCTGATACATAGGCTCTGAATAACAAGCCAGAAAAGTCAGTGTTAACTGATAGTGATTCAATGATTGGAAATCATTTGAATTAAAGGCTGTGATTGTTTGATACATCATAGTACTACAACCTTATCATCAAGGATTGTGACGTTAGTACTATTTTACTCCATAAGGGCAAATATTCTCAAGCAAAAGGAATAACAGGATAAGCATTACCAGAATTGGCAAATATACGTCTCTATTTTATCTTCACATATATATAGAGAAACTCTCTTTGAAGATTAAGGTTACAACAACGCACTCACTTATACAACTTCACTCCTTTACATAAGACTGAAAGCACTGCTTCTGAAACTATTTTCTGTTGTGCTTCTGACACTCTGTTTTTCTAATTCATTAGGAATTTTGTGTTAGAGTCTTAAGAGTCTTGAGTTGTAATCTTGAGAAAACTCTTGATTTTATAATCAAGTGTTTATCACTTTCTATTTTATTTCTTTTATATTAGGAAGCCTCTTGCTAGTGTGCTTGAGCAAGTAGGAAGTCTCTTACTAGTGTGTTTGAGCATTGTAATAGTCTAGGTGATTATAGTGAAATCCCTTGGAAGTGCAAGGGGACTGGACTACTCTCGGTTTGTGAGAGGAACCAGTATAAAATTGCTTGTCTCGCCTCTCTTTGGATCATATAAGCAGTCACTATATACCTTTATATTGTGATAACACTGCAGCCATTCAGCTTTCCAAAAATCCTATTTTACACTCTAGAGCAAAATATATTGAGATCAAACATCATTTTATAAGAGTTTATGTTGACAAAGGTGTTATAGATATCAAGTTTGTTGATACTGAAAGACAATGGGCTGATATTTGTACAAAACCTTTGGCTGTTGAAAGATTTGATTTCATAAAGAAAAATCTCAACATGGTGTTTGTTCCTGATTGTTAAGTTCTTTTGAGTAAAACTGTTTTTAAAATCTGATAAGGATTAGAAGATGTTGAACCTCAGAACCTCAAGGTCAGAAGTTCTGAAGTATGACTACTTCTGATAAGTATCAGAATTAAAAGAATGGTTCTGATGTGGTAGTGGAACAGTTTACAACCTTTTCTTTTTTAACTGCTGTCCACTAACGCACCAGTTATTTAAATAATTTTCTAATACACGTGACATTTTGCAATTAGATGAGTATTGGTTTATGATGAGTTTAGCACTTAAAATGAATATGACTACTCTGTCCTTTTGTGTGTTGTACTGTTTGTTTGTTTTCTAAAAATATACACTTTTATCACTTGCACACAAACACGATCACAACCCACACTTTTTCATATTCTCTCTAAACCTCCAACTCTTCAGTTATCTTTCTTCCCTCTCTAGCAAAACCAAAACCCTAACTCTCAACAATGGCATCGTCATCTTCTACTGCTTCTATATCCGTAAAACCCATCGTTGATTTGGAAAATCAAAAGAAGTTCTCAATCAGAAAAGACTCTATGACCTTCAAGTTTAAGGAGTTAAAGTGCATGGTAGAGAAACGGGTGGATTTCGAAAGTCTCAAAGCAAATGGTTTTGATTTACAGAAGATGTTCTACTATCAAGGGTTAGAACGCTACTTCATGATTCTAAATGGTCCAATCTTTGAAGAGATGGTAAAAGAGTTTTGGATGAAGGCGTACGTGTATGATAAGCAGTTAGCTTATATTGAAGTTCAAAATCTGGTGAAGAAAAACCCTATGTTGAAAGGGAAATCAAGAAAAGAATTGGGTCTTCCTGAGTTTACCCAAACAGAAATTAGATCCAACATTGCTGGTATGGATATCAAAATCACTGCAGATCATATTGCAAAGGTTTTGAACCTACCAAATCAAGGAATTCATCTTGCTGGTTACAGGACTAAGCCACAAGATCCAACTGTTCAAGCAACTCTGTTTGAGAATGTCACTTCAAATGGTCAGAAAGATTTGAAAACATTCTTCAAAAGTGTTTACAAGGTACTGTTTGAGTCTATTGCTACAAAAGTGGGTGGAACTGACTGCATTTCTTCTGAACAAAAATACTTTATGTATTATCTTCACAACTTTGTCAAAATGAATGTGGCTAAATACATTTTTGATCATCTCCGTGAAATGATTAAAAGCAGTATGGAGAAGAATCACACCAACTGTCATCATGTTAGGTTGCTATCTCATATATTCTATCTGAGCAACTTTCATGAGATTCTTAAAGAAAACTACCCAAATTTTGTTAAACCTACCTTTTTGGAATCAAGAGTTGTTGATGGAAAGTCTCTAAAGAAGATGTTCTTAGTAAAAGGAAAAGTTGTGGTTCCTAACAACCCTTTGCTAATGAACAAAGAAGAAGAAGTGTTTGATTCTTCCTTTCCTGCTGTTGATGTTGAAGAAGGAAAGAAGATTGCTGATGGATGTTTCAATCACTGGAAGGATAAGTATGGATTGGAAACTCCTGGAGATGAAGTGGATATAACCAAACTTGGTTTTGATCAGAAGCAAGACTTTGTGATGAAGACCACTATGACAAGAGATAGAGTAAAGCTGAAAACTCCTTCAATTGGTGGTGTCAAGATCTTAACAGAAGAACAGATTGAGAATCTGAGAAGAGAAGAAAGGTCCAAGAAGGATGAGGACAACAATAAAAACAAGAGGAAAGTTATTGTTGAGTCTGATGAAGAAGAAGAGGATGATGATGAACCTCTGATATTGAAGAAGAAGAAGATAGAGCTGCTCACAAACGACAGAAACATCAAGGTACATCTTCTAATGCTTTTATTAATGAGTCTGTTGAATCTCAAACTAGAAATGATGAACCTATTCTTGAGCCTGTTTTTATGAAACCTTCTCCAACCAAACCTTCTTCTGAACCTCTATCAAAACCAAATGTTTTAGATATGTTATCTGAACATTTGTCACCTCAAACCATTCATGCAGAAACAAACATCCTACCTGAAACCCCCTCCAAACCTTCTGTTGTTATACCTTCTCCTTCTGAGAAATCAGGTCTTGATAAAATTAAAGAAAAATTTGGTGATCCTCTTAGTGATGTCAGTGATGACACGAAATCATATCGTATTTTTAGCTTAGTTTAGGTGAACTTTAGTTGCATTTGCATATGTTTTTAATTCATTTATGTCTTTTTATGCGGGTATTTGTTTTGTTTTTAGTTTTGTCTAATAAAATAGGTCGGAGAAGAGAATTGAGCAAAAAGGGCCAAAAACGCAGCAAAAAGGGGGTGCAAAGCCCAAATCCGCGCAGCCCACCAAAGGAGCCCAGCAGAAAGGGGCAATTGCCCCCAGGAACCTTGTGGCGGGCGCCACAGAAGTGGTGGCGGGCGCCACCAAGCCCAAACCCAATTGAAACAGATTTTTGCGAGACGTGGGGAAGTGGTATTCGTCCGATCCGTTTTCTGTTCCTATCGTGTGGCAATTGGATGATATCAAATATGAGCTTATCCCTTCCTATTTTCATGGATCGTGGAAGTCAAAAAATCCTCTATAAATAGAAGCTTGATTCTCAGATCAGACTACGCTTTATTTTCTTTTATTTCAGTCAGTTTAAATTTCCCGCATTGTAAACTGTCTCGGTTCTTCCACATCGGAAGTCCGATTTTAATTCCGTTTTCAATTCCCTGTCAAGAATTTTACCTTCTTTAATTCAAGCAAGTTTATTCAGCAATTCTCTCCAGGTTTTTATTTAATGTTTTTATTTAATTATTTATTTATGTTCAATTTAATTTTCTGTTTTTGTTTATTTAATTTCTTAATTATGTCTAGCTAAATTTCCTAGATATCGGTATGTAAACTAATTCTCCGAAGGGAGTTTAATGATGATTTAGCGCGCGCACTTAAACTATTTTTCTTATTCGAATTCCTATGCTTTGAGTGAGAAAAACAAAGCAACTAAGGTTAAAATCAATAGAGCGAGAGTTTGAGGTTTTAACTAGATAGTAGGAATTTGATATTAATCTTTGAACGAGCGAGAGCCACGTTAGGATTAATTAGAACTAATTGATTTTCAAAATATACTTTCGAAACTGAGGTGGTATAAAAGTGACAGCAAAACCCCTAGTCTAGATTGTATGGTTTTTATCAACAAAACGAGAGTGTGAGGTTTAGACCTTTAAATTAAGAAAGTTCTTCTGAAAAATAAACCCTTTTCACGCGCGCTATTAATTCATTAAATTCCCGATGGTTAATTAAGTTACATACCGATATCCCGCTTTTATTTAATTAATTCAATTCTTAATTTTAATTTAATTTCTAAATATTCTAAACCAACCCCAAAACTCATTAGCCTTAGATTTACACCGTAACGGTAGAAATACGGTAGTTCGATTATTGGTCCCTGTGGATTCGATATCTTTTAAAACTACACGACGAGACTGTGCACTTGCGTCAATCAAATCTATTGATACACAAATCGTCGATCAAGTTTTTGGCGCCGTTGCCGGGGACCAATTTAGTCGATATTGTAACTCCGTCGTTACAACGTAGAGACTAAGGCAACTTTAATTTTCTGTTAAAAAAATTTAAAAAATCGAAAAAAAATTTAAAAAAAGAAAAAAAATCTAAAAAAAATTACCCTTTATGGCTTGTCGATTGTATGCCAAAGACCCGCTCTCAAAGCGAAGAATTAGAAACCCCGATCGACAACCCTGAGCGTCTACTAAGTGTAAGACGCCGAATTGAGCAGTTTAGGGAAAGATACATAGTTCCCCAAAATCAAACCATCTTTCCCGAAACAGACGAAGACTCGGAACAATCCGAAGAGGAATTAGAAATGGAAATAGGTCCTCAAAACCGTCCTCTAAGGTACTACGCTACTCCCTCTGATGCTGAACCGCATAACAGCATTGTTGCCCCTGCGATAGAGGCTAACAATTTTGAGCTTAAACCTTCCCTTCTCTCAGCAGTTCAGCAAAGTCAGTTCTCGGGTAGTCCTACAGATGACCCTAATCTCCACCTCTCTGTCTTCCTACAATACGCCGATACAGTGAAAGCTAATGGCGTAAGTCCCGAAGCAATTAGGCTTCGCCTCTTCCCTTTCTCTCTTAGAGATCGAGCCCGTGCTTGGCTCCAGTCTCTACCTTCAAACTCTGTCACTACATGGGAGGAGTTAAAGAAAGTCTTTCTGGCTAGGTATTTCCCACCTAGCAAGACTGCTATGCTAAGAGCCCAAATCAATGGATTCAAGCAGAAAGACAATGAATCTCTCTATGAGGCATGGGAGAGGTTCAAGGACATGTTAAGGATCTGTCCACATCACGGTCTGGAGGAGTGGTTGATTATCCACACCTTCTACAATGGTCTCCTGTACAATACAAGGATGACAATAGACGCCGCCGCGGGCGGCGCACTAATGGACAAGCCCTACAATGAAGCCTACCAACTCATCGAGAGTATGGCTCAGAATCACTACCAATGGGGAGGCGAAAGAACCTCCATAGAAAAACCTCTATCGAGAGGAGGAATGCATGAGATAAGCGGCCTTGACCACGTTAGCGCCAAGGTTGATGCACTCACTCAGAAATTAGACAGCTTACTCAATGCTCCTGCTGCTACCGTAGCAGCAGCAGTCACGAACTGTGAAATATGTGGCGCTCCCGGGCATGCTATAGCTGAATGCCAACTGTTGACCGGAGTTTCTCCCGATCAAGTAAACTACGCCCAAGGAGGCCCATATTCCAACAACTACAACCCAGCTTGGAAGAACAGTCCCTATCTTTCATACAAGAATAACAATGCGTTGTATCCACCTAGACAAGGCCAAACCTCTGGCCCACCGGGTTTTCAAAAAGCTCCTGTGCCAAATCAAGATAACCCTGGGAAGCCTAGCCTTTACGCCATGTTTGAAACCTTCATGGCGTCCCAAGTGCAAGCTAACGAGGGGATCAAGAATCAAAACCTGCATTTCACTAAGCTGTTCGAGCAATTAAATAGTAAAGTTGATATCTTGACCACCCACCATAAGATACTAGAAACACAAGTTGCACAGGTGGCTCAACAGCAATCATCCATGGCTGCTCCTGCAGGAACATTTCCTGGCCAACCTCAACCCAATCCTAAAGCCCATGTAAACGCTGTGACACTGGGAAGTGGAACACAGTATGATGAACCAATTGACCCTAGAATTGAGAGGCCTGCCATGCAGCAAAAGCCAGATGAACCAGTTGAGAAAGAGAGTGAACCGAAAGAGAAAGAAGGGAATGGCGTCGAGGCAAAAGAAAAAGAAACACCCTATGTGCCTCCGCCACCTTACAAACCACCCATTCCATATCCTCAAAGGTTCGAAAAGACCAAAAGCATGGGGCAATTCAAGAAATTCATGGAGCTTCTTAAGCAGTTAAATATAACCATTCCATTCACCGAAGCTATTACTCAAATGCCCGCATATGCTAAGTTCCTCAAGGAAATCTTGACTAACAAAAAGAGGATTGAGGATGATGAAACTGTTACACTCACCGTCGAGTGTAGTGCTATCCTTCAAAACAAGATGCCTCCCAAACTCAAAGATCCAGGAAGTTTCTCTATACCTTGTGTCATAGGGAAGTTTGTCATTGATAAGGCCCTATGCGATTTAGGTGCCAGCATTAGTTTGATGCCCATGACCATATGCGAAAGGCTCAAGCTAGGCGAGATAAGACCCACCAGAATGTCTATACAGTTTGCCGATCGTTCAGTCAAAATGCCTATAGGGGTCTTAGAAAACGTTCCAGTGCGTGTAGGTCAGTTCTTTATCCCAACCGACTTCATAGTCATGGATATTAGGGAGGACTCTAACACGCCTATCATTTTAGGAAGGCCATTCCTTGCTACGGCCGGTGCAATAATTGATGTCAAGAAAGGAAAGCTCACCTTTGAAGTGGGAGATGAAAAAGTTGAATTCATTTTGACTCAATTCCTAAGTGCGCCCGCCATAGATGATACTTGCTATCTGCTTGACGTCATTGACGAATGCAGGAAGGAAATGGAGAATGATCAAACCATTTACACTGAAATTCTCACATCTTCTCCAACTCCTACTCTCGAAGTTCAGGATGACGAGCTCGGTGAATGCTTTGAGATTACACCAAACCCGACGCCGTCTCCCGATCAATCTTCTCTCGAACTAAAACCTCTACCTAAGAGTCTAAGGTATGAATTCCTTGATCAAGAGCTTAAGCGCCCTGTGATTGTGTGCGCCAATTTAGGACAATCAGAAACCGAAAAGCTACTAAAAGTCCTGAGAAAATTCCCAGCTGCTTTAGGATATAGCATATCTGATCTTAAAGGGATAAGTCCTTCTCTTTGCATGCACCGCATCTACCTCGAGGAAGATTGCAAAACCTCTCGAGAACCGCAAAGAAGGATAAATCCCATTCTCACTGAAGTAGTTAAGAAGGAAGTTGAGAAACTTCTGGACGCAGGAATAATATACCCGATCTCCGACAGTAAATGGGTCAGCCCCGTTCATGTCGTGCCTAAGAAAGGTGGAGTGACTGTAGTTACCAATGAGAAAGGAGAGTCTGTAGCACAAAGAGTCGTAACGGGTAGTAGAATGTGCATTGACTATAGGAAACTCAACAAAGCCACGCGCAAGGATCATTTCCCTTTGCCCTTCATTGATCAAATGCTTGAGCGTCTGGCTAATCATTCCTACTTCTGCTATCTAGATGGTTACTCGGGATTCTTCCAGATTCCTATTCATCTCGATGACCAAGAGAAAACGACTTTCACTTGTCCTTTTGGCACATTTGCATATAGGCGAATGCCATTTGGATTGTGTAATGCTCCTGCTACTTTCCAAAGATGTATGCAAGCAATCTTCGCCGATTACATCAATGACATTATGGAGGTCTTCATGGATGATTTCTCCGTATGTGGCCAAAGTTTTGAAGGATGCTTGACAAACCTTGAAAAGGTACTTGAAAGATGTGAAAAAGTCAATCTTGTACTTAATTGGGAAAAGTGCCATTTCATGGTTCGTCAAGGTATTGTTCTTGGACATATAGTGTCCAACAAAGGGATTGAGGTAGATAGAGCTAAAATCCAAGTCATAGAGAATCTACCACCTCCCAAATCTGTGAGAGAAGTCCGAAGCTTTTTAGGACACGCCGGTTTCTATCGGCGATTCATTAAGGACTTCTCCAAAATCACAAAGCCGTTAACCGGGCTGCTAATGAAAGATGCCGAGTTCATTTTTGATGAGGAGTGCCTAACGGCATTCAAGCAATTAAAGGCAGCTCTCATTTCCGCCCCCATCATGCAGCCACCCGATTGGAGTCTACCATTTGAGATCATGTGTGACGCTAGTGACTATGCTATAGGCGCGGTTCTAGGTCAAAGAAAAGATAAGAAGCTTCACGCTATCTACTATGCTAGTAGGACCTTAGACCCCGCGCAAATGAACTACGCTACCACAGAAAAAGAACTCCTGGCTGTTGTATTTGCGGTTGATAAATTTCGTTCCTACCTAATAGGGGCCAAAATCATTGTCTATACCGACCATGCCGCAATTAGGTACCTTGTGAACAAAAAGGATGCCAAACCAAGGCTCCTAAGATGGATCTTGCTCCTTCAAGAATTTGATTTAGAGATCCAAGATAAGAAAGGGATCGACAACACAGTTGCAGACCACTTGTCAAGAATGGAGGGGATGGCGCCTGAAGAAGTGCCCATAAACGATGACTTTCCGTATGAGAGACTAGTAGCCCTTATGGAAAGTGTCGCCTCCGAGTACCATTTGACTCAAGATGACATCGAGGTCGTCAACTCTGTCTTCAGAAGAGACCCTTTGCCATGGTATGCTGATTTTGTTAATTACTTAGCAGCAAGGGTCCTTCCGCCTGATTTAACTTACCAGCAAAAGAAGAAGTTCTTTAGTGATCTAAAACATTACTATTGGGATGACCCTCTTCTTTTCAAGAGAGGCGCCGATGGAATCTTCCGTCGATGTGTCCCCGAAGATGAGGCGCAAAGCATTATCACTCATTGCCATTCTGCGCCCTATGGAGGACACGCAAGTACTTCCAAAACTTGTGCTAAAATCTTACAAGCCGGCCTCTTTTGGCCCACTCTTTGGAGAGATGTCCACAACGCCATAAAGAGTTGTGATCAGTGCCAACGCGCTGGTGGCATCTCTAGGCGCGATGAAATGCCTCAACATGGCATCCTTGAAGTGGAAGTATTTGATGTATGGGGGATAGATTTCATGGGACCATTCCCAACTTCTTTTGGGAACAAATACATACTTGTGGCCGTTGATTACGTGTCTAAATGGATCGAGGCTGTTGCCTCTCCAACTAATGACGCCCAAGTAGTGATTAGATTGTTTAAAAACCAGATCTTCCCTAGGTTCGGTGTGCCGAGACTTGTCATCAGCGATGGTGGCTCCCATTTTATCTCTAGGATCTTTGAAAGGCTTTTATCTAAATATGGGGTCCGACACCGTGTAGCAACTCCCTATCACCCACAAACAAGTGGGCAAGTGGAGGTCTCCAATAGGGAGATCAAGCAAATTCTAGAAAAAACAGTTGCGACCTCTAGGAAGGATTGGTCTTTAAAATTAAATGAGGCACTGTGGGCATATAGGACAGCCTATAAGACCCCAATTGGGACCACTCCCTTCAAGCTTGTTTATGGCAAATCATGCCATCTACCGGTGGAACTAGAACACAAAGCTTATTGGGTTATCAAGGCACTAAATTTTCATTACACCACCGCCGGTAGGAAAAGGATCTTGGATATCCATGAGCTAGAAGAGCTTAGGTTAGATGCTTATGAGAATGCCCGAATCTATAAAGAGAGAACAAAAAAATGGCATGACAAGCGTCTATCTAGGAGAGAGTTTAGGGTAGGAGAGCTAGTACTTCTTTTTAATTCGAGACTTAAACTTTTTCCCGGAAAACTTCGCTCAAAGTGGTCAGGCCCCTTTACAATCTCTAAGACATATCCTCATGGGGCGATTGAGATAAAGAATGCCTCCGGTGATACATTCACGGTTAATGGACAGAGGCTGAAACATTACAACCTTAAGGATAGTGACAACACTTTTGCAAATTTTAACCTATCCGCCCTGCCCGATAAAACGTGAATTAAGTTCACCCTCTTTGAAGTCGAGCTTACCGACATTAAACAAAGCGCTTGGTGGGAGGCAACCCGCTGTTTTTGAGTCTAATGTTTTCTTTTTAGTGTGTCTAAACTTTGCAGGTAATAAAGGGATAGCACGCTCACCGACTTTCCAGTTGCGAAAGCTTAGCTGTCCAGGTTTTCACTTTCTTTCCTACCTTTAGTCGTTGCATTGAGGACAATGCTCGATTTAAGTGTGGGGGAGGAAGCTTTATCGCTTTCCTTTACTTTTTAGTCATTTATTTTAGCATGCATAATAAAACCTTAGGATAGTTCACTTAGATTGAGTAGTTTTTGCGTGTTGGTTTTGTTTTGTCTGATTTTTCTCATTTCTTGAGCCATACCAAAAATTTTCTTGTGAAAAGCAAAAGTATTGAGTTCTGATGCTTGATGTTGATTGTCTGAAAGTATATAGGTTGTTTGCACTATCTAGGCTATTTTGTGAAAGTTAGGTAACGGTTAGATAAAATCAATACCGTTTTAACACCCGAGATTCCCAGAAATGTGTAAAATTGATTTGAGTACTAGTTTTGATAATACCTTGAACTTGAGTTTTAATGAACCCTCAGTAGTTTATCTAAGCAGTCGGCACCATCTCAAGGCACAAACTAAGTGGGAAACCGAAGAATATAAGTGAATGATTTTGATTATAAATGTTATGAATACTATTGGTTGATTCCTTGAAATAATTAATGAAAATTCAGCAAATGTTGAAATATGAGAAGGAAAAAAATACCATAGTATAGAAACTCATTAGTAGTTGGTTCAGAGGTGTCTGATTCTGAACTTGGTAGGGCGGGTTACGATCCGATCCCCCGCAACTGCGAAGTGGGTAAAACAAAAAGGGGTTACCAAACTTATGTTATCAGCACCCCGCGCTATATGATGATCATAATCACTAACAGGTTTCCTACCATGGGCGTGTACAAGATAACGGGCTTAATGTGATTGCGCTAGAATGAAAAGGGGAAATGAAACTTAGGAGAGAGGTAGAGTCAAAAGGAAATACTTCAGGTCTGTTTTCATGTAATGGGAGTCTTTTGTGTCATTGCGGTGTTTTTGTTATTTGCACTGTTATTTGATTTTCATAGCTTAGCCGGCAACCACGTATGAGTAGGATGATCGTGTCATGTGTTTTTACTTGTGCTATGCAATTCACTATTCTTTCATGCTTGAGGACAAGCAATGGTTCAAGTGTGGGGGAATTTGATGACACGAAATCATATCGTATTTTTAGCTTAGTTTAGGTGAACTTTAGTTGCATTTGCATATGTTTTTAATTCATTTATGTCTTTTTATGCGGGTATTTGTTTTGTTTTTAGTTTTGTCTAATAAAATAGGTCGGAGAAGAGAATTGAGCAAAAAGGGCCAAAAACGCAGCAAAAAGGGGGTGCAAAGCCCAAATCCGCGCAGCCCACCAAAGGAGCCCAGCAGAAAGGGGCAATTGCCCCCAGGAACCTTGTGGCGGGCGCCACAGAAGTGGTGGCGGGCGCCACCAAGCCCAAACCCAATTGAAACAGATTTTTGCGAGACGTGGGGAAGTGGTATTCGTCCGATCCGTTTTCTGTTCCTATCGTGTGGCAATTGGATGATATCAAATATGAGCTTATCCCTTCCTATTTTCATGGATCGTGGAAGTCAAAAAATCCTCTATAAATAGAAGCTTGATTCTCAGATCAGACTACGCTTTATTTTCTTTTATTTCAGTCAGTTTAAATTTCCCGCATTGTAAACTGTCTCGGTTCTTCCACATCGGAAGTCCGATTTTAATTCCGTTTTCAATTCCCTGTCAAGAATTTTACCTTCTTTAATTTAAGCAAGTTTATTCAGCAATTCTCTCCAGGTTTTTATTTAATGTTTTTATTTAATTATTTATTTATGTTCAATTTAATTTTCTGTTTTTGTTTATTTAATTTCTTAATTATGTCTAGCTAAATTTCCTAGATATCGGTATGTAAACTAATTCTCCGAAGGGAGTTTAATGATGATTTAGCGCGCGCACTTAAACTATTTTTCTTATTCGAATTCCTAATTTTAAAACTCCTATGCTTTGAGTGAGAAAAACAAAGCAACTAAGGTTAAAATCAATAGAGCGAGAGTTTGAGGTTTTAACTAGATAGTAGGAATTTGATATTAATCTTTGAACGAGCGAGAGCCACGTTAGGATTAATTAGAACTAATTGATTTTCAAAATATACTTTCGAAACTGAGGTGGTATAAAAGTGACAGCAAAACCCCTAGTCTAGATTGTATGGTTTTTATCAACAAAACGAGAGTGTGAGGTTTAGACCTTTAAATTAAGAAAGTTCTTCTGAAAAATAAACCCTTTTCACGCGCGCTATTAATTCATTAAATTCCCGATGGTTAATTAAGTTACATACCGATATCCCGCTTTTATTTAATTAATTCAATTCTTAATTTTAATTTAATTTCTAAATATTCTAAACCAACCCCAAAACTCATTAGCCTTAGATTTACACCGTAACGGTAGAAATACGGTAGTTCGATTATTGGTCCCTGTGGATTCGATATCTTTTAAAACTACACGACGAGACTGTGCACTTGCGGTCAATCAAATCTATTGATACACAAATCGTCGATCAGTCAGTTCTGATTCTGATACTGAATCTGATAACACTAATCCCATCCCCACTCCAATTCATGTTGACACTCCTCCACATGTCACTCAACCTTCCATTCCAACCATAGAGATTGTTAATCCTTTAACTCAATCATCTTCACAAGCTGAATTCATTGTTAGCATACCTTCATCACCTCAATCCCCAGTCTCACCTCCATCTAATCTTAAGCAAAATATCAACCAAACTGTTTTTGAGCCTGAAATTACATATCAATCTATCCTAGAAAGCATTCAAACTCAACATTCTAACCAAACTGTTCCTAGCATTGAGATTTTAGCAAGGCTTGTTAATAATGATGTTAGAAGAATGCAAAGCTTAAAATCTGAACGTGGTATTATGCCAAGTCAGATTGTTGAAAAGTTTGATGAGATTGACAATGCTCAGAGGTTGATCATGGCTGCTCTGAAGAAAAAGTATGTTGATGAATTAGTTTATGAACATCTGCAATTCACTGACTCTTTTGAAAATGCATTTGGAAGTGCTCTTCAAAAGAAAATATTGATGTTATCAACAAGAATGCTGAGAAGTCTGACAAAGCTCTTGAGAAGATGATGATGTTGCTTATCTCAAGACTTCCTTCTAAGCCCTCCTCATCTCAACCCTAGGATTCTATGTTTGCGCACAATTTTTTTTAAGTGGTTGTAATATTTGAACAAATTTAATTTCTGTTAATTGCATGAACATCTTTTGCTTACTTAATTTGTTTTCTTTGCTGTTAACTGGTTGCATTGTTTTGTTTAAATATGTTTTTGAAAATTATGTCAAACACAAAGAAATTATAGAAAAAGATTTCAAAACAGAACCATAAATCTTTATTGATTAAATAGAATATCATTACATAAGATCCTAAATCTATTTAGAATCTAAATCTGACTTCTGTGAGTCACCAGAGCCTGAGGTTTCTGTTGGAGAATGATAATTCTCCAACTACCTCAGATAATCAAAATCTGGCTTATCAGAACCAGAAGAGGATCCTTCTGAAGAACCTTCACATTGTTCTGGATCATATGTTCTGAGAAATTCTCTATAATCAGAATCAGTATCATCAGAATCTGATGAGAGATTGATGTATACTGGTGGTTGTGGCTTTGTTTTTGATCTGGTTCTATAACTTCTTCTTAATGGAACTGAAGAAGATGCTTCACGCTTAACCTTCTTTGCTTTTGGTTTTGTTTTCTTTGGTGATTCTTCTTTCTTCACTTCTTGGGGAGCCTTACCCTTATTTGCTCTTCTATCCTTATCCATTATTTCTGATAATAATGTGTGGAAGTGTTGAGTAAATTGTAATGGTGTTGTGCTCTTCTTTTATAGACTTTTTAAAGAGTCAAAGTCTCTCAGTTCTTGGAATCAGACAATCCCTTTAATGGAGTTATTGTAACTGTTTTCCTGACTTGACTCCTTGAAAGTTGTGTTTTTCACTGATCTTCTTACGCGCTTTTTATATGCTTTTACTTCTTTTTATACAAACTATTTTTTGTTTGATGACAAAAGGGGGAGTAATAGTCATTAATTATTGAGATTCAAAGCGCTAATAACTGAAACCAATTAAAAGAATCTTTTTAATTTTTTACGTTCTTAAATTATTTTATCTGTTTATTTATTCTGGAGAATAATATTTTATGTTGAACTAAGTTCTTCAAATGATGATAAATGGAAAGAGTGCAATTTTTCCATTAATTATCAGACTCAGGGGGAGAGCTTACAAAACTAGTCTCTAAGAGTCAAAATATGAAGAATTTGAGTCAAAATAAAATTATATTCTTAAACTATTTTAATTACTAAATGTTACAACTTAGGGGGAGCGTGCAAAGCTTATGAACCTCTGTTGAACATAGTAAATTAAAATAACAACCATTGTTAATTAATACTAGATTTATCATCAATCAAAAAGGGGGAGATTGTTGGAACAAAGGATGTTCAGAATCTGACTCTTAGTGTTTTGATGATAACAAAGTATTAATGAACAATAGGGTATTTTAATATTTAATTTTAAGTGTGCAGATTAAATATATTATGTTGATTAAATTAAGCTCTGAAACAAAGCATTAGCATGGATATCAGAAGTTTAGATATCAGAAGCATGGATATCAGAAGCATGGACATCAGAAGCATGGATATCAGAAGCTAAGATATCAGAAGCAACGCTAATCAGAAGCAAGTCATCTCAGAAGATTTATGTTGAATCAGAAGCAACATATGGAGAAGACCAACAGTTTCAGAAGCTGAAGACATCAGAAGCATATGTCTGATACATAGGCTCTGAATAACAAGCCAGAAAAGTCAGTGTTAACTGATACTGATTCAATGATTTGAAATCATTTGAATTAAAGGCTGTGATTGTTTGATACATCATAGTACTACAACCTTATCATCAAGGATTGTGACGTTAGTACTATTTTACTCCATAAGGGCGAATATTCTCAAGCAAAAGGAATAACAGGATAAGCATTACCAGAATTGGCAAATATCCCATGTTACCTTGTCCTTTTCACAGCTGGCTTGAAAATGACCTCTGCAACGGTCATTATCTTCAAACGTCTCTATTTTCTCTTCACATATAAATAGAGAAACTCTCTTTGAAGATTAAGGTTACAACAAAGCACGCACTTATACAACTTCACTCCTTTACATAAGACTGAAAGCACTGCTTCTGAAACTATTTTCTGTTGTGCTTCTGACACTCTGTTTTTCTAATTCATTAGGAATTCTGTGTTAGAGTCTTAAGAGTCTTGAGTTGTAATCTTGAGAAAACTCTTGATTTTATAATCAAGTGTTTATCACTTTCTATTTTATTTCTTTTATATTAGGAAGCCTCTTGCTAGTGTGCTTGAGCAAGTAGGAAGTCTCTTACTAGTGTGTTTGAGCATTGTAATAGTCTAGGTGATTATAGTGAAATCCCTTGGAAGTGCAAGGGGACTGGACTACTCTCGGTTTGTGAGAGGAACCAGTATAAAATTGCTTGTCTCGCCTCTCTCTCTCTATCCTTACTCTCTTGTGTGAGTGTGTTAATTGTGTTTCTTTATCCGCTGGTGCTTCTGAAAGGTTTCAGAACTTGCAAGAAGTTTTTAAAACGCCAAAACACAATTCAACCCCCACCCTTCTTGTGTTTTTCACACCTTCATGCTCGCCACACACAGTTACGATCTTGCCATTCTTTTCAAACTTCAGCTTTTGGTGCAAAGTCGAAGTCACAGCACCCGCATCATGAATCCAAGGACGCCCTAATAAACAACTGTAAGCAGCATTGACATCCATAACTTGGAAAGTAATCTGAAAAGTATTCGGTCCAATGGTAATGGGCAAATCAACCTCTCTCATCACCGTCTTTCTCGTTCCTTCGAAAGCTTTGACAACCAAACCACTTCGCCGCATCGGAGCACCTTTATAACTCAGCTGGTCGAGAGTAGTCTTCGGCATTACATTCAGAGACGAGCCGGTATCAACAAGCACATTGGATAAAGCATCAGATTGGCAATTCACGGATATGTGCAAAGCAAGGTTGTGGCTTCTCCCCTCAACGGGAAGGTCTTCATCACTGAAACTCAGATTGTTACAAGCAGTGATATTTCCCACAATGCTGTCAAAATGGCCAACTATCACATCGTGATCAACATAAGCCTGGTCGAGCACTTTCATCAGAGCGTCTCTATGAGCTTCGGAGTTCAGCAGGAGGGATAACATAGAGATTTTGGCAGGCATTTGAATCAACTGATCAATAATCTTGTACTCGCTCTTCTTTATCAACTTCAAAACTTCATTAGCATCGGAACCCACACTAGTTTTACCCTTGTTAAGATCAACACATACTTCGGGCCTTTCCACCACCAAGGGCTCATTTGTAGGAGCATCAGTCTTTCTCAAAGTATAAGGTGGCAGCACACGACCGCTTCTTATCATCTTACTTGATCCCACAATATTGGCAACCGAAGACAAAGCAGGGATAAGAACCTCTTTGTTGCCCCTCATCATGGTAGCACCGTATTTGTATGGAATTGCCTTATCAGAAGCGTAAGGCACATGACCGGGCAAACAAATCACCAAAGGCTCAACAATGCGCTCTTGGCTGTTATATGTCAACTCAATACATCTTGGAGCAGTAAATTCTGGAATAATCACAAACACTTCATCGTCACTACTGTCAAAATAAAATTCATCATCAAATTCTTCGTCACCCTTCTTCTTGTATGTGATAACTAGCTCCGTCTTGTTCAACAACGTCTGTAGGTCATCTCTCACCTTCTGACATCCTCTTGGATTTCTTGGGCAAGTCATGCAAGCAGCATGATCATGTTGGAACAAAGATAGCTTGCATAAATCAACATGGATCTGCACCAAAGATTCCTTAATCTGTCGAACATTGAACACCCGATAAGAATCTGCATCACATTGCACCATGTTAATAGTAGCAGTCCCATGTGGAGGAAGTGGATTTGCTTGCACATTTGGGTTTGTATCTTTGAATTTCAAGCCGCCGTTTTTTATCAAACTCTGGACCACATTTTTCAAACCATAGCAATGCTCGACATCATGACCAGGTGAGCCAGAATGATAAGCACAAGTAAGATCAGCTCTATACCATGGTGATGGCACCTCAGGTAGTGGCAGGGGTGGCTTGAGTGTGATAGACTTGTTTTCAAGCAAAGCTGATAGCAAATCAGCATACTTTATTGGAATCGGATCGTATCGAGGAGGGCCCTGATTACGACTATAATTGCCCTGTGGTGGATTTTGTGATTGATTCTGTGGTCGTTGATTCTGTGGTTGATTCGGTGGCCGTTGTTGATAGCTAACATTTAGAGGGGCTGCAACGGTAGCTACATGATGTTGAGGCTGATGAAAATAATTTCCCCTTGGCCTACCATGGGCAACCATGCCCACTTCTTGTTCCTTCTTCTTCCCAAAGCCAGCACCGTACCTTTTGCCATTTCCAGAATTAGAACCAGAACCAGAAGCATCTTTCATCAAACGTCCTTCTCTAATCGCTTCCTCCATACGTACGCCAGTTTCCACCACATCAGCAAAATCACGGTGGTTACTGGAGATCATCCTATCAAAGTAGAATGGGTCGAGTGTTTTCAGGAAAGTCTTCGTCATCTCTTTTTCATCCAAAGGTGGGTTAACCTGTGCAGCCAATCCGCGCCATTGAAGCTTTCTCGTTCTCTTTGGGATAAAGAACGAAGTTGGTCCCTGTCAGGAGCTAAATCCACATTATACTTATACTGTTGCATGAATGCCTCACACACATCAGTAAAAGACTTAATCTTCTCACGATCCAAACTCACATACCATTTCAAGGCAGCACCAGTCAGGCTATCTTGAAAGCAATGGATCAACAACTTATCGTTTTTCGTATGAGCAACCATCTTTCTAGCGTACATGATCAAATGACTTTGTGGACAAGAATCCCCCTTGTACTTTTCAAAGTCAGGCACTTTGAACTTTGGAGGTAAATCAACATCAGGAACTAAGCACATGTCATGAGCATTCTTTCCAAACAACTCTTTACCACGGAGTGCACGGAGTTCTCGCTGGATCTGATCAAACTGATTCTGAATTTCTTCGTTGTGACCAAAAGACACCACACTTTACGCTGGACCAGCATGGTAAACAGGTTCTGTCTCGAACGGCCTTACATTAATAGTGAGAGGTGCAGTAGTCATTGCAGGAGGCGGGATAGGAACTGTAACCTGTGGAATGGTAACGGCCTGGAATTGAACATTGGAATGATTCTGTTGAGACCTTCGCCAAAATTAGTAGGCATACCCCATGAGAAATGCATTGGTGCAGTGGACATTGGCTGACTGACGAAGACCAATGGAGCTGAGACTGGGATGTTTCCTGGGATAGAGACATTCAAACCCTGTGTTGGAGGAGGCGGAAGAGGGATAACCCCCGCCGCATTCAAAGATTCAAACATAGCCGTCAATTGGGCTATACTAGCCTGCAGAGCGGTGACCTGTTCTTGCAACTGGTGATTCTCTTGTTCAAGTCCTTCCATTTTCTTGAAGTTTGCACGAGTATTGTATGTGCGAGTTGGCTTGTAACGACTGCGTCGGTCCAGAATCTGTCAAGAACGAGAGACTCAGAACCTTGAAAACCGAATCATGAATGCAAATGATGCATGATATGTTATGCAAAGAAAATGAAGGAAATGTGAATATTGTTTTGTTTTTTTGTATTTTTCTCATATTCAAAGGACCTTAAAGTAGAATAGGATCATAAAATAGGGACCTTGATTCATTAATAAAAACGGACAAATTACAACTGATTGAAACACACATAACAACTGCTAAAAAAAAGAAAATACAACAGAGAAACGAAAAAAAACATAGAAAAGACATATTACAACCATTAAAACACTGAACATTACATAGACTGGCACAAATAGACTACTGGTCCCTTTCTTCGTACTACTTGTTTCTTAGCCACTTTGTATTTGCTTCTTGAGTCTTTCGAGCTCATCTGTCTTCTCGAACAGCCATGTGTCATATTGTTCGATCATTTGCTTACCGCCTTTCGCTTCCTCCTTCAACCTCTCTATTTCAGATTCAAGATCGCTGCACCTTGATTGCCAGGCCTCCCTCTCAGCTTCTTCGCAGAAATGTCTATTTTTCCAACCTTCCTTCTCTTGTTCGGCTGCCAGATATTTCTTCTTCCAACTATTTCTTTCAGCTTCCATTTTTGCCAAGGATCTTCTTAGGTCAACTATCACAACATTAGACGGCGTAGCAACTGGTGGTGGTGCGGGAACTGAGGATGATGCAGGAACTGAGCTATCATCTTGCAAAGGTGGAGGAAGTATAGGTGCTTCCAGAGAATAGGGCATCTTGAGTCTCATAGCTTTATCAATTACCCAATCAACATATGGTTGAGCAACAACCAACTCTCTTTTTCCCAAGTTATTCCTTCCTTTCTTGACAATGGTCCTCCAAGCCTTCGCAAACTTTTTCCTAATAACCATATCATTACCTTTATTGTCGTAGTACTCACTGAAAAAGAGACGATTATAGGGAGCCTCTAACATGGGAAGTCCAAACTGACGCCTTGCAAGTGTCGGACTGTAGGTAATACCTCCTTGTGTACCGATGAGAGGCACATTAGTAAATTCCCCACAACTATCAATAATCACTCCTTTGTCGTAATCACTAAAGTACCACCCAATATCCTTGTAAGTGAGAGGCATAATTCTTTGAGACCAACGAAGGTTGTTCGGATTCTTTCTGAAATCATCATCCCATGGTAAACGCACATTATACCACTTATGAAGTAATTGCGCACAACAGTTAACGAGCCCTCCTCCCTTCAGAGTAGCCTTTTGCATACCATGATAGGTGTCACCAAGTAGAATGGGAACTGGATTCCCCATCAAATAAATTCGAAAAGCTTGAAAATCAACAAAACGATCTTCATTTGGAAAGAACAACAACCCATAAACCAGAACAGCAAAAATAGCCTCCACTACCGGGAAACTCATTGTTTCCACATACTCAAAAGCCTTCTTGAACAGGAACTCTGAAGTCAACCCACGATGTCCCCCCTTAGTAGTCAAATTGTCATGCACAACCGAAACACTAAGATGAAGAGCAGCAGCAATTTCTGAAACATCAGGATCTCTTTCAAAACCGGTGAAAGGCGGAGTGTCCTTCACAGGTAATCCCGTTCAATAAGCATATTCTTCCAAAGTAGGTACAAGTTGATAGTCTCTGAATGTGAAACAATGGTACATAGGATCATAGAACTGCAAGAGAGTTTTGAGAAGTCCATCTTGTATATCAATCTCAAGGATGTCCAAAAGTTTACCATACTCACGTTGAAAGCCGGGACGGAACGGTATGTGAGAACCTAACTCCTTCAACTTTGTCAAATCCGGATTTCTGAAAGTGAACTTCTTTGTTTTTCTTGTTTCAAGATCCATACCTATGATACAACTAACACTTTTAGATCCTTTGAAAGATGATTTTTGAAAAAAGTTTCACGTATGCATGGATGTATGAGAAAGAGAGTTTTGTTTTGTTTTTTTTATTTTTATTTTCAAAGGACTTTAGGATACAAATCATAAAGGACCTCATTTTTGTCTTTTTCGTTAATGATCAAAAGAACATTTTTCGAAACAATCTTTTTTTTTTTTTTAAGGTCCATGATGATTGTGAAGTTTATAAAGAAATTCCTCTAAGTCCTTTGAAAATCAATGGAAAGAGATTTTCATGGATGCAACAATCACAAACATAAGCAAACATGGTTGGATAGGATATCACAATGTTGGAGTCAAAAGGTAAACCACCCACAATGTATGAACTAATGGTTTATCTTCTTTTCGTAACACGGGTTCTACAAAGTTCCCAACGTCATCAACTTTTCTATAGAATACCATGTGCGCATAACTACTCATGGCCCGATGAAATATTCAAAGAAAAAGTCTCGTTTGAGCGTAGCATCGCGTGACAACTAAAATCAAAACTACTTATGACTTTAGCCACCGCGCTACATTCTAAGGGCCAAGATGGGTTAAAGGTAACTAAAAGGTCCCCAAGCTTCTCGGGATCTATAAAAATGGTGTCACCAACACCACTACTAGTGCCGACTAACCTCACTTTTACAAACCCTCCACTCGAGCGTGGCCATATCACATGTGTATATGCAGAACTACTCCAAACACAACACTATGATTCCACCACATTTCTATCTCATGTGCTCACTCAAGCAGGTGTATTGTGCTTGTCTCACCACTCAAAGAATCCCACAAGGTATATATTAAGCATGTAAACAAGTAAAACACACAAAAGCATAGAAGTTAGGTTCAACCCTCTTAAGGAGAGAATCCCCAGTGAAGTCGCCATTTTTCTGTTGCGGGATTTTTGAGACATACCTCACTACAGTTTTATTTTTCATTTCCAAAGGAGGGGAAAAAGTCGAAAACCTAAAAAAGAAAGAGATTCTAAGGTACGGGGGTTAGTTGCACTTTAGGAAGGTGTTAGCACCCCAAGCGCCCATGGTACTCCATGGTAACCACTTATATGTTTTTAGTGCTTTTGGAAAACATGATTTAAGAATGGAGGGAGAAGTTGTATAGAAGAAAAAAGAAAGAGATTAATGTCATTTTAAGTCTCACCTTTTAAAGATCAATATAAACACACTAAACCATTCCCCCTTTGATAGGAGAATGATTGAATTCTTGCAATGTGTCGCGCCGCGAAAATCGCCCGAGCGTTTAGGACACTCGGAATGACACAGAGTCGCCATCAAATTTTATTTTAAAGGGAAATATTGATAAAACCTAAAAAGGGACGGTCGTCGCAACCATCTTAGGGTTCGGGAGTTGGTTATGCAAGGGGAAGGTATTAGCACCCCTCACATCCGTTGTACCCAACGGGAACCTCCTAATTAATTCTAGGGTTTTTTGAGTTTGTTTACTTACTTTTTACATTGTTTTATTTTTATTAAAGATATTTACAAAATAAAAGGGAAAAGATTGAATTTTTTATTATTTGGCTCGACAAGATATCAAATCTTGCTCCTACGTATTCTCAAGTGCAATGAGAAATCAGAGCTCCGTAGTTCGGGGGCATGGGGTTGGTTTGTGTCTTTTATGAAAAGAATTTTGTTTTTACCTCTTAAGGCGTTTTTTAGAATTTACCCGAAGGCGAAAAATTAGATTTTGATTGGTTTGTGTTTTTTAATGTTTTTTATGGTTTGAGTGGAAGACGATTAAGAGTCGGACAAAGTGTGCACTAAGCCCCCAATTAATCGAGAAGCGAACGGATGTGCATCCGCCTCCCCTTTTTTAATCCACATATTTATTATTGTTTTTTTAGAGTATAAACCTAAAATTAACCTAAAAAAATAATTTACATTTTAAATTAACCTAAATAATTAAATCAGATTTGAATTTATTAAATAGATTGTACACATTAAATAGAATTTACAGAATGGTGCAAATAGCATAAACAGGGGGTGCAAATAGTAGTCTGATTGGGGAAAACAGAAAAAAGCAATTGGGCCTAAGCCACATTTGAAGCCCAGGCGCGCGCTGCACAGAAGCTGTTTGATTTGTGATTAACAATGGGGAACACGGGAGTTATGGTGCGCGCGCGGGCACTGAATCAAAGCAGCCTATATATATATATATATCCAAAAATCAGATTTTCTCTCATTTTCTCACAATTTTTCTCCCTCTTCCTTCTTTCTCTCAATTTTCGCTCTCTCTCTTCTCTCTCCACATTCATACATGTTCTTCATTCATGAAGAACTTCCGGTTGAAGTTCAACCGGACCGCCCCCTAATTCCAGATTCCGGCGGCAGCACAACCGTGCGCCGCCGCCCGCCGCCATCGTTTCCAGATTTCCGATGAATTTTCCGGTTGAATTTCAACCGGAAAATTCATACATTCATCCATTTTTTCCAGATTTTTTTTTACCTTCTCCGACCCCAAACCATTCCAAAAACTGTTTTTTAATGTTTTTAACACGATTTACCCGATTTTAAACATGAATTGAAACCCAGAAACCAAAATCAAAACCAAAATTCCCAAATCAAAACCCTAACTTTTTTAATTCTGTTTTTGCTCTTAAAATTGCTTTCGGTTCTGTTCTTGTTCTTTTAATCCGTCAATTCCAAACCCCCAAATACAAAAACAAACCCAAAAGTCAGAATCAAAATCCACCAAAATTAATTCTAATTTTTTATCTACTCTTTTGTAAAAAAAATTTATGCTCTGTTTTTTTGTTTTCTATTTATGTACAAGTATTGGTCATCACCAACTAACAGAAAACAAACACGATAGCAACAAATAAGTACAGCTACAGTAGCGGCATATCACAAAAACAGGAAGCAAAACATGTTCTACATGATTACAGATATCGAATGACCTACCTGGTGTGCTGTGAACTCCCGTTGCGTAAGTATTCCTTCCTGATTCTGTTTTCTGTTTTGCTATTTTTTCCGATTCCGATTCGACACCGCTTCTGACTGTTCTGTCTGTTCTGGCAAGGTATAACACTACTGGTTGAAGGCTGAACAAGTATTAATTTTTCTACAATGTGTAGAAAAATTAATTTAAGGTTACTGGAGGGACTGCACGAGTTTTGATCTCAGGCAGTGATTTTTCTGGCTTTTCTTTCTTTTTTTTGTTCTGTGTTTGTGTGTAATTTTTTTCTGTGTAACAGAGCTCCTATTTATAGCTCTAGAATTAGGGTTGAAAATTCGTAACAAATCTCAGTCAGATTTGTTTTGTAATTAGTCTGAGAAGATTTCTTATGTTTTTAATGTTGATTTGCTATGGAAATAGAATTTTCAGTGTAATCTTAGCTTGCTGGCCAAGGAGAAGAAAATTTGATTCAAAAATATGTCCTTGATGGGCTTTTACACGTTTTTGTATTTTTCTTTCATATATTTTGATCACAAAAGTAAAAATAAATAATATAATTCATATTATTTTGGACCAAAAAAATACAGAAGAAAATAAAAAAACGAGCTAGAGAAGATGTTTCAGCAAAAAAACTAAAAACAAATAAAAATTGTCAAAGGTTGGGGTCGAACCCCTGACCTTGCACTTAAACCAACTCGCGCGCGCCCCCACCCTTGCCCACTCAACTGCACTCACTTTTTTGATATAAGGGTGGATTTAAAAACATATGTATCAAAAGTAGAGGGTAAAATTTGGGGTATGACAGCTGCCCCTATTTAAATATCTTTAAACGCATTTGAAAGATAATTAAATATAAAGAATACCCATAATTTTGCCCGTGAAAGATCGATTATCGCCTTGGCGATGTTTAGATCTTAAGGATGTCCCCGCTCGAAGGGTGCTTTAACCAAAAATAGGAAAGAAGAAGTCATCGCCCCGCAGGGTACTTCAAAAAAGGATGATCACTGCCCCGCAGGGTTCTTAAGTTAAAAGGTAGTCGCCACCTCACAAGGTGCTACCTTTAAAGGAAATTGTCACTCCGTAGAGTGTTTCCGCTAAAAGATAGTTGTCGCCCCTCAGGGTTTTTAAGGAAATTGTCACTCCGCAGAGTGTTTCCGTTGAAGGATAGTCGTCACCCCTCAGAGTGTTTAAAGAAATCGTCACTCCTCGGAGTGTTTCCGTTAAAGGATAGTCGTCACCCCTCAGGGTGTTTAAAGATATCGTCACTCCTCGGAGTGTTTCCGTTAAAGGATAGTCGTCACCCCTCAGGGTACTCAGACTAAAAGGAAATCGTCACTCCGCAGAGTGTTTCTGTCGTTAGGTCATCTCCCCTCAGGGTGCTTAGATCCTAAAGATAAATGGTTGCTGCCCCACAGGGTGTTAACATAATTAGATCTTCTCCCCTCAGGGTACCTATCCTAAAGATAACTGGTTATTGCCCCGCAGGGTGCTAACATGATTAGGTCTTCTCCCCTCAGGGTGCTTATCCTAAAGATAACTGGTTATTGCCCCGCAGGGTGCTAACATGATTAGGTCTTCTCCCCTCAGGGTGCTTATCCTAAAGATAACTGGTTATCGCCCCGCAGGGTGCTAATATGATTAGATCTTCTCCCCTCAGGGTGCTTTGATCCTAAGAATAAGTGTGAGTAGTTGCTATCAGCCCGTGGTTGGGCTAATCTGATTTGCTGGGGATATGAGGTACCTGCCTGGCATCCCATGCTGAGGAAACCTTTAGATTTATTTCTGGTTATGTTTCACATGGCTTTGTGCATGATGATGTTTAATCGTGAATGATGCATGATGCAAAATTGGGCTGAGCTTGATTTGACTTTGTCAATTGGAAACTGAATTTTTGTTCCTATTCTCAATGCATGTGTAATGCATGATATGCTTATGGATGCATGAGATGAAATGCCGGGGAGACAAGATTTTGTTCATGGCAGTGTCTGATAGCCCCCTCGAACTCCATCCTTTTACCAAAGAAACGAAATGCCCATTCTTGAGAGATCATTTAGACATAACCGGAAACCTGTATATTTGAAGTGCCTTTGGAAGGTCAGTCCTTTAGTGTGTACGGTTTGAATTGTGATGCTGACGAGAAATATCTGGTTTCGAGCATCTTATGTAACCTTCGAGCCATAGATACTCTTTCAACATTTTATAATTCGAAGTAAAATATGCTTTGAAAAACTTCTTTTTTAGTGCTTACAATGCATCATTTATCAAAACAAATTAGCATTTTGTGATCAAATGAGAGAATGAGTACTAGAAAGCAGCAAGACAAATTTTATTGATGAATTCAGGCCCGTAAATGGGTAGATAGTACATTGAGGATGCAACTCCTATAAGAGGAAGTCACTAGAAAAAAATGGCAACAAAATTTATTTGAAATCCACTGAAATACAACACATGCTACTTTCCCTTTTGACCTTGGACTCGCGATCCCTTGCTCTGAAGATGACAATTGGATCACTCTGTTCCGTCCGGGTTTCTTTTGTGGGTCTATGTGCTGCAGTTTTGCCTTTATTTATATATCCCTAACTTTTGCCTGGACCGCTCTTTCGAGTTTTCAGCCCACCGGGATCATTTTCCTTTTTTGGTGTCCCTAATTTTTGCCTAGACCGCCCTTTCAGGTTTTCAGTCTACCGGGACGCTCTCTATTGCCTAGACCGCCTTTTCAGGTTTTCGATCTAGCGAGCTTTTTTATTTTAGGCATAATATTTTTTAACTGCATCGGAGTTCACTGAGAGTGGAAGCTCCTCTCCATCCGTAGTAGTGATAATCAAGGCTCCACCGGAAAGAGCTTTCTTTACGACATATGGTCCTTCATAGTTTGGTGCCCATTTTCCGCGTGGATCCTTGTGGATGGGTAATATCTTTTTCAGCACTAGATCCCCCTCCTTGAACACTCGAGGACGAACCTTTTTATCGAATGCTTTCTTCAGTCTTCTTTGATAGAGCTGCCCGTGACATAAAGCTGTCAGTCGTTTTTCTTCTATGAGATTCAGTTGATCATATCTTGCCCGGACCCATTCAGCCTCTTCCAGCTTGGTCTCCATTAGGACTCTTAGCGACGGGATTTCAACTTCAATAGGAAGCACTGCGTCCATGCCATATACCAAGGAGAAGGGAGTTGCCCCTGTTGAGGTACGGATTGTCGTTCTGTAGCCATGTAGTGCAAAGGGTAGCATCTCATGCCAATCTTTGTAAGTCTTTACCATTTTCTGAACGATCTTCTTAATATTCTTGTTAGCCGCCTCTACAGCACCATTCATTTTGGGTCGATAAGGTGAGGAATTGTGATGTTCAATTTTGAATTCCCCGCATAGTTCCTTCATCATCTTGTTGTTTAAATTCAACCCATTATCTGTGATAATTTTGTTGGGTATACCATATCGGCAGATGATTTCTTTCTTGATGAAGCGGGTAACCACTTGCTTTGTCACATTAGCATAAGATGCAGCTTCGACCCATTTAGTGAAATAGTCGATGGCGACTAAGATGAAACGGTGTCCGTTGGACGCTTTTGGCTCGATCATCCCGATTACATCAATTCCCCACATGGAGAATGGCCATGGGGCTGTCAAGACATTCAAGGGAGTCGGCGGTACGTGCACCTTGTCGGCGTATATCTGGCATTTGTGGCAAGTTTTAACATGGCGGAAACAATCGGATTCCATGGTCAACCAGTAGTAGCCTGCCCTTAAGATCTTTCTTGCCATTGTATGCCCATTAGCATGGGTCCCAAAGGATCCCTCATGAATTTCATTGATGATCGTGCCGGCCTCCTGTTTGTCCACACACCTGAGCAAGACCATGTCATGGTTCCTTTTGTAAAGGACATTCCCATCTAGGAAGAACTGTGACGCCAACCTTCTCAGGGTCTTCCTATCTGTAGCTGATGCGCTTTCCGGATAAACTTGCTTCTCAAGATATTGTTTGATGTCATGGAACCAAGGCTTATCATCCATTTCTTCTTCGAGTGCACTTACTGTCGGTTCATCTTTGCGATGAACTATTATTCTTGGTGCCTCGTTGCGGAAGTTCACCTTGTACATGGATGACAGAGTAGCCAAAGCATCAACTACCTGGTTCTCTTCTCTAGGAATGTGGTGGAAGGTGATTTCATCAAAGTATTTTGCCAACTTCAGGATATGATCCCGATATGGGATCAAGTTGGGATGTCGTGTCTCCCATTCCCCTTTTACTTGATAGATGACTAGCGCAGAGTCTCCATACACCTCAAGGATCTTGATCCTCATATCAATTGCAGCCTCTAGGCCTAATATGCATGCTTCATATTCTGCCATGTTGTTTGTGCAGTCAAAGCATAACCTGGCTGTGAAAGGCTTGTACCCATCTCTTGGTGATATTAAGACAGCTCCAATCCCATGCCCCATGGCATTTGATGCGCCATCGAAGGCGAGCTTCCATCGAGCTCCTGGTTCTGGCCCTTCATCATCACCTATGAATTTCTCACTGTCTATGACCACAATGTCTTCATCCGGGAAGTCAAACTGTATAGGTTGGTATTCCTCCAAAGGTTGGTGAGCAAGGTGCTCGGAGAGAACACTCCCTTTTATCGCCTTTTGCGTGACATATTGGATGTCGTATTCAGATAACAACATCTGCCAGCGTGCAATCTTCCCAGTTAGAGCGGGCTTCTCAAAAATGTACTTGATGGGATCCATTTTTGATATCAACCAAGTAGTGTGAGTCAACATATACTGCCTTAGGCGCCGGGCTGCCCATGCTAGGGCACAGCAAGTCTTCTCAAGCGGTGTGTATCTCAATTCACAATCAGTAAACTTCTTGCTTAAGAAATAGATGGCGTGCTCTTTTCTTCCTGTTTCATCTTGCTGCCCCAGTACACAACCCATTGATCCTTCAAGTACTGTCAGGTACATGATGAGAGGTCTTCCATGGACTGGGGGTACCAAGATTGGCGGCTCTTGTAGATATTTTTTGATTTGATCAAAAGCCTCTTGGCACTCCTCATTCCACTGAATGATTTGATTTTTCCTCAGTAACTTGAATATAGGTTCACACGTTGCTGTGAGGTGTGATATGAATCGAGCAATGTAATTCAACCTTCCCAGAAATCCCCGAACTTCTTTCTCGGTTTTTGGTGCAGGCATATTTTGTATAGCCTTTACCTTGTCTGGATCGACTTCAATTCCCCTTTGGCTGACTATAAACCCTAGCAATTTTCCTGATCTGACACCGAAGGTGCATTTGTTAGGATTCAACCGTAGTCTGAATTTCCTCAACCGATCAAACAATTTTTGTAAATGAACCAGGTGCTCTTCTTCTGTTTGGGACTTAGCAATCATGTCATCGACATAGACTTCTATCTCTTTGTGTATCATGTCGTGAAAGAGAGTTACCATGGCCCTTTGATATGTTGCCCCGGCGTTCTTTAATCCGAAAGGCATGACTTTGTAGCAGAAGGTTCCCCATGGAGTGATGAATGTCTTCTGGAACCATCTTGATTTGATTATAACCAGAGAATCCGTCCATAAAGGAGAAGACTGAGAACTGGGCTGTGTTATCCACCAGTATGTCGATGTGAGGTAGTGGGAAATCATCTTTTGGACTTGCTCTATTCAGATCCCGGTAATCTACACACATTCGGACCGTTCCATCTTTCTTTGGAACAGGCACGATGTTAGCGACCCATTCAGGATACTTAGCAACTGCTAGGAAACCGGCGTCGAATTGTTTTTTGACTTCATCTCTGATTTTGAGAGCCATCTCGGGTTTGGTCCTCCTCAATTTTTGCTTCACAGGCGGGCATTCTGGCTTAAGCGGCAATTTGTGGACAACGATGTTAGTATCTAATCCGGGCATGTCTTGATATGACCAGGCGAACACATCTGCATATTCACGCAATAGCTCGATCAACTTTGCTTTCACCTCTTCTTTCACGGAGGCGCCCACTTTGATTTCTTTTTTGTCTTCATCCGTCCCCAAGTTGATAATTTCTATTAATTCTTCGTGGGGTTGGATTACTTTCTCTTCTTGTTTTAATAGGCGTGTTAACCCTTCAGGAAGTTCACAATCGTCCTCATCACCTTCTTCGGCTTGGTCAATTGAGAACTCAAGGTCGCAAGGGATTGTAACAGCATTATTTTCAGTGAATTTATTTTTTGATCTGCATGAGTATGATTTTTATTTTAGAACGATGGAAATGACTTAAGAATTGAAGACTTTATGAATGAAGACTGTGTTGCCATTTTTGAAAGACACGAAAGAAAAAGGAGCTTTTAATGAACACAAAATGCATCTTTATTATTGATAGATAAATAATTGAAACATGAGGGGGCCCATAAATATTATCCTTATGCCTTGGGCAGAGCATAGGATTTTATTTCAAAGCAGAAAATTACTTAGAAATAGAAAATATCTCCGGGATCTCTATGGCCTTCCAGTTGCTGAGAATCTCATCTAGGCCGCAGTAATGGACCAGGTCTTGTGTTTCCTCACCAGCATCTTCAATAGCGACCACTTCCTCATCTTGATTGAATCCGGCGCTCTTGAATGTCTCATTGATGGTCGGGATTCTTCCTTTGCACTTCTTCTGAACCGTGGTCTCTGACAGTTGATATCCCAGCCCGAAACGGTCTTTCTTTTCCGGAATGTCCGGCAGCTTCCCCCATCCCTTAGGATCACACTCTTCCAGGGCCTCCTTCATAGCCTTCCAAGAAGTCAAGGGTAGGCTTGTCTTTTTAACATAAGCATTTTTTGAGCCCATGGTTGTGACAGTCGCAATCTCAAAAGCCTGGAAAGAAATTTCCTCGCCTCCTTCACCTCCATCTACATAGCGAAATGATGAGAGGTGACTCACCATGAAGTCTTCTTGGCCTTCCACCACAACCAACGTATCACCAGCTATGAATTTGAGCTTCTGATGCAGTGTGGAAGTGACAGCACCAGCGGCATGGATCCAAGGTCGTCCCAGAAGACAACTGTATGTTGGATTGATGTCCATGACTTGAAAAGTGATAGTGAAGAGCTTAGGACCAATTATCATAGGTAAGTCAACTTCCGCCAACACTGCCCTTCTGGATCCGTCGAATGCCTTTACCACTAGGGTACCTGGCCTCATTGATGCATCATCATTTGTCAATTGTAATAACGTTCTTTTGGGCATCACATTCAGAGATGAACCTGTATCTATCAGTACTTTGGACAGAGTAGTATCCAAGCACTTTACCGAGATGTGCAAGGCTTTGTTGTGGTATTTTGCGCCCGGGGTTAACTCATCATCCGTGAACCCGAGAAACCTGCTTGCAGTGATATTACCAACCACCCCATCAAATTGATCAACAGGGATGTCTTTTGCCACATGAGAGTCGTTTAAGACCTTCAACAATGCTTCTCGGTGAGCTTCAGAGCTAAGGAGCAAAGACAACATAGAAATCTTGGATGGTGTTTGACCCAGCTGGTCAACTATCTTGTAGTCACTTTTTCTGATGATCCTCAGGAATTCTTCAGCTTCTTCCTGAGGTACCGCACATTTGTCTTTAGGAGGTGCTGAAGTACTTGCACTCCCCTTAGCCAATTCTGGGGCGTAGATTCTTCCACTTCTTGTTAGACCTCCTATGCCAGTTATGTTTGTGACATCAGGTTCTATCTTTGGTAGCAGCTTTCCACCCATATAAGCAGTGTGCTCATAATTCCATGGTACCTCCTTTGTGTTTTCAAAAGAAAATGGTGCAGGCACATGGAATACTATGGGTTCTACCGATTTTACAGGTATATGTGTCTCCTTCCTCTGGTAAGAGATTTCAATGGGTGCTGGACCTTGAGATTCCAAGGTGGCAACATGTGTCTCCTTCCTTATATAAGAGATCTCTAAAGGTGCTGGACTTTGAGATTCCAAAGTGGCAACACATGTATCGACCTTTGAGTACCCGATTTGAACTAAGCCTTGATCCATCATCTGTTGCAAGCATGTTTTCATCTTCTGACAGTGACTCGGATTCGTTGTGCAGATGTCACAACGGGAATGCATTTCTTCAAACACATCGTAACCAATCAACTTTTTTCTGATCACCGATATGGGAGTCTTTATTTGGGACACCTCCTTGATTAGATCGTATTCCTCCACAGCATTTATCGAAGTGCCTGCATGACCAGGGAGCGGCATGGTAGTCACATTGGGCTTCTCTTCTTTAAAGAGCAACTTTTTATCATCCATGAGCTCTTGAACTATGTACTTTAAAGCCTTACAATTTTCGATGCTGTGGCCAGGTGCCCCTTGATGGAAATCACATTTAGTGTTCACATCGTAGCCAGATGGATATGGCGGCATCATAGGTTTGAGGGGTCTGGTCTCCGCCCATCCTTGTTTCAGTACGTACGGCAAGATTTGACCGTATGGTACGGGAACAGGATCAAACTGCACTGGTACCTGTCTATAACCATTCCGTGTCCCAGACTGATTTCCTTGTGCGTACCCCCTCCTCTGTTGTTGATGATTTTGCTGAGGGGCAGCTGGTGGTGGTTGAGAATAAGGATAATATGGTAGCGGAGCGGAGGGCGCCTGTGATGACCCTATGGCATTAGTTTCTCCTTCTTTCTTCCTTGGATTATTGCCAAAGAATTTCTTTGCCCCAATTTGAGAGTTAGGGGCACCTTGGATCTTACCATTCTTTATCCCTTCTTCTATTCGCTCACCAATAGTTACCACATCAGCGAAACCAGATGACACGCTTCCAACCATCTTTTCATAGTAAGGTCCTTGTAAGGTGCTCATGAAAGTGTCTACCAACTCCTTTTCTAAGAGCGGTGGTTGCACACGAGCAACTAGTTCCCTCCATCGATGGGCGTATTCTTTAAAAGATTCATCCTTCTTCTGCGAAGCGGCTTGTAGCTGCATTCGGTTGGGAGCCATATCCAGATTGTATTTGTATTGTTTCATGAAAGCATCAGTGAGATCCTTCCATGACTGGATCTGGCCTCGTTCCAGCTGCATATACCAGTCCAAAGATGCTCAACTCAGGCTTTCTTGGAACACGTGGATCATCAGTTTTTCATCAGTGGCGTGAGCCGCCATCTTTCTACAGAACATTCTCAGGTGGTTTCTAGGGCAATGAACCCCTTTGTATTTTTCAAAGTCAGGTGTCTTCCATTTTGGGGGAAGTACAACATCTGGGACTAAACACATGTCCAAAGCATTGAAGCCATAAGTACCAAAACCTTCCACAGCTTTCAGTCTTTCTTCTAGTGCTTGGATCTGAGTAGATTCCGCACTTTGATGATTATCAGACACCACTTGCTGGACAGGTGCGGCACATTGAGTGTTAACTGTAGGTCGGGGTGGGATATCCTCTTGTTCGCCATCAGAAAAATCGTCCACATGCCTTAGCACTTCACCGAATCCTCCAGACGAGGCCTGTCCCTGGATTTTGAGAGGTTTGAAGCTTAGATGTGGGGGATCTTTGAAGTGCCAGGGGGCCTTAACAAGGTTCTCTTCTTCCTTGCGCTTATCTTTAAGCGCTTTGGCCTTCCTCTTTTCCTCAGCTCTTGCGGCCTTCTCTTCGGCTTGTTTCTGGAGTGTTTCAAAGAGTTTCTCCATGCCTTTTTTGAGAGAATCCACATCTTTGCTTAAAGCCTTTTGGTTTTCCTCGAGTCGCTCCATAATCTTCTTCAAATTAGCACGTGTCCCGTGAGAGTGTGGGAGAGTAGGTGCTGATGGCAACCGCTTCCTTGGTTTCCGGATTATTTTTGAAATTCCTGGAGTTTGGGAGGGAGGAATGAGTTTTTTACATGAATGTATGCATGAAGATGCATGTATATGAATGAAGAATTGCTAAAGTTTTTCATTTTCGAGGGAACTTCAAAATTTATTATAAGCATTTAAGAAACATAAGTTAAATAAAACTAAATAGGCTTCCATTAATAATAAATTCAGATAACATCAAAAATTTCCAAAACTGGCCTTGAAGGCTGACTCTAAGACTGACTCCTGACTTGGTCAACATGACCTTTATTCAAAATTTAAAGAATAAACAAACTGACTCCAAATTTGGTCTACATGACCTTTATTTCAAATTTAAAATAGTAAGAACTTAAGGGTCCGCCTCACGGGATGCCCTCAAACTAGCCCTGAATGCAGTCCAAGTGTTTCCAAATGATTCAACAAAGTTGATGACAGCTTGAGGTGTATTAAAACCATGCATCACCGCGTTAGCTTCTTGGTATCTATTTGGTAGATCTCCCAACATCTGGTTTGCGAAGCCAGCTAAATCCGAGAAATGTTGCCTTGCCCGCCTAGCTGCTTCATCAGCCTGGTTGGCGTAATCTTCCCAATTTTCTAGCTGGTCTCTTAAGGTCCTTTTGTCATACTCCAGGCGAGCAACTTGGTCCCACAGCGCCGCCTTATCATTTGCCAGTTGATCAAGACCCCCCATCAGGATTCCTCTTTCCTCTTCAAGATTATCCATGTTTTTGGTCATGGCTGCTATGTCTTCTTCCATTTGTGCCATTTCTTCCTTCATTTCTTTGCACTTCTCTAGACAGTCACCATAGCTCTCATTTTGCTCTCGCAATTCTTCTATCTCAGCTTGCTGGGACTCACATTGTAACCATAGATCATTATAACCATGTCTATAGGCGCACTCGCGTTCCTCAGAACTTTTTAGTTTCTCCAGTAGTTCCTCCCACTGGCCAGGAATCCTTTAGTGCCCGTTTTTAGCGGCTTTACGAAGGCGGATCTCATGGGCAAGCTTGTTTTGTTCTTCCTGTAGGCATCTTTTAAGGTAGATCACTTGTTCTTTATGACGCTTCTCGGCTTCATCTTTTTCTAAAGCCAATTCAGAACAATCTCCACCCCATCGATAAGCACTGTCTTTAGCATCAGCGAGTTCCCTCTCCAGTTTTACTTTTTCCTCGAGCAGCTTCTCCCATTCTCCATGCCATTCCCCAGCCCGTTCCTGAGTTTTCTTCAGCCTGAACTCGCGGACTTTGGCTCCTTCAGTAGATTGGGAGAGGGCCTCATTTACTCGATAATGTTTTTCTTGTTCAGCCTCGAGCAGCCTTCGAGTTTCTTCTAAATAATGTTGTCGCTCGCGGCTAATAGCTTCAAATTTTAGCCGCTCATGGGAAACTCGTTGGAGCTCTCGTTCCAATTCTTCTTTCTCCCCTTTGAGGAGGTCAATAGTAGCTTTCATGTTATCAACCTCTTCCAAAGAGACAGGAATCGGCCCTGGAGAACTAGGCTGAGCCGGTGGTCTGGTGATGAAGGGCAACTTAGCTTCTTTTGCTCTTTGTTGGACCCAAGGAGTATAGGGTTCCTCGGTCCATTTTCTTTTGTTTTTTGGTTTGTTATCCACTTGTACATTTCTCCATGCATGGATAATTCTGCTCAGCATATTAGGATCTTTGGCAGCCATGTCATACAGAACAAACCCTTTTAAGACTTCATCACAAGGCTTCTTGTTTATGGGATATCCCAGTTGTCTCAAAGCTAGCAGAGGATTGTAATTAATGCAACCCTTGGAGCCTATTAGAGGCACATTATTGAAATCACCACAGCTGGTGATTACCCCTTCAATATCGAGCTTCCTAGGGTGCCAGAAAATGGATTTTTGAGTAAGGGACCCCAATTTTTGAGACCACAGCTGACCATTTATGAGTTCGACCGCCGCCATGTCTTTGAATATATGAGAGATGAGCCATGTGTACAGCAGGGGAATACAGCAGAGTAACAGTCCCTTCCTCTTCTCATGACGAAGATGATGAGTGTAGTAGATATCGCCGAGAAGGGCTGGCACATAACTTTCCTTCCTCACTTTGAAGGCCCAAAACACACTAATAGCAGCAGTATCAATGAAATTTTCCAGATTAGGAAACATTACCAAGCCAAAGATAAGTAAAGCCAGCATTCCTTCGAAGAGTTCATGTTGGTGAGCGTCGAGAAACTCCTTTGCTACCTTTTCTAGGTATGCCCTTCGGAAACCATGAGTATCCCCATCCCTTCTATAGGTGTATTGATGCACTAGGTCGGCCTTCGGTATTTGTAAAACCTCAGCCAAATCTCCTAGCTTTACTTCTTGTCCAATACCTGTGTAAGGACCCCTGTCTTCTTTTTCGAACCCTAAGATCTGACGGAGTTCTTCTATAGTCGGAGCCAGTTGGAAGTCTTGGAAAGTGAAACATCTCAATGGTCGGTCATAGAATTGCGCGAGAGCTGTGATGGCTTCATTTTGCACTGGAACATTCAAGAGATTGAGGAGTCTTCCATACTTATGAGTAAAACGGTCACGGGACATTCGAGTCATCTTGCCAATGAGGGACTTCAGGCTTAGCATATCAGGCACCTGTGCTCTTATTTGGAAAGTCTTTCTTTTATCTGAATTCATTGTCTTTTTCAGAAATGCTTATTATAATCTTTCTTTTGAAATTCCCTGAAAATGAATATGTGATGAATGACTTATTTATATGCATGATAATGAATGATTGAAGTTTGGACTATAGGGTGACCTATGAGGTAGGATTCCCTACATATGATGGTTCTATGTTTCAATTACCCAACCCCTCACAAGGACGGCTCCTACGGGATTTTGATTTTTTCTTTATATATTTTTTTTTTGAAGGCTCCATTTAAGGTGGTAGATTCCTTCGATTTTTCCACATGATACATGGTGAAATTTCAAAGGATCTCCCTTAAATGGAGTCTTTGGGTTCTAAAGCGGAGTCCTAGAGTCGCTGACCGAATCCAAAGTTTTGCCAAGCGGAGGGGCTAGCCCATTCCTGACAAATCCTTTTGAACCAGTCTACTCTAGGCGGAGTCTTCGTACATCACCCATTGGGATGTGCATCCCATAGGTCCATACTACCAACTCCTAACTTAACTTAGGGTTCTTCTCAAATTTCATTCAAAGATAAACCCACCCACAATACATAAAAAGAATAACGCAGGAAAATAAAAAATAAAATAAAACAAGAATAAAAAACAAAGTAAACAAACAAACAAATAACCCTAAAACTAGAGGATAGGCTTAACTCTCTAATTTTATGTCCCCAGCAGAGTCGCCAGCTGTCGCGCCGCGAAAATCGCCCGAGCGTTTAGGACACTCGGAATGACACAGAGTCGCCATCAAATTTTATTTTAAAGGGAAATATTGATAAAACCTAAAAAGGGACGGTCGTCGCAACCATCTTAGGGTTCGGGAGTTGGTTATGCAAGGGGAAGGTATTAGCACCCCTCACACCGTTGTACCCAACGGGAACCTCCTAATTAATTCTAGGGTTTTTTGAGTTTGTTTACTTACTTTTTACATTGTTTTATTTTTATTAAAGATATTTACAAAATAAAAGGGAAAAGATTGAATTTTTTATTATTTGGCTCGACAAGATATCAAATCTTGCTCCTACGTATTCTCAAGTGCAATGAGAAATCAGAGCTCCGTAGTTTGGGGGCATGGGGTTGGTTTGTGTCTTTTATGAAAAGAATTTTGTTTTTACCTCTTAAGGCGTTTTTTAGAATTTACCCGAAGGCGAAAAATTAGATTTTGATTGGTTTGTGTTTTTTAATGTTTTTTATGGTTTGAGTGGAAGACGATTAAGAGTCGGACAAAGTGTGCACTAAGCCCCCAATTAATCGAGAAGCGAACGGATGTGCATCCGCCTCCCCTTTTTTAATCCACATATTTATTATTATTTTTTTAGAGTATAAACCTAAAATTAACCTAAAAAAATAATTTACATTTTAAATTAACCTAAATAATTAAATCAGATTTGAATTTATTAAATAGATTGTACACATTAAATAGAATTTACAGAATGGTGCAAATAGCATAAACAGGGGGTGCAAATAGTAGTCTGATTGGGGAAAACAGAAAAAAGCAATTGGGCCTAAGCAAAATTTGAAGCCCAGGCGCGCGCTGCACAGAAGCTGTTTGATTTGTGATTAACAATGGGGAACACGGGAGTTATGGTGCGCGCGCGGGCACTGAATCAAAGCAGCCTATATATATCCAAAAATCAGATTTTCTCTCATTTTCTCACAATTTTTCTCCCTCTTCCTTCTTTCTCTCAATTTTCGCTCTCTCTCTTCTCTCTCCACATTCATACATGTTCTTCATTCATGAAGAACTTCCGGTTGAAGTTCAACCGGACCGCCCCCTAATTCCAGATTCCGGCGGCAGCACAACCGTGCGCCGCCGCCCGCCGCCATCGTTTCCAGATTTCCGATGAATTTTCCGGTTGAATTTCAACCGGAAAATTCATACATTCATCCATTTTTTCCAGATTTTTTTTTACCTTCTCCGACCCCAAATCATTCCAAAAACTGTTTTTTAATGTTTTTAACACGATTTACCCGATTTTAAACATGAATTGAAACCCAGAAACCAAAATCAAAACCAAAATTCCCAAATCAAAACCCTAACTTTTTTAATTCTGTTTTTGCTCTTAAAATTGCTTTCGGTTCTGTTCTTGTTCTTTTAATCCGTCAATTCCAAACCCCCAAATACAAAAACAAACCCAAAAGTCAGAATCAAAATCCACCAAAATTAATTCTAATTTTTTATCTACTCTTTTGTAAAAAAAATTTATGCTTTGTTTTTTTGTTTTCTATTTATGTACAAGTATTGGTCATCACCAACTAACAGAAAACAAACACGATAGCAACAAATAAGTACAGCTACAGTAGCGGCATATCACAAAAACAGGAAGCAAAACATGTTCTACATGATTACAGAGATCGAATGACCTACCTGGTGTGCTGTGACCTCCCGTTGCGTAAGTATTCCTTCCTGATTCTGTTTTCTGTTTTGCTATTTTTTCCGATTCCGATTCGACACCGCTTCTGACTGTTCTGTCTGTTCTGGCAAGGTATAACACTACTGGTTGAAGGCTGAACAAGTATTAATTTTTCTACAATGTGTAGAAAAATTAATTTAGGGTTACTGGAGGGACTGCACGAGTTTTGATCTCAGGCAGTGATTTTTCTGGCTTTTCTTTCTTTTTTTTGTTCTCTGTTTGTGTGTAATTTTTTTCTGTGTAACAGAGCTCCTATTTATAGCTCTAGAATTAGGGTTGAAAATTCGTAACAAATCTCAGTCAGATTTGTTTTGTAATTAGTCTGAGAAGATTTCTTATGTTTTTAATGTTGATTTGCTATGGAAATAGAATTTTCAGTGTAATCTTAGCTTGCTGGCCAAGGAGAAGAAAATTTGATTCAAAAATATGTCCTTGATGGGCTTTTACACGTTTTTGTATTTTTCTTTCATATATTTTGATCACAAAAGTAAAAATAAATAATATAATTCATATTATTTTGGACCAAAAAAATACAGAAGAAAATAAAAAAACGAGCTAGAGAAGATGTTTCAGCAAAAAAACTAAAAACAAATAAAAATTGTCAAAGGTTGGGGTCGAACCCCTGACCTTGAACTTAAACCAACTCGGACGCGCCCCCACCCTTGCCAACTCAACTGCACTCACTTTTCTGATATAAGGGTGGATTTAAAAACATATGTATCAAAAGTAGAGGGTAAAATTTGGGGTATGACACAATGTTTATAAGGATTGTCAAAATTTGAGACTAAGAATGACAAAAGTCTCTTAAAAGTAAAAAAGTAAAATTAAGAAAGTTTTCTTTCATGAAGTGAATAAAAGGAAAAAGAGTTTTGTTCTTTGTAAAAAAAGGTTTTCTTAAGAGTAATGTAACTATTGTGTTGTATTGTAAAGTAGTAAAAATTTGAGAAAATTTTCTTTGTAAAGTAAATAAAAGAAAAGAAGTGTAAATGTTTTGTTTGTAAAAAAGGGAGAAGAGTAGCAGAGTGAAGTGATATAATGACGTTGCGACTAAAATGGACCTACGATTGTCTTTGTTATCTTTATAAAATATCGCGTTTGGGTTGGAGAGGAATTTTGTCGCGAGAGACCTCGTAATCAATTGAAATTTAACTACGAGTCCTCTCGCTTGGAAATGAAATTTGGCTTTGTGTGTGTTGTGTAAACTAGAAAGCAATAAAAAGCGATAAATAAAGTCCTACGCTACTACAACCCAATTGAATAATTAATATTTACAACCATATCGAATTGAGCAAATAAATAATAAATGACATAAATAAATAAATAAATGTGATGCATATAGCTATAAATAAAGTAAAATGCAAGTGAGAAAAATAAATATGAAAATGAAATGCACCTAAAAGACATGGTAAGAAGAAGGTAGCATTTTTATAAGAGCGAGATGTGTGTGAAAATGAGACGGAGGTAAAAAGAAAGGACTATTTTGCACTTAGTCACAACAAAAGCAAGCACAAGCACACAAACCACTCATAAAAGGTCAAGCAATAACATTATCAGGAAGCAAAAAATGAAGAAAATCATATAACATGTAAGATTAGCATGAATGTGTACTTATCATTTTTAGTGTCATAGTCAAGCATAAGGGCATAAATATTTTAAGTCAAGAACATATATATATAAAAAAAACAAAAACCATCATTCAAGAGCTCTTATATACTAATCATGTTATGTCAAGAAGCAACACAAGCTTAATCAAGAAGAAACAAGAAAAAGAAAAGAAACAAATACCAAAGTATGAATGCATGAATTTAGGCCAAAATAGTCCTTAACTTTTATTGCAAGTGTTAGAGCTCAATGATCTAAAATGTAAGATATTGTCTCTAACGTGCATTTTTGAATGATGCAATGTCCTAACCTAAATGCATGTATGCATGTAAAAATGTGAAGTGAATCATGTTATGTGAAATTGTAGTATAGCATGTGAATTGTAGTGTAAAATGTACCATATTAAAAATGCATGAGCATGCACATGATGCAAATGGTTCTATCTCTAACATATGCAAAGAAAAAAAAATGAAGACATATCATATCTAAATAACAAAGAAGAAGAAAGCATATTAAGCATAAAATTTTACCTAGTCATCCCAAACATGGTATATAAAAAACATAACAAAGATATCTACATGATCAAACTAGCAAAGCTAAATAAATAATAAAAAAGTCATAGAATTCATGAGATTAGCACAAAGCAAGGACAAAGCAAACATATTGAGCATACATTAACTTAACACTCTCATTCATAGCATATATAAAAAAAGAAACTAACACTTTTCAAAGAAGCTAAACATATGATCAAGCAACTAACAAGCAAAGCTAAAAATAATAAGCAACATTAATGTCATATCTTAATTATTTTTTATTATTTTTTTTGATATTCATATTCTAAATAATTAAAATAAAATAAGCAAGAAGTCAAGAGAAAATAAAAGAAGTTTTATCACTAGACTTTTTCAAGTTATGCATTTTTCAAAATAGGTAAGTTTTTTTCAATTTTTTGTATTAATATTTAAACTTAGAAATTTTATAAGAGAGAAAAAGTAAACAATAATACTCACACATGTATTTTCCATGACCTATTAAATCATAAAAAAAAAAATACCTCTAAAAAATAAAAGAAATGTTATATTATTAAAAAAAACAAAAAAAAACAACAAACAAAACAAACACAACAAAACAGAATAAAAAAAAAACTCAGTTGGGCCTAAAGGCCCATATTTTCTTACAGCCCCAGGGGGGTGCGCGCAGTAACTCACCAAGGCGAACTGGGCGCCGGGTTAAACCCGACCCGGTCCATGACCCAGTTCGCTGAACCAGTTTGGGGGGCGCGCGAGAAACTAAGGGGGGTGCGCGTAGAAACTGAAGAATGAGGGGAGTTATATGTGAATTTCTTTTCTTTTTTTGGTTAAATTCTATTTTTTTCTCTGGTTCTCTCCATTTTTTCTTTCTTCTTTATTTATGTTCTTTATTTTCCTTAGTTCTCTCAAGAACCTCATGAACCCTAATCCCCCAAAACCAAAACTTGTTCAAATCATGAAACACAAAATACAAACCCTACACTAAATCACCCTCTAAACATGGATTCAACCTCAGAACCCACAAACAATCGTCAAAACCACCAAATCGGAGCCCTAGATCTGAACCCGAAACTGTTCAAAACCTAAAACACTGATTTTTCAAAACCCAAACCCTTCTCAACGTGTTCTAAGCACGAATCGGACTCAAGAACAACAGAAAAACAAACATGTATACTAGATCGATGCAAACAAAAAAACCAAACAAGTCATGAACCCTAAATTTAAATCTGAAATCATACAATCATGAATCGACTACAATGATGCAGAAATGAAAGAGAAATTCGAAGTATGTTACCTGTCCTGCTGTGAAACTTCTAGTAAGTTATCTCCTTCCCTTTTTGATTTCGGCCCTCTTTGACCTTTTCCTTCTCTGTTTCTGACCCCTTCTTTTCCTTCTTTGTGTGCGCGAGGTTTTGGTGAAAATGGATTTGGAGGCCAAAAACAATGATTCGTTCTTCACAGTGTGGGAAGAACTAATCTAGGGTTAGGTTTTTTTGTTTCGGTGATTAGAAAAAATAAATGAAGAGGATATGTTTTTTTTTGGATTTTTGATTTGAAACTATGAGGTTGTAAATTTGTTGTTTTGTTTGTGATTTGGTTTTTTGGAAGATTAGGTTTCCTGTTGTTGTTTTGGTTTCTCTTCAATCCGCCGTTCTCTCAAAAAAAATGTTCTCCTCTCTTTGAGATTTTTGCTTCTGTTATATGCTAGAAGCATTAGGGTTTTGTGGTTAAATGGAGAAAGGGAGCATCAAACTTTGTTGAATCAGATATTGGTTGAAAATAGATGATGAAAAAAGGAAAAAGACAATATTGTGTCGTTATCAAGTTCTGTTTTTGTTTCAGAAAAAAATTGGATCCTCTGTTTTTCAAATTTGAAATCTTTTTCTCTATTTCTCTCTTGTTGTGTTTTTTCTTTTGTTAAAAAAAAAGAATAATAATTATAGTAAATAATAATAACAATAAATAAAAGGAAAGAATGAGTAAATAAAAGAAAAGTTCTTTTTGTGAAGATTTTTGATAATGATAGTAAATAATAATTAATAGTAATAATAATAATAGACCAAGGAAAAAGTTTTTTCTTAAAAGGATTTTTGATAAAAAGGTAATAATAATAAAAAGGATAATAGTGATATAGTCATAATAAGTATAATAATGATAACAGTTATCATAATGGTTAAGAATAAACGATGATAAAAGATTAGAAATAAAAGTACGACCACAAAAAAGTGATTAAAAGGAATTTAAGCAAAACGGCGAAAAAGAACAGATGGTATGACATTTTTATTCAAAAGATGCTCTTGATATTTTTATCATAAAACGGAAAACGGATTCGAGGTCTAAAATTGGGGTGTTACACCAACCAACTATTGTGGCTCAAACTCAGAGTCATATTCATCATCTTGTAAAGGTAACATCACTCGCCATTCCGGCTTAAAGTGCCATAGGAACACAGCCGTGAATCCCAATTCATCCATGGGTGGTGAGGATGCCAGTGGTGTTAAGGGAAAATCCCAATTATATGTTTTAAAGATAATAAACATTTTAATTATACTTTAAATGTAATTTTGGTCATTATGTTATCTAACAAGTGCTCTTGAGTGTTTATAATAAGATAAGAATCATTGGGCCTTTTTAACAAATTGAATTAAAATCCAAAGATTGATTCACAAAGTTCAAAGATCAATCTTCCATTAATCTTTGATCTGCGCCACACTCTACATAATAAGGCAATTCACTTATTTATTTTAAGTGAACAAAAGAAAAAGACAAAGAAACACTTTATCATTACTATCTCATCATCAAGATGGAAGATGATGATCTTGTGTTGAATGATGCTTTGATCCAAAATTTCTCCAAAGTTCTGATCAAAAGTGTTTTCCCAATGGTTTCTCACAATTACAACAAAACCTCATATTGCTATTTTTAGGAAAAATAGAATTGAGCAAATTTTGGCAAAATATAACAGAAGTGTATCGATACAAATGATGGTGTGTATTGATACAAGTCATTGACAGCGTACAAAATTTGAAAGTTTTCAGCTATGTATCGATACAAAAACGTGTTTGTATTGATATATACACCAGTATCTTGAAAATCCTGACTAATATGTATCGAAACATGCAAGCATGTATCGATACATAATGAATTCTCTGGTCTTTTGAGAGAGTTTGATGTGTATCGATACATGCAAGCATGATTCGATACACATGAGACTCTCGGCCCCTGAGAGCCCAAATTTGTATCGATACAAGTGAGTTATGTATCGATACAAAATGCACAAAATCAGCCTGAAGGATTTTTAGGACATTTGTATCGATACAAGTAAGTGTGTATCGATAAAAAATACCTTGAAAACAGTTTTTCAAAGTTTTAAATAGTTTTTCGCTGTCAAGTCATTTATAATGTTGCCAAAATATGCTCTACACTATTTTCATGAGTTTTGACAATTATTAAAACATAGGAGTGAACTGGTGCACTTACAGTTATAATCAACAATCTACTTCGAGTAATTCTGCTATCGACTCGAAGTCTTGGTAACTCGAAGGCAAGACTTGATGAATATTTGTCTTCTCTCTTGCTTTCTCAGCTTTAGACTTGTGGATAGTCTCCATAAGAACTCTCTTATTCTTGAAGACATTACCTTTCACCTTCATGTCATAATGAAGAATTTATTATCTCCTTTATTCCTAGAAATATTAATTTCCATAATTAAAGGTTCATTAATCTATCTATATATATGTAAATAACATACGTATGTTATTACTTAATTACCCATCCTTAAAAATCAGACACATCACTCTTTTTTGAAAAAGCAAGTAATTTCACACTTGGACTGTACTTTTTATCAGTAAAATAATGTAAAACCTAATTCCCACTCAAATTTATTAGTACATCAGTCAATAAGTTTGTCTTTTTCTTAAAAAATTACCTTTGTCCACTGGGTATAACAGAAAACCGTTTTACAAGAGTGGCATTGGTTTCTTTTGGCTGTCCATACACCATTAGCCATTTCGAAAAACCAGCAAACATTTTGTTTCATTCACTTTCAAATACCAAAAGGTAACATCTTCTCCTAACTTTAGTCGATCTTTTCTTCAGCTCAATCTTGGATTAACACTAACATAACTCTTTCATTGTTGATTTGTGTTTGTTTCAGTTTCATTCTCGCACGGGCCAGGAAACATTTTAAATCTGTAAGTATTGACCTCACTTATCATTTTGCGTTCTTTTCACTTCATGGTTCACAGTTTTGAGGTTTGTAACTTTAAGTTGTCAAGTTTTGTGTTGATGATGGTTCGATGCTTCAAAGTTTCAACTTTGTCAAGGTTGTGGTTTGTTGTTTTTTATGTTATAAATGGTTGAAGTTTTCATTTTGTTTTGTTGATGTTTTGATGCTTCAAAGTTTCAACTTTGTTCAATACTTAAAAAGTTGTTGTTCCTAAACTTATAAGTGGTGGAAGTTTATGCTTCTTAGTTTTCATTTCCGTTTTAAGTTCCAAAGTTCACTTTTCTATGCATTGTTTCAAGTTTATGCTTCTTACTTTTCTAAATGTTTAAAAGTTTCAAAAGTTCATGCTTTTAAACTTAGAAGTGATTGAATAAGTGTTCTTACTTTTCTATGCATTGGTTAAAGTTTAAGGTTCTTAGTTTTCAAAATGTTTAAAATGTTGCAAAAGTTCATTGTTTTAATATGTGCTTCTTACTTTGCATTTTCTTTTACGTTTCTAAACATTGGTTGACAGTTTATGGTTAAATCATTATGAATCAAAGTTTGGAAGATTTTATTGTTTTGACTTTGATGATTTAGTCTTTTGTTTTACATCTTTTAACCACTTCATCTTTATGGTCTGTCTTCATCTTTATGGTTCTGTCATTAGGTCACAAAATGTCAAGAGGTTTTGATTCCATTAAGGACATTACTGATGCTAAGGAAATATGGAAATTTGTTGTAAGATTGGAAGATGCTTGGAAAATTGGCCGTGGGAAAAATGAACATTTGGAGTTCCTCATTCTGGATAAACAGGTAATTACTTCTCTTTAAAATGAAGTTCTTAAATATTATCCTTATTAAGTATGAGTCTTATGTGTTGTATTAACTGATGAGGAACTGTTATATATATGAAAGGGTGATAACATTCAAGTATGTGTTCCTCATGAACTAATGGAGACTTGGAAGCCTAAATTGGTTGAAGGAAATACCTATGTAATGAGAAATTTCAGAGTACAACCTAATGATTTCAAACTCAAGTACTGTGATCATCCATGGATGTTGACTATGGTTGATGGTAATGGAGCTTCATCTGTTACTCCACTAAAAATCGATGACATCCCACACTACAGGTTGAAAATCAAACCATTTGAAGAGATCCTAAGTGGCAAATATCATGATGATGTTTTAGTAGGTAAGCATATTAGAACAGACTTATTATTATAAATTCCTTAATTATTTATAGCTGAGAATGTTAGGCTTCCAATTGGTTACCAAGTTTAGACTAAAGACTTGCAATATGTTGTTTTTAATGACATAGATATCATTGGTGCTGTTCATGAAATTGCTCCTCAAAGACTGGATGCAGGGTCGAAGAAGTATCCTACCAACTTCACATTGGTTGATGCAGAGTATGACTCTATCATGAACTTTATACAGGCTTTAGTACATCACATTGTTCTAATTTTGAAGTTACTTGCAGGATGAAGGCCTTAAGCTGTACTTTATGGGATAACTATGGAACTGAATTCTATGAAAGTTACAATAAACATGGTGGCGCTGGTCCTTTAATTGTGATCATCAAACATGCACAGATCAAGGAGCCTCAAGGTATATTATCCTCTAATCTGCAGTGTTAAAGGACCGTGTATCAGTTCAGAGTCTTAGGCCTTGATATAACCATTATTATTTTGATAATTTGCACAAGAATATATGGATTGACCATTTCCAATGCATGGTCTGGCACAAAGTTAATGATGGATCAGGAGCTACCAGAGATTAAGGAATTTGTCAAAACCCTACCAAAAGATTTTGAAGCGCAAACTCAATCACAATTGAACAATAGTGGTGGTACTTTATTATCACAAATGTCTCAAGGGTCGCAGTATTCAACTCCCGTTCGTTACTGTTATCAAGCTCCAGCCACTCCTCTGGCTAAATTAACTTCACTACCTGAGGTTGTCAATGTAGTATTTGTTATATTAGTTGTTTACAAATTGTGTGTCATAATGTTTTGATGATTTTATTTACCTTTATTGATGTTGACATGGTTATATCAATAGGAACAAATTGTGACCACTGTTGGTACTCCTCACCACATTATCATTGGAAACGAGGGTTGGTCTTACTTAGCATGCGACAAGTGCAAAAGAAAGCTACTATCTCAATCACCTCCTTGGACATGCAAGGATGAACATGTCATTGAAAACCCTCTGATCAGGTAAGGAAACCACTCAAACTTTGACTTCTGTTATAGTTTCAATATCATGCTGGAAGGCATTAGAATAGAATCACCTTTAAGTTGTATAGTATTTTCAGATATAAGCTGGAACTTGAGGTCCGTGATGGAAATGATAAGTATAAGTTCCTTTTTTGGGACCGTGAATGTGCTGAACTAATTGGTCACACTGCATCTCAGTTGAGAGAGATTATGATTGAGGTCAAATTCACAACAGTTTGAACAAATTTTGTTTATTATTTCATTACATAAATCTCACAACAGATGTTATGTGCATTGTAAATGTTGATTTTCAGGCTGGCGAATATGATCCGCATGAATATCCTCTTCATCTGGATAATATGATGGGAACAAAGTTAGCTTTCAAAGTGAAAAAACAAGCAAGACAGACTGTAATGGTTTTAAATTTCAAAAAAGTTGCGGATATCATTAATCATGTGAAAGGACAATTGGTCACTGAGAAAGAGCCTGAGGTTGTAAACTTATGTTCTTGCAATTTACATTTCATTGTTTCATTATTATGATAGTGTTGGTATTGATACTGTTTTAATTTTTGGTATAATTTTAAAACCATCGCAGCTATCCTTACAGCCTCCAAGCAATGGGGAGGTATGTATTATACTTTACTACAGATATCTCATTTTGAATCAATAGATAGATGTAATGAAGAAATTTATTTTGTTACATAATACAAATTTATGCAGAGTTCAAAAGGAAACAATGAAAGTGCATATGAGACCACTGAGGAAGTTTCACTTCCAACTGTAAGCTTATGCCACACTATTTTCTGTTGATTTTTGACTGTTTCAATCTCTTATGCATACTGTAATATGTTCTTATATTTAATATGTAAACAGCAAGATCTTTCAGCTACTGGTGAGTCGACCCCTGATAAGATCATCTCACTTACCCCTGCTAAGAGAGGTGGGGATCATGATACCCCCAATCATCCAAGCTCTGCCAAAGAATCAGGTAACAAATTTGTGGCCAAAGTGAAGAATGAAAAGCTTGCTGCCCAGAAATTGAAGAAGCAACTTATTTGAGGGATGAATCATAAACCTTTTTTTGATGAAGATGCCAACTAAGTGTTTTATTAGACAATGTATTTAACTGTGAAGGCCTTCAAATTTTGTGTAGTTGATGATTAACAAACAATTGGATATGTTATATAGCAGTTACAGCTACTTTTGAAACAATATTACTACTAATGTATCAGTCCAGCAGTAGTACTAATCTAAGATTTAATGTTGTTGTATAACTTAGTCTGGGCACATATTGAAATGAAACATCAGAGTTCGTCCCCATGCATTACATTTCATGTATCCGTCTTAATTTCAATAAGTTTGGTAGGACATTAACGTTAATTAAATGAAGTAACAATGCCACTATTTTGATTACAGGACACTAATTGGCTACATATATATGTAATCAAATGTTGAATAAGTCATTGTGTATGAGTCTTCTTATTGCATACCAAATCATTAGAGGACATTAAAAAAAGACAGGCGTTAATTGATTCTTTCACCTTCACTATTAATCAGTTAATACAATTTGCTTAGTCATATTAAATGTATTTAGTGAAAAGAAATATATACATAGAATTGATGTGCTTCATGTAAATGCAATAGATTCACTATCAGATGCAAGAGTATCCAGAATTTAATGAATTTCTTACTAAAAAATCAAACCAAAAATGTTACTTCATTGTTGAGAGAGTGTATGGTTAGGGTAACTTAAAATGTATGCACCAAATAGATTAGTCAAGGATTAGTTAACTATTTAGTTAGATAAAGCAAAGGTAGAGGTACTTCAGGTTTGAGTTATAATATTCCAAAGTCAATGTTTCATATTGTCATTTCAAGCTCCTCTTCCAAAGATGTTAGTACAGTTTAAACAATGGAAAAGTAATGTTTTGCTCGGGGACAATGAACAGCTGCAGAGCTTGAAACCAGCAAAAAAACAAAAGGCTTAAGTCTATTCTACTAAGTTTATTATATTTATTATTAAAGGACAATATCAAGATTGTGACAAGTTGTGGGAAATATAAAAGAAATCCATAAAAACAGCTTGCTTTGGGGCCACGAAATCATATTACACCAAAACAGCTAAACAAAAGCATGGCATATGTCTACCTACTGCTTCGTTATCAGATTAGAGTCATACGAAAAAAATGTCTACATGTGTGAAAAGTTTGATAATGACAGAATGAGATACAATCTCAAAGCAACTATTGAAAACTAAACTAAGTAAAACAAATTCAAATATTCCAATTTTGGAGCCAACTTTTTATTTCAAACTCAAATACAATTTCTGCAAGTCAAGCTTAAACTTAAGACAAACTTAAACACTAATTTCTTAAATAGGAACTATCTAACCTTCTAAACTGGAATCTGTCTAAACAATTCAGATTAGTATCATTGATTTTTTTTGAGAACATAATCAAAACATAGTCACATCTATGCATCATTTGAAGAAATACTAATAGATAGATAATGGATAATGAGGATCAGTCATATGCTAATGCAAGGAAAAGAAGAAGGATTCAAATGCAAAACAAAAAGAAATCTCCCACCATTAAGATTCCAAAGCCTACATCACAATCTAATTCTAAGAGAGTTAGAACACCTCTTTCTGAAATTAACAGGCAATCAAGTTTTGAAAAACTCCCAAATATGGCTGTGAGTATCAACAATACTCCATTGTACACTCAACCATCAACTTCATCTCAATATAATTTCAAAAGTAAAAAAGCCACCAATGCTCAAACTGTAGGACTAAACTTATGTAATAGGTTTACTGAAATTCCAGTAAATCCTACAACTAAGGATATCCCCTCAGCAAGTGGTATTAAAAGAAAATGGTCCTCCCAAGTTCAGCCCTCAAGAACAGAAGAATATTTTAACCAAGAAATTTCTGATGAAGAGTTAGATTTAGATAATATTGATGAAGGAAATTCTGAAAATGAAGTTGATTCTGAGAATGATGATACATCAGGTGTTGGATCATCATCAACAAACAGGCAACCCTTCCAAGGTGTGTACTTTGTAACTTAAACCATACAATCTGTTATTGCAATAAAACTAACATTTAACAATAGTGATATACTGTTTAAACTATTTGATACTAACTTGAGTTGTCTCATTATTTCATCAAGCAACTTTTGATATGGGTGATCCTATTCATCAATGTCAAATGTGTGGAGCCAAAATGTGGTACCAAGAAAGAACTGAAAAGCATAGGGATAGCATCACACCTAAATTTCAACTCTGTTGTGGGAAAGGTAAAGTCCTTATTCCATTTCTTAAGACACCCCCAGCTTATTTGGAACATCTATTATTTGACAATGAAGCAGCTGATAGCAAAAATTATCGAAAACACAGTAGAGTTTATAACACTATGTTTGCATTTACATCCCCTGGCATGAAATTTGACATTAATTTTGGAGGAGGTAGAGGACCACCTACCATTAGAATTCAAGGTCAAGTTACTCATCGCATTGGGAGCCTGTTACCTGCGCCTGGACAACAACCTAAATTCTCACAACTCTATATATATGATACAGAAAATGAAGTTTCAAATAGAATGAATGGGGTTGGGTAAGTACAAACTTTTGAAAGTGTCTTAGCAGGAATAAATAATATTGGTTGTGTAGACTTAATGACTTACGTGATGCATTTTTTACTTCAAGAACAACGAAAATGTAGACAAAAATATTGTTGCCAAGTTGACAACAATGTTGGATGAACATAATACAAATGCACAGGTCTACAGGATGGCACGAAAATGTTTATTAGAAGAAGATGTTGGTGATTTCAAACTTAAACTTATTTCAGAGAGGAAAACAGATGGCGGGATATATAACAAGCCAACAGTGTCAGAAGTTGCAGCTCTTATAGTTGGTGATGTGGACACAGCTGACAAAAGAGATATAATCCTTGAATATCAGGATGGGAAACTACAAAGAATAGATGAGTTCAATCCAGCTTACTTAGGTTACCAATATCCTCTACTATTTCCATATGGTGAAGATGGTTATAGACATGATATATCACATAGAAAAATCAAAGGCAAAAAAGAGACCAAGTATAACTATGTTACCAGCAAAGAATGGTTTTGTTTCAGATTACAATTAAGAGATTTTGAGGCAAAAACTATCCTAAATTCAAGGAGACTTTTCCAGCAATTTTTGGTTGATGGATATGCCATGATGGAGGCTGACAGGTTAAAATATCTGAGGAAAAATCAATCTAAGCTAAGAGTTGGGAAATACAACAACCTATCCCAAATTTCAGAAGATCCAAAATCTTCAACTTCTAAAAAGGGTAAAAGAGTAGTCTTGCCTTCTTCATTTGTTGGTGGGAAAAGATATATGGATGGTTTATACTTTGATGGTATGTCAATTTCTGCTGCAGTTGGATTTCCTGATTTGTTTATTACATTTACATGTAATCCTAATTGGCCAGAAATTCGAAGATGTCTTGAAAAAGACAATTTGTAACCCAATGACAGGCCAGACATTGTGACAAGAGTATTTAAGATTAAGTTTGATGAACTCTTAAATGACTTAACAAAAAGACACATTTTAGGCAAAGTTGTCGCATGTAAGTTCACATTCCTTCATTTTGTATTTATAGATTCATTATTACTTGAACAACAAGTTATAATAGTTTTTAATCTTTTGTTTTCTGGATTTCATACATGTACACAATAGAGTTTCAAAAAAGAGGATTACCCCATGCACATCTGCTGATTTTCTTACATCCTTCGTCAAAGTATCCAAGACCACAGGATATTGACAAGGTTATCTCAGCTGAAATTCCAGATAAAGATGCTGAACCTGAACTCTACAATTTAGTCAAAACTCACATGATGCATGGTCCATGTGGAACAGCCAACAACAGATCTCCCTGCATGGTCAATGGGAAATGTTCAAAGTGGTTTCCTAAGAAAGTTGTAGAGGCAACGATGCTTGATCGTGAAGGATATCCAGTATATCGGAGAAGATCAACAGGGAACACTGTTGAAAAAAATGGTATTGTTCTTGATAATCGTTTTGTTGTTCCATACAATCCTAAATTGCTTTTGAAATATCAAGCACATATCAACATGGAATGGTGTAACCAAAGTACTTCCATAAAGTACTTATTCAAGTATATCAACAAGGGTTATGATCGTATAACAGCATCATTAGTTGATGATAGAAGTGAAGCAGGAATACAAACTCAACAGGTTGATGAGATCAAACAGTATTTGGATTGTAGATACATCTCACCATGCGAAGCATGTTGGAGGATTTATGGTTTCTCTATACATGGAAGAAGACCTGCTGTTGAACTTATGTTCTTCCACTGTATAGGTGAACATACAGTCATGATCAGAGATTATGAGAGGATCAATGATGTGCTTGATAAAGCAAGTGTGACTGAAACTATGTTTACATCATGGTTTGAAGCAAATAACAAATACCCTGAGGCGAGAGAACTAACATATGGCCAATTTGTATCTAAATTTGTCTATGTTAAAAAAACAAGGTCTTGGAAACCAAGGCAAAGAGGCTACACAATAGGAAGATTGGTATGGATCCCACCAGGTGCTGGTGAAATATTCTATCTTCGCATGATGCTTACATAAGTTAACGGCCCTCTATCATATGAGAGTATAAAATATGCAAAAGGAGTTCAGCACAAAACCTTCAGAGAAGCATGTTTTGCTCTGGGATTTTTTGAAGATGACAGGGAATTCATTGAAGCAATAAAAGAAGCAAATCCATGGGGCACTGGAAACATGTTGAGAAGGTTGTTTGTCATGATGCTGTTATCAGGATCAGTGAACAGGCCAGAGCATTTATGGATGAAGACAAGGCATATATTGTGCGATGGCATCCTATACAATCAAAGAAGAGTGGCACAAAACAAAGGTTAGTGAATGAGTGTTCATTTAACTATTATAGATCAAATCTTTTTGAGGTGAGTGATATACACTATATGTAACTAAGTAACTTAACTTTGACATTTATAACTGCTGTACAGATCTACAGTTATCCGAAGAAGAAGTTTTCAATTTAACTCTTTGTGAAATTGAAAAGATGTTACAATCTAAGAGGAAAACACTTAAGGATTTCAAACCAATTCCTTATCCTAAAGATTACACTACATCAATTCTTGGTAATAAGTTGATTGCTGAAGAAAGGAATTATGATAAGAAACAACTTCATAATGAATATTGTCACCTGTATTCATCTTTGACAGGTTAAGTTTAAATATGCGGTACAATATTTGTTACAAGTTTACATTATAACTGTACATATACACTTACTTGGATATGGTGTTTTTTGTCTACAGAAGAACAAAGAGGTATTTTCAACAAGATCACAAGAGCCGTAACAAGTCAAAAAGGTGGAGTTTTCTTCCTTCATGGATATGGTGGTACAGGCAAAACATTTATGTCGCACACACTTGCCGCAGCCTTGCGATCCAAAGGTGACATTGTATTAACAGTTGCATCAAATGGTATTGCATCATTACTTTTACCTGGAGGAAGGACTGCTCATTCAAAATTCAAAATTCCTGTGCCTGCTAAGGAAAATTCAATTTGTAATATAAATGCTGAAGAAGAACATTTTGAACTGTTGAAACAAAGTAAATTGATTATTTGGGATGAAGCACCAATGTGTCATAAATATGCTTTTGAAACACTTGATAGAACATTGAAGGATGTAATGGGGGACAAAGATGGTGATAGTCCCTTGATTTTTGGTGGTAAGGTTATTGTTTTTGGTGGTGATTTCAGACAAATTCTACCTGTTGTTAGAAGAGGTAGTCGATCTGTGATGACACAAAATCATATCGTATTTTTAGCTTGATTTAGGTGAATTTTAGTTGCATTTGCATATGTATTTATTTCATTTATGTCTTTTTATGTTAGTATTTGATATGTTTTTACTTTTGTCGAATAAAATAGGTCGGAGAAGAGAATTGAGCAAAAAGTGTCAAAAACGGAGCAAAAAGGGGGTGCAAAGCCCAAATTCGCGCAGCCCACAAAGGAGCATAGCAAAAATGGGCATTGGCCCAAATTTGCACAGTGGCGAGCGCCACCAATTGGAAGCCCAGTGGCGAGCGCCACAGAATGGGTGGCGAGAGCCACCCAGTGAAAGCCCAGTAGCAACTGTTTTGCGCAACGTGGGGAGCAAGCAGGCGTTCGATCAACCGTTTCTCCTAATCGTATGGCTATTGGATAAAAACAAAAGAGAGCTTATCATCTCCTATTTTTGTGGATCGTAACCTGAAAATTCCCTCTATAAATAGAGGACGAAATGCTGTTCTCCACACGCCTTACTTTCTTTTCTTTCAGTCAGTTTTAGTTTCTTGTTACAGTAACTGTAACGGTATTTCCACACCGGGAATCCGTTTTCAGTTCTGTTTTCACTTTCCTGTCAAGTATTTTATTCCAATTAATTCCAGCAGTTTTATTTCAAGTTTCCAGCAATTTCTGTTTTCAGGTTTTTATGTCGTTATTTAATTAATTATTTATTTATTATGCTTTATTTAATTTTCTGTTTTTATTCATTTATTTCCTTTGTCATGTCTAGCTAAAATTCTAGATATCGGTATGTGAATTAATTCTCCGAGGAGAATTTAATAATGATTTAGCGCGTACTGATTAAACTATTTTTCTGATTCAAATTCCTAATTTAATTCAAAGCTTTTGAACGAGAGTAAAAGAAAGCAACTAAGGTTAAAATCAATAGAGCGAGAGTTTGAGGTTTTAACTAGATAGTAGGAATTTGATATTAATCTTTGAACGAGCGAGAGCCACGTTAGGATTAATTAGAACTAATTGATTTTCAAAATATACTTTCGAAGCTAAGGTGGTAGAAAAGTGACAGTAAAACTCTTAGCTTAGAAGGTATGGTTTTTATCAACAAAACGAGAGTGTGAGGTTTAGACCTTTAAATTGAGAAAGTTCTTCTGAAAAATAAACCCATTTCCGCGCGCTATTAATCTATTAAATTCCCGAAGGTCGATTAAGTTACATACCGATATCCCGCTGTTATTAATTTAATTCTTCAATTTTAATTTTCTTTTAAAATTCCAAATCAACCCTAAACATCTATTAGCCTTAGATTTACACCGCAACGACAGAAATACGGTAGTTCGACTGTTGGTCTCTGTGGTTCGATATCTTTTAAAACTCAACGACGAAACTGTGCACTTGCAGTTATAAAATATTTATTGATACACAAATCGTCGATCAAGTTTTAGGCGCCGTTGCCGGGGACCAATTTAGTCGATATCGTAACTCCGTCGTTACACCGTAGAGACTAAGGCGTTTTTTAAAAAAAATTGAAAAAAAAAATAATAATAAATAATAAACAAATTTAGGATAAGTCCTTTGAGCTTAAATGTATAACTCAAATCCCTTTTATAATGACTATCCTCAAAATTTCAACTACTCTAACCATAATTTCCCATATAACTACCAGCCTCAGCCGTCCCCATACTCTGAGGGACAATACCTTAATTCTCAGTACAATTACTATCCTCCATATTTAAATCCAAAAGAATCTGTTAGTCCTAGCCTATTAGTGGTATATAATGAATTTATGGAAAATTCCGCTAAGGCTAGTCGAGAGCAACGATTTAGAGAGATGATGAGGGAACAAGACCTCATAAATGAACGGATTAGACAAACCAATCTCAAAACCCAAAGGATGCTCGACGCCATGGTTGCCTCAACAGCGACTCCCCAAGAGTCGATGGAGACACTAATCTCCCAGTTCACCCAGTCAACCATAGAACCCTCTTACGAGAGACAAGTAGACGTCGTAGCAAACGTTAATGAAAGCGAGATTGAGAGGGCTAGTGAGGACGATAATGCTGTTGAGAGTTTCAGCGAGGAAGGAGGGGAGATCGAAGAAGCATCACTGATAATCCTCCCTAGTGAGGTAGTTGAAGAGGTAGAGAAGGGAACACTGCAAGTTTTCCCTGCTCCCTATATCCCACCAATCCTTGCTCCCCAAGGAATAGTAGAGGCTAGAGTAGACCCAACTCCCCAACCCTGTGAAAAGAAAAAGAATGCAAAAGTAAACACACATGGGGATGAGGGCGCAAATAGAAAGAGGAAAATAGGGGAAAGAAAATTTGAAGGGAATGTCAATACAAAGAGGATGAGAGTGACGTTTGGAAAGGCGAGTGAAAGTCCTAAATCCAAAGAAAGAAGGACACTTGAAATCGAACCAAAACCCCCGCCTGAAATTGATAAAATTCCTTTTCTCCCAAATCACAAATTAATAGAAGAGGGCAAGGAAGCTGAACCGCCCTATAGGAGAAAAAAGAGAAAGAGCGAAGGGTATGTGAGAGTGCGTGATAAGTGGCCATGGAAATCACTCCCAATCCGGCCATCACAAGCGAGATAGAAAACACAAAACCGTCGAGCTCACCGACTTTAAACAAAGCGCTTGGTGGGAGGCAACCCACATGTAGGTTTAATTTTGTTAGTCTAGTCTTAAAATAAAATAAAAATAATAATTTTGCATATGTCATTAGTTGTTGCTTGTTTTTCTGAATTATTATGTTTTTAAAATTAAGCGGTATTATTATATATCTTATTTCTCACTCATATTTTTGGTATATATTTTCAAATCTATTTTTTTTAGACACCTTTCTTTCTTTCACGATGAATCGAGATGAGAATCATGATATCAAGTTCAGAGGAGTAGGACATATCAAAGGCTATGAGATTCTAGCTCACAGAGATATGCACCTATCCATCTACCCTGACAGCGCTACTATGGACAAGCTAGGGATCCGCGAAAGCGTGATGTTCTTGCTTAATGAAGTCGGATGGTCCGGCTTTGCTGTGGGGAGAAGATTTAGCTCTTACCGAAACCTAACCCTCGAGTTCCTAAGCTCATTTTCCTATCACCCTGAGATCGGAAAAGGATTCAGAAGAGGCCTGATAAACTTTAGGATGTTCGGCATTGACTACACCTTCAACAATCTAGAAATGGCCAACCTCCTAGGTTTCCCGAGTGATCCACATACTTTCACATCAGTTGAGGAGAGCACTTTCCCTTTCCGTGAGCTAGACTATTTCTGGGGTAAAATCTCAGGAGAAGGACATGTTGATTCTGAAAACATACACAACCCAGCCTTCCGCTACTTTCACAAAATCCTAGCCCACACCCTTTTTGGAAAGGAAGAAAACAACACCTCGGTGTCCCGTGAGGAGCTTTTTATCATGTTATGTGCTTCACAGTCCCGCCCTGTCAATGGGGCCACCTTTATGATGACCAACATGTACAATATAGCCCTTGACTGCCTGGGACCCATACTAGTTGGTGGGTTGGTTACAATGATTGCAGATGCCCTAGGCCTGAGAGTTCAACTTAATCAACTTCAACCCTTGGGAGGAATCCGATGCATGGACATAAACTTTTGCTTTAACCGTGGCATTATAGGGAATCTAGGACCCGACAGATTTGACCTCCTTATCAATCGCCAAGTCGTGCTCCACTTTACCTTGCCTAGCAATAAAACCAGTGTTCATGACAGAAGAAATTGGCTCTATGATTTGGAACCTCAGTATACACCCTTGACACCTCCTTCTTCACCCCAAGCCTATGAAAACCCTGACACAGATCTCTCTGATGCTGATCCAAGTGAGTCTCCTGATTCTGATCCTGCTTTCTCTACTCCTACTCCTGCTGCTGATGCCCCAGTTGGTTCACCGACCGTGACTGTTGCTATGTTTGAAGCATTGCAAGCGAAAACTAATGCAATGGAACCCGAGCTGACTAAGTTGCGCGCGGAATTTTATGCTTTCTTGGATACCGCCGCTGCGCAAGTAGAGAATATTTGGGATGAGTTGGGCTTTGTTGTGAATGAAGTCGAACATCGTCGTAGTGGCTAGGACCGTCTCGGCGTATTTTACCGCATTCCTAGGATTTTCATTTACTTTTCTTTGCTTTAGAATAATAAATCCTAGGAAATTTTCTTTACTAGCACTTTAATTTGAATTTCAGAAATTAGCAATAACTTCATTTATTTTCATTTAGTTCGTTGATTAATAAAAACTCCTGATGAGAGACCGTTTGTTTTATGTTCTTGTGTGCTCATGTGGTTTCCTTTTCTTGTGAATAATTGCTCTATGTTAGAAATGTAAACTGGTGAAATTTTTGTCCTGTTAGAACTTAATTCAACTGTATGCAAGCTGTACAATTTCCTTTAGACAGGTATAGGTACAAATTAACAACAACACGCTACAGGACGAAAAAGGCCAAAATGCAAATTTTGGCCTGGTGGCGCTCGCCATAAGCACAGTGGCGCTCGCCACAGAATGTAAATCCATGATTTTGGCAAAATTTTGTACAGGAAGTGTGTTACAGTAAGCTTGTATTCAATGGTTTTGTTTTTAGAGTTTTGGAAAGGAATTGATTCTCTGTGAAATGTAGACACCATCATTATGTTTCATTAAATTTTCAACTACACATCACTACATTCATCTTCATTTTTCCATTATAAATACACACACCATAACACATTCACTTCACAACACAATTCTCTTTCACAGAGGCTTTCTTTCTTTCCTTCATTTTCTTCTAGTATTGCAAGCTAAGGTAAGTCAAGTTCATGGCACAACAAGGGGAGTATGCAATCAACTTCCGAGATGGAGACCAAGCTAAGCTCTACCGACTCCTCCTCCGAAAGGAATACGAACCAACGAGGTATGCCGATGACTTTTGTCTCGAGACTCTAGGATTATCGGATAGTGTGCGCCATTTGGTTCGTTCATTTAAGCTTGATTTCTTGCTTTCTTTTAAAGACCCCGTTCATGTCCAACTTACCGCCGAATTTCTTAGCTCTCTAGAACTAAACCCCACCCCCGACCGTGTGAGATTCCGTTTGTTTAATGTTGATTACAATTTTAGCTACGATGAGTTAGCCGAGTTGTTACACTTACCACACGGCGAGGGAGTGAAAGATGAGTTGCCTACTCAAGTGGGGTGGCCAAATGCCGCAAAGAAACTTTGGTGGGGATTAACCGGTAAGGATATGAGCAGTTTTGAGGGTAACAGAGCGTCATTAATCCAAAACCCCGCTATTCGCTACTTTCGCCATCTTTTGGCTTGCACTGTGTTTGGCCGCCTTGGTTCTAACAAGGTCAATGAAAAAGAGCTCTTTCTGCTGTTCACTTACAACGTCTCAAAAGAAAAGGTCCATACTTCTCGCTTTATGATGTATCACATGTTTTCAATGGTTAAGTCCAAAGGGGCAATTGCTTTTGGTGGTCTGATCACAACCTTAGCACGCTTGCTAAACCACGGGGCGCAACTTTCTACCCTTACCCCACTTGACCCTCGTACCATTGATTTAGACGTGGCACGAAACATGAGGCTAGTAAAGCAGCGGGCTGATGGAAAATACATTCTCATGATACATAACAAAGCCTGCCCTGATATCACCCTCCCTGACCCCGCGCGCTTCAATGTGCGCTCGATAGACAACTTCTGTTGTCTCCCCGACCCTGATGAGGAAGAGAGTGACGGATCTGAGGAGGAGGAGCACGAGGCTCCGGAGACTAATGCACACAGCACACACACTTCTTATGGTTATTTTGCAGGTACTACTTTTGGAGCTGCCCATGAGAGTGGCACAGCCACTCTTGATACCGTTTTAGCTGAGATGAGGCAGCACTACAGTTTAGATGCCCAACGGGACCAGCATATCCAGGACATCCAGACTCGTCAGACAGAGATGATGAGCATGATGCAGCAGTTTCAGAGTGACCAGCGTGGTTTGATTGATGGCATGGCAGATATGTCCTTACGAATGGATGATTTTGATGGCTATTTCCAGTAGCTCGGTGCAGGACCTCCAAACTCACCTTTAGTCGTTGCATTGGGGACAATGCTCGATTTAAGTGTGGGGGAGGAAGCTTTATCGCTTTCCTTTACCTTCAGTCATTTAAGTTTTGCATGCATAATAAAACCTTAGGTTAGTTCACTTAGATTGAGTTGATTTTGCGTGTTGGTCTTGTTATTGTCTGATTTTTCCCATTTCTTGAGCCATACCAAAAATTTTCTTGTGAAAAGCAAAAGTATTGAGTTCTGATGCTTGATATTGATTTTTTTGAAAGTATATAGGTTGTTTGCACTATTTAGGCTATTTTGTGGAATTTGGGTAACGGTTAGATAAAATCAATACCGTTTTAACACCTTAGATTCCCGGAAGTGTGTAGAACTGATTTGAGTACTAGTTTTGACAAATCTTTGAACTTGAGTTTTAATGAACCCTTAGTAGTTTATCTAGCAGTCGGCACCATCTCAAGGCACAAACTAAGTGGGAAACCGAAGAATATAAGTGAATGATTTTGATTATAAATGTTATAAATGCTATTGGTTGATTCCTTGAAATAATTGATGAGGATTCAGCAAATGTTGAAACATGAGAAGGAAAAAAATACCATAGTATAGAAACCCATTAGTAGTTGGTTCAGAGGTGCCTGATTCTGAACTTGGTAGGGCGGGTTACGATCCGATCCCCCGCAACTGCGAAATGGGTAAAGCAAATAGGGGTTACAAAACTTATGTTATCAGCACCCCTCGCTATATGATGATCATAATCACTAACAGGTTTCCTACCATGCGCGTGTACAAGATAATGGGCTTAATGTGATTGCGCTAGAATGAAAAGGGTGAATGAAACTTAGGTGAGAGGTAGAATCAAGAGGAAATGCTTCAGGTCTGTTTTCACATAACCGGGAGTCTCTTGTGTCATTACGGTGTTTTTGTTATTTGCACTGTTATTTGATTTTCACAAGTTTAGCCAGCAACCACGTACGAGTAAGATGATCGTGTCATGTGTTTTTACTTATGCTTTGCGATTCACTATTCTTTTATGCTTGAGGACAAGCAATGGTTCAAGTGTGGGGGAATTTGATGACACGAAATCATATCGTATTTTTAGCTTGATTTAGGTGAATTTTAGTTGCATTTGCATATGTATTTATTTCATTTATGTCTTTTTATGTTAGTATTTGATATGTTTTTACTTTTGTCGAATAAAATAGGTCGGAGAAGAGAATTGAGCAAAAAGTGTCAAAAACGGAGCAAAAAGGGGGTGCAAAGCCCAAATTCGCGCAACCCACAAAGGAGCATAGCAAAAATGGGCATTGGCCCAAATTTGCACAGTGGCGAGCGCCACAGTGGGGGTGGCGAGCGCCACCAATTGGAAGCCCAGTGGCGAGCGCCACCCAGTGAAAGCCCATAAGCAACTGTTTTGCGCAACGTGGGGAGCAAGCAGGCGTTCGATCAACCGTTTCTCCTAATCGTATGGCTATTGGATAAAAACAAAAGAGAGCTTATCATCTCCTATTTTTGTGGATCGTAACCTGAAAATTCCCTCTATAAATAGAGGACGAAATTCTGTTCTCCACACGCCTTACTTTCTTTTCTTTCAGTCGGTTTTAGTTTCTTGTTACAGTAACTGTAACGGTATTTCCACACCGGGAATCCGTTTTCAGTTCTGTTTTCACTTTCCTGTCAAGTATTTTATTGCGATTAATTCCAGCAGTTTTATTTCAAGTTTCCAGCAATTTCCATTTTCAGGTTTTTATGTCGTTATTTAATTATTTATTTATTATGCTTTATTTAATTTTCTGTTTTTATTCATTTATTTCCTTTGTCATGTCTAGCTAAAATTCTAGATATCGGTATGTGAATTTATTCTCCGAAGGGAATTTAATAATGATTTAGCGCGTACTTATTAAACTATTTTTCTGATTCAAATTCCTAATTTAATTCAAAGCTTTTGAACGAGAGTAAAAGAAAGCAACTAAGGTTAAAATCAATAGAGCGAGAGTTTGAGGTTTTAACTAGATAGTAGGAATTTGATATTAATCTTTGAACGAGCGAGAGCCACATTAGGATTAATTAGAACTAATTGATTTTCAAAATATACTTTCGAAGCTAAGGTGGTAGAAAAGTGACAGTAAAACTCCTAGCTTAGAAGGTATGGTTTTTATCAACAAAACGAGAGTGTGAGGTTTAGACCTTTAAATTGAGAAAGTTCTTCTGAAAAATAAACCCTTTTCCGCGCGCTATTAATCTATTAAATTCTCGAAGGTCGATTAAGTTACATACCGATATCCCGCTGTTATTAATTTAATTCTTCAATTTTAATTTTCTTTTAAAATTCCAAATCAACCCTAAACATCTATTAGCCTTAGATTTACACCGCAACGACAGAAATACGGTAGTTCGACTGTTGGTCTCTGTGGTTCGATATCTTTTAAAACTCAACGACGAAACTGTGCACTTGCAGTTATAAAATATTTATTGATACACAAATCGTCGATCAATCTGATATAGTACATTCTTCTCTCAACTCTTCTTACATATGGGATCATGTTCAAGTGTTGACATTGACTAAAAACATGAGACTTCAAAACAGATCAGAAGTGTCAGAGGCCAATGCTAAAGAAATAGAAGAATTTGCCAAGTGGATTTTGATGGTCGGAGAAGGAAAGTTGAATGAACCTAATGATGGCGAAGCTGAAATAACTATTCGTGAGGATCTATTGATTCCAATGAGCAATGAGCCCATAAAATCAATTGTTGAAAGCACATATCCAAATGTGTTGGATAATTACCATGATACAAAGTATCTTGAAGCAATGGCAATCTTAGCATAATCAATAGAAACTGTGGATGAAATAAATGACTATGTGCTTGGTTTAATGCCAGGTATTTCTTTTAGTCAATTGCATATTAGATCATCAAAATATAACATTATCATTTTTTTTAACTGTTGGATCATTGATTATATCGTAGGGGAACAAAAGGAGTATTTAAGTGCCAATTATGTTGACAGATCTGATGTGGATGATCCAGCCATCTATGATGTAATGACACCAGAATTTTTGAATTCTCTTCGCACCTCAGGTTTACCAAATCACAATATATGTTTGAAACTTGGGACTCCTATTATGTTGATGAGGAATTTAGATCAAACAGAAGGTTTATGCAATGGAACCAGGATGATAATTACAAGACTTGGTGATCATGTACTTGAAGCTAAAATCATGTCTGGCAAAAATGAGGGAGATATACACTTTATTCCACGTATGTCTACTTCCCCATCAGAATCACCTTGGCCTTTTAAACTATCCAGAAGACAATTCCCCTTCATTGTCTCATATGCAATGACAATAAATAAGTCACAAGGTCAATCTCTTGACCATGTGGGTTTGTATCTGCCCAGATCAGTATTCAGCCATGGCCAACTATATGTTGCTATGTCAAGAGTGAAAAGCAGACAAGGTCTGAAAATTCTAATATGCAACAAAGAAATTGAAGAACACAATCAAACTACAAATGTGGTGTTCAAAGAAATATTCCAGAATGTTTAGATAGTTATTATGAAGTTTACATTTTTGTTTAGTAGACAGAACCATATGGCATGTAGTCAATATGTAAGTGTTCTTAATAAGTTTTGTAATTTGTGGAAATGCTGATATTTGCTTATTTAAGCTTTGCATTTCAACTTGGCAATATTAGTTCAGCTAATCTTAAGTTTTAAATGCAGTTTTAAATTTTACTCAATCAACTTCTATAGATTAAAAGGCTTGATTTTTTATTGTAGAATTCCATGTTCACTTCATTTTAATAATTGATGTAGCATAAACTACTTGGATTAATTCATAGGATAAACATATTTAGTTGTGTTTAGCTGTGAAAAGGATTAAACCATAACAGGACAAACAAATATGGATGAGTAATAATAGATTCTGCATGAATTGGGTACCATGAGGCAAATTCATTTAGCATGCGCATGAACAGGGTGATGTAGCTTAGACAGATAAGATTCCTGACCACATTGTGTTGTCCCATTAATATAGTAGAGCCATGAAATATCAACCATATTTGTTACAGTATCACACAAAAGTTAGAAGGTGAAAACCATGGTTATCATTGTCTCAAGTTTAGGGTGAAACTCTGTCACACTATTGTAATATAACCTTTTTTCATTAAGCATGATGAGAATCACTTTGAATGAAGTTACACAGATGAGATTCGAGATTTGCAGAGTGTTGTGATCATTCAGACAGTATATGAGTAGACATGGCTTTGTAAAGAAAGGTTATAGCTACATGAGGTAGAGTTGAAGCTCAACCAGGGCATCTCATCAATATTCCCTAACAAATACTACATGACAAATATAATGAACAAGTGCACCATCTTATGAAATACAGATGCATTATAACAGTTGTGTAGATTCGCACTCATAGACACCTTAATTGATTAAAATAATAGCTACCATAGTAGATTATTTAACAGTTACAAAATCCATATAAAAGTTCTATATATATGAATTGTCCTTATGTATATAACATCTCAACCTGAAATCACCTAATTTAACATGAGTTTATCCTATTTACTTCAAACACCACCAATTACCACTGTAATTGTTGTAAGATTGTCTCAACAAGGTTATGGAGAAATACATCCAGACTTTATCATGCAGAAGTTCAATGAGTTAGGAACTAATTGGTGCATTATCAGTCAATCAGGCCATTGTCACAATCTTAAGTTCAATAAGGATTATGATCATCCAGCTCTCTTGACTGGATGGGAAGAACTTATTCAATATCATCAATTACCAAACGACGTGGAAATTGAATTTGCGTTTTATGGAAATAATCGCTTTTCAATAATATCATTCAAGGAACCTACAGTGGCAGAAGATATACATCCATTCCACAGCCGCAGCTTATGTCCCAATGCGACGGTGCATTTTGACATAGTTCTTGATCCATCCAATACCAACAAAAAACACTTAGTAAATGTTGATTATCTTGAATATTTATTATTTTTACATCATAAGGTGTCCTATTATTAACTTTGAAGAAATTTTTCTATTGTAGGCTTTGCCATCAGAGTTTGGAAACTATCTTCAAAGGCTTGGTTACAAGTGGATGATGCTTTGTGGTGATGGTCCTTACTATCAGGCTGTTGCTATAATAACTAAGAACAATTCTGGCGTAACAAAAATCAATGCATGGAATTCCATATGCAAAGACTTGGAGTTCAAGATTGGTGATACAATTCGTTTCAAGTTCGTTGTTAATGATCCTCACCACAGAGCACATATCTACAAAGCTTACCCGTATCGCAGTGGCTAAAATATTGGACAATAATCAAGATATCAGTCTCAAATTAAGAAATCTATGTCTCAAACTTAATTTGTGGCTTCCTAAATGAGACAACTAAATAAATGTCTGTATTATTAGTTTGTTATAAGTTATCAAGGTGTGCTGTTCTTTGTACACTTTATTTGCTCATGTTTCTAAGTTAATGGAGATGTTTCTAATTAAGTTTGTATTTGGTTCTTTTCATATATCTATATCATTATGTCTTAAACCTAATGGTTAACACAGTATCAGATTCTTTCATATTACATTGTCAAGAAGCATGCTGAAATGGCTATTCAAACTTTAACATTACACAGTAAGAATCCTGACAACAAGTCTGTTGTCTCTTAGTAGTGCTGATGCACATAAAGCTTCAACCACTATAAGTCACGCCTACAAAAGCCAAACTTTGAACCATAGTAGCATGCTTCTGATTTTACAAGTGCATGTCAACAATGTTCCAATACAAAGGCTAAATGACTATGGTTTAGATACTCAAACTTGACAATAGGGGAATCTAATTGCATGTGATAAATATTCCATGAGAAATCTAATAATATCAAGAAAACATATATTCATGGATATTGGTTATAATTAACATATGCCATACAAAACAAAACTTAAAGGACAAGCATAAAGACAATCAATAAAATATATAATTGTGCACAATCACGGTTAATAATAAAATAAAATATCACTTAAAGTACACATGTGCAGTGCTTCAGTGGTTCTATAAATAGACAAGTTCAAATTTATGTTAGGCAGACTTTGATAACATTAATACCATGGCTGATGAATGCTGGAAGTTCAGAGGAGTGCCACCATTATCAGGTTTTACAACAAGTTTTTTTGCAGACAAGGTACTTATCATTATACCTTTACTATCACAATTAGTTTTCTTAACAATGTACTTTGTGAAGTCTTTAAACTACCCCTCAATTTGATTTCCAGAATTATGGAGAGATGGAACCTGAATTTGTTGAAGAAAACTTTGACCAGCTTGCTGATGAATGGATATTTACTGATTATGACAATATTGTGCACAAGATCAAATTTAATAGAGACTTGGTATTTCCACTTCTAACAGATGGGTGGTCTGAACTGCAAAATTTGTTTGGTTTGAGTGATCAACATCTGATCTCTCTACTCTATCATGGAGACAGTATTTTTGGTGTCATTGTCAGTGACCGCATTACAAGTACTAACAGGATTCCACCATGGCACAGTCGCTCCACGAGGAAAAATCAGACATGCAATTTTACAGTGCAAATGACCAATGAGATTATTAACAGGCCATATATGGTGTGATAAAATAAACACTAACAAATATTAATCATTTGCAAAGATTATTCATTTAGACAGATGTTAGTTTAAATATTCATTTATTTTCATTTTGCAGAGTGTTTTTGGTGAATTTGAAGATTTTTTCAGGCAGGCAGACTATAGATGGTTTAATGCATGCTGTGATAATCAAACTGTAACAAGATTTTATGTTGCAAGGACAGATGCTCCGTTCAGGACTACTGCAAAGATTTCATGTTTATTTCTTTTCTGAATTCAGCATCAAACTATGTATCACCCTATGAGAAATTAATAGCAAACGAATATTTCCCTTTAATTGCATCATTACAAATATGTCTTAACATAGAGTTAATTACTTCATAGTGGCATTGATACCAATATTATATAATCATAAATACACATAAAGTTAAATTCATTAAATAAGATAACTCAAATAGAGTTCTAACATATAATTTTTTAAATCCAGGAACAAGACTAATTAATAAAACTTAAAAGTACTTAAAACAAAGATGGAAATAACTAATAGAGACTGATACAGCCAAATACACCAAACAATGGATTAGAGTTCCATAACCATTATCATCATGAGTGAAGAATAGGCTAAATTCATCACATATAACTAATATGACACCTATTATCTGGACCAAATTTGAATCTCAGATTGAAGCCATCAACAAATCCACAGCTCCTACAAATAGACTTCCACCCCCTTCCTAATTTGATGTATCGACAATTTCCTTTGTTGATTATAAACTTCAATTTAGTAACTTCACCATCAGGAGTACAAATGACAATTTCTTCCAAAGGATATTCGCACATGTATTTGGCAAAAGACTTTTCTAATTTCTGATTAAGAGTCATGAACAAGTAAAGGCAGTAGCAAGTTAGTAACAAAATTGAGAGTTTAAGACACACAAATTCAAGAATGGAAAACATATAATACCATGATTCCATGCTTAAGTAAGGCCTCAGCAATTATCACATTGAAAACATGTGTTTGTCCAACTAATGTACTTCTACTATGAAAAGGAGGCAATTCAGCTGGACCATTCAGTTTTTTAAAGCTTGAAACTTTAAATACTTGAACACCATAATAGGATAATTGTACTTCAACAGTTTCAGGAAATGCACCATATTCTGGCAGTGCATCCCATCCAAATACAATTTGAGGATAATCATAGTTTTTGTTGAAGATCAATTGATGCACAATATCAGATCCTGTTGAAACTACCCATCGACTTCTTAACTCAGTATGAAATTCATGAACAAAGGATGGATCAACTTCAGCATAATTCTGCAAAAGTTATAACTATAACATTATAAACCTACATATACTCTTAGAAAATAAAATAATTCAACAAACAAAGATAGTTAAAATACAACCTCATCAGCAAATCTCACAACAGGGAAAGTGTACTTCGGTCCATCCTCAAATAGTACAGTCAAGTCTTCTATGAAATTAGTTACCATTTTCTAAAATGATAAATCTGAATCTGAATGCTTCTAACTTATTCAATATATTTCTTTCTTCTTTCTCCTTAGTAAATATGATTTTCAGAATATTGTATAAAAGACATACTTTAATAGTATACACTGCAAAAGTTAATTGATGCAGACACAATGAAGATTCCACACCAAAATCAGCCTTTTATATATACATGTATGTAAAGTCAAGTGTTTAGCAGTTAAGACAAATTTATCCAGCATGTTATCCAATTAACCAGCACCTTACTTTATGAAAACCATTTTGATATGAAATATACTGGCATAGGGACCTGCAGCTAAGACAGTGGAGATTCTCAATCAATGGTCCTGGAACTACCTTTCTTTTTTAGATAAAGCATCTGATCATTATACAGGAAATTTGCCTCCTTTTTGTGTACTGAGCCATTGTATTATAGACTGAATTATATCAATGAGTTGTTTGAAACACACTTGATATAGAAGAAAGAATATATTCCCTATCAGAAACCTATGTAAAAGTTAAGGTAGTGCATGTCATCATGCAATATTCCAATACAGTGGTTATATGACAAAATTGCGCTTATCATGACCCTGTGCATATTATAATATACTTATATCATTTAAACTAACAAGTTAACACATCTTTATCCAGAGATTGATTTAGCCTATAAATGCACAAGTACCATTGTGGGATTAACACAAGTTCAAGTTAAGAAACATGGATCATGATTACTGGAAGCTCAAGGGAGAGGTACCACAAGATGGATTTACAGCATGTTATTTTGCAGACAAGGTAAAATGACAAAATTCATCTAAGCATTTGATTAAAAAGTTTACTCATTATCTGAATGCAATGTTAATTGTTGATTTTAACAATGATGTTGCAGAACTATGGGGAGTTAGAGCCTGATTTCGTGAACGATAACTACCAAGACCTTGATTCTGAATGGATTTTTACGGACTATGATGAAATCGTACACAAAGTAACTTTTAACCAAGACTTGGTTTTCCCGATACTTACGGATGGATGGTCTGAACTGAAAGATGTTTTTGGATGGAGTGATCAGCAGAAATTCTCTCTACTCTATCATGGAAACAGTACTTTTGGAATTATAGTTAGTGATGAAATTAAGAGTACTAACAATATCCCTCCTTGGCACAGTCGGTCGACAAAACCGCTTCGTAAAGCAAGATTTGTCATGCAGATTACAAACCAGATCATAGACAGACCATATTTGGTGAGAAATAGTTAACCATATTTAAACATTGAATTGTATAATTGACTTATCAGTATTTGTTTCTTTGTAGAATGTATTCGACGATCTTGAACGCTTGATCAGGGATTTGGAATGGAACCATATTCATGCATGTTGTGATAATGGAACTTTTACCATTTTTGAGGTTGCCAAAACTGATATCCCTTTCACCACTACAGCTATAGGAATTGGATGGCAGGAGTTTTGTTATCAGAATAATTTTGGACATGAGGACATTATTGTTTTCAAGTTTGGTCCACGATCACCTTACAATGTTGTGCATGTGTTCAAGCTTTAATGCTTTCTATTTCCAATTACAGGAGTGATGTTTGCTGTGTCTTAAGGTAGTTTTTTTTTATGTATTCAAATCCTTTGTTTGTTTGGAGTAATAGCTATGTGTACCCAGTGAGTTTATGAATTATGTAATCATGTCATCTTGAATGAGTTTTAATGAATGAAGAAGTAGCATTAATGTAATGGAATAAGGCTTGCTTAAAGGTTTTGATGATGTTTGCAAAATACAGTTACTGATAATAACTGTGCCCATAAATTATAACATGGTGATTGCAATACAAGCTAATAGAGAGAACACATGAGTTTAAACTAATTCTTATGAAACATCCTTCAAAGACTTAGTAACTAAGTCATTAATTCAAATTACAAAGAGAAGAGAAAACAAATACCTATGCTAAATGGACTTAAGCAATACATCAAACACAGAAAATAAAGCTTACTTCAACTAAAACTCCCATGAAGTAGCATAGACATAAAGGCGTAGAGGATCATCTTCAACTGAAAATACCAAGTGTTGACCAACTGCCAAAGACATGTCTTCCATACAATTAGCCCAACCTTGAATTATATACTTACACTACAACATTTTAGTCCTATCGCAACCCCTAAATTTTAAAATATAAAAAAACCGTTCTCGTAGAGTTCTATAAGCAACGGTTTTTATATATCGTTGCGGTAGTGTATAAAATTTTTGTAAAAATATTGCAACGACTTTAAACCGTTCTTTTTGGTCAAAGAGAACGGTTTTTAATTACTTCTTTTCGGCAACCCTTACAAACCGTTCCAGTATAATTTCTATTTTTTATTTTTAAAAAGAAATTATAAAACCGTTCTCCTATGTTTTGTTATAGTGAGGGCTAGCTAAAGAAAAAACTAATTTATTTTTCCCCCAAATTTTCATTCCATCCTTAACGCAAAATTTCTCATCTCATTCAACTTCCAAATTCACCGTGTTTCAATCTTCAAAACTGATCCCAACTCCAAATTCTCAAAATTCATCGAACCTCAGATCCCTAAACTTCAAACCTTTCCAAATTTGCCCTACGCACGAACCAGAACTGTGTCGTCTCCATGAACGCCTTCGAGACTCACGAACACTTCTCTGCCCCTTGAAACCCTAAACTTCGAAAAAGCACAAACACTTGACTATGTATTGAACGCATAACATGCTGATTAGGATTTTCATCTTTTTATTAGATTTTGTGAATTTGATTAGGTTTTTCTTCTAGCGTTTTCATTTGTGGTTTTGTCGATGTCTAATTCGAGGAGCTTTCTTTCATTTGTGTTGTGAGTTAAGAGTTTTTCTCAACAGGAATTAATGGCCTCGTGACGAGAATATCAGTAAATTCACATAACAGACTTTGGATGCCTCGGTATGCTTCCTCTACTTTTTATTTTCTCTATGCTATTTGGTTGTTTAGAAGCTGATGTTAATTATTTAGTTCATAAACTTAGAAAGGATTAGTATGTTGTATGTAGGTTATGAAGACATCAGTTTATTTTGCATATACTTAAAAAGGATTAGTATGTTTATAAAAATGTTAGGAATCTCTTAAGAAGATTGACCTTACTTGGATGAATGCTATCATGACAATGATGAAGCTGATGCTGATAAAGCATTTGGATGGGTACTTGAGCCTTGAAATGCAATTTTCTATATCTTCTCTAAATTGTATTTATCCTTTAAAGCAATGGTGGTCAACTGCTGTGATTCTTACTTTTTACTTTGTTCAAATTAGATACTCAAGTTCATGTGTTCTAAGGTTTACTTGCTTTAATTTGTTTTCAGAGCTGAAGAAATGTGGCAAGAGTTTCTTAGCTAAGATGGATCACTACACCTGAGCTCAAGCATTTACTACAAGAAGAAAAAGTCATCATCAATCTTCAGGGAGGTATCTATAAGCAGCTTTAATTTGTTTATGGAGCTATGGTAAACAACTTTGTTTATGTTCCACTCTTGTGTTTGTGAATTTTTTTTATAGCCTCAATGTAATGTAAATAAAATGTGACACGATTGAAAAATGTCTAGTTTAGAGTGGATTTAAAGTATGATCAATATCCACTCTTGTGTTTCTCTTTAGCCTTTATACTTGGTACACTCAAAAGATAGGATTGTTGTTATCCTTGGTACACTCAAAAGATATTATTGTGATGTGCCTGCTAATATGTTATCCCATTATATTTCTTGACAGGGGTTAAATGTCAGGGAAATCTAAATCAGATCTCTTCTTGCTGCCTTCTGTTTCCATGCATATCAGCAAGTCAGTTTTCTGTTTTTCTAATATGTTACCCCTTTATTGTTTTAAACAAATGCATCGAATCTGATAGAGAATGAACAGTTAACATCAGAGATTGAGGCAAGTGACAGTTGTATTTTAATTAAGTCAGAGATTGATTTAGTTTCTTGATGAAGTAAGGTAGATTTTTCATGCAATCATTCTATATTGATATGCTATCTTTCTTCTTGGTATAACTATCTCTTGTAGAATAAGTTCATATGACAAGAATTGTGCATCCATTTAGTCAATGGATTTCAATGGCCTGCATAAGCCTTGGTATTAGCATATTATTACCTACTCTTATTGTCTCATTGTTATTTATAGCTTTGGTGCTCTGCTAAAAGGATATAACTAGTCAACATGTAATTAATTAGTCACAATTTTGTAGAGTGAAATATCACTACTTTTTTCAATGGAAATCACACTAGTTTCGTTCTATGTAACATTTTCACCACTTTGTGCATTGAAGGGAAGTTATAGGAAGAGAGCTGGAGCAAAGAAGCTCCGCTGAGCACTTTGCTGATGTATAGTTGGTCAATACTTTATCGTTGTTGGTCACACATGTTTCCTTTTAATAAAAGATGTGGTTCTTCAACTTTCCCAACCACTTCCTTTTTCGACCCACATTTGAGACCTTCTGATTAATTCTGTTTTTGCCCTTGTCATTACCAAAGTTGTAGAAGATACATCTAGATTAGCTTCTATTGCATCTTAGGATTTGATATTGAACCTCATTCTAATCATCTTGGACTTCGATCCCTGTAAACCAATTCCTCACATGTCTACAAAGTTCAAGTTAGATTTAAAGGATTTATTGAAACTTGAAAGAAAACATACACAAAACTTATACAAAAAGAGAACAGAAATGACTGCCACTTTGGAGAGGTACAGAAAAAGCTTCAAAAGGCAACTTTGAAGATGAAAACTAGAGAGGCTAGCAAGGAGATGAAAGAAAGTGGCATCTTAACTTTTTATAACTTGCTAACTAGATAATCAATTAAAATGGGTGTGTTGCTCTTTATATATACTTAAATATGATATTAGTTGTGTGAGAAATTGCTTGTACAAAAAGTGTGATAATGATTTACGCCCTTTGCATAATTGTTTATATATGATGTAAGTTTTCATTGCTTTTCAGGGTCTTAGCATCTGTTCAGGATTGATTGATGGTGAAACATATCAGTTTGCTTTTGGTGGCTACAATGGGAAGTATAGCAATGAGGTATGCAAGAATCTCATTTCTATCTTAGCATTGAGTATTTAATAATTAAATACTATTTGTGCTGTCAAAATCTTAACGAAGATAATTTTTCTTATACTAGTAGTAGATGGATGCAATACATATATAGTTACTTGATTTTATTGAATTAAGTATTTTAGGCTATGCTATAACATGAATCCAAATTAGTTTGTAAAGGAAAACATTGGCCATACAAGAAACATAACAAAAAAGATTAGGAGTGAAGATAACTGTTCACAAAGCATCAGCAAGAAAGTCTGTTCAAATAGAAGATAGTCCAATTCGAAAGACCTTGCACTATTAGCATTGTGACTAAGATTAAGATTGGTTTTATTGAAAATTTGGCATTCAAATCTAATAAAACCCGGTAGCATCAATTATCCACATAGCAAGCTAGTGAGATAAGGTTTGATTATTTATATCATACAAATTGATCGAGTTTATTTCAATCAATGATCTTCACTTATTAGTCACAATTTTGTAGAGTGAAATATCACTACTTTTTTCAATGAAAATCACACTAGTTTCTTTCTGTAACATTATCACCACTTTGTGCATTGAAGGGAAGTTATAGGAAGAGAGCTGGAGCAAAGAGAATGGTGATAAGAAGGTTAGTTGGCAAAAAACTTCTCAAACATACACTTTTGTTATTTTCTTTTCATTTATGTCGATGATCATGGTTATGTTACCAAAGTTTTGATTATTGGATATTAGATCAAGTTTCTAGACTAAATTTTTAATTGTAAAATTCATTCTTCGTGAGCACAATGGACTAATATATATCATTTTCTTGTATCAACAAATTTGCTTACTTTGCTGTCATATAGTTGCTCTTTAGTACTGTATTGATCGAAACTTTTTGTTGAATAGGATTAGTAGAGTATTGCTTTAAGTTACAACTTACTACTATTTTATATAGATTTAAAATCATCGATGTTTGAACGTAAGCTTCTTATTTGAAATTGCAGGTTAGACATGGGAGAATAAAAGGAACAACATCAATTTTAGAAGTACGCTCAGTATAAACTTCAACCACAATAAGGATTTCTAATTTGTTGTAGAGACTTGTAAGCATTAGAACTATGTGTTAGAATACTATTCCTCAGTCCATTTTATATATTTTTTTTGAACAAGCGTCCATTTTATATATTATGTAAGACTAAGAAAGTTAATCTAATTTACATCGACTTTGTCATTGAATATGAGTGATGTTACCCTACAAATAACCATATTATTTTTTTCTATGGGAATGAATGAATTAATAGTGCTCTCAATAGATTTCTGGTTTTTTTTTTTAAACTATAGTCATCGGCAACGGTTTTTTAATGTTCTCTAAAGTAGCTCACTGAAACCGTTTTCTAATAGTTATCTACGAGAACGGTTGTTTAGAGGCAACAACGAAAAACTGTTGTTTTTGAAAAATTACAAAACCGTACTTAAAAGCATACCTTGGAGTACGGTTTTCAAAAGGCGTTGTCCTTGTATAGAAAACCGTTGTATAAACATTAGACAACGCCTCAGAACACCACAGTTTGTAAACCGTTCTGGTAGGATATGAGAACGGTTTTTTTACATACGGCTACGGTTTTTTGGGGTTGTCGTAGATCGAAAATGTTGTAGTGTTATCACATGGGTTCCTGACATCAGTTTTGATAGGGCATACTGTAGTACCCGGCGCAAAAAAATATACAGATATGCAATGATGAAATGCAATGCACAAATGTAAACAATGAAGCCGCCACCATATTTTATTTATCCCATGAGGGGAAAGGAAAATAATGATAAAACCTTAAAAGATCGGGTTCGGGAGTTGGTTACATGAGGGGAAGACGTTAACACCCCCTCATATCCGTTGTACTCAACGGGAACCATTTGAGGAATTTTGGTTTGTATAAACAGAGATAACCACATAAAAAGAATTAAATTACCGCATATTAAACTGAAAAGGGAAAAAAAGAGTTTTTTATTATTTGGCTTGATGAGAGAGGCTCTCGCTCCTACGTATCCCCCAAGTACAATGAGGAAGTCAAAGCTCACGTAGTTCTTCCTGAAAAGAAAGATTTGTGTGTTGGTTGTTTTTAGTGAACGATGCTTAGGTCGCATTCCACTAATACAACAGTATGCTTGTATGCTCGCTTCGGAGGCTTAAGCGTTTGTCTGTAGCAGGGGAATGGATAAAGCGCCATCCATTTAAGAAAAAGAAGTTGAAAAAGATTTGACTGCACAAGGGCAGTTGAAAAAGAGTTAACTGCGCAAGGGCAGGAAAACAGTTAAGTGGGTTGATTGTCTTTTAGATTTTCTGAGGAATTATTTAGTGAATGAGAATAGTCCTCAGTCGCAAGCCATGCGGCAGGTACTTGGACTATTCAAGAGATGAAAGTCATGCGTCAGACATCTCTCTTTTCATTCAATAACTTATTTAGAGTATTTTCAGAGTTTTCCAGTTCAGAAAAGAAAAAGAAAAAGAAAGGTAGAATAAGAGAGAAATGCAAATGCATGAATGCAAATGACATATAATCAATGATACGGAACAAATAAAAATGCATCAGATATGAGCATATAAACAAGTAATCACGTATCAGACAAAGAGAAACAAGTCATCAAGCAATTCTAAGCATTTAGCATAACTCAGTTAAAAGAAAAAAAAAATCAACTATAAGAAGTCAACCAAAAAGTCAAACTAAAAGGTCAAGACAAAAGTCAACCAAAAAGTTAAACTAAGAGGTCAAAGTAAAAGTCAAACTAAAAGTCAACTTAAAGTCAAAGTAAAAAGTTGAGACAGAGACAAATCATGCGTCAGGCTCTGCCTCGTTGTTTTTAGAAGGTTTCGTTTTAAGTTTAAAAAGTTCCGAATTAAAAATAACTTAGTCAAAGTCATGCGTCAGAGACTAATTATTTTTAATCCGTTTTTCATATTAAAGTTTCAAACTTAAAGGTTCCGAATTAAAAATAAAATAGTCAAAGTCATGCGTCAGAGACTATTTATTTTTAATCCTTTTTTTCATATTAAAGTTCCAAATCAAAGCTCCGAATTAAAAATAAAATAGCCAAAGTCATGCGTCAGAGACTATTTATTTTTAATCCTTTTTTCATATTAAAGTTCCAAATCAAAAGCTCCGAATTAAAAATAAAATAGCCAAAGTCATGCGTCAGAGACTATTTACTTTTAATCTTTTTATTGCAAAGTTTTAAATTAATTGAGAAAAAGTACGAAACGATTAAATAAACACTTATTCCAAAAGTGCTTATTTGCATAAGCACTTTTGAGATAATTATTTATTTTTCATTAAGCATTTTCATTCAATAAAAGTCATAAAATAATTAATTAAACAGCAGGGTGCATCAGCAGAACAGGGGTATGCAAGCAGCAAAATAAAAAAAAATCAAACAAAACAGAAACTGGGCTAAAAACATTTAGGCCCAAACCTCTTAACCCAGATCCAAATCATGACCGGATCGGGTCGGGTAACCCGCGACCCAACCCAGATCCGGTTCAAAGCGACACGTGGCAAGTGAGAAAAGGTTTCTTCAACCTTGGAACCAAACTACCCGCGCCATTGTTGTTGTTGTTGAAGCTCAACCTCAAAATCACAAAAACTTCAAACGGTTACCGAAACTTACGATTGAATAGTCGATTTTATAATATTTTCTCGATCGGTGCTTAGATCATGGAGAACGCGAGCTTATCCGAAGGGATTGGAAAAGTTACAAAACGCGATTCCGGCGATTAAAGACAACGATCCTCAAAGGAAAAACGTTCATATGATTCTCATATGCAAGAATCAAAGGTCGTTTATCTCCGTTTGCACGCGAAATGACCGAATCGGAGTTTTGAAAACCGTATCTGTTTTGAACTCGATTTCAATGCTTTTCCGTTCAGTTTTTGAAGAAACGGACAGCGGATTCGTATTCAGAGAGGTCTAAATCTTTGGGAAAGTGTATTTGATTTTGATTTTTGGGTGGTTTTAGAGTAGTTGAATTCTCCGGCGAAGGTGGTTCCGGATTCCGGCGGTTTCCGGCATGTTTGGCGGCGTTTTTGGTGAAATTAACGATGAATTAGTGATGAGAAGATGATTAGGAATCTAATGGTGTTTTCGGATTTTGATTTGGATGAGTTTTGAAAAATGGGTGGTGGTTTTCTGGCGACCGGAGATAGTTTTCCGGCGGTGGTCGCCGGAAAAGTGTTGGTGGAGGAAGGAGGAGTGATTTTTCTGATTTTTGGGAATTTGTGTCAAATGATTGATGATAATTGAGTGATGTGAGGTTTGTATTTATAATGGTAGGATTAGGTGAGTGGTATTTTTGTAATAAATGTGTAATTTTGGGTTAAGGAGAAGATTAATGGAAAGATAGTAATGAAAATGATTATGAGGTGGAGATGATGAGGTGTCGCAATGTGATTGGTCAAAAGAGAAAGAAATTGTCATAAAAAGAAGAAAATATAAATAAAATAGAAAAAGTGCAAGAAAAATACAAATAAAATATAGAAAAGTATAGAAATAAAAATGTAAACTTAAATACAAAGGTAAAAACTATTTTTGAACATTTTTCCTATTTTTCATATAAAACGATAAATTGCGACAATTAAAAGAAATAAAGAACAAAGGATAAATCGTAAGCAGAAATTATCTAAAAAACTATTTTTGGTATTTCTTACGAAGAATAAGAAATAATTTTTTAAATAAAATATTTATTTTCAAAAGTGGAAAATTAGGGTATTACAGCTGCCCCTATTTAATTATCTTATACTAGAGCGCATAAATGACTTGCACTTTTGTGCACTCGAAGTAAAAGGTAATTAAATACAAATACCCTAATTTTGTAGTGTGAAGGTGATGTAATGATAATGAATGCATATGGAAGATGAAGGTGGAAACATACCTAGAATAACTAGTAACTGAATACTTGAGAATGAAATGATCATTACCCGCATTATGAGTGTGTTGATCTTTAAAAGAACTAGTATAGTCTTCTCCCCTCAGGGTACCTGAACTCCAAAACTGATCGTTACCACTTCACTGGTGTGTCGACCGCAAAAGAAAAACAAAGTCTTCTCCCCTCAGGGTACCTGAACTCCTAAACTGATCGTTACCACTTCACTGGTGTGTCGACCATAAAAGAAAAATGAAGCCTTCTCCCCTCAGGGTACCTGAACTCCAAAACAGATCGTTACCACTCCTCCAGGTGTGTCGACCATAAAAGAGAAAATAAAGTCTTCTCCCCTCAGGGTACCTGAACTCCAAAACTGATCGTTACCACTTCACTGGTGTGTCGACCACAAAAGAAAAATGAAGTCTTCTCCCCTCAGGGTACCTGAACTCCAAAACTGATCGTTACCACTTCACTGGTGTGTCGACCACAAAAGAAAAATGAAGTCTTCTCCCCTCAGGGTACCTGAACTCCAAAACTGATCATTACCACTTCATTGGTGTGTTGATCACAAAAGAAAAAGTGAAGTCTTCTCCCCTCAGGGTACATGAACTCCAAAACTGATTGTTACCACTTTACTGGTGTGTCGACCGTAGAAATCATAAGATAACATAGCTTACCAACCAAACTAGCAAACAATGATTTGAAATATTTTCTTGACCAATCTGAAGAACCATGAAAAGGACAACCTTCCGACCAATCCGGAAGATTAAGAGATAACATAGCTTACCAACCAATCTGGAAAACCATGATATGAAATGGTTTATCGACCAATCCGAAAAACCTTGAAAAAGCTTACCTTCCGACCAATCCGGAAAATAAAGAGATAACACAGCTTACCAACCAATCTGGAAAACCATGATATAAAAGGGTTTATCGACCAATCCGAAAAACCTTGAAAAAGACAACCTTCCGACCAATCCGGAAAATCAAGAGATAACACAGCTTACCAACCAATCTGGAAAACCATGATATGAAATGGTTTATCGACCAATCCGAAAAACCTTGAAAAAGCTTAACTTTCGACCAATCCGAAAAATTAAGAGATAACACAGCTTACCAACCAATCTGGAAAACCATGATATAAAATGGTTTATCGACCAATCCGAAAAACCTTGCAAAAGCTTACCGACCTATCCGAAAAACTTCGAGATAACTTTCCGACCAATCCGAAAAAATCACCTCGAGATAAAAGAATTTCCCGACCTATCCGGAAAAATGTGAGATAACTTTTCGACCAATCCAAAAAATCACCTTGAGATTAGAGAATTTCCCGACCTATCCGGAAAAATGTGAGATAACTTTTCGACCAATCCGAAAAAATCACCTTGAGATTAGAAAATTTCCCGCCCTATCCGGAAAATTGTGAGATGAGATACTGACTTGAATCATTCACCACTGGAGAACTGACAATTTGAACCGTAACTCACTGAAAACTTGTTGGGGTAATTTGCTGAGGGTTGAGGTATCTTGAAAAAGAGTACTCGCTGGGGAAAGAAAGTTGAACATTCTGTCATTATTCTTGACAACTGTTAGGCACCTGCCTTGTTGAGGAACATGGTTCATCAATCAATTTGTTGGAGACGCAGAAACTCCAATGAGGATATGATTTGGGAAACCAACTTGCTGAGGTACGGGTATCAACTTTACTGTTGATGCAGTATGCTGACCATCTTACTGGGGATAATGACTTATTGATCCATTCACTGAGATACTGTGCATGAGCCAACTTTATTGGGGAAAACGGCTTAACAACCGACTTGTTGAAAATGCGGTGTTCCAACCGACTTACTGGGGATGAACAAATCAACTGCCTCACTGGGGAAAGAAAGGATTCATCAACCTTCCTATTTGAGAATATGATGTACTGGCCGATCTGCTTGGAGATGACACTTTGTTGACCAGTGCACTGGGGAAAAGATTCATCAACCCTTCTTGTTGAGAAATTACGATTCAATAACCGTCTTGTTAGAGAATTAGGCACATCAACATTTTTCACTGAATTAGAGATCAAAGTCTACAACCTGTTAAAACAACATTTTGAACATGTGCTTCATGAATGCATGATTATGTATATTTGATGCCTAAATGTGAAACTAATGCGCATGAACTATCCGATAATATGCAGGAGTTTGTGTGCATGTATGCGCGAATGCATGTATGCATGAATGCATGAATTTATGAGTTTCTGTTGAAGAGAATTTGAATTTCCCGGCACCGAGAATCTGAGTAACTCTGGCATTGTTGAGATGAGGACCCTTGCAAGCATCTGTTGCAGGACGGGTGTTCAAAGACGCTTCGAAAGAGGAACAACATCTTTATTTGATTACAACAGCGTGCACTGAGAGTGGAAACTCTTTACCATCCATGGTATTGACAACCACGGTTCTGCTGTATCTTACCACATGTAACTTTCTAGAAGGATATAATCCTGACATAGTATGCCCCAAGCACTTGAATTCATGCCGGATATGCCGCTGACCAACTAATATTTGCAGTGTATCCAATTCTTAAACCGATTCACTCTTGATAAGCGAGGTATTCAACTTGTTAGCCCCTGATTGACAGAATCCATAGATAACTTGCCCCTAGCTAGGAATGTCTCAAATCAGCTTTGCCCGTGATCAGACCATAGCTCAAGTTTCTCTAATGCCAAGTATTAATTTGAAAGCAAGATCATTTCTTTTGAAAAATGTTTTGGATATAATGCACATGCAAGTTTTCTGAAACACATATGATGTGTAGAAAAGATAGATGATTATTCAACAAACTGGAGGAGTCAGCTTAACAATATAATTGTTGAATGCTTTCGAAGGGAACCTAGCTTCAATTAGGTCTTTTGAGGGTTATAACATGCAATTAGGATTCATGTAAATCAAGCCAAAAAGATAAAAATTTGTGTTATCAGATTCCCCATACTTGAACATCTGTTTGTCCTTGAGCACATAAATAGTAATTCTTTTTTGCAACACAGGTTTGAAACAGACCACGACAACTCTAATCATACGTGGTTGCCGGCTAGAGAAGAAAATCAAGTAATAAATATCAATACCAAGGGTACTGTAATAACACAAAACAACATAATGCAGTCAGAGACTCTCATCATATGAAGACAAATCTGAAGCATTTTATTGTGACTCTAACTTTTGCTTAAATTTTATTCACCCTTTTCATTCAGGTGCAATCACATTAAGCCCGTTATCTTGTACACACTCATGGTAGAAAAATCTGTTAGTGATTATGATCATATATCGAGGGGAGCTGGTAAAATCAGTTTGGTAAACCCCTTTTTCTCTTCCAAATGTAGTTGTGGGGGATCGGATAGCAACCCGCCCTACCAAGTTCAGAACCAGACTCCTCTGAACCAACTACTAAATGAGTATATTTACTATGGATTTTCAACAACTGCTGGGTTAAACAACTGAGTGAGGGTCATCTAACTCAATAAGTGCATTAACCAAAGTATGCAAAATTTCATTTCTAGATCATTCACTTATGTTCATCGATTTCCTACTTAGTTTGTGCCCAAGATGGTGCCGACTGCTAAGATAAACTATTGAGGGTTACTTAAAAACTCATGTTCAGGTCTTCGTCAAAATTAGTACTCAAATTGATCTTACATACTTCTAAGAGTCTAAGATATTAAGACAGTACCGATTTTATTGAATCATTACTGAACCTTCACAACATAGCCTAAAGTGCAAAACAACCTATATACTCTTGAAGTGTCAGGTCAAGAATCAAACCAAAATTGATTTTTTTTTTTTCTAAAAAAAGATATGTCTCAAGAAACTAGGAGAATCAGATAACAACAAACATATGCAAGAATGGCTCAATTCAATTTTTTTTTTTATGCAATAATGAAAGAAAGTAAAACGATGCCTTACATCATCAACTAGGTTTTTTTTCATCATTGAAAGCATATATCAGCAAAGATCAGTTATTTGTTTTCATCATCCTCGCTCCAAGTTTGTAAGTAATAAAAAGCGAATACAAATGGATTGATTCCAAAAACATGCATGTTTATTATATGAAATGTACTTGACAAAATACATAATCTTAAAAGTAAACAAATGCTTGACAAGAAAGAAATAAAAAGCTAGTTTGCAAAGACTATGTTTGAAGAACACAGGTGCAACCTATCTTGACTATTTTCATTATTCTCTTCATCTTTTAGCATGGAAATTTGTTCATCACTTGTAAAACCCAAGATTCAAGGAACTTGTTGAATGCCCCATTCACTGCTTATCTTTGATAACCGGTTCACCATCCTCGAAGGACAACAATTGTTTATCACGAAGCTCTTGTATCTTATACTTGAAAGATCTACAGTTATCAGTGGTATGCCCCTCAGTTCCGGCATGATAATCACACTTAGCCTCTGCGTCATACCAATCAGGGAATGGTTTAGTCAATGGCTTTTGGACCTTAGGAACCACTAATCCATTGCGTACAAGATAAGGAAGGAGTCGACTGAACGACATAGGGACCGGATCAAAGACTTTTCTAGGTCGCTGCTGGGCCTGTTGTGGTTGTTGAGCTTGTTGTGGTACATGATTCGCAGGCACTTGAAAAGGATATCCTTGGAACTGCTGATGTTGCATTGTTGCCACATATGGATATGAAAAATATGGGAACTGAACAGAAGCCTGGTCATTTTCAGAAGTATCAGCATCAATTTCCTCCTCTTCTTCATCTGTGAAGTTATTACTAGCCTTCCATTTTCCATTCTGAGAACTAGCAGTAAGCTGAATCTTGCCACTTTTGATCGCCATTTCAATGTTTTCCCCAATTCGAACCAAGTCAGAGAAGTTCGAGGAAGTACTACAAATCATATTTTCAAAGTATGTCCCTTGCAGAGTGTTGATGAACATGTCCACAAGTTCTGTCTCTAGGAGTGGTGGACGTACTTGAGAAGCCAATGTTCTCCACCTTTGTGCATAGACCTTGAAGGATTCATTATCATTTTGATTCATATTCTGAAGTTGAGTACGACTGGGACCCATATCCATGTTGTATTGGTACTGCTTAAGGAAGGCATTAGCCAAATCTCTCCATGAAAGGATACTACCACCCTCGAGTTACATGTACCAATTGAGAGGCACATCAGCCAGACTGTCTTGGAAACAATATATCATAAGTTTATCATCATGAGAATAAGAAGTCATTTTCCTGATATACATGATCAGATGGTTCTTTGTGCAACTCAAACCCTTGTACTTTTCGAAGTCAGGCATCTTAAACTTTGGTGGGAGCACCACATCAGAAACCAAGTACATCTTTGTGAAATTTAATGGATCACTGCCTGTTTCCACCAGATTCAATCTTTCCTCTAGAGTCTGGAATTTCTGCATAGTCTCCTCTAGCTGAGGGATAGTGGAGTCCACTTTTGACACATCAGCATGTATCACATTACCCTGGTGAGAATTCATAGGGTCAACCAAATTCCTTTGAGACAGATTGTGTCCTTGACGAACTGGAGGTACTCTATTCTGATTCTCGACAGCTTGGGAACCGGGTGGAACATCAAACACAAACGGCACATATTCAGGTAGAGCATATCTAATTGGTACACCATGAGGTGGCCAATTCACAGCAGTCACTGAAGCATTCTCTCGTGGGACCTCAACAGTAGGTGTGAGAACCTCATTCACAACCGATCTTGGTGGCAGATTCAAACCAGACAACATCTCTAGAACTCTGTCCAACTTTCCACCCATCTGATTCACTTGGCCTTGCAAGACATCATGTTTTTCTCTCCAATTGTCCATGGTGCAGTGTAGACTTTCTAATCCAAATACTAGTGCCGGGATGGTAACTGTTGGAATCAATAAATGAAAATGAGATTTTTTATGATTGAAAAATGCATGATTTTTTTTTATGAATGAAAATGCATGATTTTTTTTTCAAAGACTGTTTCCAACGTTCTTCTCTTTTTTTGTAAATGCATGAAAGATGAATATGCATGATTATTTTCATGGATGCATAGATGTATGAATGCAATGAATGTATGAATCCACCGTAGCATTATTGTATCATCTAGCGAACTTGATCTCAAAGTCACATATCTTCCATATTCACAACAACCGGGTTCTATTCAAAATGGAATCTCTGAGGACAAAAGTTCAACGTTACCTGTAACCCATCCCTCTCACATGTTGTTCTAGGTTGACACGGTTTCCAAAATTCTCGATTACTTTTCCCAAAAGCAACCTCATCTGGTTGAGATTATAACACCAACTGGATGAGTCAACATCATAACCTCGACACATGTTCTAAATAGTGGTCCCTAGACAAAAGTTTCAGATACCTAGACTGGATAAAAGGCCCCCGGAGTCCTGGAACCCACATGGAAAAAACTGAACCCAAAGCCATGCGGCAGAGAGCCCAACCTTTCCAAGGGAATCTATTCCGAGCGGAATTTTCACACCGGAACTCAAAGTCACATGTCAGAGAGCCCAATGCAAAAATCCCTCAACTAATCCTAAGTTTCTCTCTGGTCCGGTGATGAACCATAACACACAGTAACCAAGAACCAAGCCATAAAGGCAAAAAGAAAAAAAAATGGAGTAGAAGAGAAGACAAAGCCAGCAAATCCAGACAGTTCAATATTTTGCGATAATGTAAAAGATAGGACAGATACGGCTAACCTGGAATAAGCAAACCAAAAGCCTCAAACTAGGCTTAACTCTCAACACAAGTGTCCCCAGTGAAGTCGCCAGCTGTAGTACCCGGCGCAAAAAAATATACAGATATGCAATGATGAAATGCAATGCACAAATGTAAACAATGAAGCCGCCACCATATTTTATTTATCCCATGAGGGGAAAGGAAAATAATGATAAAACCTTAAAAGATCGGGTTCGGGAGTTGGTTACATGAGGGGAAGACGTTAACACCCCCTCATATCCGTTGTACTCAACGGGAACCATTTGAGGAATTTTGGTTTGTATAAACAGAGATAACCACATAAAAAGAATTAAATTACCGCATATTAAACTGAAAAGGGAAAAAAAGAGTTTTTTATTATTTGGCTTGATGAGAGAGGCTCTCGCTCCTACGTATCCCCCAAGTACAATGAGGAAGTCAAAGCTCACGTAGTTCTTCCTGAAAAGAAAGATTTGTGTGTTGGTTGTTTTTAGTGAACGATGCTTAGGTCGCATTCCACTAATACAACAGTATGCTTGTATGATCGCTTCGGAGGCTTAAGCGTTTGTCTGTAGCAGGGGAATGGATAAAGCGCCATCCATTTAAGAAAAAGAAGTTGAAAAAGATTTGACTGCACAAGGGCAGTTGAAAAAGAGTTAACTGCGCAAGGGCAGGAAAACAGTTAAGTGGGTTGATTGTCTTTTAGATTTTCTGAGGAATTATTCAGTGAATGAGAATAGTCCTCAGTCGCAAGCCATGCGGCAGGTACTTGGACTATTCAAGAGATGAAAGTCATGCGTCAGACATCTCTCTTTTCATTCAATAACTTATTTAGAGTATTTTCAGAGTTTTCCAGTTCAGAAAAGAAAAAGAAAAAGAAAGGTAGAATAAGAGAGAAATGCAAATGCATGAATGCAAATGACATATAATCAATGATACGGAACAAATAAAAATGCATCAGATATGAGCATATAAACAAGTAATCACGTATCAGACAAAGAGAAACAAGTCATCAAGCAATTCTAAGCATTTAGCATAACTCAGTTAAAAGAAAAAAAAAATCAACTATAAGAAGTCAACCAAAAAGTCAAACTAAAAGGTCAAGACAAAAGTCAACCAAAAAGTTAAACTAAGAGGTCAAAGTAAAAGTCAAACTAAAAGTCAACTTAAAAGTCAAAGTAAAAAGTTGAGACAGAGACAAATCATGCGTCAGGCTCTGCCTCGTTGTTTTTAGAAGGTTTCGTTTTAAGTTTAAAAAGTTCCGAATTAAAAATAACTTAGTCAAAGTCATGCGTCAGAGACTAATTATTTTTAATCCGTTTTTCATATTAAAGTTTCAAACTTAAAGGTTCCGAATTAAAAATAAAATAGTCAAAGTCATGCGTCAGAGACTATTTATTTTTAATCCTTTTTTTCATATTAAAGTTCCAAATCAAAGCTCCGAATTAAAAATAAAATAGCCAAAGTCATGCGTCAGAGACTATTTATTTTTAATCCTTTTTTCATATTAAAGTTCCAAATCAAAAGCTCCGAATTAAAAATAAAATAGCCAAAGTCATGCGTCAGAGACTATTTACTTTTAATCTTTTTATTGCAAAGTTTTAAATTAATTGAGAAAAAGTACGAAACGATTAAATAAACACTTATTCCAAAAGTGCTTATTTGCATAAGCACTTTTGAGATAATTATTTATTTTTCATTAAGCATTTTCATTCAATAAAAGTCATAAAATAATTAATTAAACAGCAGGGTGCATCAGCAGAACAGGGGTATGCAAGCAGCAAAATAAAAAAAAATCAAACAAAACAGAAACTGGGCTAAAAACATTTAGGCCCAAACCTCTTAACCCAGATCCAAATCATGACCGGATCGGGTCGGGTAACCCGCGACCCAACCCAGATCCAGTTCAAAGCGACACGTGGCAAGTGAGAAAAGGTTTCTTCAACCTTGGAACCAAACTACCCGCGCCATTGTTGTTGTTGTTGAAGCTCAACCTCAAAATCACAAAAACTTCAAACGGTCACCGAAACTTACGATTGAATAGTCGATTTTATAATATTTTCGACGTAGATCACGAATATGTGTTCAGTTTTCTCGATCGGTGCTTAGATCATGGAGAACGCGAGCTTATCCGAAGGGATTGGAAAAGTTACAAAACGCGATTCCGGCGATTAAAGACAACGATCCTCAAAGGAAAAACGTTCATATGATTCTCATATGCAAGAATCAAAGGTCGTTTATCTCCGTTTGCACGCGAAATGACCGAATCGGAGTTTTGAAAACCGTATCTGTTTTGAAATCGATTTCAATGCTTTTCCGTTCAGTTTTTGAAGAAACGGACAGCGGATTCGTATTCAGAGAGGTCTAAATCTTTGGGAAAGTGTATTTGATTTTGATTTTTGGGTGGTTTTAGAGTAGTTGAATTCTCCGGCGAAGGTGGTTCCGGATTCCGGCGGTTTCCGGCATGTTTGGCGGCGTTTTTGGTGAAATTAACGATGAATTAGTGATGAGAAGATGATTAGGAATCTAATGGTATTTTCGGATTTTGATTTGGATGAGTTTTGAAAAATGGGTGGTGGTTTTTTGGCGACCGGAGATAGTTTTCCGGCGGTGGTCGCCGGAAAAGTGTTGGTGGAGGAAGGAGGAGTGATTTTTCTGATTTTTGGGAATTTGTGTCAAATGATTGATGATAATTGAGTGATGTGAGGTTTGTATTTATAGTGGTAGGATTAGGTGAGTGGTATTTTTGTAATAAATGTGTAATTTTGGGTTAAGGAGAAGATTAATGGAAAGATAGTAATGAAAATGATTATGAGGTGGAGATGATGAGGTGTCGCAATGTGATTGGTCAAAAGAGAAAGAAATTGTCATAAGAAGAAGAAAATATAAATAAAATAGAAAAAGTGCAAGAAAAATACAAATAAAATATAGAAAAGTATAGAAATAAAAATGTAAACTTAAATACAAAGGTAAAAACTATTTTTGAACATTTTTCCTATTTTTCATATAAAAAGATAAATTGCGACAATTAAAAGAAATAAAGAACAAAGGATAAATCGTAATCAGAAATTATCTAAAAAACTATTTTTGGTATTTCTTACGAAGAATACACTACAAGAAAATTTTGCATTTGCGACCAACATTTGCGAGGAAACTGGGTTTCTCGCAAATGTTTTGCATTTGCGAGGAAATTTCCTCTCAAATGTAGTGGGACCCAGCTTGCAGACAAGTCACATGTGGTCAAACACATTTGCGACGAAATTGCTATAATTTTCCTCGCAAATGTCCGCGTGCGTTACACGCACTCTGCGCCAGCTGCAGAAATTCCTAGCACGCGCAGTGAAGACCTGGTCAAACACATTTGCGAGGAAATTTCCTCGCAAATGTCTGGGCCCACCGCGAATTTGAAACGGCTATAATGCAACGGCTCCTTCTTTCTCTCTATATATAACTTACTCCCTTCTTCTTCTTCTTCCAGTAACAATTACATACTCCCTTCTTTTCTAAAAAAATTTCTTCTTTACAAAATCTATCATCTAATTTTATTCAAGTTATATCATTTACTCTCTTTTATTTTTCAATCTCATTATTAATCAAGGTTAGTTTCATAGATTATATTAATATTTTTTATATTATCTAAATATTTTGTGATTATATATTTTTTAACACATTTTTTTATGATTTTATTATTTAAGGTTGTTGTTGTTGTTTGGTTGTTGTTACTATTTTGGAGCTCTTTCTCATCTCTTTATCAATCATATTATTGAGGTTAGTACTTTAATTTGTGTAATTTATTTTTAATTGTTGGTTAATAATGTTAGTGTAATAATGTTTATATAAAAATTTGTACTTTTCAAAACATGTTATATTTTAAGAAATAGTTAAGGAAAATTATAAATGAAAAAGTTATATTTTTAAATTAATTATTTATACAGCCCCCCATTAATTATTTATACAGCCCCCCATCCCTTAAAAAATTTGTACGTCCCCCCATCCCTTAAAAATTATAATTAGTTAAGAAAAATTATAAATGGAAAAGTTTATATATTTTTAAATTAATTAATTATATATATAGCCCCCCATCCCTTTAAAAATTGTACGCCTCCCCCCCATAATTAATTAATTTTAATTTTTATTATTATTACTTTTTTATTTTAATTAAGTATTTTATGTAAATAGTTAATTAGTTTTGTATAGTTAAATATATAATAATGTTAGTCTTTTAAATATATTAATTAAATACTGTTAGTTTATTTTTTTTACAAATGATAATGTTAATTAGTTTTGTATAGTTAAATAATATATAATAATGTTATTTATTACTAATTTGTCAAATTTATTAACTGCCCCACTCCTTAATTAATTCTGTACGACCCCCCACCCCCTTAATTAATTTGTCAAATTTATTTTATTCTTGTTATTTTAATTAAGTATAAGTACTAGCTACTAGTACATTTAAATTTATATATAGTTTAGTTAGTAAAAATTAGTTAAAAAAAAAAGTATTCCAAATCAGTTTTTTTTTTGACTAAAGTATTTCAAATTAGTTAGTAAATATTAACTAAATAATATTATTTTCTTATAATCTTTAATTTTATTTTTTAGGGTGATTGTTTATCGTGCGTTGATTTGTTGGATCGAGCTGTCTCTTCCTTTTTCTAAACTCATCGGCATAATTATCCGAGGTTAGTATATATCTTATTTATTTTAAATAATTATTAATAGAATATATATTATTTTATGTATTTTATTTTGACTAAAAAAATATTTGTGGTTAAAAATAATGTTAGTATTATATTATTCATTAATTTAAAATAAGAAATTATAAAAAAAAAATGAAAGAAACAAACACATGCAGTGGCCACCACACCCACGCTGTGTTGTTACGTCCCCCACCCCATTAATTAATTGGTTGACCAAGAAGCTGATGGTGATCAAATTGAGTATGAGGCGTTGTTAGCAGTGGTGCGGAACAATAATGATAATGAGGATGATGATGCAAATAACTCGGAAGATAATGAAGACGAAGATAATGAAGATGAAGACAATGAAGATGAAGATACATATTATAATAATGACGATGATGATGAATAAATCTCGTTTGTAATTATTTATCTTTAATTACTATGTAATGATAAAATATATTCAATTAGAACTCTTTATTATCATATATTGTAACTATTTATCTTTAATTAGTAATGAATTAAAAATATATCCAATATAATTAGAACTTTTTATTATCATATTGTAACTATTTATCTTTAATTAGTAATGAATTTTAAATCCAATTGGAATTTTTGTTATCTGCGCTATTAAATATTTATTGTTGTACTGGATTGTTTAATTTTAATTAAATTGTTTTACTCGTTTATTTAATCTTGTTTAATTTTATTTAAATTGCAGGGATGGCCGATCAAAATAATCAGGACAATGGTCAGAAAAGGGGAAAAAAGCCGGCAAAATTTGTAAAAAGGATTGTTAGGCATATGATACCGAAAGTTCTAACGGCTCGTCAGGCTGCAGGAGTTGCTATTCGAGAACCCACTTCTGCGGCACCTACTCCACCTACAGCCGCCCCACGGAGGAACTCAGTTGATATTCCTAGATCTTCTCTTCCAGCACACTCCTCCACTGTTGATGTGCTCTCTAGACCGACTCCACGAAGGTCTTCGGTTGATGTTTCGAGGTCTTCCTATCCAACACCCTCACCGACTTATAGACCTGATATTAGCTTCTTGATGAATGATATTCCTGAGGTTGGCTTATCGAATATGCCTTTCCTTAATACTGGTGTAACCAATGACAATGATGATGATTTATTGGGTTTTATGCAATATACACCTAATGAAGCTTTCATCAGTCAACAACGACAACAACAACAACAACAACAACAACAACAACGACGACAACCACATCAAGATGGTTCATTGTCGTCACAACAACAAGGACGACAACCACATGAGGATGGTTCATCGTCGTCACAACAACAAGGACGACAACCACATCAGGATGGTTCGTCGTCACAACCACAAGGCTCACAGGAGCAAGAGCGACCAGTGGCTTTCAGACCACCAAGGCGTCGTTTCACCGAAGGTTGTCGCATATTGGGTGATAAAAGGGTCATATACCCTCAGGGCAATGGGTAAGTATGTTTTTATTTTATTTTTATCTTTAATTTCTTTAAAATTTACAATTTAATTAAAATATTAATGTGTGTAGGTTGGAGCCGTCTAAGGATGCAGCTAGAGGAGTAGCGCATGTTGTCAAACTCGCCCTCAAACATTTTGCCCCCAGCTACAGAAAATTAGTGATAAATAATCATCAATTAAGGAAGCTATTTTTTGATGAATTTAAGGTAAACACAAATATTTTCATGTTTACATACATATATAATAATTACATTTAAGATTTAAATAATTATTATATTTAATGAATATATTTATTATTTCAGAGATACTGTACCTGGGAGCCTTACCATGAAGAAATGGTTAAGCAAAATTTTGAGCTGGCATGTGGGAAGCGATTCTCAGATAAGCTTTACAAGGAGAAAATGCTCTACTTAAATAATCCTGATCAATATCGTCCAGAATTTATCGGAGAGAATGTCTGGGACCAATTTGTAGAGCATTGGACAAAAAATGAGGCTTATCTAGCTCAGTGTGAAGCCAATAAGAAAAACAGAGCTAATTCCAAGGGTACAAACTTGCACACTGGGGGATGTGTCAGCTTCTCCACTCATGCTCGACATTTGGTATAACAATATATTTAATTTATTTTTTTAATATATTGAATTATATATTTAAATACTAATCAAGATTTTTTTGGAATATTAGGAAAGTACTCTGGAGCGAGAACCTTATGTTAATGAAGTCTACAGACAGACTCACTTCAGCACCAGAGACAATTCTTGGGTTCATCCTACAAGTGGACAACTTTGGGTAAATTTATAATTTGATATATATTTTATAATTATTTTCAAACATTTTTATTCATTCGCTAATTTTTTTTATGTATATATATATACAGGAAGAGAATGGTAAAGTCGCTAATTTTTTTCGATTTAAAATTTAATTTTGTACCAAAAATGATTTTTAAAATTCAAAAAGACATTTGCGAGGAAATTTCCTCGCAAATGTATTGGGTCCCAGCGCATTTTATGTCTCAGAAAACATTTGCGAGGAAATTTCCTCGCAAATGTATTGGGCCCAGGACATCAGTCACTATAAAACATTTGTGAGGAAATTTCCTCGCAAATGTTATTATATTATTTATTCATCCAACAACTTTTCTATATATACCACACTATCTACTCTCCAATACTCATATTCTCTAACACTTCTCTCTAACACTTTTCTTCTTCTCTTCAATCTCTTCAACCATTTTCTTCTTTCTCTTCAACCATTTTTCTTTTCTATCTTCCATTTCTTCAACACTTTCATTCTTCTTTTCAACCATTTTTCTTCTTTCTCTTCAATTTCTTCAACCACTTTTCTTCTTTCTCTTCAACTTCTTCAATTGTTTTTCTTTTCTCTCTTCCATTTCTTCAACACTTTCATTCTTCTCTTCAACCATTTTTCTTCTTTCTCTTCAATTTCTTCAACCAATTTTCTTCTTTCTTTTCAACTTCTTCAATTCTTTTTCTTTTTTCTCTTCAACAACATCACTAACAAATTTATCATATTTTATTTTTAAAACACTTTCAACAACATCATATCTCCCACAAATTTTATATTTTTCTTATTTTCTTTTCAACAACATCACTACTAATAAATTTATCATCTTTTATTTTTATCATTTCAATAAATTACTTTTAATTCATATCAATTTTAAAACATATTTTAACAAATTTAATAGGTGTTTTAATTGAAATATTTTATTTTTGGCGTTTTTTTTTATTTTTTAAAACGTTTTTATTATTTTTAAAACGTATTTTTTAATTTTTTTTAATTTTTTTTAATTTTTTTTTAACATTTGCGAGAAAATTTCCTCGCAAATGTTTTCTGTTTATTTTTTTTTTTAATATTCCTGACATTTGCGAGGAAATTTCCTCGCAAATGTATTTGGCAAAATTTTGGCGCAAAATTCAATTTTCAATTTTCCCGCAATAAATTCAAACGAAAATTCAAATTTCATTTTTTCCCGCAATAAATTCAAACGAAAATTCAAATTTCAATTTTTCCCGCAATAAATTTTCGTTTTTTCCCGCAAAATTTTTTTAACGAAAATTCGAATTTCATTTTTTCCCGCAATTTTTTTTCCAATTAATATACATTAAATTTTATTTATTACTTTTAAAATTAATATTGATTTAATTTTTAATTTTATTTTAATTATTTTTTTTAAAAATTATAATTATATTAATTATAAATAAATTTCTGTATATGATTTGTTGTGTTTTTTAAAAAAAATAAATTAAATACGTTTGCGAGGAAATTTCCTCGCAAATGTAAAAGCTGACATGTCACATCAATGTCCCCCACGTGAATGCGCGTGGATATCAGCTTTTACATTTGCGAGGAAATTTCCTCGCAAATGTCCTTTGAAATGACCTGATACCGTTTGCGAGAAAATTTCCTCGCAAATTTCATCACAAGAGACTTCGATTTACCCACGACTGATTTCCTCCCAAATGTCCTCGCAAATGTACATTTGCGAGGAAATTTGGCCCATTTGCGAGGAAAAATATCCTCGGAAATGTTGCCTTTTTTTGTAGTGATAAGAAATAATTTTTTAAATAAAATATTTATTTTCAAAAGTGGAAAATTAGGGTATTACACATACATAAGAATTAGGGTAAAATTTGCAATTCACGTTGAAATTTACTGTAAGTGTTTTTGTTGTTATGCTCTTTGCTGTTTGGTGGACCAATTTTAACGTATAGTCAAAAGTTGGTGAGATAACAAACATTTTATAAACACCAGTTGCGGATTTGCAGCTTTCTTTTCAGTATCTAATTTTTTTTGTCAATGTTAGTACATGCAAGGAAACGATCTTGTGCGATATGTCATTATTATGCTTTAGGGTATGCTATCTGTAGATTAATGTGTTCATATAGAAAGATAACACACACACTGTGGCCCTTTTAGCATATGAACCGTTATGGGTTTCACGTACTTACGTTGAGTGTAGACTATAGTTGAATAAATGTAAAAATAGATCTTCAACTTTTCAAATGTTAGTATGCAGTGTATCAATATCAGATTGTGGTTTAAGGTAACAAAATAAATGTTAGGGAATTATGACTATTATAAAGGATTACACAATTTAAGTTTTGCAGGGAAAAGAAGTCAATCAAAAATGTCTTTTTTTCACATGTTTTGTTTGTCTTTCAGTTATGGTGTGCGTGGAGGACATGTCAAGATTGAAAATGAGGAGCCACTCAACCCTATCATCATCATAAGTGATGATGAAGAGGAAGAGCAAGTGGAAGAACAAGTGCCAGAGGAAGCAGAACTTCAATTCCCAATTACTTCGGAGATGCGGGTGACCAAAGCCGTTGCAAATCTCAAAAAAGCGCAAGTGGTGGTAATATAGATTTAAACAGTTTCTTAAGTATAATAATAGAAATAACCTGAATATAAATAATGCCCTTAATTAAATTGTTTTGATCTGGTGAAATATATATGTTACTAATTCATGTATAAGACATTAGGTAACTGTCTCATTAGGGTTAGGTTTTGCCATATCTATTAAATAGCTTTAATTTATAGTATCCATATATTATTGACTTATTTAAACTCATTAGGTTTGGCTCATATCTTTCTTTCTCTTAATAGCATTTTCCTAGGCCACACATTGCAAGGGCTGTCGAAGGAATTACCAGAATTCGAATCAAATCTGAGGATACCCGTTTTTATCACCCTGCTTACATCATGACATCTGGGAGGAAGTACAAGGAGAGGTACATTGGCAGAGCTTGGTATGCATATGTGGCGTACCACAAACCCAGACCAGGTGACATCGTTCGGTTCACTTTGCACAATCCACCAAATTCGTTGTATGTGAAGTTGTTGCGCAAACCAGTTCGTACCAAAGACAAGCGCTAGTGTTGAAGTTCTTGAAGGTCATATATTAACTTTTTGGGTGTGATACAGAATATATGTATCCAGCATTAGCACTACTCAACTTATATTAAGACTATTAACTATAAACTTAAGTACTTGGGTCATGTAAAAGTTAATTTTATGGTAGTGAATTTGACTGAACTTATTTAAGTACATTTTGGTGATGATGGTTTTTGGGATTGGTATTTATATTTTGGTTATGATGTAACTTTGGTGATGATGTAGCAATCACTTAGTGCGTATGACTAAGTTATTATGCTTTTATATGAGCCCTTGGTTATGTAAGAACATATATTTTGTTTAACTTATATAAGAATCTTAAGTTCCTAATCAGTTTATAAAGCTTTAGTAGTGATATATGCCTAATATTAGTAATTCTTAAACAGGTCAAAAAATTGAGAATGCTATATTCAGTTTGATCTCCTAATGGTTAGTTACAAATATAGAAGTACAATTTGTTTTACAAGCCAAAAGTAGGCATACTAATAACCAATAATGTCAGGGTAATAATACCCAGATAATAATCATAATGTTTGAAGAAGAAGACATTGTAACAATACTATATGTAGGAAAACATAAAATGGGAACCATGAATGTACCTGTTGGATGATTCAGAAGCCATGGATCCTATCAGTTTTGGATATGAACCAGAGTTGGTTTTCAAAACGCTGCAAAATGTGGTATAGCAGTTGGTATTCAAAACAGATCCCCTTATTATGATATGAGGACCATTTTGGAGTTTAGTTAAAATAGGACATCAAAAATAGGGATGACATTGGTTTGTACCGGTTGGGCTTAACAACAAAGCAAACAATAACCCACTTCATTCAATTTTTGGATCACTATGTTTTTGGAGTTGTTGGGCTTTGGAATACTGTCACGACCGACGATCCAACCCAAATGGGAATTCCAAAAGACCAACACGTTTTCTTCTGTTTTCACCGTTACATGTTAAATTGGTAAAGTTAAGAGACTTTTCAAGGAAGGGAAAACAAAATTCACCACCTACTAAGATCTGCCCTACATCACGTGCAACTGAGGAGTCGTTTTCACCAAAAATCAACGGCATGGCTTCATCTTCTACAACAAGGTAGGTCATATAAACATCTTTCTTTTTCTGCATTGCGCGCGCTTTGGTCTGTTTTTTACATAAATAGTTGGTGTTGGTATCAGTTACACAAACAGACAATTTGTACAACCGATTCGATTCAAACTTAACCAAAAACACGAAATGGAAGAACGGTTTCACTTACCTACATGATAGTTACATATAGTTAGGGCTATAACTTCGTAAAATGTTAACTTGAAGGTCTATATCATGGTTGTTGTTACTCTGTTGGAGATGTAGTTAAAAAAGGTTTGAATTAGTTAGGGCTATAACATTTGAATTTATTTTAATATCTACAAAATGTTTTGTTGTCTTTTTTAGATCAATCAATAGTAGTACCATAATCAATATTTAACATGCATACAATTTTGGATTATAGAAATCTGAGAATAGTAGTACAATGATCACTTGGAAAGTGACAAGTAATGACCAATAGCCATATTTACTGTCTGATACAATAATACAGGGATCATTATAGTATTATTTCATTTCAGATTTAATATTTGACAGAAAAAGACAGTTTATTGTTTCAAGTGTTTTTCTATCAAACTATATGTAACGTTTACTGTGATAGGGTTAAAATTAGTCAAATAATCACACCCTGCTATTTAAGTGCATTAACGCTACTTACTTCTGAATTTAAATGCATAACAACTGAAAGAATCAACTATTTCTGATTTTGCATTTTAGGACATTGACCACAACTGATATATGGTATTTTTTTAGTCCACATCACTGATATAAGAAGTTACACAGTAGAAGTCTATGTCTATGTTAGGGCTGTTAACATAAAATAGTATTAAGAGTCCAACTTATGGGTGTGAAACTTGAATAATACATTGAGGTGTTTATTGATTTTTTACTTAATGTTGTACACAGAGCAAATATCAACACTGAAAACCATAACCAACTCAACCCAATAATCATACTCAGTGACAGTGAAGATGAATCACAAGGTCAGCAACTTATGCCAACCACATGGATCGTCGAGGTTACCAAAGCAGTGGCCAGCAGGAAGAAAAAACAAGTCCTGGTATGTTTTTGAGGATTTTGTTACAAATATGTCAATTATACTTTGTCAAATCATTTTGCATCACTTTAAAGCAACTAATTGGTATTCTAATTACTTTGTTCTATCTTTTAATAGCATTTCCCTAAGCCACACGTTTCAGTGGAGCTCATTGGAATCAGAAGAATACGTATTAAGTCGCAGACTTCCCGGTTCAACTATCCTGCTTTAATCAAGTCAACTAAGAGGAACAAGAAGGAGAGGTACATAGGACAAGCATGGTATCAGTTTCTGGAGTACCATAAACCCAAGCGTGGTGATCTTCTAATTTTCACTTTGCAAAACCCACCGAATAGCCTCTATGTGAGGTTAGTTCGTCGTGAAGATCGTTACAAATTATATAGGTAATGATAAAGGACTTAAAGCATAAGGATGACTTTTTGTGACAAACTAAAAAAAGCTTTCAAGCATATTGCAGTTGCCATCTTCTTATTAGCCATGTCCTTCTAATCAATGTTTTGTAATGAATGTGTATTCTAAATGGTAATGTATGTCTTATGAACTTCTTTGAAGTGTTTGGTATTGGATGTTATTTTGTAACAATATGAATTTATAATCAGTACTTAACTTATTAGAATGTATTAAGAGTGTTGAATGTATGTGTTGTGCAAATCATCACATTTTTTTAGATAATGACATTAAGTTATAATGGGATACACCATTTTGCTTGATGTATTACTAATGGGTTCATAACTTGATTTAGTAATCCATTATATAATTCAAATGTCAATGGTATATAAGTTGGTGATATACATGAAATAATAAAAAAAAAACTATATTTATTAATCCAATTTCTAATTGAGATATCAATGAGAATTCATATGAAGGATTACAAATTCGAAAGTCGCGCGCAGCGCGACGCCCGTGCGTTATCGCACGGGAACTCGACTAGTTATGTTCAAAAGAACATTTAGTGCATATTTGACTTAACAAAAATATGTGCTAACAGGCGTAGCACATCAAATATGGTACATTTTAGTTTTCTAACTTTCATCTTACACCTTAAACAATATTGCACTTGATTAAAACATGTAGAATGATTTTCCGTCAACAATTATATCTAAGTCAATACTTAGAGTTCCTCCGAGCAATGGACTTGGGCGGCAACTGTTTCAAACTGGCCTACGACCCAATTAACAAAACACTTGATCTATATGTACCAGCGCAGATTCCAAGGGTATTTCACAACAAGACTACAATATACCAGATAATTGTTGGATATTACATCAACGAACCACAATTCTATACGGACTCATTCGCTTATCCGTACAAATACACCTCTATATAAGTGTGGCATTTTGCCACACCATGATACAATTAATCTTTACCTAATTTCATTTCTCTCATCTTGTACACATATTGACTTGAGTGTCGGAGGCCCTCTTTGTGCAGGTTGCCCCTCCCCCCTCCCGCCCCCCCACGTTCCATCGACGATAAACACCATAACGCCACCGTAGCTGCAACCATCCTCAGCCAGTTTTCAAGACAACTTTGGACCGTTCACAACATCTACAATTTCCTTCATCATCCCATAGGATATCTTAAGTGGTAAGAACTAAATAAAGAAAAATCCAAGAATCAATTTCTAGAAGGAACGATTTATCTTTCCGACCTACCAAAAAAGATCAAATATAATACTCCTTCCGTCCCATTTTAATTGTCACCCCTCTTTTTATTGGTAGTAGACATTGAAATACTTAAAAGTAGATATTTGAGTGTAGTTTTTCTCTCACCTTATGATTGTTTTAAGAGATAAAATAAGAAAAACTAATGTTATAAATAATATATGACATTTATTTTAGAACAGAGGGAGTAATAATTAATTAAGGACGAAAATAAAATCAATAAACGAATGTCCACCTAGAGTGAACTTATTGTTGTTATCTGATGTTATGGGGATAACTACCCTTAGAATCATCTCGTTGTAGTAGTTTTTTTCTCTGGGCTATGGCCCCTTTTATATCAAAAATAAAATAAAATTAAAGCACCAAAATATAATTTAACCTAAAATTTATCATCCTCAATATCATTCCAACAGAAAAACCTTTGATTTTCAAGTTACGCACACACACACATCGGGCATCGGCCGTAACGTCATGCCACTCACCCTTCCTGAAGCCGTGAGAAGGGAATTGCATAACGTCCGCCATAGAACGCTCCTCTGCCGCCACTGCAACGAAGCAAAAATTCTCGATCTAGGTATTCTACTCTTTGTGCTAACATTAACGATTCAATTGTATCATCGATTAATTTTCAATAATTAACTTGTTTGAGTGATAATTGATCAATTTTCAAGATTCGAAATGATAGAATTACTAGCACTGGAACACTTAAGTCTTCGAGTTATAAGTTGGATCCTAATAGACCCAATATTGAGGATTATATCCCTTCAAGAGCCGCCATTCAACAAGAACCTCGCGGCAAGCTTCGTTTGTATGTCTTCTCTGTTATTCCATTTTCCCTTTTCTATTAAACTATTATATATATATATATATATATATATATATATATATATATATATATATATATATAATACTATGATTTTGATGTTATTTCTGGATATTTCACTACTAGAAAAATCGCCTTTAGAGACCGATTTAGTGACTAAAATATTTTGGTCACTTTAGAGACCGAATTAGAGACCAAAATTTTGGGTTTAAAATTAAAAATATTTTGGTCTCTAAATCGGTCACTAATATAATTTAGTGACTGATTTAGAGACTGATTAATCAGTCACATAATATAATATATTTTGGTTGCTAAATCGGTCACTGATATAATATAGTGACCGATTTAGAGACTAACATAAATCTCACGTTTAGAGACTGAATTAGAGACCGAATTCTTATATGTGTTAGAGACCGATTTAACAACTAAAATGTTAGCGACAGAAACATTAGTCTCTAAATAACTTTTTTTTCTACTTTTTTTTTGTAAGTTTATTATTTTGGTTACACTATCTCTAAATAACATATAATCTTAATAATATTATTAATAATAATAATAATATATTTTTTTACCAAAAAAATAAAATAATATATTTTTGTTTTTTACTTTTATGAAAACGAAAGAAAAAAAAAACATTACTCTATCAGCTTTTAATTCAGTTCCAATTCTCCCAAATTATTTCACTTAATTCTCAAAAACCCTAAATCCAAATTCTCTCCATCACCACCGTACACACTACGGCCGTTTCACATCCATCACCACCGGCCGTTTCACTTCCATCTCCACCGTACATGCTTTTTTTCTCTTCTCCTCCACCACCAGTATCTCCGCCGCACCAGTATCGCACCACTTCTCTCCATCAGTTTCTTCTTTTCAATCGCACGATACATCTCCATCGGTTGTCTTCACCGTTCCTGTTCTTCTCTTTGACGGCACCGTTCCTGTTCTTCTCTTTGACGGCTTTCCCTCTTCATTGTTGACCAAACTCTACTTCTTGTGGTACTTTCCCTCTTTCTTTCATTCTCTGTTTCTATAAATGAATTTGTGATAATTTTTGTTTTTAATTTCTCTATCATTTTGTGATCAATTTCATACTGTAATATTAGGTTTCAATTTTAGGCTTTAATATATGAATTTTAGCCACTGTCAAAAAAATATGTAGAATTTTCACTTATGAAAAATAACCGATTATTTAAAATATCAATTTGACATATTTTGATAACATGTTATGGCTATCAAGATGCATTTGAGTTAGTTCAAAGATTATATATATCATTCAATTGATATACTATTTCACTATTGACATAAACAAGTTACAAGTGCATATAATGTATTTGTCAAGTTTGTCTTTTCTTTTATCACAAACGGATGTAGGATGTGCAACTCATGAATGCCAATAATTAAACATGTAGTAGTCACCAGGGACGGAACTACGTATGTATGAAAAGGGGCGACCGCCACCCTTGTAATCAGTATGTATATACTACCCATATGTATGTATATATGCCTCGCCACCCCATCCATATATAAATAGTTGCATTAGATTCAATTAGAAAAAAACTAGTAAGTGAACAATATTTTTTTAATTTGATTACATAATAAGTATATATTGTAGTATGATACTATATCCGTCCTTAATTATAAGATATTTTCGTCGTTCAAAAATAAAATAAAATTATAAAACCTTGTTTATCAAATTCTTTATCCATTTTTATTAGACTCGATCTATTTCAATTTTCAACTACATTCGCCTCTTTTAACTTTTAAGAAACCATAACACAATTAATGATATTTTTTTATTTGTAACCTTATAAAAAAACTAAACCACTCATTAAATGAATTTTTTCTTTCTTAACAAAATAAAGATAAAAATGACTTAACTTATTAATTTTTATTATTTTTTTAACCTAGATGCAAAAATCTAAAAAGGACCAAATTCAATATGACAATATTGGTTTTTAAATATATAGAAATTGTAAAAGCATATGAAAATATCTACTCTTTTATTTTATTATGATCAAAATAATTTGATAGTTAGTCAATTTAGTCTTCAAATATATTTTTTATCAATCAAATTAGTTTATAAAACTATTATCAAAAAGACAAATATTATACTTAGTTATTTAGTTTGTACAGTTATTTGGTTCGTTGGGATGTTATTAAGTAATGAATTTTCTCTAGTGTATTTTTTACTATGTTTCTATTTAGTTTTAATCACATTTATTAAACGTTCTCTACTTTTTTTTGTAGTTTTAAAACTCTCATTTGATAGTCAGAATTTCATCAAAGGAACTCTTATAAAAGAAAATCCAACTTCTTTTCGGTCTCAAGAGAATCCAAATTTTTTAATTAATAATGTGTTAAAAATTTCGCCACCCTCGATATTTTTTTCTGGTTCCGTCCCTGGTAGTCACTCCATTGTATAAAGGTTCTGAATTCTTATTGTTATCTATGTCAACCAATTTTGAGAAGAAAATTACCCATCAAATATGAACCACAACTTATAAAGGTTTATATGTAGTATGGGTTGTATTTTTTGGCTTTGGTGTGAGGGATGGTGCTTTATCATTTATGATTATCTTCTAGTGTTTTTGTTTGATTGCTGCCGTGCCTACTTCTCTTTTGTTTGAGTATATATCTTCTAGAGTTTTTTTTATTGTTTTGTTGCGTGCCGGTGCGTGCCTTTGTTAATAGAAAAATGTTGGTAAGCTGCCCGTTAACCATCTCTAATTAGATTGATGAACATTTGTTTTTCTCTTTCTTGCATTTTGTATTTTTGTATTATTTATGCTTAGATAGGAAGTTATTTGATTTGAACTCAAATTTCTTTCAGGCATGTTATGCTCGATATTTCTCCTACTTTATCTGAGGCTATTGTAGATGTAAGCTTTTTCCTTCATTGTTGTACTGTTTTTCATTCTGGTTTTTATGTATTACCAATTACTTTCAGAGAGCCAATTGTAATGACAATATTGTAGAGAGAATTTTATGTCAAATTGTTAGGACCTATGATAATGCAATAGGCCTAATTGAAGAATTGATTCACAATCAGACTAAGGGGCCTAGTTTGTGTGGAAGGTGTATTATAGAAGGGGTAAGAATGGTACTTCTAGGATTACTTGATCAATGTTATGACGTGGCAAGAGAGAGGGTAGGACTGTTAACTACTGTTAACTGAGTAGAGCGTTCAGGATTCATTCATGAAATTTGAGATATTAGTTATGAGTAGGAAATCTATGACATAATTTGGGTGTTATCCTTATCTGTAAATCCTTCAATATTCAGTCAATAATACACAATTTCTTGTTTACGCCGTTTTTCGCTTATTTTCCTTTGTCATCATTTTTGGTACCTAACACAAACATAATGAATTAACTTCTCCATCTTTTTAAATTGTACACTTTTGCTGCTACTAAATTCCCAATATCTCGGATTTTCTGTTTCATTGTTAGGTTTTTTTAGGTTATTTATGATAGATAATAAGCAAATTAGGCCTCGTTTACTTTGTCAAAACATTTTCTACTTTTAATTCTTCAATTTGTGTTAGTTTTACTCGTTAACAAGTAGATACTAGACTTTTCACACTCACTATTGTGTGCATTTTTTGTCAACAATGAAAATGCCAAAAAGTTGTTTTCATTATTTTTGAAAAAATGCATCATCTCTAAGTAACATTTCATATTCTCAATGGTTCATTTCAAGAGTCTCACAACTTCTTATTAACATGTTAAAATGAACACACATTTTAGAAAATGAAAATCGAAAATGTTTTAAAAAAGCAAACGGGACTTTATATTTTAAAATCACAATATCAAAAATAAATGTGTGTCTTTGTGCTAGTACATAAGTTTGTGCCTATATATGTAAATGTAATCCTGTAGAGTAACCGTCTTGTTTGTTATAAACTAAAGCCTCTTTTTCCGTCTTAGCTAAGCTTTGATGGTTACTCTTACTCACTCATTCAGAACTTTTATGTTGAACCAGGACTCATTCACAAGATGTTTCAAGTCAAATCCTCTAGAACCATGGAATTTGAATATTTATTTGTTTCCGTTGTGGTGTTTCGGAGTTCTTCTTCGTTATTTGATAGTATTCCCTACAAGGTTAGCTTATTCCTTATACTGTCCATTTTTCATTTTCTATTATAGGGTCTGCTGATTTTGGATTGTGTTATTAAGCACTAAGATTGATAGTATATTAGGAAAACATTACTTTTAGGATGTAATTTTAACTTTGACTTTTTCACTATCTAATTTACCTGTTGTAATTTTGCACTATTTGTCTTACTTTGCTGCTTTTCTTATTAATGAGTTCCTTTACTGTCATCTGTTATGGTAAAATGATGCTATCGTAATTGATCCTGCAGGGCTCTTGTGTTAGCAATAGGATGGATTATATTTCTTTCCGCCTTCATTCCAGTGCACCTCCTATTGAAAGGAAATGACAAGCTGAGGAGGAGTATTGAGGTGCTAATTCAACTTATTCTTGATTCATTACATGTTTTTTTGCTTCCTATTTTATGTTTTTTGATCAATATTGATTTTGTTGTCTCTTTTCTTACACACTACTACTGAAAGTACTGTTAATGACCGTTCTAACAACATAAATATAAAGAAAAATGCTTAATGTTACAAACTGTTTGTGCATGAATGAACAAGAACGATGTGATATTCTACATGAATCTCATATTTGATTACTCATCAATCATCCCTGCTAATAATCATTGTATGAGTTATCCATTATCACAAGAGACAATAATACTTGGTCAATAGGAGTTGGAAATTTCTAATACATATTGAAGAAATGTTTGACCCTAGTGTTCCTCCGTCGCAAAGAACAACATGAAAATGTACTTTATTAATTCCTTGCTGATTATTTCTGGAAGAATGTAATGAAAAAGTAGTTTTAATTGTTTGAGTAAATCTTTTTGAAGATTAATTGCATTAGAAAATTAACTGCTAACAATAAGAAATTTCAAACAAACCAATAACTAACATGGTTTCTCACTGTGTGTGGGATATCTATTTTGATATTTTCAAGTGACCTTGCATCTCGTGTTGCTACCCCTTCGTAACATATAGCACTTTTCAAACATAACTGACCTCTTAAAATTTTAATGTTTTTATTCAACTTTTCTAGAACCATGATAAGTTTAAGCTGATTAAGCTGATATGCATGCTAATATTGTTTCTTAAGAAAAGGTGTATACTTCATGTTTATGTCCATATTTTGGTATATCCTTGTGTATAGTACTTCTATTTGCATACTTTGACTTTAAAGTTTTAGCTTCATTTGGTTTTAAATACCTGTTATCTGATTTCAATTCATTTTGTCTCTCAACTAGTCTGGAAAATATATCATTCACTGTACATTTTGTTTTTATTTTACCCCGAAAAATAAAGCAATTTCTCTTGCAATAAGATTAATCTTTTGTTCACCAAATTAAATGTGCATTTGAATTGTTAATTTCTTTCAGAGGTCTTTGGTAGAGATGATGTGCGGTTTCTTTGTTGCATCTTGGACTGGGGTTTTCAAGTACCATGGGCCAAGGCCTAGCAGGCGACCAAAACAGGTTTGTCCAACATGTATTGATTTTGTCATATATTCCTTATTTAGCTAAGATTAATGTATATAGTCACAAGTTGATCTTTCCCTTCATTTTCTTAACAGATTTTTGTGGCTAACCACACTTCCATGATTGATTTCATTATCTTAGAACAGATGACTGCTTTTGCTGTTATTATGCAGAAGCATCCTGGAAACACTCTCTCGATGGCAAGGAAACCATCTCCCCCTTCTAATCCCTCCCTCCCTTCTAATCGATCCAAGAAGACAACACCCATTGCTGCCGCCGCTGCTGCCGACAAATCATCCTCAAAGTACTAGAGAGTGTTCTTCACCAAGGAAGACACAATCATTATCCTGAGAGCTATGTCAGAGTACAGATCTGAAAATGGCAACGATCCAACAACAAACTACGCATCATTTCATCACTCATTGAAAGATTCTCTTAGCGTGAAACCAACAATCAGACAACTTGTAGAGAAGATTCGAACCTTGAAGCTCAAATATGACAAGGATTGTCGAAACAATGAAAAGCATGTTACTTTCTTCAGTAATTTCAAGAAGGAACATTTTGAATTTGCTGACAAATTTTGGGGTATTGAGAATGAAGTTGAAGTTAGTGAAAAACAGTCCAAGAAGAAAGAAGATTCTGCTGAGAAACCTGGGTCGGTGATTCTGCCACCGAAATTGGAACCGGTTGTTTCTGATATGAAATTAAGTGAAGAGGAAGAATTTGAAGATGGGGAGAGTAGTGATTCTGATATGAGTTATTTTAATGTGAGAAATTTTGATTTTTATGATGTGAATTTTTTGAAGAGGGGGTGGGAGTTGGTTGGGGATTCGAAGAAGAGAGAGTTGGAAAAAGAGTGGAAAAAGTTAAAAATTGTGGAGTTGGAATTGTTTGCGTAGAGAGCTCAGTTAGTTGAAAAACATGCTGCATTGATTTTGGATGCATTTCGCAGATCGTTTTAGCGTGCAGTTTTAGGTATTGTTGAGAAGAAGAGTTAGAAGACAGACATGGTTGATAGAGTGAAGATAAACCTATTATGATGCTCTTTTTGTTTATCTTATGTATCTATGGAATTTGCGAGCAAGTTTTGGTTGATGCAGACTTAAGAATATGTGGGTGAGTCACTATTTCATTCTATTTTCGGCTTAACACATCATTATTATTGGGGTGGCATTCATCCACATGTAATTTGTTTCTAATTTCTTGTGCTAACTATGAACAATGAGATCCAGGAGGATATTTGGAGATGTGTACAACAGTTTGGTCATCCAAGTTTAAGCAATGGGATCCGGGTAAAATTTGTGTTGTGATAAATTTTAACAACCTTGAGGACAAGATTTATTTTGAAGAGGTGGGTAATGTTATGATCCTAAAGACTCAATTAGTTGTTAAGCCCAAAATAGAATGAAATAGTGACTCATCCACATATATATTCTTAAGTCTACATCAACCAAAACTTGCTCAAAAATCCCATAGATATTCTTAAGCATCATAACAGGTTTATCTTCACTCTATCAACCTTGTCTGTCTTCTAACTCTTCTTCTCAACAATACCTAAAACAGCACGCTAAAACGATCTGCGAAATGCATCCAAAATCAATGCAGCATGTTCTTCAACTAACTGAGCTCTCTTCGCAAACAATTCTAACTTCCCAATTTTTAACTTTTTCCACTCTTTTTCCAACTCTCTCTTCTTCGAATCCTCAACTAACTCCCACCCCCTCTTCAAAAAATTCACATCATAAAAATCAAAATTTTCTCACATTAAATTAACTCATATCAGAATCACTACTTTTTCCATCTTCAAATTCTTCCTCTTCACTTAATTCCATATAAACAATCGGTTCCGGTTTCGGTGGAAGAATCACCGACTCAGGTTTCTAAGCAGAATCTTCTTTCTTCTTGAACTGTTTTTCACTAACTTCAACTTCATTCTCAATACTCCAAAATTTGTCAGCAAATTCAAACTGTTCCTTCTTAAAATTACTGGAGAAAGTAATAGGCTTTTCATTGTTTCGACAATCCTTGTCATATTTGAGCTTCAAGGTTCGAATCTTTTCTATAAGTTGTCTGATTGTCGGTTTCACGCTAATAAAATCCTTCAATGAGTGATGAAATGATGCGTAGTGTGTTGTTGGATCGTTGCTAGTTTTCGATATGTATTATGACATAGCTTTCAGGATAATAATTGTGTCTTCCTTGGTGAAGAACACTCTCTAGTACTTTGAGGATGATTTGCCGGCTGCAGTGGCGGCGGCAACAGGTGCTGTCTTCCTGGATCGATTATAAGGGAGGGAAGAATTAGAAGGGGTAGACGGTTTCCTTGCCATTGAGAGAGATTCTTGGTTGCAAGTTTGCTACGATTATATCAATGAAACTTCGTCTGTCTACTTTCACCACTGTTGATTGTTCAACATCGTTGCCAACCAACTGTTGTGGCTCAAACTCAGAGTCCTCTTCATCATCTTGTAAAGGTAAAATCACTCGCCATTCCGGCTTAAAGTGCCATAGGAACACAATCATGAATCCAAATTCATCCATGGGTGGTGAGGATGCCAGTGGTGTTAAGGCAAAATCCCAATTATATGTTTTAAAGATAAGAAACATCTTAATTATATTTTTAATGTAATTTTGGTCATTATGTTATTTAACATGTGCTCTCGAGTGTTTTTAATAAGATAGGAACCATTGGGCCTTTTTAACAAATTGAATTAAAATCCAAAGATTCACTATGCCCAAAAAGGCTTTAGAAAGCGCTTATTTTGACCTTAGACAGTGCTTATCGAGCGGTGTCTATTCCGGCGCTGCCTTTTGTATAGACAGCGCTTAATAATTAAGTAAAAGTGCTATCTAAAGTCACCCTTAGACAGCGCTTCCTACACATAAGCGCTGTCTTATGCTACCATCAGACACCACTATCTGCTCAAAAGCGCTGTCTTATAGTACCATTAGAAATCACTTTCTGCTCATAAATTACCAAGTATGGAAATGAATCTTTAGTAGCTCAACGAACACTAAATTCACTATAAGTATTGAAATCAGAAGTTTTTGTTTTTACTTCATCAACTCCAACATCCTCCTCTTTCACATCGGAATCAATTTCCCATTTTCGGCAAGTTTTTCTCCACACGCAGCTATAATCTAAGAGCAAATTCAAGCAAAATCAAAATTAAAAATCTGTTAAGAAAGTACCACATTAACAAAATTTTATCATAATACATAAAGCATGAGTGGTTAACCTCTCAGTAATGTTAATAGTCCCTCAATGATCTTTTCATAGGACATAGGGTAACTTTATGATGCTGAAAGGTGGAAAAATATATTATAAATTAAAAGAATAGAAGATTGATACAATCATGTTGATTTGAATATCTCTACAGAGACATTGTTGCTTGGATTATGCAGATTATCAAAATGTAAGTGATTAGATACAATATCCTTTGAATACTTGCAGCTGAGATTCATACAAAGAAATATATTGTGAAGCAAATGAAATACATACAATATATGCCAACTACTGCAACTAGAAAAACAATTGAAACTAACTTTTGCTATGACTGACTACATAAATTGTGTTCAATAAGCCATGGACACACAAGATCAAGTGATAAGTAAAAAATATATTTGAGTTCAATTAGTGATAATATTTGAGAACATAAGTTCAAAATGAAAATTACTTCAAGGGAAAAAGTAGGATGATTCACTTTAAATTCTTTAATGGGTCCTACATCATTAGATTAACTTATATAGATTTTTCACCTTACAACCCCATTTACATATATAGATTTTTCACCTTACGGAAACCAAAAATCAAAATCATTTTGTCCCACTCCATTTTCACAGCTCCTCACATTATATTTCATCTTCTCATTTTTTATCAAACAAAAAAACCCCAAATGTTCACAAATAATTCTAGTATTCATCGGTCTTTTAAGTATAATGGAGACAATGCACAATGATTCATTAGCTATTGGAAACCTATAACTTCCAAGTTCACTATTGAAAAGGGATAACAAGGATTCACAATTCATAAAATCATATAAAAATAAAATAAGACATGAAAGCAAAGAAGCCTACCTTAGCCTAAGCTAATGTGACTATCAGACCAAATCTTCATGCTTATCCCTCCTAATTACTGGAAGCAATTGAAGTGAAAAAATTAGTCACAAGAAAGGGGGGTTTGAATTGTGACCCTTTTTAAAATTCAACCCTGCAGTCAATTAAATGGATCTCAAGTGTATACTTGGATAAATGTTAGTAAACAATAAAAGAGATTGATAAGAGAATGTTCTCTACTATAGAATAACTTGTTCTAAGATAACAAGTAGAGATTGTTCAGAGAACGTTCTCTCAATGTTCTCTCAACTATATGAAAATCCAAATTAGATGTAAACAATGTGCTTTGTGTGTTGTGTGTTTATATAAAATAAATAGTTAAAGATAAGAGAAATGCACACACAAAATTTATACTGGTTCACCCGAATTCTGGGCTTGTCCAGTCCCCACGCCTGTGAGTTTTCCACTATAATCTTAATCCAAGATTACAATTTTCTTTTGATCTTAAGCCTAAGAACAAAAATTCTGTCTAGCTATACAAGCTTATCTTCCACCTTATACCCAAGGTGATCTCTACCTTTCCTTCTAAGGTAGTTGCTCAACCAATAGTTACGTATTCTTGAGCAAGTTCTTTCTTATTACAAAGTGTTGTTTGGATCTAAAGCTTAACAACAAACCACATCAGGTTTATAAAGCTTTCTTAGTAACTGTAAAAATCTCTCTAAAATCACTCAATAGAATTGCTGATCCAAGTATGCAGTTATGAAGCTTTGGAGTGAAAGAGATCAAAGAAGAGTTTGTAAAGAATCTTGTCCACAAAGACAAGTGTAGTAGGATTGATGTTGCTTGCAAACTCTTGCTTTGCTCCTGCTGTATTCCATGCTATTTATAGTTGTTGAAGAGCCTTTGGAATCTTGGAGAATGTATGAGAAAATCAGAGAACAATAAACTTGACGTTACTCACATATGAAAAGTGAGCTGGAGAATGTTCTCCAAGAGGAGCGTCTTGATGAGCTGGCATTGTACTTTCATTACTTGATGAGCAAGTGTGACCGTTGCCTTTGAATTTTGCTGTCATATGAGAACAATGCCTCAGGGAGAATGATGAAAGAACATTCTCACAAAACTGTGTACATTCTCTTGTGATATCTTCATAGTATAATGGGAGAATGGTGTGGGGACAACTTTGTCTTCAAGTAACCAGCTGTGATCTGATCCAAGCTATTTGAAAAGTACTTTTGCAAGTACAAGCTTGATAGATAATAGAGTATAACCTTTGTTGGAGAAAGGACTATCACTTCTTGGAGAATGAACATTGAATATGTCTTTGCAAGTACATGATAACTCATAGTGAAAGAGTTGTTGTCTTCTCCTCATTGGTATATGTTCATTTCCATCATAATAAATTCAAATGATAATTTATTATGTCTTGAGTTCAAAGAACATTCTTTGGCACATGCTCCATGTGATGACTTAGAATAGAAAGTCCCATAAGTTGTTAATCACTTGTCTTGCCATAAAGGAGTATTTTGCTGTAGAGATCTTGTGAATAAATACTCATGAAAAGTGCTCCTTTGTCTTGTTCATTTATCACTTAAAATAAATAAGTGTTTTTTCTTTGAAGAACAAACACGTTGGAGTCCAGAGAATAATGAGAGAATTATGACTGTCTTTCTTGTAACATTCTCAGAGTTGATTCAAAATGGTTCTTTTGCTTTGAAAGAGATTTAGAGGTCATACCAGAGAATATTCTGAGAATGATGGCTGAAGATTTTCTTTGATATAAGATGTAGTGCTGGACAAAGAATATTCTCAGAATGTTCTATTGAAGCTTTCCTTTAGAACAAGATGTAGCACTGGATAGAGAATGTTCTTCGAATATTCTGCTGAAACTTTTCTTAAGGGATGAGACATATAATCTTGTTGCAGCAAAACTTCCCATAATTCAATTGATGTTTTGCACACATTACCTATATGTTAATTGAGTATCTTTGAGATGCTTTAGTGGAGGCGTGAGTATACTCATCATGAGAGTTATCATCTTCTAGTTTGGAGAATGATTTAAAACATTTATGCTCTTTGCATAAACTCTTTTGAAAACTCATGAAGATCATTCTCAAATATTATAATGTTAAGAAATCTTGGTAGGATGATACTTTGAGTAGAATTTGAAGATCCTTAGAATATGCATCATTCCTTTTGATGTTAGTTGTGGTAGTAAATCACCAAAGCATGTAACACAAAACTCATTGTGAATTTTGTCATGCAACATCAAATATATCTTTGTGTAGCTTATGATGCAGGTTTTTCCATCCTCGTTCTTGAACTTATGATCCTCATAATCTTCCTTGATCATTAATGCCATTGTAAACTTTGTGGTGTAGAAGAAGACTATTAACCATGACAATCACTTTCTTGCTTGAGCCTTTCAATGAATCATCTTATGATTCAAACAATATCCTTTGAAAATATTCATGAAGCTTGTGATGTTATTGTTATGATGATTTGATGCACTTGTTGATGTGAGTGACCTTTAGCTTGTCCACTTTTATCATTATCTAGCTTTCAACAAAAAATCAAGTGCAAACATTAGTAGATCACCATTTATAAAACTTAACATTTATTCCATAAGGTTTGTTGTCATTAAAACATGTACAAAAGAGATTTTGTCTCAACAGCAATACACATGAATTGTAAAAACAAGATGAGAAGATCAGATTTCAACCATGCATTTTGCACCTCTAATGAACCATTCTCTTCTTTTTGGTCTAATCAACCTAACTTGATAACAGTTTAAGTTGAAATTTTCTGAAATTTCAAATATGCAAAATAGGAAAGGATTTTTATGAAAATTACAGTAAGAAAAAACAAAAAATAATTAATAACTTGTCATTGGGAACTTTGCAATTCACATGTACTATAGTGGAAAACATACAAAGAGAGGGAGAGGGTTCCAGAGACTTACAAACGGTAGATTTCGACCGTGCGATTGCGGTAGTTCGGTAGCAGAACAAGAATGAAGCCGCAAGAGAGAGGATTCAGCGAGATCTGCAAAAGGAGTTTGAGGGGTTTGTGCGTGTAAAGGTTTCTGGATTCGCAACAAAGAAGGGATCCATACAAAAAGAAGGTTTGTTTATTTTCTTATGCGTGTGAGGGTTTCTAATTTGCAGAGTTTGTATATTTAGAATATAGAGTTTGTAAAAGAATTTGGAAGGGTTTTATGTGTTTTGATCTGTCAATGGCACCAAAGGGTTTAGATAGTTTTTTTTCTTTTTTGAGACGTAAGGTTTGTTTGTGAGAGTTCAATATAAATTTATCCATGTTCTTTTTTTTTTCTTTTTCCTTTTTCTATTTTTGTGAAAATCTGTTTTTTCTTTTATGAACAAATAAATTTTTTATTTTTTTTAAAAAGATTTTCAGTCTTTATCAAAACAAAAATTATTTATTCGTCAAAAAAATATATTTAGAAAAGTTTAAAATAAAGTTTGTTTGTTGATAGACATTCAAATTCGAACAAAATTTGTTACATATATGATAATGGTTCTTTAGTAAAAAAAAGTGTATTATGAAGAGTTAAAAATTTAAAAATAAGATGAGTGAAAATTGTTAAAAATTTTAAGCGCAAAGTAAAATAACGGATATGAGAGAAAAAAATATAAGACTCTTGAATGTTCAAAAGGAAGAAAGAGTCGAAGACTCCTTGGAACCATCGGTAGGAGGTGAAGATGGAGAAATAGTTGAAATCGCCAGTAATCACTTATAAAAATAAAAATGAAATACGCAATTGGCCAAATCGCCGGTTACAAAGAAACCAATAGATATAACAATAAGTAAGTTAAGGAATTACAATAAATCGAAATAAAAAATTTAAGGAATCAAATATAGAATTTAATTTTTGTTTTAATGAATTTTTAAAAAAAAATCAAAAGGCAGCGCTTTTGTTCACTAACAAGCACGGTCTAATGTTACCCTAATAGGCAGCGCTTTTCTTTCATTCGTAAGCGCTGTCTAATGATACCATCTAAGGTAGCGTTTTTTATTAACTCATAAGCGCTGTCTAAGGTTACCCAATAGACAGCGCTTTTTATTCCTCCATAAGTGTTGTCTAATGTTAGCCTAAAAGACAGCGCTTTTAGATCATCCATAAGTGCTGTCTAATGTTAGCATAATAGACAGCGCTTTTTCATCATTCTTAAGCGCTGTCTAATGTTACAGTATTTAGAAAGCGCTTTTTATTCACTCATAAGTGCTGTCTTATGTTACCATAATAGACAGCGCTTTTCTATCACTCATAAGCGCTATCTAATCTTGCACATAAGAAAGCGCTTATTAGGAAAAGCGCTATCTAAGGTGAAATTCATTTTTCTTTTTTAAATTTTAACTTTTTTAAGACGTTAGACAACGTTTGTTGGGAAAAAGCGCTGTCATATGTTAGACCCTTAGGTAGCGCTTCCTTCAACAAGCGCTGTCTAAAGGCGCGCGTGTCTCTTTGGCAGCGCTTATCCTAATAAGCGCTGTCTAAAGGGCGCTTTCTAAAGCTTTTTTTGGCATAGTGATTGATTCACAAAGTTCAAAGATCAATCTTCCATTAATATTTGATCTGCACTACACTCTACATAATAAGGCAATTCACTTATTTATTTTTAGTGAACAAAAAAAAAAGACAAAGAAACACTTTATCATTACTATCTGATCATCAAGATCTCCTTAACTCCTTTTGGTATATAATTTATTGATGTATTTCATGAGACTTACTCTTTGAAACCAAATAAAGATATAAAGCATGTGGCAAAGAATATTCTTGGAAGAAAATAGACATTTAATGTCTCAAGAATATATCATGATGGAAAATATCATAGACCAATAAGAAAGCAACAACAATTCTACTACTACTATTGAACGAGTACTTACAAAAAGGTTATTAAATGTTCATTCTTCAAGTAAAGGCTAAAGGCTACAAAAATGAGGTTGTGCTTGCAAAGTACTACATTATATCTACAAAGATACTCCTTGACAGCAAGAAGACTTTTTGAAGAGGCTGTCCCTACACCATTCTCCTATGTTTCTCAAAGATCAATCTATGAGGGTGCAGATCATTCTTTCATAATACAGATTAATTTTTGATCACTCTTTGGAAATACAAGAGACTAAGAAAGGAAGATCAATCATGAAAATAACACTTAGACACGTGTTAATCGCAAGCTTCAACACTAACTTAATTTCCAAGAAAAGAAAGTACATATGCTAGCTCAATTCATACGCTCCTCTCAAAGAATAATCTTTCAACAATCTTCTAGGTCTGCCTACATTAATTTGAATGCAACGACTAGTATAAAAATTCTCTGATATTTATTACATTCTTCAAGGCATTTAGACGCTCTTCCACTCTATAAATAGAGGACCTCTCAGCAGAAGAATGGCAAGAGTTTCCAAGCAACATCATTTCTTGAATACTTGTCTTTGTGAACAAGATTCTTTTCAAACTTTTCTCTGATCTCATTCACTCTTATACTAAACACTTGCAATTGGATCAAGCAATATTCTTGAGTGATTCTTAGAGAGATTTTTAGTTTCATTAGAAGCTTTATAAACTAGGATTAGTTTATTGTTAAGTTTCTAGATCCAAACAAACTTTTTGTAAAAAGAAATAGAGAACTTGCTCAAGAGCACATGACTACTTGTTTGAGCAAAGTGAGAAAGTCCATCTCAGAATATAAGTGGCAGTTAAGCTAGTGAAAGCTTGAAACAACTTGCTCTTGGTTTTAGATCAAGAGACTTTGAGAAATTTGAGATTGTAACATCTCATAAGCATAGTGGAGATCCATACTCAGTGTGGGAACTGGAAGTAACCCATTTAAGGGCGAACCAGTATAAATTACCTGTCTTTATACTCTCTTTCATTTCTCTTATTCATATTTTGTCATTTAACACAATCAAGCTCAATCTGAAAGATTGATCTTTGAACGTTTTTTGACACAGTTTGGTACATTGTTCAAAGAACATTCTTTTGATTGTAAATCTTTAATATTTGTTTTAATACTTATATTGAGTTATTGTTAAGTAACTATTTACACTAACAAAATTTTAAGATTAATTTTAAAAGGTTCACAATTCAAACCCCCCCTTTCTTGTGAAAACTTTGCTACTTCAAGTGGAGCCACCATGTGGGAGCTGGACCTTTCATCGCAAGTTCATCCACCGTCATCTTCAATGTCTCTGGTGTATGCCATTGTTTGAAGTATTTTTCAGTGCAGAACACCCACCAATAAGCATCTTCTGTGGCATCAAAAAGTGGAATCATCGTTGTTGACATTGATTTAGCGTGTAAGAGCTCATCAATGAAAGCGCCAATGTTAGGGTTGGGAAAATAGAATTACTCTACTTCGAGGGTAGAAAAGCCTCCTAAGAAAGAAGATAAGAAGAAAAGACTAAATTCTCATTTTTCATAATGATTCAATAAGGCAAATACAAGATTATATAGAGATATTTCTCATTCTAGAATGTGGATGAATCACTATTTCATTCTATTTTGGGCTTTACAACTAATTGGGCCTCTAGGATCATATCAGAATATCGATCATTTTATAAAACTTCAGCTTAAGTGTCATCTACGATCGAGCGAGCACCTGAAATATACAAAATTCATCTACGATCGAGCACCTGAAATATACAAACTTCAAATGGCCTAAAGGTGACTATGACTAACCCATCACTGATAAAACTAGACAAGATTGTACAGGACAATGTCACATCACAACTTACACGCACAAAAACGTGTTTCACTATCAGAAAGGGGTAGGAAGAATAGACATCTTCAAAAAATTTGTTTGAACCACATTCCAATATTGAAATATATTGTTTATATATCTTATCTTATGTGTATCAAATCCAATCAAAAGCAAATATTATTACCTCATCCGCGATTTTAACTTAAATGTATATGTACAATCTTAAAATAGACTATCATTCCCGCAAAGAACGTGTCAAGCATTACAAATTACAATCCAAGTATAAGCATGTCAAAGCATTCATCTATATCAAACAAAATTCAACACCATTCCAATTGTAAGGAAGGAGAATGGTCACCTTTTTTCTTAGGATGCTTTGCTTCTAAAACAGCTTCGAATTCTTCTTATACTCTTTCAAGCACATTTGGTCTCTTAACTTCACTAATTTGGGTATTCTCATCACTCTGTCCATGAGTTTCCTTATCATGATGATGATGGTGCTTTGACTTATCATGATGTATGAAGGATTTAATCTCTTCCTTAGCTTTCACAAATATGTTTGCTTTTGTTTTCTGTCAAAACATAAAATGCCATGTAAAACACAATATTAACAGTTTGACCATATAACCTCAATCGACATAGTTCTAATTCCATCTGAAGAAAATGTAGATTGAAACATCAGTGTTAAATTTATAAATAATAATTTTCCTTTTCTCAATTTTTTTTGAAGCAAACTGCCACAAGATCCTCAAATCATTGTTAATACAAATAAATGAATTACACACCTCCACAACAACAATAGTCACACCACTACCAAAATATCATGTAAGACCATTAAACAATACGTAAAATTGATGAGGCCTAGTGACAAACATTACTTTACTAAATCGAGATCTGCATTAACCATATGTCCCTATCGGGATCTGCTGCAGTAGAAAAAGCACAGTTACAGCTTCGCTAAATCGTGATTAAATCATTTTCACCATTGATTTCAAATCGGAATGCCAAAATTAGTAACTGTGTACCACACTGTAATACCCTAATTTTGAGCTTTTTAAAATAAATATTTTATTTTGAAAATTATTTCTTATTTTCTTTAGGAAATACCAAAAATAGATTTTTAGATAATTTTTGCTTACAATTTATTATTTTCCTTTATTTCTTTTAATTTGTCGCAATTTATCTTTTCACATGAAAAATAACAAAAATGTTCAAAAAATAGTTTTTACCTTTGTATTTAAGTTTACATTTTTATTTCTATATATTTCTATATTTTATTTGTATTTTTCTTGCATTTTTTTCTATTTTATTTACATTTTCTTCTTTTTATGACAATTTTTTTCTCTTGGCCAATCACATTGCGACACCTCATCATATCTTTACCATTAATTATCCCTTAATCTCAACATTACACCAAAATTACACAAACACCACTCACATAATCCTATCACTATAAATACACACCTCACATCACTCAATCATTACCAATCATTTTTCACAATTCCCCAAAAACCAAAAAAATCAGAAAAAAAAACTTTTCCTCCTTCCTCCACCAACAGACCACCGCCGGAGGCGGCCGGAATTCCATTTTCCGGCCACCCACCACCCAACTCCGGCGAACTCAAAACTTGACCAAATCACAAATCAAATACACGTTTCTGAAGCTAAGGACCCCGATAAACACGATTCCGCCATCAAAATCGCCAAAAACCGACTGAAAATGTGTAGATCGGAGCTTCAAAATTTCTGAAAATTAGTGTCTCTGTTCCGGTTGATTTTGAACACCAAACGAAGCATATTGATGGTGGTTTTGTGTCCTGGAACCTCGATAAACCTTTCTCCATCGTTATTTTCATCGGATTTGGCTTAAATCGCGATTTCCATTTTTGAGAACCAAACTTGGTGTTCGTTTTTCTCTTTGCACAAGCACCGAATGAGAAATTTGATGATGTATTCGTGATCTATGCGAGAATTACTATCAAATCGACTATTCGTTTGTTTGATTCGGTGATCGTTTGAGCATGTTGTTGTTTTGAACGGAGGTTGAAGCTTTTTCCATGGTGGGCTTTGCGTGGGTGCACGAGGAAGAAGATGAATGAAACTCGCCACGTGTCATGCGGTCATTGGTTAGCCTTTTTCTTTTTTAGTTTTCTTTTCTTTTATTATTTTTAATTTTCTGAATCTATGAGTTAAGCCTTATACCCCTATGATCTGCTTGTGTACCCCCACTGTTATAATTAATTTTGGAACAACTTAATTTGAAAAGTGTTTAAAAATAATAATCACTTATCTGAAAAGAACTTATTCTCATAAGCACTTTTGAGATAAGTGTTTAATCAATTATTTTTGAGTTTTTGTATTAATTAATTTGAAACTTTACAATAAAAAGGATTAAAAATAAATAGTTTCTGACGCATGACTTTGACTATTTTATTTTTAATTCGGAGCTTTTGATTTTGAAACTTAGATTCGAAAATGGATTAAAAATAAATAGTTTCTGACGCATGACTTTGGCTATTCTATTTTTAATTCGGAGCTTTGAACTTAGAACTTGGCTATAAAAACGGTTTAAAAGTAATTAGTCTCTGACGCATGACTTTGGCTATATTTTACTTTTAAACCGAGACTTTAAAACTTGAAATAAAATCTTTCAAAAAACAACGAGACAGAGCCTGACGCATGACTTGTCTCTGTCTCAACTTTTTACTTTGACTTTTAAGTTGACTTTTACTTTGACTTCCCAGTTTGACTTTTTAGTTGACTTTTTCTGTTGACTTCTTATAGTTGACTTTGTCTCGTTTAATTGAGTTATGCCGATTGCTTGTAATTGCCTGATGACTTGTTTCTCTTTATCTGATACATGATTACTTGTTTACATGCTCATATCTGATGCATTTTTAATTGTCCAGTACTGTGGATTACATGTCATTTGCATTCATGCATTTGCATTTCTCTCCTCTTCTACCTTTCTTTTTCTTTTTCTTTTCTGAACCTGGAAAACTTTGAAAACAATTTAAATAAACTATTGAATGAAAAGAGGGATGTCTGACGCATGACTTTCATCTCTTGAATAGTCCAAGTACCTGCCGCATGGCTCGCGACTGAGGACTATTCTCATTCACTGAATAATTCCTCAGAAAATCTAAAAGACAATCAACCCACTCAACTGTTTTCCTGCCCTTGCGCAGTTAATTCTTTTTCAACTGCCCTTGTGCAGTCAAATCTTTTTCAACTTCTTTTTCTTAAATGGATGGTGCTTTATCCATTCCCCTGCTACAGACAAACGCTTAAGCCTTCGAAGCGAGCATACAAGCATACTGTTGTATCAGTGGAATGCGACCTAAGCATCGTTCACTAAAAACAACCAACACACAAATTCTTTCTTTTCAGGAAGAACTACGTGAGCTTTGACTTCCTCATTGTACTTGGGGGATACGTAGGAGCGAGAGCCTCTCTCGTCAAGCCAAATAATAAAAAACTCTGTTTTCCCTTCTCAGTTTAATGTGCGGTAATTTATTTCTTTTTATGCGGTTATCTCTGTTTATGCAAACCAAAATTCCTCAAATGGTTCCCGTTGAGTACAACGGATATGAGGGGGTGTTAACGTCTTCCCCTCATGTAACCAACTCCCGAACCCGATCTTTTTAAGGTTTTATCATTATTTTCCTTTCCCCTCACGGGATAAATAAAATATGGTGGCGGCTTCATTGTTTACATTTGTGCATTGCATTCCATCATTGCATATTTGTATATATTTTTTGCGCCGGGTACTACACACACGAAATGCATATAATCTAAATCCAATATTCTTATGCACACAATCTAAAAAAGGTCTGGAAAAAGAGTCACTCCTATAAAGTAAGGCATACTTGATGAAGAGTTTGAGATTTCTTGTTTATGGTTTGCTCAGCTGTTTGATTTCCATCCCTATATGATAAAATAAAATAAGTAAATATCAGAATTTGTCGACAAAATATCTACTTTCAAAAGTTGATTTTTGATATATAAGAAAGTTATGATTTCAACCTTATATCATGAGTTTTAGCCTCCACATTGTTGTGATGGAACACTTGAGAAATAACTTCAAACTCCTCCTTTGCTCATTCAAACACATTTGGAGCTTTAACATCATCTAATAAGGTATTCTCATCAATGTCACTATTCAATCCATGAGTTTCCCTATGATGATGGCTTAAAGACTTTTGTGAATGCAATATAGCTTCAAATTCTTCCTTTGCTCTTTCAACCAAATTTGGTGCTCTTGCTTCTTTAACTAATTGCATAGAACATTATAACAAAATCATCTCATAGTTTACATAACTTCAACACACACAAACATATGTTTAAATTGAACAGAGTTCTTGTAAGTGCACCAGTTCACTCCTATATTTTTGTTGAGTCTTTGGTATTGGCTGCATTTTTGGTTGATAAACCATTGTGACAGGATTTGCGATACAGTGTTCAAACATTGTATCATCTGACTGGTTAGTATGTGCTCGCGCGTTTTTATTTAAGGAATATCTATTTCTCTCTCATGAATCATGCATGGCGCATTTATTCCTTCAGATCATTATCAAATATATTTTTATCAAGAATCTCCTGAAGCATATTTCTGCAGAGAATATATTTTATGAAGAAATTAGGTTGGATCAAATATTGGAAGCCCAAGTTGCTTGTTACTCAAGAACGTACTGGTCTATATAAAGGATGTGCTAAACCTAATTCTGTAAGAGACTTGTTCACGCCGTTTTTGTGCTAGAGTCTAGTATTCTAGGTTTTGCGTGTGTGTTTATTTGTGAGCCTTTCTTGTGTCTCATTGATACAAGTTTAGGACTGTGTCTCTTCGTGTTGTATTGTTTGTGATCCTCTCCTAAGCTGTGAAGTACGGAGTTAGGACTATTTGTGGTTATAACACTCTAAGCCGTTAGGTACGAGTGTCTCCAAGAAAAGTATTTGTTATTGTGTAACTGAAATCCTTGCTGTCTGTAAGGTTGTAAGGGAGAGAGATAGGATCTCAGATCTAGGAGTTCCTAGGACGAAGAGTCATTGGTAGTGCCTAGGTGATAAGTTGTAAACAGGGCGTTTGCTGAGAACTTAGAACTAGGGCTATTATAGTGATATTCCTTCCTGGATTGGTATCCCCCAAATTAGGTTGCCGTTGTGCGCTGAACTGGGTTAACAAATAATGTGTCTCCTTTATTTGTTTTGTTTTATTTACTTTGTGTTGTTGCGTGTTACATCTGACAAAGTGCTTAGCACATCATATCGCACACTGTGCATAACGTGCCAGGAATTTCAATTGGTATCAGAGCAGGCACCTTGCATGTTATTAGGGTGAGATTCAGGACCTAAAATCTCTGGCATCATGGATAAGGAAGGAGGATACATGAACAGGCCACCTTTGCTCAATGGTTCCAACAACTATGATTCTAGGAAATCTAAAATGACTGCATTTTTGAAATCTATTAATAGCAAAGTTTGGAAGGCTGTTTTGACTGGATGGAATCAACCTACCCTTACTAACAAGGAAGGTACCTCAATAGGGGTGCTAAAACCTGAAGTAGATTGGACTCTAGATGAGGAAGCTGCAGCTCAACATAATAATAAGGCTATTTATGCTCTGTTTAATGGAGTGGACACCAACGTTTTCAAGCTTATTAAAAATTGTGTGTCAGCTAAAGAAGTGTGGGAGATATTGAAAACCTGCTATGAAGGCATTACTAAAGTGAAGCTGTCAAAGATTCAACACCTTACATCCAAGTTTGAATCCCTGAGAATGAAAGATGAAGAGAGCATCCAAGAGTTTCACCTAAGTCTCCTAGACATTGCAAACTCTTTTGAAGCCTTGGGAGAAAAGATAACTGATGAGAAATTATCAAGAAAACTTCTTAGATCTCTTCCCAAGAGGTTTGATATGAAGGTTACAACGATTGAGGAAGCACATGACATCTCCACCATGAAAATGGATGAACTAGTTGGATCTCTCCAAACTTTTGAAACTATCCTAAACGAAAGAGGTGAGCAACAGAACAAGAGAATTGCATTTGTTTCAAATACTGACGATGGTAATGATCAGAGTAAGGATGAAGGTGAAGAAAGCATAGCAGATGCTATTGTCATGCTTGGTAGACAGTTCAACAAAGTGCTGAAAAGAGTTGATCATAGGAATCGACAAGATGGGCAGAGCATCAGATTCAACATCAACAAACAATCAAACAATTTGAAGAAAACCAAACCTGAAGAAAAGAACAGTCAAAGCAAGGGGATACAGTGTCATGAGTGTGAAGGATATGGACACATAAGATCTGAATGTGGTACTTATCAGAAAAAGCAAAAGAAATGGTTAACTGTTTCTTGGTTAGATGAAGATTCAGAGGAAGAAAATGAATCAGCCAGACATGCAACTGCCCTCACAGGAATCTGTAAAACAGAGTGTGACTCAGACGAAGATAGTGACGTGTCTTATGAGGAACTTGTGTGCACCTACAAAGAGTTACTCACTAGATACAATGAAGTGTGCAAAATCCTTGAGAAGCAAAAGAAAACTATTAACAAGCTCCAGGCTGAAGTGAATATACAGGTTGAGAAAACCTCAAAAGCTCATGATGAAGTCACTCATGTCAACACCCAAACGGACGAATTAAGAAAGCGTGTGAGTCAATTGAACCCAGGAACATATATTCTTGAAGAAATTCTGGAGAGTGTACCTAGTGGTAGAGCAAAGGCAATTGGATACAACTACTCAAATCTGAATCAGTACCAACAGAATCCTAAAACCAAGTTTAACTCTGCTGAAGAAGAGTTTGATCCTTACACAGGAAAGATGATGTTGAAGCATCATACTCAACACTCTAAGGTTTATCCTGTTCCAAAATTTGTTTCAGAATCTATATCCCAAGCTCATCAGAGACCCAAGAATCAGAGGAAATATCGTAGATGGGTGTGTTACTACTGTGGTATACGAGGACACATTAAACCTTTTTGCTATAGATTACATGGATATCTTGATCAATACTCAAAGACAAATGTGATACAGGAAATTGGGACTACAAAGAAGGAGTGGAAGCCTAAACCAGAAAGTGTTGGAGTGATTGCTCATACATCTCTCAGAGCTTCCTCCAATGAAGATTGATACTTTGATAATGGATGCTCTAGGCACATGACTGGTGTAGAAAAATACCTTACAAATGTAAAATCCCACAAGACTGGTTTTGTGACTTTTGGAGATGGTGCAAAAGGTAAAATATTAGGAATTGGTGATTTAATCAATCATGGATTACCTAATTTGGAGAATGTGCTTTTGGTTAAAGGACTCACAGCTAACACTACCACAAAAAAGAGCTTTTATAGCGTCCATTTAATAGCGTTTATTTAAAAAGTGCTATTAAAACGTAAGCAAGGAGCTTTATTATAGCACTTTTAGAAAAAACGCTATTTAAGCCTTGAACTAAAGTACGATATAATACCGCTTTGTAAAAAAGCACTATCAAAGCCACAAACACGCAACTCAATAATAGCACTTTTAAAAAAGTACTATTAAAGTTGAATATAAGCGCTATTGTTAAAATAATGAATAAAATAAAAATTATATCTGATGGGTGTCAACCTGTGACCCTTTACTCCCTAGTTCATAAATATAAATAATTATAAAATAAATAAAAATAGAGATCAAAATAAATAAATAAGTAAAAAAATTGACGTCTATCTTTCTCCATTGTTCTTCTACTCTATATCGTGTCTCTTCTTCTTTCTCCCATTGAACCCATCTTCTATTCTTCTTCACCTGAATCCCGTCACATCCAACCCAAAACACTACTAACGATTGAAACCCATCACCACTCGAATCTTTCTCTGAAACCTTCTAGCATTCAGGAAACCCTAACCTTCTATGTCTCACTCGAACCATAACTATTCACTACAAGGAAAGAGGCATGTAGCGACAGGCAAATTGAGGCAGGTGAGCTGGAACCGTCGCCACATTCCAACTAGACCGGCTGTTCGACAACCGCCGCCGCTTTCCAGATAAACCCGACGGTTATGGCCGCAGCTGTGTTCTTAATAGATTTTCAAGCCAACTTTTTGTTCCCTAAATTGATTTCCCCTCTTTCCTTCACTTTGCCTCACGCATAGAAAACAATCCTCACTTTTCCCTTCTTCTCAAATCGCTACTCCACCGATCTCGTTCATCTTTCCGAACTTGTTATCCTTCCCTCTTCACACTTGTTCTTCGTATAGCAAACTGCAAGTGTTTCCTCTAACAGATCGATTGAATTAATAGTTGATTCACGCCAAAGAATTAGGGTTCTCGCCGCTCAACCGCTTCCGTCATTGCATATCTGTTTGGTGAGTTTAATTTTTTCATGTTATAGCAAAGTGTTGATGTTGTGTCCACTAACTATTGAGGTTGTTTTTCCTATTTTTTAATTTTAATTATGTTCTTATTTTAATCCATATCTTAGAGTTCGATCTAATATTTGTATAAGAGTTCTTTTTGTTGTTGGTGAATTTTATGTAGTGGTCAGGTTAGTGTTTGTTTGGGTTCTTGTGGAAAATTGGAATCAATTGCTTATGTTTAATGGTAAATATGTTCATTGAAGAAAACATTGTTTTGAAATTGCAACTTAAAAGTTTAGGGATTGCATTACATCTATTTGGAAAAAGATTTGAGAGAATCACTGACTTATAGAGTTTGTGGATGTTGTACTTTATTCAGAAACTTGAACTTATCTATTACTAGATTGACATTCATTTTATCTTCTTGAATCTACTTATTTATATCTTGGTAGCAATGATGTTCAATGCCAATGTATAGTTATTCTTTTTATATAGATATCTATATCTAGATATCTATATAGATTATAAAGAGCTTCCATTTTTGCTTTTGTAATGTTAAAATTAAAATCTGTTGTTAGTTAATGAAGCTGTTTTAATATTTAGTTATTTATATTTCAAATTTGTATGGTGAAATTTGCTTAGCCTTCTTGCATGTGTTCATATTTCATGATGCCAATTAACATCCTTAAGCACTTTTGAATTAACTTACAAGTTAAATTAGGTGAGCAATACATGAAAGGACTTCAAAATTGGCTAGACTTCACTGAATATGTATGCTATCAGAATTCCAAAATCTTGTGTCTTTTATTGTATAATTACTTTTAACTGTCTACTTTTTGGTCGTTGATTTACATTCACAGGCCCAGGGTAGTTGACGCCATTGCACATTTTAGCTTATTTATGTTTGGCCAAGCATTCACCGTCTAACCTTTCACTATTGTTTGAAGCTAGCATCAAATAGTGAAGTTTTTTTTCCAGATAAGTATAAATGCAAGACAACAAGGTAATGCTAACCTACAAAAAAAATGGAAATGTCAAAGTAGAAGATTCATCTCTGGAAAATTGAAATTGTTGCCAAAGTTCAGATGCAAATGCATATCTTAGGTAATTTTTCTTTGACTAATTAAATAATGTAACTATAGATACTACTAGATTTCCATGACATGATAGATATTGAAATAGCCTTTTAGTATATTTGTAAGTTGCAACCATTTGCAGATCCTAGGATCATTTGTTTTTTTAATTTGAGGTTGTGAATGCATAGAACATGATGTTTTCAATTTTATATCATCTTCTTTGTCTTCATCGATTTAGGTTTTTTATTTATTTTGTGTGTACAGAAAATGTTCTATTATTTTTGTTTGGTAATTTTGGAAAAGAAAGTTCATTCATGATTCCATTATTTTTTCAATTGGTGATTGCTTTTGATAAAACCAAGGTCATGAGTTGAGTTGATACTCATAAATGAAATGGATTAGCTAATCAATTTTTACTATTATTTATAATGCATTTTTCTGTTGTCACAGCACAGAGCCACAAACTAGCTGGTGCATTTGAAAGGGTTATTAAGGTGTGAAACTTTTAATTTGAAATATAGGGTGCATAGTTTTCTTATATCATGCTTCATGGAGTATTTCTCTAAACAAGCTTTAACTTGAGCGCCTAATACTTTTGAAGAATTGAGGTCCCCTTTAATATTTGCAAGTATTTTTTATAATGGTCACAAATTATATGCTAGTGATAAATTGGTAATGGCTGAAGGCTGATACAAGGAATTTTTTGTTCGAGCTTTGAAAGAAGGTTCCAGGCCTATAAATGCTGATCCACAATGTCTGGTAACTGGTAACATCTATTTGACAATCTCAAACATCTTCATTTGTACAATTTTTAGTTGATAGTTGATACATTACATGCTTGACCATATTTATTTTCTGCAGGTCAGTCCAGTGGATGGCACAATCTTAAGATTTGGGGAGTTGAAAGGAGTGGGGGCAATGATTGAACAAATTAAAGGGTTTTCATATCCTGTTTTTTCCCTTCTTGGTGCAAAGACTCTCCTTCCAACAACTACTGATAGCAATGTGCTAGAGGAGCATAGTGAATCAATAACAACTACGGAGAAGAACAAGAAATCATGGTGGAGAGTTTCATTAGCTTCTCCAAAAGTTTGGGACCCAACATCATCACGGTAATTTGTTGATGTAGTTCTAATTTTATTCTGGTGTCAATATCTTGATATATCTGGTTATGAGCATTTGTATTTAAATTGTATTTAAATAGATCATGACGCATTTGGTAGAACTTTATATATGTTTTAAAATTCAGGTGGGTTTTAAACATATGAACTATGATTTTGCAAGCTTGCTGACCAGCTATCATAAAAACCAGTGTCAGGACTGATTTAACTAAATAGGATAAGGGGCCTAAGGATACCTTTAAAGCTTTATAATGAAAAAGTTTCTTTTTCTTTTACATCTTTTAATGTATTTCCTGACATCTTTTCAAGAAGCCCTACTTCTCTTCCTGCATGGCTTTTCTTATTATTTTACAATTACAAAGCAACCTTAAGAGTAGTTCAAACTACACAAGAAAATTGGTTTTTTAGCACTTTTATTGCTTGAATTCTTACATGGTTCAGAGATTATATGCTAGTGATAAATTGGTAATGGCAGATTATTTGGTCACAAATGTTCTTCCTACTGCGGTTGTTTTCAGGTGTGTGTGATTGTTGACATATTATTAATTCAGCTAGTTAAGTATGTTAATGTTTTGCTAATTACATAGAATTTACTCTTCATAGTAGGTTGACTTTGTACATGTTTTATGCATTCCTTGGGATTTTTAATATCTTAGTTACATAGAATTGACTTATCCAAAAGTTTCTCTGCTGGTCAGTTTTTGTGATATAGGCTTTATAGTCTTATTAATTTTTGGGGGAGGAGTAGTTTTTGTTGTTTGTTGAGATGGGTGTTTGGCTGGTTTTGGTTCAGGATGTTCATTGTTGGAAGTACTTTTTGTTTTACGGTTCTTAGCTTTGCCTATTTGCTCAGTGTATGTTTACTCTTGAGTAATCTAATAAAATTATGTTGTTTCTCTGTCAAAAAAAAAAATTATGCTGTTTCAAAAAAAAAGTTATACATACAAAAATATTATTGATCTTCAATTTTGCACATATTTGTTTGTCTATGTGTTATATCTTCATATTTCTCATAGTTAGTTGTTTTGTTCACGATCTTATTTAATAAAATATTAAAATTGAGTACATACTTTTAATTTTTCAGAGACTTCTTGAAAACATGAGAGGTACGGGTGCTGGCTTGGTATGGAAAATGGAAGAGGAGTAGTGTTTAGGGTAATTTTAATCTTATTGTTCAGGTTGACTCATTAGCATATCACTACTAAAAATATGACATTTGCATATACCATTTTACATCTGTGCTCTAATACCAGATGTAAAAGGTCTTTTGTTGTAGTTATCACATCAGTGCATATTTCACCTGAAAGGAAATGTTAATTTACAACACATTTTACATCAGGTAAATTTATACCTGAAAGGAAAAGGCACGCGGTGGCATTCCTGTAATTATGTTCAACTTATTTTATAACTCTTTCCCTTCAGTCAATTTTACCACCGTAAGGAAAGGTCCTTCACTCACTCACAAAACAAAACACAATCCCTAATTTCATTTCATTCAGTCACAAAGTAGGGAAAAATCAAACCAAAATGTGAAAAACCCACAACGCATTCGTGAAATCAATTCATGTTCCACTACGCAGCATTTGTTTGCTTCAATTCCACATCGCAGTTTGCTTCAATTTCTGTTCGTGTTCGTGAAATCAAAACCACAACGCAGCAAAACCAGATCCAGTTCGTTCGCGTTCCTTAGGTGCTTCAAAACCAGTTTCGCGTTGGGTTCTGTTCTGTTCGCTTTGGGTTCTGTTCGTTTGGTTCTTCAACGTGTTTGCGGAACCAGTTTCGTGTTCTTTTCTGTTCTGTTCTGTTCGTGTTGGTGTTTGCGGAATCGGTTTCTGTTCGTGGTTGCGGAATCAGTTTCGTTCTGTTCGTGTTTGCGGAATCAATTTCGTTCTCAACGTGTTTGTGGTGTTGGTTCGTTCGTGTTCAATTGCTGGTTCGTGTTGGTGTTGTGTTGCCGCCCCTGTTCGACGATTTCTGTTTTGTTCGTGATTGCTGGTTCGCCTTCGGTCTTTTTTATCGCCTTCGTTCGACGAGTCTTCAACTTGTTCTCTTTTGCCGGTAACTTTTTTATTTCTTTCTCAACTCTATTGCTGGGTTTTTTATTTGTTATTAGTTTTCAATTTGCAAACCTTTATATTTTGGTCTTGAAGTGTTTTGATTTTGTGGTATTGAAAGTAATGGTTGTGAATTCATGGTATTAGATAGATGAATGTGTTTTATTTGTTCTTACTTCTTAGTATTGTAGAAAAATTAAAAATAAGTTGCCGGCAAATGTGCACATGTTATTCATGAAATCTCAAACCAGATAATATAAGTATTATTCTTCCTTGCATACCTCAAATGTGCACAAGTCATAAAAGTAAATTAGTTTAAAGACAAAGTAAACATTAGAGTAAAAATCTAAATTTAATCTCTCAAGTATCACTGTGTTTCCTATTTAATTCTTAAAGTCTATAAAAATAGTTTGTGGTTTCTAAATGATAGACACCCAAGAACCAAGTAGTATAAAAAGAGTGTATAACTCAAATGATTACAAGAATTTCCTCTAAGGATGAATAACTTGTGCCAAGCAGAAACTATAAAACAGATTGCCAAAAGTTATGATAACAATCCCACACTATCTCTTTATATTCCTCTATTTCACGTGACATGACCCCTTACAACATAACTAACTAATAACCGACTTTCTATCTAACTTCCGAGTGCAGTCCAGATGTTGGGCTTAGTCCGAAAGGCTGTATCCTGTCACTACCTGCCCCAAGTAGAACAGCCTTGTCCCCAAGACTGGTTGAAATCAGTAAATACTTGATGAAAGAGATATTTTGCAAATGGTATCCTATCACTACCTACTTTTGCTTCAAAACCTTTCAATTTCATCATCCTAGAAACAAGGTAAAGGATCCTTTTCTTTCTACCCCTTTCCCAACCCTAAGTATTTACCCTTTTCAATTAGGTTCCGACTTTTGTTCCTTTTGTATGATTGAGAGTTTGCATATGAGTTTATACAAAAATTTATCGATTTGAGTGTTTGAAGTATTGGAGAAGATTATGCAAAATTCGTAAATGGATATATGGTCACTCAGAAGGTAATAACTTTCTCTCTGTACCTCTGAATTAAGTGAATCTTGGTTTTTCGGAATCTAGACAAAATTTCCTTCAAGTTAGTCACTGATCATACCAGTGCTTAATTCACTATGCACAAATCATACCAGTGCTTATGTATAAGATGTTTCTACAAAGAATTAAGGGATGAGAGAAAACTTCATATCAGTTGATTCTATAGGCTATTATTAGAAGCTTATCAATTTAAGCTGAAAACGGTTTAAGGCCGTATCATAAACTATTTTACAAGTTCTTCTAAACATTTACAAAGTGCTATGTTATAAAATAAGCCGAAATAAACTCTTCCGAATACTTCCTTAATCAGTTGCAATTTTATTTACATAGGCAAGATTAAAGACACAACCTTTTGTGTCAGCTTCCATCTTTTGCTTACGGGCCCTTTGATTTGTCTGATGGATATTGTCTTTGTGTGGTCCTTCTTTTGTTTCATGCTTCATTTTTCATGCTTCATTTTGTTCTATAGGCACATCCAAACAAGATTTGCCCTCAAATTTAATTGTGCACATTGAATCTCAAGAGGAACAAGAATCTCAAGAGCCTACAGTACATGTTGTTGAGTACTTTTTTTTTGTAACTTTGCAACTTTGGCTATTTGATATTTTCGCCTATTTTGTACTATGTTCCCGCTTATTATGCTACTTTGGCGTATATGCTTATACAATGGATTAGTATTATGCCAATGATTTGTAACTTCATTAATATTACTACAATCATGAATATATATTGTGTTGAATTTGGATATGAAAAAGCAGGAAAAAAATGCTGATTTTTTTTTTTTTTTTATAATATATATAACATATCACATCGGTGGTAAACACCACTGATGTGAAAACTATATCTTTTCACATCGGTTAGATAAATTGAACAGAGGTGAAAACGAACATGATATCTTCCACACCAACCCTTTTCCTATCGGCCAACACTTAAACCCGATGTGAAATGTACCGTTTTTACATCGGGTGGTCACCTGATGTGAAATGTACCTGACTTACTATTACCCCTCCATTCACATCGTTATGCCAACCGATGTAAAAAGTCGATTTTACCCGATGTAAAATGTCATTTCTGCACTAGTGTATATGTTTGTTTTGGTGGTGAGAGTTATGTGCTTAGCTTCTTGAGATCAATATATTTGTATATTGGATGAGTATTTTTTATTATCTATCAAGTACATGATATTATTTGATAGTTTTTAATATTATTATATTATTGAAATTTCAAAGTAAGCTATAGGTACCAATTGATAAAAAAAAAAGCTTCAGGTTGTATTAAAAAAATATATATATTTAGTTTTTTTCAAAATCAAAAAAGCTTCAAGCTGTACTAAAAAAAAAAACACATATTTATAATAGCGTTTTTCAATAATCGCTATAGAAAGGACTAAGAAAGCGCTATAAATGTAGGCTTTTAATAAATGTCAATAATAGTGCTTTTGCGCGGGCGCTATAAAAAGCTCTAAAAAAGCGCTATAAATGTCCATCTTTATTAGCGCTTTTGCACGGACGTTATAAAAAGCGCTAAAAAAGTGCTATAAATGTCTATCTTTATTAGCGCTTTTGCGCGGGTGCTATTATAGGCTATGTCTATAATAGCGCTTTTCATGAAAAACGCTATAAATGTATGCGTTTCTGGGCTTAAAAAAAGTACTACTATAGCGTTTGTTTGTTACAATAGCGCTTTCAAAAAGGCTATAATAGGCTTCGTATCTATTATAGCGGCTGCGTCAATAGCACTTTAAAGTGCTATAAAAGGCAAAAAAAAGCGCTATAAAAGCCCTTTTTTGTAGTAGTGTAATCTAATCAGTATAAGCCAACTGTGTGATCAAGGATTGAAAGTTAATTTTACAAAGTTTGAGTGCCTTGTCAATAATGAGGAAGGACAACTGTTGATGAAAGGAACCAGATCTAAAGACAATTGTTATCTATGGATGTCTCAAGAAGAAGCTCATACAACAACTTGTCTTATCACCATAGAAGATGAAGTACAACTGTGGCACCAAAAGCTAGGTCATCTTAATCTTAAAGGGATGAAGAGAGCAATGTCAGCTGAAGCTATTAGAGGGTTGCCCAAACTGAAGATCATTGAAGGCAATGTATGTGGTGAATGCTAGATTGGCAAGCAAATCAGAATGTCGCAACCAGTGTTGGAGCACCAGATAACTTCCAAGGTTCTTGAATTACTTCATATGGATCTCATGGGACCCATGCAGGTTGAAAGTCTGGGAGGCAAGAGGTATGCGTTTGTGGTTGTTGATGACTACTCCAGATACACTTGGGTGAACTTTATTAGAGAAAAGTCAGATACCTTTGATGTCTTCAAAGAATTATGTATTCAAATTCAAAGGGAAAAAGGAAGCAATGTTGTTAGATTTAGGAGTGACCATGGAAGAGAGTTTGAGAACTCTAAGTTTGATGAGTTTTGTTCTAGTGAGGGAATCAAGCATGAATATTCATCTCCTATCACTCCACAACAGAATGGTGTAGTTGAAAGGAAAAATAGAACAATTCAAGAGTCAGCTAGAGTCATGCTTCATGCTAAAAACATTCCTTATCACTTCTAGGCTGAAGCCATGAACACTGCATGTTACATACACAACACAGTGACTCTGAGAAAAGGTACTTTCTCAACTCTATATGAACTATGGAAAGATAGAAAGCCAACTGTCAAACATTTTCATGTTTTTGGAAGTAAGTGTTATATTCTAGCTGATAGAGAACCAAGAAGAAAGCTTGACCCTAAAAGTGATGAGACCCTTGAAGAAGAAGCTGATACAAACACTGAACCTCAAGTTCAAGGCAAAGGTCCTTCAGTACGTGTCCAGAAAAATCATCCCAAAGATCTAATTATTGGAAATCTTGATCAAGGCATAACCACCAGAAGGAAGAATGATGTGATTGCTAACTCATGTTTTTTATCTCTATTTGAGCCAAAGAATGTTAAAGAAGCCTTAACTGATGGAGCCTAGATAGAGGCTATGCAGGAATAATTGAATCAATTTGAGAGGAGTGAAATATGTTGGAACAAAAGTGGTTCTGATGATTATCTGCTGAAGTTTTGATGATAACAAAGTATTAATGAACAATAGGGTATTTTAATATTTAATCTAAGTGTGCAGGAACATTAGTGAAAAGTAAACAATGCACTGAAGCTTAGAAGTTCTGATGATGATCAGAAGCATCAACACAAGTTCTGATCAGAAGCACCAACGCGAGTTCTGATGATCTATCAGAAGGATGATCATCAGAAGCATAAGTCATCAGAAGTATACAACACCAGAAGCTGTACTGGGAATACAAGCTTCTGAGATCAGTCTTGCGCTGGAAGATTCATGAAAGGAAATCACATGGTTGGCTTAGGGATTAACAACGGTCAAGTTCAAATTCGTGTGAAGGAAAATCAAAGCACGTTATAATATTATCTTGGGAAGATAATATTTGCATTAGTCATTTTCTCATTACCACATTTGGACACACACAAAGCCTTAACCTGCAAAGAGAAGTCAACAAGTTTCCTTGTTGAGCTTAATCACATGTGACCACCTAGAAACTGCTCCAGCGGACAAAATAGCTTGACAACGGTCAAATCTGCAACGTCTCTATCTTGTCATATATATAGAGACCTCGTACTTGAAGTCAAGTGTGGATTACAACTAGCAAAACTGATCATACTCACAAGAAAGCAAATAGCGCTTCTGATAACCAAACAACCTTGCTTTATTCACTTATTGTTCTTTAGAAACCTAAGTGTAGTTCTTGTGTTTTAGTGTTGTAATTTGCCTTGAGTATTTGATTTTATCAAGTACTCAAAGGTCCTGAAAAACATATATCTATCACATCTAGTTTAGGAAGTCTCTTGTTAGTATACTTGAGCATTTGGAAGTCTCTTACTATTGGGTTTGAGCAATTGTAACTTAAGTGTTTTTAGTGAACTCCCTTGGAAGTGCAAGGGGACTGGACTACTCTCAACTTGTGAGAGGAACCAGTATAAAATCGCTTGTGTCTCTCTCTCTCTCTCTACTCTCTCTTTATTGTGTTATCCGCTGCCAAATCTGATAAGTTCTAAAGAACATTGAAGAAGTCTTTAAACTATCTAAAACACAATTCAACCCCCCCTTCTTGTGTTTTTCGTACCTTCAATTGGTATCAGAGCCCGGTTATCTTTAAGTCACTTAACAGTGAGACATAAAGATCTTGAAAAACACAAAACTCTAAGTCACTATGTCAGGTGAAACCGAATCTACATCTACTGGTGGTCCTGGTCAAAGAGCTCAGATTCCATATGACTATGACAATGAGAAGTCTGGAAACAATGGCAAGGCACCTAAGTTCAATGGTGATCCTGATAACTTCAGCTGGTGGAAATGGCAAATCTATCCTTACATCATAGCTGAAGATCCTAGTCTATGGGAAATGGTTGAGGAAGGTGTTAGCTTCCATCATTTGCTTGATGAAGATGGCAAAGTGTCAACAGCTGTAATCAAAACATTTACAGCTGATCAGAAGAAAGAATGGAAGAAGCATAGCAGAGAAAAAACCATTATGGCCAGCTGTATCACTCATGATGAATTTCTAAAACTAGGAAACAGGCAAAGTGCTAAAGGCATTTATGACTCTCTTTGTTCTCTATATGAAGGAAACCAACAAGTTAAAGAATCAAGAGCTAACCTGTTGGTTCAGAAGTATGAGTAGTTTAAAATGAAGGACAATGAGAGTATTGAAGAAATGTACTCAAGATTTCAAATCCTAGTTGCTGGTCTTTCTGTGCTGAAGAAGAGTTTAATGGCTACTTTTGAGGACCCGGATAAATTATCAGATGATGAAGCAGATGATGAAGAGGCAAATCTGGCACTGATGGCTACAACTGCTTCTGACAATGATAATGACTCTGGAGATGAATCAGAAACAGATGACATTGATGAGGTAACTTCTAATATTCCTCATGAAAAGCTATTACCTGCTCTCAGAGACAGAATGAGACAATACATAAGCAAAGCTAAGAGTGTCAAAAGTTTAAAAAATGATGTTAGCTTGCTTGTCAAAAGATTTGATCAACTTCAAGCTCAATATGATAAATCTGTTTTAAAAATACAAGAGCTTGAAAGTGGCTGCATCTCTTGTAGCAAATCTCATGATGTGCATGAAGTTGCACTTCATGAGTTTGTTAATCAAAATGTCAATAAGAGTAAGGTAGCTTCCATGATCTATAGTACTACCAAGAACAGAGGTGAAGGGCTTGGTTATTCTGCATCTGATGATAAAGGACAATCAAGCTCATCAGTCTGTATTAGCAAAACTCCACCTCATTTGTATTCTACTTTTACACCTGCTACTGGTAGAGTTGAGAAGGTTGCACAAACCAAAGCCTTGAATAAGGGCAAGTCTAAAGTCTCAGAAGTGAAAACTTCAGAAGCTAAGACTAGCACATATTCAAAGCCGAAGGATGCCGAGGTCAGAATTCTGAAGAGACCAGAACCTAGGGCAACCAAGGTTCTGAGATCATCAGAAGCTAGCACCTCTAAAGCTAGGTCTGCTCAGCATACTACAAACTCAGGCAAGAAGAAGTATGAACCCAAAAAGACTTTCAAAAAGTCATACTTCAAGAAGGCCTATACTAACCAAACTGGACCCAACAAGCTGTGGGTACCAAAATCTGAGTTTGTGTGTCTTTCAGGTTTGCACACTAAGAGACAAGAAGCCAAGTACCTGGTACCTGGACAGTGGGTGTTCGCATCACATGACGGGCGAGAGGGATATGTTCCTCACCCTAACTCCCAAAGAGGGAGGGAGTGTAGGATTTGGTGGGAACCAAAAGGGAAAGATAGTTGGTATTGGTACAGTCGGTAACTCCTTTGCCTCTATCTCTGATGTACTTTTTGTAGATGGACTATTTCATAATCTTCTGAGCATAAGCCAATTATGTGACAGTGGATATGAAGTTATGTTTAATAAGAATGCATGTACTGTAAGCAAAGCATCTAACAAATCCATTGTGTTTAGGGGAAAGAGACAAGGCAATATGTATAAAATAAATATATTTGATCTAATGGAGCAAAACGTTTTATGTCTTCTGACTGTAAGTGATGAAAAGTGGGTCTGGCACAAGAAACTTGGCCATGCTAATTGGAGATTAATCTCTAAACTTAGCAAGGACAATCTTGTGAGAGGCTTGCCTGAAATTAAATATCACTCTGAGTCTCTTTGTGGGGCATGTCAGAAGGGAAAGATTTTCAAAAGCTCTTTCAAAACCAAAAACTTTGTCTCTACCTCAAAACCACTAGAATTGCTTCATATAGATTTATTTGGGCCTGTAAGCACAACCTCAATAAATGGCAAGAAGTATGGATTAGTTATTGTTGATGATTACAGCAGATGGACTTGGGTAAAGTTCCTAAGAACAAAGGATGAGACATATGAAGTGTTTAGCATCTTCTGCCTTCAAATACAAAATGAAAAGGATTTGAAAATTATCAAAGTTAGAAGTGATCATGGTGGTGAATTTGAAAACGAACCCTTTGAAATATTTTGTGAAAAACATGGAATTCTCCATGAGTTCTCATCTCCTAGAACTCCACAGCAAAATGGAGTTGTAGAGAGAAAGAACAGATCACTACAAGAAATGGCCAGAACCATGATGCATGAAACTAACTTAGCTAAATATTTTTGGGCAGAAGCTGTTAATACCGCATGTTATATTCAAAATAGGATCTATATCAGACCTAAGTTGAATAAAACAACATATGAACTGTTTAAAGGAAGAAAACCAAATCTCTCTTATTTTCATCAATTTGGTTGTACTTGTTACATTCTGAATAATAAGCTCCATCTAAAGAAATTTGACTCTAAAGCATTTAAGGGTATCTTTATTGGATACTCTGAACGCTCCAAGTCATACAGAGTGTATAATTCAGAAACTAAAACAGTTGAAGAATCTATGCATGTTAGATTTGATGACAAAGAGCCTGACAACAAAAAGTCAGAGCCTGTTAAAGAACATGCAGGTAGTGAAGAATCAAATGATGAATTCCCAGAAATGGTTAGAAGAACAGACAGAACATAACAAGAACCTGTTACTATGTCAGAATCTACAATTGTTTCTGATGTAACAACTGCTTCTGAGAACAATGCTTCTGATATTCACCCAGAAGTGCAGACAGATGAAACTGAGTCTGATCTTGAAGAAGTTCCCAAGAGATCCTTCAAATATAAATCATCTCATCCAGAAGAACTAATCCTTGGCAACAAGGATAGTCCAAGGAAAACAAGATCAAGCTTTAGAGATGAAGAATCCCTGTTTGGTCTAATATCTCTTATTGAACCAAAAACTATTGATGAAGCCCTAAAAGATGATTCATGGATTCTAGCCATGCAAGAAGAACTGAATCAGTTTGAAAGGAATGATGTCTGGAATCTGGTTCCGAAGCCTAAAGGGAAAAACATCATTGGAACAAAGTGGGTCTTCAGAAACAAATTAAATGAACAAGGAGAAGTAACTAGGAACAAAGCTAGACTAGTTGCACAAGGTTATAGTCAGCAAGAAGGAATTGATTACACAGAAACTTTTGCTCCAGTCGCAAGACTGGAAGCAATCAGGTTACTTCTTTCCTATGCAGTAAATCACAACATCAAGCTTTATCAAATGGATGTCAAAAGTGCCTTTCTTAATGGTTTTATAACTGAAGAAGTTTTTGTCAAACAACCTCTTGGTTTTGAAAATATACAACATCCTGATCACGTTTTTAGACTAAAGAAATCTCTATATGGTCTCAAACAAGCTCCTAGAGCTTGGTATGATAGACTAAGCACCTTCTTAGTTGAAAATGGATTTGAAAAAGGAAAGGTAGACAACACCCTTTTCAGAAAAACCTTAAAGAAAGACATTTTAATCATCCAAATTTATGTTGATGATATAATCTTTGGTTCAATTAATGCCACTCTCTGCAAGAGTTTCTCTAAGCTTATGCAGGATGAATTTGAAATGAGCATGATGGGAGAACTAAAATTCTTCCTTGGAATTCAAATAAATCAAAAGGAGAATGGTACCTACATTCATCAATCCAAGTACACTAAGGAGCTTCTGAAGAAGTTCAACCTGGAGGAATGCAAACCAATGAACACCCCAATGCATCCTACATCAAGTCTATGCTTGGAGGACTCTGATGGCAAAGTAGACCAGAAGCAATATAGAGGTATGATTGGGTCACTTCTCTATCTAACTGCATCTAGACCTGATATTTTGTACTCAGTATGTTTGTGTGCAAGATTTCAATCAGATCCTAGAGAATCTTATCTCACTGCTGTGAAGAGAATCTTTAGATATCTAAAAGGAACAACTAATCTTGGATTAATGTATCAAAAATCAAATGATTATCAACTCAATGGATTCTGTGATGCTGACTACGCAGGAGACAAATTAGAAAGAAAATCCACAAGTGGCATTTGTCAATTTGTTGGTGAAAACCTTGTCTCCTGGGGTAGTAAAAGACAATCAACCATTGTTTTGTCTACAGCAGAAGCAGAATACATATCAGTTGCAAAATGTTGCACACAACTTCTGTGGATGAAATATCAATTAGAAGACTATCAGATAAGCAGTCACAGTATACCTTTGTATTGTGATAACACTGCAGCCATACATCTTTCAAAAAATCCTATTTTACATTCAAGAGCCAAACATATTGAAATAAAACATCATTTTATAAGAGACTATGTTCAAAAAGGTATTATAGATATTAAGTTCGTTGAGACTGAAAATCAATGGGATGACATATTTACAAAGCCTTTAACGATAGAAAGATTTGATTTCATAAAGAAAAATTTGAACATGGTCTTTGCTTCTGATTAAGTTTGGTTCTGGAATGATGAAGCTTCTGAATTAGATCAGAAGAGATTGATATCAGAAGCGTTCGTGTAAAGACTTCTGATAACAAGAGCTTCTGATATAACTTCAGAAGCTAATGTATGGTTCTGACATGGAAGTGGAAAAGTTGGTAACCTATTTTGTGTTAACGGACACCCACTAACGCGTCAGTTTCTAAAATAGTCTCTAATGCACGTGTCTCGATGTGATTTGATGGGAAGGCAATTTATGATGATTAAGTGCGTTTATCAATGCATAAAGTTAATTACCTTTTTCCCTCCCTTTGAGTGTACCTCGTTTTACGGTTTTCAAAACCTTTTTGTTTTCCAAAAGCACTTTACACTCGCACACAAACACTTCACAACCTACACACTCTTTCATTCTCTCTCAGACCACAGAAATCTTCTTTCTCTCTCCAAACGATTAGTTTTACCAAAACCCTAACCTTCAACAATGGATTCTGAAACACAACCTATTCCTCCTCTTGTCAACATATTCAAAGAAAGTGATCGTTTTCTGGAAGATACTGGGAATGTGTTAAGTTTTCCAGAAAAAGATCTAACCCTAACTACTGAGAAGTTGGTTGATTTCGAAAGCCTGGAGATAAATGGGTTTGATGTGAAATCGTTTTTCTCTGCGCAAGGATGGGATAGATACTTTGAAATTCTCAACGGAATCATCTACAAGGATTTATGTACTCTCTTTTGGATGAAGGCACAAGTGTACGATGATGTAATAGCTCAACAAGAGGTTGATGCTATGGTAAGAGACAATCCTGACCTAGAAGGAAAAACCAGAGAAGAAATGGGTCTGAGACCTTATGTTGGAAAAGAAATAAGGTCAGTGATACTTGGGACGTATATGGCTATAAGACCTGAACATATAGCAAAGATACTCAACACTAGTATGGAAGGGAAGATTTTTACTCCAAAAGTTGCTGAGAAAGGTACTCAGTTTCCAAAAGAGATGATGGAGTTGCTTTTTGATCCTGTTAAACTGAATGAATGGTACGAGAAGAAAGGAAAAGGCACAAAGCCTACTTCTGCTCAACTTCTTTCCTTGTACAACATTGTTTACCATGTTCTTATTTGCTCGATCTGGACTAGAGAAGGTGGTGTAGAGTACATGTCTCTTGACAGTGTCTCGTTTCTATATGCTATTGTAACTGGTCAGAAGGTAGACCTTGCTGGATGTCTGTTTGAGCATTTGTGTGATGCAATCAAGAAGAGCAAAACAAAGAACAGAAAAGCAGTACATCATCTAAGACTGCTGTCTGAACTTTTTCATCAAAGCAAGTTCTTAGAAATGATCAAACGAGTTGATTCTGAGTATGCACAAATTCTGAGTGCACCCTACACAGTTGAAAAGAAAGTAATCAATGAGTTAACCTTAAGTCACAATAAACTGGTAGAAAGCACTGCATTAATTCATCCAACTCAGCCCTTGATTCAAAGTAAGAAATCCTTCATCTACAATGATGACTTTCCTATGATCTCTGAGGCTGATGCAGAGCATGTGATCCAAGCTATGATCCTAGATGCTGCTGCAAATGGAGTTTACATTGCTAGAGATGAAATTCCTTCAAAAGAAGTCTTTGAAGAAGCTTGTGAAAAAGCTGGACTGGGTAAGAAGTTACAGGGAAGGAAGAGAGTTGTCAAGAAGGAAAAGCCTGCTACCAAGCCCCAAGAGGGAAGGAAACCAAAGAAACCTGTTGCTGCTGAACCAATTGTGGAAGATAGAACTTTGAGATATGGAAGAACAATTCGTCTTGCTACTGAGGAAGAAAATGCTGCAAAAGCTAGAGAAGTTACACTTAATAAGAGAAAAGCTGATGAGATGCTGACAAAGAAGGATGGAAAGAAGGTTCCCAGGTCTAGGCTGATCCTACCATCAAGCAGTGATGAATCAACTGATGATGAAGAACCTCTTCAGCAAAGGAGAAGATTTGAAGGAAACACCTCAGGTATACCTTCTAATCTCATTTCTGATAAGACTGGTGTTGATCATAATATGGCTGAACAATTGAATCTTTGGGTAGAAACCTTAGTTGATGTACCTGTTGGTTCTGACTATGTTAAGCCAAACCAACCATCTGATAAAATCACTCCTGATACATCACGAGATGACAACCTACCCATCAACACTCTGTTAAGCAACTCACCCATAGTTGCCTAACCTCTGAATGTAGCAGATGCATCTATCACTCCTGAACCAGTTGATGAACAGCCTAACCTAACTTCTGATATCATTATACCAGAAAGTCAACCACCTCATTCACCTCCCATTGATTTTAATTCTCAGTTGGAAAAGCCATTTAATCCCTTTGATGACTCACTTGATCATCAATATAAAACCTGTCCTGATCCTGATCCAACAAGAACTCCTTTGCTTACAAATGAACCAGAACAGACCAATCAACCAGAAATACTTGTTGAAGAACCAATGAATGAGCTTGCCTTGGAACATGCTGAAGAACAAATTGGTAATGAAACCATCCAACCTCCATCTCAGCCTACTGTCATTCATGATGTGTCCTCTGACTCATCATCATCTATGTCTGACACATCATCATCATCATCTTTTCCTGGAATACCTCCACCATTCCCTCAGAAAATCCACATCAATGCTGAAATCTCCTCATCATCTGAACTAGCTCATAATGAAAGCCTTGCTCTACAACCTCAGCATAACCATCCTGAATCCCAAATCAGAGACCTACTTTTCAGCCAAGCCCTACCTTATGAGGCATTGATTGCTAGAATCAATGACTACTCCACTGAGCCATCCATACCATTTTATGATCAATTAACTGAACTTATCAAAAATGATGGTTATAAGGTAGAATTATTTGCTTCAAAATCTTTGCTTGTTGCTGATCAAGTAGCTTGGAAAACGGAAGACTTGTTAGACAATGTGACTAGGGTTGTGCAAGCCATATCAAGGAGAACTATCCGCAAGTTAGTGCTAGAAAAGAAAAGAAAACGTGAGGAATTGGAAAGTGCTGATGTCATTTCTTCAAGTAAGGTTCTGATGCTGACTGATAAGTCTCATGAAGAAATTGAAAAGGAAAAGCTTGAAGAAGCTATGAGACGTGCTGCTGAACTGGAAGCCAAGTTAGCAGAAGAGGCTAGACTAGCAGAAGAGGCCAGGTTAGCAGAAGAGCAGAGATTAGCATAAGAGGCTAGGATAGCAGAAGCAGCTAAGTTAGCGGAAGTGGTTTCCCCAGAAGAGATTACACCAGAAGCAGGTCAACCAGAAGTAGTCATGCCAGATGGTCAAGGTGCGTCTGTGGACACCAGAATTGCTGCAATGGAAGCAAGACAGGAACAAATGTTCGATGCTTTGGAAGCAAAACAGGATGCCCAAGCTGCTGAAATCTCAAATATGAATCAATCCTTGAAGGCCATTCTGGACATCTTGCAGAACAAACCTACCTAACCATTCTCTCATCTCCTACCAAACCTAGGATATCTATGCACTTAATTACGTCTTTGAATATTTTGTGTGTTTTGTTAAAACTTGTTGTTTGTGTTAAAACTGAATGCTGTTTCTTTTAGATGCATGTGATTTACTTGCTTGGTGTGTTTAGTTATAACTAGTTTTTAAATATGCATTATAAAGCCAGAAGTATCTATAGTACGAATCAAAGATAACTTTTTATTGCAAACAGTAGAATTTAGAGTACATAAGAATTCTAAAGCTACTACTTAGAATCTAATTCAGACACGGACGATCCTTCAGATGAAAAGGGTTCTTCTGGAGGTACATAAGTCTCCAGAAACCTTGCATAATCAGGATCTGTGCTTGTTGAGTCTGAAGCGGATGATGAGCCTTCAGCAGCTATAGGATCATATGTCCTAAAAAATTCTGCATAATCAGAATCAATCTCATCTGAATCTGTTGAGGAACAGATAGTGATTGGTTCCGACGGTTTTATCTTTGAACGAACTCTACAGCTTCTTCTGAGTGGCCTAAATGAAGATGCTCCACCCTTTCCTTTACCATTTATTGGTCTTGGACTTGGTGGTTTCTTAGCTTTCTTCTTCTCTGCCAACTTCTTTCCATTGATATCTCTTCTATCTTTATCCATTTTCCTACCTTAATGAAAATATGGAAGTGTTGAGATACATGATATGGGAAGCGTTTTTATAGAGTTTTGGTTTTTACTTGAGTTAGTCGTGGTCAACAATGTCATTTATGACATAATTGTAACCAATCTTTGACCTTATCTTTTTGAAACTCTTTTTGACTGCATTTATTACACTTTATACCAAGTTTTTAACGAAAAGTAAAGCGGGTACATAGGTAAATAATAAAGGTTGAGTATGGATCAATTTTAGTCCAAAAATGTTTATTACAAAAGTACAGTTCTGATTTCTATTCAGAATAGAAATTTGATCCTACACTCTCCTCCTTAATTATAAGCCTATCTCCTTCCAACACGAGACTAAGCCCATTATCATCCTTTGGCTTCTTCTCCTTAGCTTTTGAGCGTGCAGTTGATTCCACTGATGTAGTTTTGCCATCTTCACGATTGGCTTCTGTTGATTTTCTATCAGCTGGATTCTTCTTTCTTGCACTTTCAGATGCTGTATCCAAAAAGATTCTAGTTTCATTATTCATTGCTCTTCTGAAAATTTTTTCTTGCAATGAATATGGTTTCTTCATGGTCATTTGCCTTTATAGAACAATATGTGTTGTTTTTCAATATAAACCGCTTTCAATGACCAATAGTTTGCATTGACTGTTTTTACTCTTCTCTTCTTTTTTCGTAAATGTTTTTTGTTGATGACAAAAGGGGGAGAATGAGGAATTAATTTGGATGAAAAACTTAAATGCACTTTACTGAAACTGTCATTACATTTAAGTTTATGCCTTTCGCAAACGTTTTTTATTGTGGGGAATATATGTTAAACTTGAAAGAATTGAACATATGATATTTCAAGAAAAAGTGCAATTTTTCTAACAGTATCAGACTTAGGGGGAGAGCTTGCAAAACTCCTTTCCCAAGAGTCAAATATGTAAAAAACTCATAAACCTGTTTTGAAACTTGATAAATTAATTCAACAACCATTGTAAATTAATACTTAGTTTGTCATCATCAAAAAGGGGGAGATTGTTGGAACAAAAGTGGTTCTGATGATTATCTGCTGAAGTTTTGATGATAACAAAGTATTAATGAACAATAGGGTATTTTAATATTTAATCTAAGTGTGCAGGAACATTAGTGAAAAGTAAACAATGCACTGAAGCTTAGAAGTTCTGATGATGATCAGAAGCATCAACACAAGTTCTGATCAGAAGCACCAACGCGAGTTCTGATGATCTATCAGAAGGATGATCATCAGAAGCATAAGTCATCAGAAGTATACAACACCAGAAGCTGTACTGGGAATACAAGCTTCTGAGATCAGTCTTGCGCTGGAAGATTCATGAAAGGAAATCACATGGTTGGCTTAGGGATTAACAACGGTCAAGTTCAAATTCGTGTGAAGGAAAATCAAAGCACGTTATAATATTATCTTGGGAAGATAATATTTGCATTAGTCATTTTCTCATTACCACATTTGGACACACACAAAGCCTTAACCTGCAAAGAGAAGTCAACAAGTTTCCTTGTTGAGCTTAATCACATGTGACCACCTAGAATCTGCTCCAGCGGACAAAATAGCTTGACAACGTTTGAGTGCCTTGTCAATAATGAGGAAGGACAACTGTTGATGAAAGGAACCAGATCTAAAGACAATTGTTATCTATGGATGTCTCAAGAAGAAGCTCATACAACAACTTGTCTTATCACCATAGAAGATGAAGTACAACTGTGGCACCAAAAGCTAGGTCATCTTAATCTTAAAGGGATGAAGAGAGCAATGTCAGCTGAAGCTATTAGAGGGTTGCCCAAACTGAAGATCATTGAAGGCAATGTATGTGGTGAATGCTAGATTGGCAAGCAAATCAGAATGTCGCAACCAGTGTTGGAGCACCAGATAACTTCCAAGGTTCTTGAATTACTTCATATGGATCTCATGGGACCCATGCAGGTTGAAAGTCTGGGAGGCAAGAGGTATGCGTTTGTGGTTGTTGATGACTACTCCAGATACACTTGGGTGAACTTTATTAGAGAAAAGTCAGATACCTTTGATGTCTTCAAAGAATTATGTATTCAAATTCAAAGGGAAAAAGGAAGCAATGTTGTTAGATTTAGGAGTGACCATGGAAGAGAGTTTGAGAACTCTAAGTTTGATGAGTTTTGTTCTAGTGAGGGAATCAAGCATGAATATTCATCTCCTATCACTCCACAACAGAATGGTGTAGTTGAAAGGAAAAATAGAACAATTCAAGAGTCAGCTAGAGTCATGCTTCATGCTAAAAACATTCCTTATCACTTCTAGGCTGAAGCCATGAACACTGCATGTTACATACACAACACAGTGACTCTGAGAAAAGGTACTTTCTCAACTCTATATGAACTATGGAAAGATAGAAAGCCAACTGTCAAACATTTTCATGTTTTTGGAAGTAAGTGTTATATTCTAGCTGATAGAGAACCAAGAAGAAAGCTTGACCCTAAAAGTGATGAGACCCTTGAAGAAGAAGCTGATACAAACACTGAACCTCAAGTTCAAGGCAAAGGTCCTTCAGTACGTGTCCAGAAAAATCATCCCAAAGATCTAATTATTGGAAATCTTGATCAAGGCATAACCACCAGAAGGAAGAATGATGTGATTGCTAACTCATGTTTTTTATCTCTATTTGAGCCTAAGAATGTTAAAGAAGCCTTAACCGATGGAGCCTAGATAGAGGCTATGCAGGAATAACTGAATCAATTTGAGAGGAGTGAAATATGTTGGAACAAAAGTGGTTCTGATGATTATCTGCTGAAGTTTTGATGATAACAAAGTATTAATGAATAATAGGGTATTTTAATATTTAATCTAAGTGTGCAGGAACATTAGTGAAAAGTAAACAATGCACTGAAGCTTAGAAGTTCTGATGATGATCAGAAGCATCAACACAAGTTCTGATCAGAAGCACCAACGTGAGTTCTGATGATCTATCAGAAGGATGATCATCAGAAGCATAAGTCATCAGAAGTATACAACACCAGAAGCTGTACTGGGAATACAAGCTTCTGGGATCAGTCTTGCGCTGGAAGATTCATGAAAGGAAATCACATGGTTGGCTTAGGGATTAACAACGGTCAAGTTCAAATTCGTGTGAAGGAAAATCAAAGCACGTTATAATATTATCTTGGGAAGATAATATTTGCATTAGTCATTTTCTCATTACCACATTTGGACACACACAAAGCCTTAACCTGCAAAGAGAAGTCAACAAGTTTCCTTGTTGAGCTTAATCACATGTGACCACCTAGAATCTGCTCCAGCGGACAAAATAGCTTGACAACGGTCAAATCTGCAACGTCTCTATCTTGTCATATATATAGAGACCTCGTACTTGAAGTCAAGTGTGGATTACAACTAGCAAAACTGATCATACTCACAAGAAAGCAAATAGCGCTTCTGATAACCAAACAACCTTGCTTTATTCACTTATTGTTCTTTAGAAACCTAAGTGTAGTTCTTGTGTTTTAGTGTTGTAATTTGCCTTGAGTATTTGATTTTATCAAGTACTCAAAGGTCCTGAAAAACATATATCTATCACATCTAGTTTAGGAAGTCTCTTGTTAGTATACTTGAGCATTTGGAAGTCTCTTACTATTGGGTTTGAGCAATTGTAACTTAAGTGTTTTTAGTGAACTCCCTTGGAAGTGCAAGGGGACTGGACTACTGTCAACTTGTGAGAGGAACCAGTACAAAATCGCTTGTGTCTCTCTCTCTCTCTACTCTTTCTTTATTGTGTTATCCGCTGCCAAATCTGATAAGTTCTAAAGAACATTGAAGAAGTCTTTAAACTATCTAAAACACAATTCAACCCCCCCCTTCTTGTGTTTTTCGTACCTTCAAAATATGGGATTTAGTTCTAAGACCAGCAAATATGAATGTCATTGGAACAAAATTGGTGTACAAAAACAAGTCAGAAGAAACTGGTACCATTAATAGAAATAAAGCAAGACTTGTGGCCCAAGGATATACTCAGATTGAAGGGCTTGACTTTGAAGAAACTTTTGCTCTTGTTGCCAGATTAGAATCTATCAGACTGTTGTTAGGAGTAGCATGCATCCTCAAGTTCAAATTATATCAAATGGATGTAAAAAGTGAATTCCTAAATGGATACCTACAGGAAGAAGTGTATGTTGAGCAACCTAAAGGATTTGTTGATCCAGAACATCCTAACCATGTTTACAAATTGAAGAAAGCTTTATATGGGTTAAAGCAAGCACCTAGGGCTTGGTATGAAAGGTTGACTTAATTCTTAGAAGATCAAGGATACAGGAAGGGAGGATCAGACAAGACTCTGTTTGTAAAACAAGACAAGGGTAATGTTATAATAGCTCAAATCTATGTAGATGACATTATGTTTGGTGGAATGTCGGATACGATGGTCCAACACTTCGTCAAGAAAATGCAGTCAGAATTTGAAATAAGTCTTGTTGGAGAATTGACTTATTTTCTTGGACTTCAGATTGAACAAATGGAGAACACCATCTTCATATCTCAAAGCAAGTATACAAGAAACATAGTCAAGAAGTTTGGTATGGAAAATGCTACACACAAGAGAACACCAGCACCTACTCATCTAAAACTCACCAAGGATGAAAAGGGAGTAAGTGTTGATCAAAGTCTCTATAGAAGTATGATTGGTAGCCTGCTGTACTTGACTGCTAGCAGACCTGACATCACTTATGTTGTTGGAGTATGTGCTAGATATCAGGCAGATCCTAAAGTAAGTCATTTGACTCAAGTAAAGAGAATCGTGGAGTATGTAAATGGGACTAGTGACTATGGCATTATGTATTCTACTGTGAAGACTCTGCCTTGTATGGATACTGTGATGCTGATTGGGCTGGGAGTGCAAATGATAGGAAGAGTACCTCAGGAAGATATTTCTTTCTAGGGAACAACTTAATTTCCTGGTTCTGCAAAAAGCAAAACTGTGTGGCATTATCCACAGCTGAAGCAGAGTATATAGCTGCTGGGAGTAGCTGCTCACAACTTGTTTGGATGAAGCAAATGTTGAAAGAATATGATGTTGAACAAAATGTTCTAACACAGTACTGTGACAACATGAGCGCCATAAATATTTCAAAAAATCATGTTCAGCATAGCAAGACCAAACATATTGACATTCGTCATCACTTTATTAGAGATCTTGTGGAAAACAAAATTGTAACTTTGGAGCATGTGGGTACAAAGGAGCAAATTGCAGATATTTTCACTAAGGCACTTGATGCTGCACAGTTTGAGAAGTTAAGGGGCAAGTTAGGAATTTGCCTCTATGAAGAATTGTAGCAATTATAAGTTAAGAGGCGTGTGGTGTGCAACAGTTACTTTCGTTTCTCCTCATCAATTGTTGTGCGTTGATCAAGGCAATCATGGCCTTAATCACCATATAAACACGCCACTATCAATGGTTGGTTATTTTTATTTCAAATCTTTTCCAAATATTTATGTTGCTTCTGTAACTAATGAAGATGTTGAAGAGGATGCTCCAAGCATCATGACTTCTAAACGAAGAGTTGGTGGGAGATTTATTTCACTGAATGTCCCTGATGTACCAATAGATAATGTGTCATTCCACTTCATTGACAATGCTGCAAAGTGGAAGTATGGGTATGCTAGGAGACTTAGTCTGGAAAAAGAGCTGTTTGATGAAACATTAGCCTATAAAGAGGTAATTGATTTAATAGAAAAAGCTGACCTGATGAAAACTACTAGTGGCTTGAGAGATTGCTATGCCAAATTGGTCAAAGAATTTATTGTTTATATTGCTGAGTATTGTGACAATCCACTTAGCAAAGAATATCAGAAGTTTTATGTTAGCAATAAATGTGTGGAGTTCTCTCAAGCTATTATCATCAGGTTAATTGGAAGAAAGGAAGTCACTAACAATGAAGTGTGTAAGCTGGTGGTGATACAGAGGAGCTGGAAGTGACTGAATCCAGCACTTCCTTTTAAATGACGTAATGGTGTACTGCCCTGTTTTGTGCCTGTACCCTGTGTTTCTGTTATGTTTTGTTGTTTATGGGCATATAGAAGGTGTTTCTATGACTGAGAAGGTGTTTCTGTGATTGAGAAAGAGCTTGAGAAGGTGTTTCTGTGACTGAGCCTATGTTATTTCTATTGGTTTGTCCTCAACTCCTGTGCTTCTTAACTCTGTGATCTTCTAATTTGTCAAATTTGTGGCAAAAGGGGGAGTAAAATTTGGTATGTTCTGATACAATTTAGTATGCTCTGATTATGATCCATATATCCTGATGATTGTTTTATCTGCACTGCTCTGATTGTGGTATGATAGTAATGTAGTTTGGATGGAGTATGTAGTTGTGTGTGCTCTTTGATATATGCATGTGTTTAGGGGGAGCTGATTTATGTTGTGCAGGGGGAGATGTTGGATATGATGTTCCAACACCCTATGCATATGTGCAGGGGGAGATGTGTTGATAAAATGTTGAAGCACTCTATTCTACATCCTATCTGTGTTTATGCCTCTGATGATTTAAGGGGAAGTAGTTATTTTATGTTCCGCTGATGCATGTTTCTCTGATAATCTTAGAAGATAGAAGACCTGTCTTATCTATTTCTACTGATCTTGAAGAATAGCTACTACTGATCCTTACGCATATGTGCTTATGAACTTTTGTTGAAGTATTTGCTTTTAAGCTGAAGTATTTGTTTAAGTGACCTCTGGATGGTCATAATTTGTTTTAGCCAAAAATTTGCCAAAGGGGGAGTTTGTTGAGTCTTTGGTTTTGGCTGCATTTTTGGTTGATAAACCATTGTGATAGGATGTGCGATACAGTGTCCCAACATTGTATCATCTGACTGGTTAGTACGTGCACGCGCGTTTTTGTTTAAGGAATATCTATTTCTCTCTCATGCATCATGCATGGCGCATTTATTGCTTCAGATCATTATCAAATATATTTTTATCATGAATCTCCTGAAGCATATTTCTGCAAAGAATATATTTTATGAAGAAATTAGGTTGGATCAAATATTGGAAGCCCAAGTTGCTTGTTACTCAAGAACGTACTGGTCTATATAAATGATGTGCTAAACCTAATTCTGTAAGAGACTTGTTCACGCCGTTTTTGTGCTAGAGTCTAGTATTCTAGGTTATGCGTGTGTGTTTATTTGTGAGCCTTTCTTGTGTCTCATTGATACAAGTTTAGGACTGGGTCTCTTCGTGTTGTATTTTTTGTGATCCTCTCCTAAGCTGTGAAGTACGAAGTTAGGACTAGTTGTGGTTATAACAATCTAAGCCGTTAGGTACGAGTGTGTAGTTTTTAAGAGTGTGTCTCCAAGAAAAGTATTTGTTATTGTGTAACTGAAATCCTTGCTGTCTGTGAGGTTGTAAGGGAGAGAGATGGGATCTCTGATCTAGGAGTTCCTAGGTTGAAGAGTCATTGGTAGTGCTTTGGTGATAAGTTTTAAACGGGGCGTTTGCTGAGAATTTAGAACTAGGGCTATTATAGTGATATTCCTTCCTGGAATGGTATCCCCCAGATTAGGTTGCCGTTGTGCGCTGAACTGGGTTAACAAATACTGTGTCTCCTTTATTTGTTTTGTTTTATTTACTTTGTGTTGTTGCGTGTTACATCTGACAAAGTGCTTAGCACATCATATCGCACACTGTGCATTACGTGCCACGAATTTCAGTTTTAATAATTGTCAAAACTCATGAAAATAGTGTAGAACATATTTTGGCAACATTATAAATGACTTGACAGCGAAAAAATATTTTTAAACTTTGAAAAACTGTTTTTAAAGGTATTTTGTATCAATGCTTGTTGGAACAAAGGTTGTTCAAATTTAAGCCTTTGAGTTTTGATGATAACAATCGGGTATTTTAATATTTATTCTAAGTGTGCAGATTAAATGAAATTTGAATGAATACTCTTATGATAAAGAAGCTCTGAAACAAGCATTATCAACGATATTAGAAGCAACAATATCAGAAGCAACATAAGTGAGAAGCTGCTACAAGTCAGAAGCAAGGCATCTCAGAAGCTACACTAATCAGAAGCAAATTAATAACATGTTCCAAGTGCTCAAGAGCTTCTAATAAAAATAGTTAAAATAATATAATAGTACTTTAAATGTAATATAACTCAAAAATTCATAATACATGTAATTGTACTTTAAATGTAATACAACTCAAAAATTCATAACATAAGCAAATTAATACTTCTACTTCAAATGTATTCAACTCTAAGATATTTTAAATATACTCAAAATAAAATATATACGATTGAAGACAAAACATGAATTATTGCCAGCACCAGAGGATCCCCTCACATCCGTATGCAAATAAGGTTCAATTCCGGCAGTAGTTGTCTAGAAAAATAACAAAAGAAAAATCAATAGTTAAAATATTCTAAATAACTATTAATATCAAGCTTACAAATACAAAGATAGTTTTTGATTTGCAAATTATATTAGAGAGTATGCACACTGCACTAGCTAGAACTATAGCAAAAACAGTCAACACAAACACTAAAACCTAAACAAAAAACAGAGCAAGATAAAACCAAAACACTCAGGCAACTATTGGGTCATTTGGTCTGACAACAACAACAGAAAAAACAGCAATAAAGACCAAAAACATATGGTCTGAAAACAGCAAAACAACAACATGGTGAATCTAAAATAAAGCCATGTTAGAAAAGAAAAAAAAACATGTCTCTAGAGTCTAGGCAACCTGATATCCTAGAACAAATAGACAAAACAACTAGCAATATAAATAAAGCCATGCTTAATATATAATGTATCAAGCTCTGATTTAGAAGAATTTGATGTATTTATAGCTCCAATTCCTGATGTGCAGCCACAAACATGAACCTTGAAAACCAAAGACACCAAGTATGATATTGTACTAGATGTGTTGACGAGGCACAACAAAAAATTGTAAGTATGCAATTCAACATCAGCCTTGAGAACCAAAGGCACATAATTGGTTTTTAAACAAAAGCTAATTTATCTAATAAACTACCGTACAACCGGTGAGACCAAATAATTGTAAATATACAATTCAAAATAAGATTCAAGAAAATAGTACTCACATTTGATGAACCAAAGACACTAGCAATTTCTTCAGGGATCCTTCCATCTTTCATCATGATGTAAGCTTTAAATGCTTCCTTAATGTTTTGAACATGAGATTCGAAGTGTGTGTATTTCTCTTACCAATAGTTAGAAGATGATGAAGCATAACCAGATGAAGAAGTACTTAAATCAGAAAGTCGTTGTCTAGTATTTCTAAACGTATTATGAGGTATTGCTCCCATACCCAGGCACCGCACTCTTCCATGATGCTCAGGCCCCAACACTTTACCAACAACATCAGTAGGAGAAAATTAAGATTCATCGGTGGTGCTTTGAGCCAAACCCACTTCGATTTGTTCCTACAAGTATACAAAATGATGAAGTTTAAAATCAAATCACATGAACCATTTCATGGATGCTATATCCAATGAAATTTGCAGCCAAGTTGTTAAATACACGAGAATATAATTACAACTTACCACTATAGCCTCTGCTGCAACATTTACAGCCGATCCATCCTTTTTCTTGTGGGTTTCAATATATAGTTCTCCGCGACTAGGTTGTTTTCCAGTTTGGAAAAACTAATATAAAAAATGTTATGGTCGATAGTATCCTAGAATAAATGATAAAATCTTTAAGGTTAATTAATATAACTACCATCTCATGTCTTTTTCTTGAGAGTGGTTTGGAACCACTAGTATGAGGAACCACTAGCTTGCTTCGTATCTTTTTGTTTTTTCGACAAGTCTCCTATGAATAAAAATACATGAGTTCATATATTAAGTGTTGTACCCCAATTTTTGACCTAAAATCCATTATCCACTTTTTTTCGTTATAAAATATATCATCACATCCGTCATATTGTTTATGTTCGTTTTAATCATTTTTTGTGTCGTTGTACTTTTATATCCGTCTAATTATTACCTTTTTTTCTCTTATCCTTTATCATTATTATTAATATTATTATCATCTTTATTCTTGCTTTTTTTTACTATTATTATTTACATTACTATTATCATCATCACCTTTATTACTATTATTTTATTATTATTACTATTATTATTATTATTATTTATTTTCCCTCTTTCATTTTTCGGTTTGTTTTTAACAAAGGGAAGAATACAGAAACAAAAAAAATAGGGAAACACCAAAAAATTTGAAAAAAAACAAAGGATCCAATGCTTCAAACCATGTTCTGCAGTACAGTGACATTTTCTTTGTCTTCTTTCTCTTTTTCAATACATTTCTCAAACCAATTACTGAACAACAAAGCAACTTCTGATTTTTCCCCTTTAATCTCCTAAACCCTAAAATCTCACCATATAACAAACACAACAATTCACAACTGGGGGGAGGCGGATCGGAGCTGAAAAAAATCAGAAGCAAGAAAAATTACCCAAATCCTAGCCTCCATACAAAACCGTTTCTTCACCATTCATCTTACAACTCAATATAAAATTTACATAACCAAAAAAAAAACATTACAGAACGGCAGAGCAAAAAAAATATCCTCCACAAATCAACAAATCAAAGAAAAAAAATCACAATACCGAAGAAAAAAAAATTGAAGAACGGCCGGAAATCAAAAAAAACCACAAATACAATCAAAAATGGAAAACCTCCAAAAAAATCATCTTCAAAACAGCAAGCACAAAACCACATAACACAAGCTTACATTCAAAGTTCAAACACATCAAAAATCAACTAAACCCTAGAAACGAAATTCTTCATACATTGTGAAGAGTTTGTCTGTTTCATCCTTCTTTTCATCACAACCCTTGCAAACAGAGAAACAGAAACACATTAGAGGTAAAGAAGAAAACGGAGAGGAAGAGAAGAAGGGGAGAACGAAACAGAAACAAAGACAGAGACAAACATGGGTTTACCTTGAAGATTCACTGCAAAGGATTGGTAAAAATCACTTCTTCCCCTTTTACTCAGATTGCATAACATATGTATGCTTGTAGACTTGTTTCCTTGAATGACTGAATACATGATTGACTTTATTTTTCACACGATTGCATCAAGAACATGTTTGATTTCATAGATTTGCGATTGGCGTTTCAAAATTTGGGGGTTAGGGTCTCGGACCTATAGGTTCCGATCCGTTAATTTTGTTGTTTGTTTGGTGTTTTTGACTGTAAATTCATGTTTAGAAGGGAATTTTAGAGCGGGTTTGTGTTAGAAATTTTCAGATTTGAACAAGAAAGGGTTAGGTTTCTTGAGCTTTTTGTCAAAAAAAAAAATGGTGAAGAAAGGAAACAGAAGAACAGAGAGAGAGAGAGCGTGAGAAAGAAAAGAAAGAATTAACTAGAAAAGGAAAAGAAACAATGATATACTCCCTCCTGATCCCATGCGCGCGCGCACATCATAATCTGCGTCCACCCCTTCTCTAATGGAGGTTGATCATAGATCATACAACTCATGCTCCCTCTGATCCAGTGTGCGCGCGCCCGCGCGGCTTACCATGCTCCCTCGCTCTTATCAGCCTCTGATCCATGATCAGATGGCTTTTTTTTACACACACTCCATTTTTAATAAGGTGCTATCTTGCTATGTTTTCTTATTTTTGATTGTTTGTGTACATATTCATTTCCATATTTATTTTTCGCATTTGCATTTTATTTTATGCATTGCTATTTATTTATTTATTTATCTATTGCTTATTATTATTATTATTTGTTCATTCTAATTCGATATGGTTGTAAATTAACTATTCAATTGGGTTGTAATAGCGTAGGATTTTATTTATTGCTTTTACTGCTTTCCTAGCTCACACATCACACACAACGCCAAAAAAATTCATTTCCAAAGGAGAGGACTCGTAGTTAAATTTCAAATTAATTACGAGACTTTTTTTGAAACAAAAAACCCTTTCTTTAAAAACAAACATGCGATCCTTTTACAAAACAACGCAAGTTCACCTTAATCTCAACGTCACTACAATCATTTTAACATGCTTTTATCACAACTTTTTTACAACATCTTTTCTTACAATTTTTTGACAACAAGAACTTCTTTTCTTTACAACACACTTTTTCAACACCAAAAAACGAATACACTTTCGTTTTCAAACAACAACTTTTTTTCTTTACAACATCTTTTCTTACAATCTCTCTCTCTCAACAACTACAATTCTCTCAAAAAAATCTTTTTACAAACAAAAAAATATTTACACTTCTTTTCTTTTATTTACTTTATGAACTAAAATTTTCTTAACTTTTACCCACTTTCCTTTCTTTCTTCTATACAATTTCTCCCTCCATTCTGAAAGTACGTACATAAAGCACAAAAAAAACATATAAGAGGTTACCATGGAGTACCATGGGCGCTTGAGGTGCTAACACCTTCCTTGAGCGCAACTAACCCCCGTACCTTAGAATCTCTTTCTTTAAAGGTTTTCAATTTTTCCCCTCCTTTGGAAATGAAAAATAAGACTGTAGTGGGGTATGTCTCAAAAATCCCGCAACAGAAGAATGGCGACTTCACTGGGGATTCTCTCCTTAAGAGGGTTGAACCTAACTTATATGCTTTTATGTGCTTAAATGTTTACATACTTTATATATATTATAAGGGTTTTCTGAGTTGAGACAAGCTTGACCCGAGCTTGAGTGAACCTTAGGATAGGTGTTGGTAGGATCATAGTGAATGGGGGAAAGTAAAGTTTTGCGCAAACACACATGTGATGAAACCACGCACAATGGAGGGTCATGTTGCAGTATTCATTTCGACGTGAGGTTCGCATAGATTGTTGCTATGACATGTATCTGTTAATATTGTGGACCTAGTCACCTTTAACCCATCTTTGCCTTTAGGATGTGGTGTGATGGCTAAGCCGAGAGTAAGTCTTGGATTAGTTGTTCCGCGATACCTCGCTCAATCGAGACTTTCCCTTGGATATTTCATTTGGCCGTGAGTTCAGTTATGGACATTGGTATTCAAGAAGGAAAGTTGATGACGTTGGGAACTTTGTAGAACCCGTGTTACGAAAAGAAGAAAACCAATAGTTCATACATTGCGGGTGGTTCTTACCTTTTGGCTCCAACTTTGTGACATCTCAACCAACCATGTTTGCTTATGTTTGTGATTGTTGCATCCATGCATTCATGAAAAGAAAAACCTTTTTCCATTAGTTTTCAAAAGACTTAGAGGAATTTCTTCATATATTACACAATCATCATGGACCTTCAAAAAAAAAGAGAGAAGGTTGCATTGAAAAGAAAAGAAAATTTCTTCTGATCATTAACAAAAAAGGAGGTCCTTTATGATTTGTATCCTAAAGTCCTTTGAAAATCAAAAACAAAACAAAACTCTCTTTCTCATGCATCATTGTGCATTCATGGTCTTCTACAAAAAGTCTGAGTTTCATCTTTCTATCAGTGGTCTGACGCTCTCGTCTAAAGTCAAGTCGCATTTACAACACTTGTGCAAACTCCAAAAAAGAATGGAAGGTCTTGAGCAAGAGAACCAGCAGCTACAAGAACAGGCCGCTTCTCTTCAAGCAAATGTAGCCCAATTGACGGCTATGTTTGAATCTTTGACTGCGGTGAGGGCCCCTCCGCCTCCTCCAACACAGGGTTTGAATGTCTCTGTCCCAGAAATCATCCCAATCTCAGCTCCGTTGTCCTATGCTAGCATGCCAACACTCACTGCAACTACACGGTACCCATGGGGTACGCCCGCCAATTTTGGCGAGTGTTCTCAACATAATGATTTCAACGCTCAATTCTATGTTACTACTGCTCCGCAGGTGATGGCATCTGTTCCACCTTCTGGGATGACTTTTGTTCCTCAAATGATAGTGTCTATTATGTCTCCTGAGATGACTATTGCACCTCTCACTATGAATGTAAGGCAGTTCGAGACAGAACCTGTTTATCATGCTAATCCAGCTGAAAGCGTGGTATCTTTTGGTCACAATGAGAAAATTCAGAATCAATTTGATGAGATACAACGTGAAATTCGTACTCTCCGTGGAAAAGACTTGTTTGGAAAGAGTGCGCATGAGCTCTGTCTAGTGCCGAATGTCAAGTTTCCGCTGAAGTTCAAAGTGCCCGAGTTTGAAAAGTATAAGGGGAATTCTTGTCCTCAGATGCATCTTGTGATGTATACTAGGAAGATGTATGCTCTGACAAAAGATGATGAATTGCTTATCCACTGCTTCCAAGACAGTTTGACTGGTGCAGCTCTCAAGTGGTACATGAGCTTAGGTGGTTCGAAGATCAAGTCCTTTTTTGATTTATGTCAAGCGTTTGTGCAGCAGTACAAGTACAATGCTGATTTGGCACCGGATAGAGATCAACTTCGAGCCACGACTCAGAAAAACAAGGAATCTTTCAAGGAATATGCCCATAGATGGAGAGGGGTTGCAGCTCAGATTAGCCCACCTCTTGAGGAAAAGGAGATGGCTAAAATTTTCTTGAAAACTCTTGATGCATTCTACTATGACAAAATGGTTTCCAGTGCGCTTCGTGATTTTGCCGACATGGTAGACATAGGTGTGCGCATTGAGGAAGCTCTCTGAGAAGGACGTTTGACAAGAGAGACTGCTTCTTCCAGAAGTGCAAGAGAGTTTGGGTCGGGCTTTGATACAAAGAGACAACAAGAAGTGAGTATGGTGGTTAATGGGAAGCTAAAGAAGAACAAACAACAGCATGTTGCTGTTATAGCTCCTGCTACTGATACTACTCCAAAGAGAGAGCCTAAGTTTGAACCGATCCCTATGTTGTATGCAGACCTACTTCCTATTTTGCTTGAGAGGAATCTGATTCAGACTAGGATGCCACCTAAGGTACCTGCAAAATTACCATGGTGGTATAAACCCGAATTGTCTTGTGCTTTTCATCAAGGGGCACCTGGCCACAGTATTGAATATTGTTTGACTTTGAAGGGTGAAGTTCAAAGGTTGATCGAAGATAACAAATTTTCTTTCGAGGATATAGACCCAGCTCTGTTCTACACGGAGTGATTTGTTGCATTTTGGTTGTTGACGGTTTTACTACTCTCTCTTATCCAGTTAAAGTCAATGATACAAGGAAGCTCATCCCCATGATCACTAGGCTTTTATTTCTTTCTTGTCAAGCATTTGTTTGCTTTTAACATTATGTCATTTGTCAAGTACTTTTAATATAATAAACATGCATGTTTTTTGAATTCATCCATTCGTATTCACTCTTTCCTCTTGCCTTATTACTTACAAACTTGGAGCGAGGATGATGAAAATAAATAACTGATTTTTGCTGACATATGCTTTCAATGGTGAAAAACCTAGTTGACAATGTAAGGCATTGTTTCTCTTTCCAAACAGTGGAGATATAAGGAGATAATCCGTAATCAGCCCCTTTGAGCCTGAAGTCGGTGTTTCTTTCTACTTTTTTCTGAACCCTTAATCATAACCTGGGGCAGGGTAGTATTTCAATTAATTTGATGATGCATCCTGATGCAAGAGAATCCATTCATCTGGTCATACCAAATTAGAGGTTTAATCACAACGCTTTCCTCAGACAAAGGAAGCTGTCAAGCAATGAGACTCACAACAATTCATACGACAGTCACAATCTTCATCTTACAAAGGTTATACAAAAGAAAAAAAAACAGAGTGATTACAAAAAAGGAGAGTACAAAAAAAAAGAGAATTCAAAAAAAAGAGCCCATAAAAAAAATAAAGAGGGTCATCCTGATGGACCATAAATTCAAAGTTCAAAAAAACTTGTCCATAAAAATAAAGAGTGATACAAAAATAGGAAATACTTCCTAAACAAAAAGTGACTGTCACTTCAAGAAATCTCATCAAAGTCTATTCAAAAAGAATATCAATGAAGCTTCGATCAAAGTGTCAACCTCAGACATCATTGCCAAAAAGATTCTCTTGTCAACTGAGTGCATCAGTTGAATTAATTGAATTTAGGATTGAAGAACATCAAGAAGAATGGGTGGGACCAAATAAATTTTGAGCCTAACAATCTTTTTGAAAAACCGTGAGCCCAACCACGTTATAACATACAAAAGAGCTAATTGAAATTAGGTTCATTGTGAAAGCATATTTGGCAAATTTAGTGTTAAGCTGACTCCTCCTGTTTGATTAATCAGTAATTATCTTTTATACACACCATATGTGTTTCCATTCAAAAATACAAAAAAATACATTCAATTTCAAAAAAAAACTTACATGTACATTTTATCAAAATTACTTTTCAAAAGAAATAATTTCACTTGCAAATTCATACTTGACATCAAATAAATTTGAGCTATGGTTTGATCAACGGTAAAGCTGACTTGAGACGCTCCTAGCTAGGGGCAAGTTACATATGAATTCTGCCAATCAGGGGGCAAACAAGCTGAATATTCTTCTTATCAAGGTTGAAAATGGTTCAGAATTTGGTTACTCTACAAACATCAGTTAATCAGGGGCATACCCTTCAAGGATTCAAAGACTTAGGGCATACTGTGTCAAGATCATATCTCCTTGAAAAAAGTACACTAGGTGTAAAAGGTCAACCAATCACGCTCTTCGAGCGATTCTTTCAAGAATCTTTAGACTGAAGCAAGGATCTAGAGCAAGGGGCAAGTCGTCTCTGTTCTCTCAAGTTGTTCATCAACAGTAAACATGTTTTCTCTAAGAGAATGTCAACAATCATATCGAGAAAAGGGTACATCTCCAATGAAGATTGACAATTTTTTGTCTTGAGTACAATCAAGTTTATGTACAGATCGTTTCGGCTAAAACGGTCAATTCCCCAGAGAAGTTGTTTCTTCTCCAAGAAGAGGTTCTCTTACTTCATCTACCGTGACATATACACTTTGTAGAGACATCCTGAACAGTGATGCGACGTTGGCTTGTGTTTCCGGTTTGGTCACTTTGTCTGTCCATCAAAAGATGTTCCACATACATACATATACACATACATACATTCATACATAACATTCATACATAGCATTTACATGTGCCATGAACATTTGCATCTTTCATACCTTATTACATCATTAAACAGATTTCTATCTCTTCTGTCTTGTCTGTTTCTACAAAATAGAGTCAGGATGGGCATGTTGTTCTTTCCAATTAGAGTGTCAGCTTAGGCAGATAAGTGTACATCTCTCTTGTTTCAAAATTCCCCACTAGACTCTTCTCTTGTGGATGATGGTTGTTTCAGTTTTTCCTACAACAAAAGGAAAATTGCCGATTGAATTTATTCTTCAATTGGACACAAAGTCTTGTTTCAATGTTTCCCTCCGGTTTGTTCCCGGATCGGACATCAATTCAAAGCAACATTGACAAGCTATCCTTACAAGAAGCTTGTGTTTTACCAGATACACTTTACAATTCCTCAGGTGGTTTTATCCCCAATGAATCCTATCAATCCTTTACACAAAATATCATACAAGTCTTTTATCTCTACAAATACATACACTTCTACAAATCAGCCTACTTGAGTCACTTTTTGGAAGTACTAAGTAGAGTCATGTTACCTTCGCACGCTATCGTTTGCATGATAGTAGGTAATACTTTGTCATTGTCTTGACTTGCTATCACTTTATTGGATAGTAGATGATGTCTGTCTCTTCGGATTGCCTTGGTACACTATCGTTTACATTGTAGGAGGTAATTCCTTGTTTCATTATCTTGACTTGCTGTAATTTTGTTGGACAGTAGATAATGTTTCATCTTTTCATATTACTTTGACACACTATCGTTGCATGATAGTAAGTAATATTTAGTCATTGTCTTGACTTGCTATCGCTTTATTGGATAGTAGATGATGTCTATCTTTTCGGATTGTCTTGGCACACTGCCGTTCACATGGTAGGAGGTAATTCCTTGTTTCATTATCTTGACTTGCTGTCATTTTGTTGGACAGTAGATAATGTTTCATCTTTTCATATTACTTTGACACACTATCGTTTGCGTGATAGTAAGTAATATTTGGTTCCTTTATCTTGACACGCTATCACTTCATTGGATAGCAGATAATACCATGTCTCTCTTTAATTTACCTTGACTCGCTGTCATTTGTATGATGGTAGGTAATGTGGAATTTGTCTTCTTTATGCAATCCGTCTCTTTGCAAGGCGGTGGACAATATTCTTATTCCTTATAGAGGTCGTCTTTTATCTGCAACCTGTCTCTTCATAAGGCGGTGGACGATGCTCTTGTTCTCAGTAAACGTTGTCTTTTATCTGCAAGCCGTCACTTTGCAAGGCGGTGGACAATGTTCCTGTTTTTCTTGTAGAAATTGTCTTTTATCTGCATTCCGTCCTTGTCAGGCGGTGGACAATTCTCTTATTCTCTATAAACGTTGTCTTTTATCTGCAAGCCGTCACTTTGCAAGGCGGTGGACAATGTTCCTGTTTTTCTTGTAGAAATTGTCTTTTATCTGCATTCCGTCCTTGTCAGGCGGTGGACAAATCTCTTATTCTCTATAAACGTTGTCTTTTATCTGCAAGCTGTCTCTTTGTAAGACGGTGGACAATGTTCTTGTTCTTTATAGAGGTCGTCTTTTATCTGCAAGCTGTGTCTTCGTAAGGCGGTGGACGATGCTCTTATTCTCTATAAATGTTGTCTTTTATCTGCAATCTGTCTCTTTGTAAGACGGTAGACAATGTTCTTCTCACATTACTGTCAATCACAAAATAATAAATAATATTATCCCCAGCACTTTACTCTGTTCCCCAGTGGAGTTCGTTCTTCCAATGGACTTGGGGCACATCTTATTATTTTCCCAGTCGGGCCATGTTATGTTCTTCCCCTATGAAGTCCTAACTATGTCTTCTTCCTTTGTCTGTCTTTTACAACATTCATACAAAAATTCAAAAAAAATTCATCATCTGCATTTCATGCATTCATATTTGCATCATAAGCACTGTCAGAGGATTTTAGGTCCAAAAATGGTGCACATTTTACATTTAAGTCTCTTCAATCCCGTCTAGACAAAGATCTTAATCTTCATCTCTTCGGGTGAAGAAACTTAAATAGGGGCAGCTGTTGTACCCCAATTTTGGACCTAAAATCCATTATCCACTTTTTTTCGTTATAAAATATATCATCACATCCGTCATATTGTTTATGTTCGTTTTAATCACTTTTTGTGTCGTTGTACTTTTATATCCGTCTAATTATTACCTTTTTTTCTCTTATCCTTTATCATTATTATTAATATTATTATCATCTTTATTCTTGCTTTTTTTTACTATTATTATTTACATTACTATTATCATCATCACCTTTATTACTATTATTTTATTATTATTACTATTATTATTATTATTATTATTTATTTTCTCTCTTTCATTTTTCGGTTTGTTTTTAACAAAGGGAAGAATACAGAAACAAAAAAAACAGGGAAACACCAAAAAAATTGAAAAAAAACAAAGGATCCAATGCTTCAAACCATGTTCTGCAGTACAGTGACATTTTCTTTGTCTTCTTTCTCTTTTTCAATACATTTCTCAAACCAATTACTGAACAACAAAGCAACTTCTGATTTTTCCCCTTTAATCTCCTAAACCCTAAAATCTCACCATATAACAAACACAACAATTCACAACTGGGGGGAGGCGGATCAGAGCTGAAAAAAATCAGAAGCAAGAAAAATAACCCAAATCCTAGCCTCCATACAAAACCGTTTCTTCACCATTCATCTTACAACTCAATATAAAATTTACATAACCAAAAAAAAAACATTACAGAACGGCAGAGCAAAAAAAATATCCTCCACAAATCAACAAATCAAAGAAAAAAAATCACAATACCGAAGAAAAAAAAATTGAAGAACGGCCGGAAATAAAAAAAAACCACAAATACAATCAAAAATGGAAAACCTCCAAAAAAATCATCTTCAAAATAGCAAGCACAAAACCACATAACACAAGCTTACATTCAAAGTTCAAACACATCAAAAATCAACTAAACCCTAGAAACGAAATTCTTCATACATTGTGAAGAGTTTGTCTGTTTCATCCTTCTTTTCATCACAACCCTTGCAAACAGAGAAACAGAAACATATTAGAGGTAAAGAAGAAAACGGAGAGGAAGAGAAGAAGGGGAGAACGAAACAGAAACAAAGACAGAGACAAACATGGGTTTACCTTGAAGATTCACTGCAAAGGATTGGTAAAAATCACTTCTTCCCCTTTTACTCAGATTGCATAACATATGTATGCTTGTAGACTTGTTTCCTTGAATGACTGAATACATGATTGACTTTATTTTTCACACGATTGCATCAAGAACATGTTTGATTTCATAGATTTGCGATTGGCGTTTCAAAATTTGGGGGTTAGGGTCTCGGACCTATAGGTTCCGATCCGTTAATTTTTTTGCTTGTTTGGTGTTTTTGACTGTAAATTCATGTTTAGAAGGGAATTTTAGAGCGGGTTTGTGTTAGAAATTTTCAGATTTGAACAAGAAAGGGTTAGGTTTCTTGAGCTTTTTGTCAAAAAAAAAAATGGTGAAGAAAGGAAACAGAAGAACAGAGAGAGAGAGAGCGTGAGAAAGAAAAGAAAGAATTAACTAGTAAAGGAAAAGAAACAATGATATACTCCCTCCTGATCCCATGCGCGCGCGCACATCATAATCTGCGTGCACCCCTTCTCTAATGGAGGTTGATCATAGATCATACAACTCATGCTCCCTCTGATCCAGTGTGCGCGCGCCCGCGCGGCTTACCATGCTCCCTCGCTCTTATCAGGCTCTGATCCATGATCAGATGGCTTAAATTGATTCCTTTGGTTTGAGCTTTGACTTAGGCTTAGGATTCCCCCCTTGAGTTTTTTTTTTTGTTGTCTACACCTCCCATCTTTGATGTTTGTACCACCTCCTTTTTTTAATTTAGTTTTCACTATTATAAAAAAAAATAAAAAAAATGTTTGTTCTTTTATTATGACTTCACTCTTTTTTTATTTATTTATTTAGAATATCAAAAAATATAAAAATAACAAAAAATATCAAAAAAATTGAAATATGCTATGTTTGAATCTTTTTTATTGTGGCGATTGATTTCATTTTTTTTATGGAATATATAACATGCTTTTATTAGGAAAATTTTCATGCATACATGCATTTAAAATCTTACATTTTTGCACTACATCACATTATGCATTTTTTAGTCACATAACTTTTTTTACACAAATTTCTACATCATATTACATTTTTCATATCACATGTTCACTACACATTTTTACATGCATACATGCACTTGCAACATTACATTTTTTTTACTACATCACAATCTACATTTCTTGCATTTTTACATGACACTGACACTAATTTTTGCATCACACTACAATCTCACATTACAATTTTACTTCACATTTTTTTTCATGCATACATGCATTGCATTTAGATTAGGACAATGCATCATTTAAAAAAGATGCATGTTAGAGACAATATTTTAATTTATAAAATCATTGAGCTCTAACATTAGCATTAATAGCGAAGGACCACTTTTGGCCTAAATTCATTCTCTTGAAAAAAAAACCTTTCTCTTGTTAAATAAAAAAATGTTTTTTGCTTGTGTGTTTTAATTAGAATATTATTGTTGTTGTGAGTGATTTTCAAAAATGTTATTATCATGTTTTCACCTCCGACACTTTTTTTTACACACACTCCATTTTTAATAAGGTGCTATCTTGCTATGTTTTCTTATTTTTGATTGTTTGCGTACATATTCATTGCCATATTTATTTTTCGCATTTGCATTTTATTTTATGCATTGCTATTTATTTATTTATTTATCTATTGCTTATTATTATTATTATTATTTGTTCATTCTAATTAGATATGGTTGTAAATTAACTATTCAATTGGGTTGTAATAGCGTAGGATTTTATTTATTGCTTTTACTGCTTTCCTAGCTCACACATCACACACAACGCCAAAAAAATTCATTTCCAAAGGAGAGGACTCGTAGTTAAATTTCAAATTAATTACGAGACTTTTTTTGAAACAAAAAACCCTTTCTTTAAAAACAAACATGCGATCCTTTTACAAAACAGCGCAAGTTCACCTTAATCTCAACGTCACTACAATCATTTTAACATGCTTTTATCACAACTTTTTTACAACATCTTTTCTTACAATTTTTTGACAACAAGAACTTCTTTTCTTTACAACACACTTTTTCAACACCAAAAAACGAATACACTTTCGTTTTCAAACAACAACTTTTTTTCTTTACAACATCTTTTCTTACAATCTCTCTCTCTCAACAACTACAATTCTCTCAAAAAAATCTTTTTACAAACAAAAAAATATTTACACTTCTTTTCTTTTATTTACTTTATGAACTAAAATTTTCTTAACTTTTACCCACTTTCCTTTCTTTCTTCTATACAATTTCTCCCTCCATTCTGAAAGCATGTACATAAAGCACAAAAAAAACATATAAGAGGTTACCATGGAGTACCATGGGCGCTTGAGGTGCTAACACCTTCCTTGAGCGCAACTAACCCCCGTACTTTAGAATCTCTTTCTTTAAAGGTTTTCAATTTTTCCCCTCCTTTGGAAATGAAAAATAAGACTGTAGTGGGGTATGTCTCAAAAATCCCGCAACATTAAGAAAAATAGAATAGAATTGTTTAAAATAACTAGTTGCTATAGGTGTGCATTGGGACTGAGAAAACACTAGCTAGCAAATCAAGTACTCTAACTTAGAAGGTGAAAGTGAACATCATGATATAATTCAATAAATTCACCACAGAATCTTATATAATTATAAGCAAACACTCATTCAATAATTGACATGGAGATGCATTAAATCACAAAATAATTATAATTTTCTAAATGGAACTACTAAAAATCCAACTACTATCAATGTTGATGAAGATGAAAGTGTACTTGATTCTTTAGATATTCATATTCCAATTATACAATGCTATGACGAGAATCAATTGTTTGGATTTTAAACGGATATCGGATAAAAATCACATTGTTTCAAATTCAATCGTTGATCCTCTAACCCGGTATCCAAACATTCAATTTCCTCGTACAAACTAACCCAATCCTAAGCATTCACTTTCCACAATTACAGCCAACAACAAAAGAAAGATCCAAAAGAAACCTTAACCCCCAAATCGATAAACAATCCCTCATCTAAGTTTATCTAAGTGACGACGGCGAGAGGGATGAAGTGAAACGAAAACGACGGCGAAAGGGAGAAATAGATGCTTACCAGCGAAAGGGAAAGAGACGATCGACAAGGAGAGAAAATATTCTGAACAATGGGCGGTGAGTAGTTCGGGAGTAGGGAGAATCATGAGCGTCATTCAGTGGTTTTTTCTTTCTTGTTTCGTTCTTTCGTTCTCTGATATTTTTATTTATATTTATTTATCTTAAAAAAACAAAAATAAAAGGGTTGGAACAAAAAAAAGGGGGAAAGTAATGTTTTTTATTTTTGTTGACAAGAAGACGAAAGGATATACACAGGGGAGAAGTAACGTTAATAATTTTTTTTTGGTACAATGAAAGGGTTCAATCTTTCTTTCTTTAATTTGAAGAAAAAAAAAATCTTTCTTTTTTTAATATTAATTTTTGGGGGTTGTTGAGTCTTTGGTATTGGCTGCATTTTTGGTTGATAAACCATTGTGACAGGATGTTGGACAAAGTGCTTTGACACTTGCAACATACTGGTCTGCAGGCGTGTGTGTTTTCTATTTAAGGAATATATGTTTCTCTCTCATATATCTTGCATGGCGCATTAATGCTTCAGATTATTGTCAAATATATTTTTATCAAGAATCTCTTTGAACCTTATTTCTGTAGAGAATCTCTCTCATTTATTATGAAGAAATTAGGGTTGGACAAATATGTGAAGCCCAAGTTACTTGCTACTCAAGAACATGTACTAGCTATTTATAGCACGTGCTAACCTAATCCTACTGAGAGACTTGTTCACGCCGTTTTAGTTTCTAGAGTCCAAGCATTCTAGGTATTGTTAGTTGTAACACTCAAAGCCTGTAGGTACGAGTGTGTAGTTTTTAGGAGTGTGTCTCCAATTTGTGTATTGAACTTAATACCAGTGCGAAGATCAGTGAACCAGAGGTTGTTTGCGTGGAAGTCTTCAAACTGAGAGGAAGTAAGGCGGGGCGCCTTTAATCTAGGAGTTCCTAGGTTGAGTTGTCATTGGTAGTTGCTAGGTGATAAGTTGTAAACGGGGCGTTTGCTGGTAACTTTGAACTAGGACTATTTTAGTGGATTCCTTCCTGCATTGGTATCCCCTAGACTAGGGCTGTTGTGCGCCGAACTGGGTTAACAAATACTGTGTTCTTTATTTACTTTTGTTTATTTACTTTGTGCTGCTACGTGTTATACCTGTCAAAGTGCTTAGCACATCGTGTTCGACACTGTGCAAGTGCTTAGCACATCGTGTTCGACACTTTGCATAGCGTGCCAGGAATTTCAATTGGCATCAGAGAAGGCACCCTGCCTGTTTCTAGGGTGAGATTTAGGACCTAAAATCTCTGGCATTTTGGTTAAGGAAGGAAAATACAGAAACAAGCCACCTTTGCTAAATGGATCCAGCAACTATGACTCTTGGAAATCTAAAATGATCGCATTTTTGAAATCCATTGATAGCAGAGTCTGGGGGGCTGTGTTGACTGGGTGGGATCCACCCACTCTTACCAACAAGGAGGGTACCTCAACGGGGGTACTAAAACCTGAGTTAGAATGGAGTACAGAGGAGGAAACTGCAGACCAATTTAATAACAAGGCTCTCTACGCGATGTTTAATGGAGTGGACACAAATGATTTCAAGCTCATTATGAATTGTGTGTCAGTTAAAGATGCATGGGAAGTATTGAGAGTCTGCTATGAAGAGTAGACTCAGAGGAAGAAAATGAATCAGCTAGACATGCAATCGCCTTCACGAGAATCTGTAGTTCAGAATGTGAGTCAAATGAAGATGGTGAAGTATCATTTGAAGAACTTGCATGTACCTACAAAGAATTACTTACTACAAACAATGAATTGTGCAAGACCTTTGAGGAATAGAAGAAGACCATCAATAAGCTCCAGACTGAAGTGAATTTACAAGTTGAAAAGGCCTCACAAGCTCAGGATGAAGTTACTCAAGTCAATATCCAAATGAATGACTTGAGAAAACGTGTGAGCCAGCTTAACTCTGGAACTGACATGCTTGAAGAAATACTGGAGAATCTACCAAGTGGTAAGGCCAAAGCAATTGGGTACAACTATTCAAGTCTAAATCAACATCAACAGAATCATGAAACCAAGTTTAATTCTGCTGAAGACGTGTTTGATTCTTACACTGGAAAGAAGATGTTGCAACATCATACACAACACTATAAAGAAGTTGGAACCACTGGGATGGAATGGAAGCCTAAAACTGAAAAGGTTGGATTAATTGCTCATACTTCTCTCAGGACCTCCTCTAGTGAAGATTGGTACTTTGATAGTGGATGCTTGAGGCACATGACGGGTGTACAGAAGTATCTTACTAATTTGAAACTCCACAAGTCTGGCATTGTAACTTTTGGAGATGGCTCCAAAGGAAAGATATCAGGAATTGGTGATTTGACTAGTCAAGTTTTGCCTAACTTAGAGAATGTACTTTTTGTTGAAGGACTCACTGCTAAGTATGAGTCAACTATGTGATCAAGGGATGAAAGTAATTTTTACCAAATCTGAGTGTCTTGTCAATAATAAAGAAGGACAGCTGCTGATGAAAGGGACTCGATCTGGAGATAACTGTTACCTACGGAAGTCTCAAGATGAGGATCATACAACCAGTTGTCTCCTCACCACAGAAGATGAAGCACAAGTGCGGCATCAGAAACTAGGTCATCTCAACTTTAAAGGGATGAAGAGAGCAATGTCAGCTGAAGCTATTAGATGTTTGCCTAACTTGAAGATCATTGAAGGCAATGTATGTGGTGAGTGCCAGATTGGCAAGCAAGTCAGAGTGTCGCATCCAGTGTTGGAGCCCAAGACAACTTCCAAAGTTCTTGATCTACTTCATATGGACCTCATGGGACTCATGCAGGTTGAAAGTCTGGGAGGCAAGAGGTATGCTTTTGTGGTTGTTGATGATTATTCTAGATACACATGGGTAAACTTTATCAGAGAATAGTCAGACACCTTTGAAGTTTTCAAAGAACTATGTATTCAAATTCAAAGGGAAAAGGAAAGTATTGTTGTGAGAATCAGAAGTGACCATGGGAGAGAGTTTGAGAACTCCAAGTTTAATGACTTTTGCTCTAGTGAAGGAATCAAGCATGAATATTCATCTCCTATTACTCCACAACAGAATGGTGTGGTTGAAAGGAAGAACAGAACTATCCAATAGTCAGCTAGAGTCATGCTTCATGCTAAAAATGTTCCTTTTTACTTCTGGGATGAAGCTATGAACATTGCATGTTACATACATAATAGAGTAACTCTAAGAAAAGGTACCTCCTCAACTTTGTATGAATTATGGAAAGATAGAAAGCCAATTGTCAAACATTTCCATGTGTTTGGAAGCAAGTGTTACATTTTAGCTGATAGAGATCCAAGAAGAAAACTTGACCCTAAAAGTGATGAAGGAATTTTTCTTGGGTACTCCACAAACAGTAGATCTTACAGAGTCTTCAATTCAAAACCTCAAGTTGTGATGGAATCTGTTGGCGTTTTTGTATGTTGGCTATAATTTTGCAAAAACCCATTTTGTCACATGCTCTAGGAAATGCTGAAGCATCTGAGCATGTTGTGATCGGAAGCTTATAGGCGCGTGCGCGTTTTTGTTTTTGTTTGTTATTTCTAAAAAGATATCTTTCAGAAGACTTGTTTTAGAAATTATATTTGTTTAAGGCGGAGCTGGCACAACACGTGCGCCTTGTGTCACAAGTAATCTCTTGTATGAAGATTTAATTCTAAAATATATCTTATATATTTTAGAAATTATTTGTTTGGTGCTGAAGACTTATTGGATATATTTTTGAAGACTCCTATTCGTTAGGAACAAGTCAAGCCCAACATGGAAACTCTATATATACATGTGTAAAACCTAAAGTCAGTAGCGAAGCCATTATTCACAAAAAAGGTGTATTTAGGTTTTTAGAGTTTCGTGGTTAAAGCCTTGTGCTTTAACGTGTGCACTCCTAAGCTTTTAAGTAAGGAGTTGTTTGTGTACCACTCTTAAGCTGTGAAGTACGGAGTCAGTTGTTTTTGAATTCACTAAAGCGTGCGTTGGTTATATGTTAAAGTAGTGAACTTGTGAGCCTTTCCTGTATCACGTTGATACATGATAAGGACCTAGGCTGTGTGTTCTGTTTATTGTGAGATTTCTTCTAAGCCGTTAGGGACGGAGTTGATTTCTATGTTTGAGAGTGTTCTCGTTTAAGTGTTTATGTATTGAACTTAATGTCAGTGCGAAGATCAGTGAACCAGAGGTTGTTTGCGTGGAAGTCTTCAAACTGAGAGGGAGTGAGCAGAGGTTCTCATATCTAGGAGTTCCTAGGTAGAAGTCTATACGGGTAGTTAGGAAGTGAGAAGTGCAAACGAGGAGTTTGACTTTGAATTCGTTTTACTTAGTGGATTTTCTTCCTGGTTTGGTATCCCCCAGACTAGGGCTATTTGCGCCGAACTGGGTTAACAAATACTTGTGTTATTTATGTTTATGTCCTTTAATGTTTTTATGTTATCTGTTCTGTGCGTAGATGCTGTAGCAATTGCTAAAGCATCTTACTACTGACTGCCAGAAATTTCAGAATCCATAAATGTAGTTGTAAAAGACTCTCCTTTGAAGAAGAATGATGAACTAGATCAAGGTACTGCTGTTAGTGAAGATGTGGTATAAGGTGTTGAAGCACCTGAACATTCCAATAATGAAAAATCTAATGAAGAGACTCTTGAAGAAGAAGTTGAATCTCAAATTCAAGACAAAGGTTCTTCAGTACGTGTTCAGAAGAACCATCCTAAAGATCTTATTATTGGAAGTCTTGATCAAGGGATAACTACCAGAAGGAAGAATGATGTGATTGCTAATTCATGTTTTGTATCCTTATTTGAGCCAAAGAATGTCAAAGAAGCCCTAACTGATGGAGCATGGATAGAGGCTATGCAGGAAGAGCTGAATCAGTTTGAGAGGAGTGAAGTATGGGATTTAGTTCTAAGACCAGAAAATATGAATGTCATTGGAACAAAATGGATATTCAAAAACAAGTCAGATGAAACTGGTACTGCTACTAGAAATAAAGCAAGACTTGTAGCACAAGGATATACTCAAATTGAAGGACTTGACTTTGAATAATTTTTTGCTCCAGTTGCGAGATTAGAATCTATCAGATTGCTATTAGGAGTAGCATGCATTCTCAAGTTCAAGTTATATCAAATGGATGTAAAAAGTGCATTCCTAAATGGATACCTACAGAAAGAAGTGTATGTTGAGCAACCCAAAGGGTTTGTTGATCCTGAACGCCCCAATCATGTCTACAAATTGAAGAAAGCTCTATATGGTTTGAAGCAAGCACCTAGGGCTTGGTATGAAAGATTGACTCAATTCTTAGAAGAGCAAGGATACAGAAAGGGAGGATCAAACAAAACACTGTTTGTGAAACAAGACAAAGGAAAGTTCATAATAGCTCAAAACTATGTAGATGACATAGTGTTTGGTGGGATGTCGGACAAGATGGTCCAACACTTTGTCAAGTAAATGCAGTCAGAATTTGAGATGAGTCTTGTTGGGGAATTGACTTATTTTCTTGGACTTCAAATTAAACAAATGGAGAACACCATCTTCATATCTCAAAACAAGTATACAAGAAACATAGTCAAGAAGTTTGGTATGGAAAATGCTGCACACAAAAGAACACTAGCACCTACTCATCTAAAACTCACCAAAGATGAAAATGGAGTAAGTGTTGATCAAAGTCTTTACAGAAGCATGATTGAAAGCCTATTGTACTTAACTGCCAGTAGACCAAACATCACTTATGCTGTTGGAGTTTGTGCAAGATATCAGGCAGACCCTAAGGTAAGTCCTTTGAACCAAGTGAAGAGAATTCTAAAATACGTGAATGGGACTAGTGACTATGGGATGATCTATTCTCACTGTGAAGACTCTGCCTTATATGGTTATTGTGATGCTGATTGGACTGGGAGTGCAGATGATAGAAAGAGTACTTCAGGAGGATGTTTCTGTTGCGGGATTTTTGTGACATACCCCACTACAGTTTTATTTTTCATTTCCAAAGGAGGGGAAAAATTGAAAACCTTTTAAAAGAAAAGATTCTAAGGTACGGGGGTTAGTTGCATTTGAGGAAGGTGTTAGCACCCCAAGCGCCCATGGTACTCCATGGTAACCTCTTATATGTTTTTAGTGCTTTTGGAAAACATGCTTTAAGAATGGAGGGAGAAATTGTAGAAAAGAAAGTGGATAGAAATTAAGAAAATATTCTTTCATAAAGTAAATAAAAGAAAAGAAGTGTAAATATTTTTTGTTTGTAAAAAGATTTTTTTTTGAGAGAATTGTAGTTGTTGAGAGAGAGAGATTGTAAGAAAAGATGTTGTAAAGAAAATGTTGTAAAGAAAGAAAAAAAAAGTTGTTGTTTGAAAACGAAAGTGTATTCGTTTTTTTGTGTGTTTGAAAAAGATGTTGTAAAGAAGATAAATTGTAGATAATATCATGTTAAAGATGATTATAAGGTGAGCTTGCGTTTGTCTTATAAGAGGATCGCACGTTTGTTTTGAAAAAAAGATTTTTCGTTTCAAAAAGTCTCGTAATCAATTTAAAATCAATTACGAGTCCTCTCCTTTGGAAATAAATTTTTTGGGGTTTTATGTGTGTGGTGTGTGAACTAAGAAAGCAGTAAACAAAGCGATAAATAAATAGAGTCCTACACTATTACAACCGTATCGAACAATTAATTATTACAACCATATCGAATAAACGAATAAATAAAAAAGCACTAAATAAATATGAAGACAATGCATAGTTATAAAATAGAGATGCAAGCATAAAATAAACACTATGCAATGCCAAGACATACAAGCCTAAACAAATGTTATCATTTTTTTTGTTTTATATTTTTTGTATTCTAACTAAATAATTAAAGAAAGCAAAGTCATAACAAATAAACAAACATTTTTATTTTGACATTAATAAAAAAAGTTTTTTTTTTTGGTTTTTTAGTATTAATACTTGAATTTAGTAATTTCAAAAAAAAAAAAAACAAAAGACTCACATATATATTTTTGGATTTTTTAGATACTTTTAATAATATATACAATGATAAAAGAAATAAAACATAGAAAAATAAGTGGATTTTCAAAAAAAAGGGGGAGGAGGGTGTTGAACCCATGACCTTTCAATAACAAAACAAAGTTCCAGCCAACTGAACCAGCGCGCGCTTCACGCTATAAAACGGCACCATTAATATAATTATTACAACAGACGTTTAAATGAGCAGAACGCGCCCTCACCTTCTTCTTCCTCTGTTCATGTTTCAAAAACAAAACTACGATGGCAAAAATCGTGTTTCTTCATTTATTCACCAAATTTGACATGTTTATATACCATTTTGCTCAAAATTTCACAAGGAATCTAACCATGGCATTTATGTTAACTATAATAAACTGTATAACTCATAATCAACCAAAAACTAAGAACCCTAAACTTTAACAAAATAAAATTAGTTGGTGTACATGAACAATCAGTGACATAAAATTTAGGGGGTTTAAATCCTCACATCATAAACTACATTTTTGCTTCAAAACTTATTCAAAATGATGCATGTATTAGGGATTTCGAATTCTCAAGAAATCTTACCAATTGGAGAAAGTCCAATGCCCCTTCAAGTGATGTTTCAAGATGCAAAAATGATACCTTTAGCTTCTTTAAGTCCCCAGGAGCGTAATAGTGTAGTCACCTTGCTCTGAAACCTTCTGAGTTATCCTAACCAAATCAAGTTGCAAATGGAAAAAATGGTGGTTGGTAAGCTGTGATGGAGATGTTCCAGTTACAAACTATTGCATACAGTAGTTTATTTATGGTTTAATGATGATGATTGAATGGAAAGAACACAAAGAAACTGAAGGATTTAAGAATTTCGAAAATTTGGATTTTCAAGCTTCTTTAATGGAGTTTTGAGAGATTTCTTGTGTGTTTTCTGTGTCTTTCTGTGTGTTTTAAATTCTGAGACTTGAGTGGCTTTTATAGAGGTTTAATTCAGTTCATGAAAGTGATCCCTAGTTGGCTTTGGATGCTGGTTTGTCTCTAAAGTTACAAAAGTGGTTGAAAAAGCTTTGTGGTTTCAATGTGAGATGGAGTGATCAAGGAGGCAAAGTGAAAAGTTTTCTCTGAGTTTATAGATGGAGTGTGATCAGAAGGAACAATAACAAAGCCCAATGCAAGAGTTGTTGGAGAAAAGCCAACTTTACAAAATGTCAATGCAACTTTAATGCAAAAAGTGTAACATAAAGGACATGCAATTGGACAATGCTTCAAACACTTGTGTAATGAACCAAAACCTTATGTAAAACATCAGTTTTGTTGAGGTTTAGAAGCAACATAAGCCTGTAATCACTGATCACAATGTTGGAATTTGTTTGATCAAGAAACTTGATATGATTATGGAACAATAAATCTGCTTCAACATGGCCACTTTGCCTCTTCGAATCTTGCTGACCAAGCTATAATAATACACGATCTTGTTACCCATAGAAAGAGAGAATGGCACTCTACAACTTCGATGTTGGACACTTGAACTGAATCAACTCGGATCATGTAGATAATTGGCCACGAAAAATCAATGTTGCAACTGATAAAAACACTTAGAAAAATTTCTCATCAGAATTTTCTAGCAACTTGGAACATCAACTTTGGCCATCCATTTAAGCACTTTAATAATCTTTAGGACTTCTAATATTTACACCAAGTTGCAATTTGCCATGAGGTCTTGACATAGAGCTCTTGTTTGAAAATTTTGGTGGCTTGAGGAGGAAGTTACAACCATGCAAAGTTACCTTCATGACCATGAAGTTCTATAACTTCAAAAAAATTTCAAAAAAACCTTAATCTTTGACTTTTGGACATTTTCTTGACTTTCTTAATTCTTGATGATCAAACTTGATAATTTCACATGTTTTTCATGATATTTGACTTTAGAGGTTCAATGTTGACCCAAAAAACGAAAAGTCAAACTTTGACTTTGGCTAATAGCTGACTTTTTCAATTGATTCGAAAACCCTGTCTTATCAAAAGAAACAAACACAACAAGATCTTTTTTGGTATTTTCTGTTAGTGAGAAAATGATGTATGATTTTAGGTCCAAAATTGGGGTACAACAGCTGCCCCTATTTAAGTTTCTTCACCCGGAGAGATGAAGATTAAAATCTTTGTCTAAACGGGATTGAAGAGACTTAAATATAAAACGTGCACCATTTTTGGACCTAAAATCCTCTAACGATGCTTATGATGCAATTGTGAATGCAAAAATGCAGATGACGAATTTTTTTTGAATGTTTTGTATGAATGTTGTAAGAGACAGACAGAGGAAGAAGTCATAGTCAGGACTCTACAGGGGAAGAACATAACATGGCCCGACTGGGAAAATAATAAGATGTGCCCCAAGTCCATTGGAAGAACGAACTCCACTGGGGAACAGAGTAAAGTGCTGGGGAGAATATTACTTATTGTCATATAGATGATAGTAATGTGAAAAGAACATTGTCTACCGTCTTACAAAGAGACAGATTGCAGATAAAAGACAACGTTTATAGAGAATAAGAGAATTGTCCACCGCCTGACAAGGACGGAATGCAGATAAAAGACAATTTCTACAAGAAAAACAGGAACATTGTCCACCGCCTTGCAAAGTGACGGCTTGCAGATAAAAGACAACGTTTACTGAGAACAAGAGCATCGTCCACTGCCCTACGAAGAGACAGCTTGCAGATAAAAGACGACCTCTATAAAGAACAAGAACATTGTCCACCGCCTTACAAAGAGACAGCTTGCAGATAAAAGACAACGTTTATAGAGAATAAGAGAATCGTCCACCGCCTTACGAAGAGACAGCTTGCAGATAAAAGACGACCTCTATAAAGAACAAGAGCATTGTCCACCGCCTTACAAAGAGACAGCTTGCAGATAAAAGACAACGTCTACAAAGAATAAGAGCATCGTCCACCGCCTTACAAAGAGACAACTTGCAGATAAAAGACGACCTCTATAAGGAATAGGAATATTGTCCACCGCCTTGCAAATAGACGGATTGCATAAAGAAGACAACTTCCACAAAGAACAGGAACATTGTCCACCGCCTTACAATGAGACGGATTGCATAAAGAAGACAATTTCCATAGAGAACAAGAGTATTGTCCACCGCCTTACAAAGAGACGGATTGCATAAAGAAGACAACCTCTACATGTCATCCCTGGTAACATGATTCTCTTAAAGGGAAGTAACTCTGGCGAGTACTTTGAAAAATGATTCGAACTGATTAAACTGTATAAGTGTATGTATTTGTAGAGAGAAAAGATTTGTGTGATCTTTTGTGTAATGTATTGATAAGGTTCACTGGGGATAAAGCCACCTGAGGAACTGTAAAATGTATCTTGTAAAGTACAAGCTTCTTGTGAGGAAAACTTGTCGCTTGTTGTTTTGAAATGATGTCCAATCCGGGAACAAACTGGAGGGAAACGGTAAAACAAGACTTTGTGTCCAATTGAAGAATAAATTCAACTGGGAATTTTCCTTTTGTTGTAGGAAAAAACTGAAACAACCATCATCCACAAGAGAAGAGTCTAGTGGGGAATTTTTGAAACAAGAGAGATGTACATTTATCTGCCTAAACTGACACTCTAATTGGAAAGAACAACATGCCCATCCCGACTCTATTTTGTAGACACAGACAAGACAAAAGAGATAGGAATATAGTATATGATGTAACAAGGTATGAATAATGTAAATGCTCATGGCACATGTAAATGCTATATTTGAATATATGAAAGTATGTATGAATGCTTGTATGTTATGAATGTATGTGTATATGTATGTATGTGAAACATCTTTTGTCGGACAGACAAAGTGACCAAACCGGAAACACAAGCCAACGTCGCGTCACTGCTCAAGATATCTCTGCAAAGTGTAGATGTTATTGTAGATAAAGCAAGAGAACTCTTCTTGGGAAGGAACAACTTCTCTGGGGAAATGATCGTTCAATCCGAAACGATCTGTATACTAAACTTGACTGTACAACATTGTCAACTTTCATAGGGGATGTATCCTCCTTTCAGCAAAATGCCCCCCTCATCAGAATCAAACTTGCGTATTAGAATTAACCACAATTGGAGTAGTCGCGGATATTCCTTCTTTTTGTATTCGCTCTAAAGAAAACGCTTGTCGTTACTTTTAATCAAAAGCGCATTTGTTTATGTTTTTATTTTAAAAGTATATGTATATTTTTTTGAAATATGTCCTTTTTTATTTTAATTGAAATCATCAAAATATAAAGAAATTTTGTAAGACTAGAAAAATGAAATCCAAACAATGAGAGCAAGGCTCAAATTCATGTATAAGAATGGTAGTCTGCCAATAGCGTGACTCCATGGATCATTACAAAATTGGAATTGGTAATTAAAATGGAAAAGGTACATTGTGAAGTGGAAGTATTAGTCACAAGAAAGGGGGGTTTGAATTGTGACCCTTTTAAAATTCAATCCTGCAATCAACTAAATGGATCTCAAGTGTATACTTGGATAAATGTTAGTAAACAATAAAAGAGATTGATAAGAGAATGTTCTCTACTATAGAACAACTTGTTCTAAGAGAACAAGTAGAGATTGTTCAAAGAACGTTCTCTCAATGTTCTCTCAACTATATGGAAATCCAAATGAGATGTAAACAATGTGCTTTGTGTGCTGTGTATTTATATCAAATAAATAGTTAAAGGTAAGAGAAATGCACACACAAAATTTATACTGGTTCACCCGAATTCTGGGCTAGTCCAGTCCCCACGCCTGTGAGTTTTCCACTATAATCTTAATCCAAGATTACAATTTTCTTTTGATCTTAAGCCCAAGACCAAAAATTCTGTCAAGCTATACAAGCTTATCTTCCACCTTATACCCAAGGTGATCTCTACCTTTCCTTCTAAGGTAGTTGCTCAACCAATAGTTACGTATTCTTGAGCAAGTTCTTTCTTATTACAAAGAGTTGTTTGGATCTAAAGCTTAACAACAAACCACACCAGGTTTATAAAGCTTTCTTAGTAACTGTAAAAATCTCTCTAAAATCACTCAATAGAATTGCTGATCCAAGTATGCAATTATGAAGATTTGGAGTGAAAGAGATCAAAGAAGAGTTTGTAAAGAGTCTTGTCCACAAAAACAAGTGTAGTAGGATTGATGATGCTTGCAAACTCTTGCCTTGCTCCTGATGTATTCCATGCTATTTATAGTTGTTGAAGAGCCTTTGGAATCTTGGAGAATGTGTGAGAAAATCAGAGAACAATAAACTAGCCGTTACTCACATATGAAAAGTGAGCTGGAGAATGTTCTGAGAATGTTCTCCAAGAGGAGCGTCTTGATGAGCTGGCATTGTACTTCCATTACTTGATGAGCAAGTGTGACCGTTGCTTTTGAATTTTGCTGTCATATGAGAACTATGTTTCAGGGAGAATGATAAGAGAACATTCTCGCAGAACTGTGTACATTCTCTTGAAGGATATTCATAGAATAGTGGGAGAATGGTGTGAGGACAGCTTTGCTTCCAAGTAACCAGCTGTGATCTGATCCAAGCTATTTGAAAAGTACTTTTGCAAGTACAAGCTTGATAGATAATAGAGTATAGCCTTTGTTGGAGAAAGGACTATCACTTCTTGGAGAATGAACATTGAATGTGTCTTTGCAAGTACATGACAACTCATAGTGAAAGAGTTGTTGTCTTCTCCTCATTGGTCTATGTTCATTTCCATCATAATAAATTCAAATGATAATTTATTATGTATTGAGATCAAAGAACATTCTTTGGCACATGCTCCATGTGATGACTTAGACTAGAAAGTCCCATAAGTTGCTAATCACTTGTCTTGCCCTAAAGGAGTATTTTGCTGTAGAGATCTTGTGAATAAATACTCATGGAATGTGCTCTTTTGTCTTGTTCATTTGTCACTTAAAATAAATAAGTGTTTTTCCTTTGAAGAACAAACACGTTGGAGTCCAGAGAATGATGAGAGAATAATGACTGTCTTTCTTGTAACATTCTCAGAGCTGACATCAAAAAGGTCCTTTTGTTTTGAAAGAGATTTAGAGGCATACCAGAGAATATTCTGAGAATGATGGCTGAAGCTTTTCTTTGACATAAGGTGTAGTGCTGGACAGAGAATATTCTCAGAATGTTCTACTGAAGCTTTTCTTAAGGGATGAGACATGTAATCTTGTTGCTGCAACACTTCCCATAATTCAATTGATGTTTTGCACACATTCCTTATATGTGAATTGAGTATCTTTGAGATGCTTTAGTGGAGGCGTGAGTATACTCATCATGAGAATTATCATCTTCTAATTTGGAGAATGATTTAAAACATTTATGCCCTTTGCATAAGCTCTTTTGAAAACTCATGAATATCGTTCTCAAATATTCTCATCTTAAGAAATCTTGGTAGGATGATACTTTGAGTAGATTTTGAAGATCCTTAGAATATGCATCATTCCTTTTGATGTTAATTGTGGTAGTAAATCCTCAAAGCATGTAACACAAAACTCATTGTGAATTTTGTCATGCAACATCAAATATATCTTTGTGTAGCTTATGATGCAGGTTTTTCCATCCTCATTCTTGAACTTATGACCCTCATAATCTTCCTTGATCATTCAATACCATTGTAAACCTTGTGGTGTAGAAGAATACTATTAACCATGAAAAACACTTTCTTGCTTCAACCTTTCAATGAATCATCTTATGATTCAAACAATATCCTTTGAATATATTCATGAAGCTTGTGATGTTATTGTTATGATGATCTGATGCACTTGTTGATGTCAGTGACCTTTAGCTTGTCCATTTTTATCATTATCTAGCTTTCAACAAAAACTCAAGTGCAAACATTAGTAGATCACCATTCATAAAACTTAACATTTATTCCATAAGGTTTGTTGTCATTAAAACATGTCCAAAAGAGATTTTGTCTCAACAATCTCCCCCTTTTTGATGATGACAAACCTTTTGAATAAATCTTATGTTTTATGGATGGATATAATAACAAATGCAAGAATGTTTATAGATATACAATTAAGCTCCCCCTCAATTCATACAAGAGTTTAATTCTTATGATTCTAATTAAACTCCCCCTAAATACATGCAAGAGGTTAATTCATAACATTCTTCATTAATTAATTCCATCTTAAATTTATCTCTTATCATATATCTCTCCCCCTTTTGTCATCTATCAAAAAGTATGGGGGTAATATAAAATATTAAGTGCAATTTTCAAAAATAAGAGTAGGAAAACATTGCACATAAAAAACATGTAAATGAGAGGATTACTCATATATCAAACTATCAAGTTTGCATTTTAATATGAAAGCACATAGAATGTGATAATCATTCTTAATCAATATGGATATCACAACATGAATAATCATTTAATCACATACACACATATGCAAGCATTTGATAAAAATCAATGCTAACCATTCTGAATTTTTAAAAAAAGATTTTGACCTCATGAACAAAGCAATTTGAGATGAAACAAATATTTTCAAATATTGAAATCTCCTCCTAAGTCTTATGAGATAGAAATTCCTTTAAAAAAAGATCATTCTCAAAATGATGGACAAGACTATGTTGTGGTCATAATGATCATTTGAAAAGAATCCAAGAACTTTAAAGTTGGAGAGAAAATGGCGCACATGAGGAAGCTGTGAAATCAGAGTAAGATTGACATCAAGTCAAAAACAAATTTCTCTCTTTTCTAAAAGTTTTCATGATGAAATATGATTCTTTTTTTTTTTAAATGAAGCATCATCCTTTGCAAAAAAAAATTTGATCACATTTATAATTTGACAACATAACACACAAGTTGTAGAAACAACAATTTTATGTTAAGAAAAAGTCAAATAAGAGTTTAAGAAAATAATGTGCAACAAGTATATTCTTATCAGATCAATATCAAATATTTTGGAGAGTAGACACATAAATTATTCTCATGAAGATCAATAATATAATCTCTTGTAAAAACCTTTAAAGAATAAATCCAACAAAAAATGGATATTCATTTAAAATCTTTGAAGAAGGATCTTTTACATAAGCCATAAAAATCTTAGTTTTTGAAAAGCCATATTAAAAAGTTATACTTAATCATTAAGCAAAACTATAGGCTAATCAAGATGTGCAACAAAATTGGATTCAACCAAATTTTTATATTGAGAAAGTTGCAAATTTTAAAAGACTTATAAGTAAATATATTTTTCATGAAAATTGTGCTATAAGTCATGCTTATGTAAGACCAAAATATGACATATAATTGATTGTTAAAATCATGAGTTTTTGTCATTTTTGTTGTTCTAAAAGTTTTGGTTTATCATGAAGAATAATTTAGAGACTAACTCCACAAAAGTTATTCATTATTGATCATCAAAGACAATTTTTCATGAAGCACACAAAACATGTCTTTCACAAAAATATTGATCAACAATGTAATCAATACACCCTGTTTTTGAAAACATTTGTAAAAGGTCCTTTAAAATATGAATTAAGAGAAATATTAATTCATTTGTCCTTCGGCATGTAAAAGAAAAAATGATCATTGTGAAAGAAATTGACTCAAACTTATATAGAAGATTGATCTTAGCAAAACAATCTTTAACCAATATTTCTAAGCAATTAGAGCACACAAAGTTCTTATAAAAAGATAGCTCAGATGAAGTTGTTATAAAAGAGCAAATCTTCCAGAACGTTCTCAGATCGTTCTCGGATCATTTTCCAGAAACTTTTAACATTTTTGCATATGCATAAACAAGTTATGACAAAATATATGTTCCTATTTAAGATTTTAAAGTCATATACTTGCATATAGAAAATTCAGAAAATATTCCAAGATTATCCAATCAATCACATAATGCATAAGAATTTTCAAGCATATCATAATGCAAATGTTATAAGATTTAAGATTAGAATTTGTGTACCTCATATAATGAATTTCTTTACTTGAGGTTCAACGATGAGAGCGTCTTCAATTGTATTAGAATTTCACCGTATGCTTATCATTGTAAATTGAGGACACTTGATCAAGGAGAAATGATTTATCATTTGATGCATTCTCCAATGTTGAGAGAAATCACCATCTTCAAGTATATTAGAAGTAATTTGAGAAGATGTTGGTTCAAGGCCACTGTCAATGCTTGAATCAATAGTCAATGAAGTGTCAAGTTTCAAAATTTTGGATTGAGATTAATTATCCTCATATAGAACATCTTTGCCTTTGCACTTGTTGTCTTGACAAGGAGAACATTCTTAGATTGATCCACTGAAGACAACACCACATCAAATAACTCATCCACATTGCTCCTTTTTTAAAGTACTTTCTTTTCCTTTTGTCCCAAATCAAAGTAGCAATGTTCTCAAGATCAATCATCTCCTTATTCATATGATGAACATATTTAGAAGTCAAAGTTTGACCATATTCTCCTTTTTGAAGTTAACCTTGTAGATGTGAGAGCTCTTGGTGAGAATCATCCCGAAAAAAGGACTTTCCTTGTTCTAATATCTACTGCAATGTTCTTAGATCAAGATGACATATTGGAGATTGAACTTCATTCATTTAGCAAGGTGATACATGCCAAACATGTCATTCTCTAACAAACATTTTCTTTACTTCATGTGACTGATGTTTTTTCCATGAAAGGGCAGACAAGTATTTTCACTCTTAAAGCTTGAGAGATCAACATTAAACTTTTCAAAGATCAACATCATTCCATAAGGTAAGACAACTTTCCTAGTTCCAAAATGAAGTGGTGTATCCCAATATGAAGGGAGAGTATCACTTGCCACTCCAAGAAAGGTAGAACCATTTTCCTTAGCAGGGAGAACGTTCTCTGGTTGTTCTCCTGCAGCCTCATTCACTTATGGAAGAACATTCTCTTGTTGTTCTCCAGCAACATTCTCTTCTGGTGTTGCTTCTCTTTTTCTCTTAACACCAGTTATGTTCTAAGTCATTTCAACCTTTTGTTTCTTTCTTTAAAGTTGATGAGGGAGAATCACCAATTACATTGACCATTTCAATGTTTAGATCATTTTTGTTCATATTATCAACAACACCATTACCATTTCTTGTAAAGCTCATCAAAAGTAGTATGCATATATTTTCAACTTGAAGATTTTGAGATTGCATTATAGAATGTAGATAAAGTATCCCTTAAAAAATACATTTGAAATATTGAAGCAATTTTCTCAATTTCTTCTTTTCTATGCCAAGAATTGTAGTGACACAAAAAATAAAAGCATGATATATGATTGAGTTTTAATTTTTGAAAAAAAAACATGGAACTTTACTCAATATTTTTCTAAAAGAAACATGATGAAGAAAATAGCATGCAATGTCTATGGTTTCCTTTAAAAATATTTTTTCAACACTTGAAAATATTTCATCCCATGACTTTATCTTTAGAACAACACTATTTTGTTGGAGACTTCTAAAATAAGAAAAATCAAGTAAAATACCATCAAAGAATGGTTGAAGGAAAGCTCCACTTAATCATTTTTTTTCATAACTTTTAAATTTAGAACCCCTTTTTCAAAGAAGTTAAAAGCCTTAAAACAAAAGATTCTTATGCTTTTTAAGAATCAAATCTAAGATGATTTTTGAATAAATCTCAAGAATTTAGAAAGTCATAAACCTTGTTATATGAAAACAAATAAATCAATATAAAGTAGTTCAAGAGATTTATGGTTAAAAATATATTTAAAAAAGAAGACTCCTCTTGGCACATATCACACATAAGTTTTATACTTTTCAAAACTAAATTTTTCAAAAAAAAAAAACTTTCTAGACCATGTTTGGATAAATTTGCAAATGTCTTTATATTTCACAAAGTTTTTTTTTTATCCTTAAATCATTTATCCTTTTTAAAAGATATAGAAACATGATTTGGTTTAAAACTCATAAGTCATGAACATGTTTGTTTCATTTAAACATGTAAGTTTTGATAGATAACTACAAACAAATTTTATTGATGTTATAAGTTATAACTTCCACAAAAAAAACATGAATATGAAAAATCATTTTTCTTATAGTAAATACATGATTTCAAAAACATAGCATGTATAAGTTAAAACTTCTACATATAAAAATACCTTGAATATGAAAAATCATGTTGCAAGATTCAAAAACATAGCATATAATAATTATGGTCTTTTCGAACACTTGATTAAAAATATTTTAACCATTATTTTTTCCTTTTTAAACAACTCTTATTTTGTTTGGAGAGTTCCACAAAAAAAATGTGTAATATAATTTTGATCAAATAATGTTTTGAAAAAGTTTTTTCAAAGTGTTCCCATGACTACTATTTTACATAAAATGATTTTGAGCTTTTAAAAATAAGAACCATTTTTCAACGAACTTGAAAGCTTAAAAGAAAATCATTATTATGCTTCGAAAATATATTCAAAAAGGATCTTTGAGTAAATCATAAACAAAGTCATAAGACTTGTAGTTTTGACAAGAGTAAAACAAAATGAAGTAATTAAAAAAAACTTTTGGTTGAAATTGTATTTTTTGAAAAGAAGATTAATGTTAGCATAATAAATACAAGTTTTACAAACTTTATCCATTTCAAAACCAGTTTTTGAAAAAATATCTTTCTAGATAAAAAATGTCATAGTTTTCATACTTACTTGGCAAACCCCCTTTTTTTTTATGCAAAAAAAACTTTTCTTTTTCAACATACATGAAAACATGAATTGATTTAAAGTTTACTAAAAAACCATAATCATGAGGATGAGAGTGAAATAACTTCAATTTCAATTTTCACAAAAAAATGAAGTTATGTGTTAGACTTATAAATCATCCTTAAGTTATGCAAAAACATTTTAAAGATACATGTACCTTTAGTTTGATATTTTTCAATGACTTCAAAGGTTGTAGTTTCCACATTCATCCTTTTTAAATGTGAGAAAATATTGTCTTTCTCAAGTCATATTCTTTGAAAATCAATTTGCCAATCCTCAAAGCTTTTTTCTTGATTGCTTGAAGACATTCCTAGAACACAAGTTAGTAATGATTTTAGTGATTTGGGTCCTTGAGAGTTAGTATACCTTTCTTTGAAAGGTTTTCTTTCATCTTGATATGAATGTATCTTAAAAGATGTTTTATTGTTTAAAACTTGTGTTTGATTATTCTGAGAATAACTCTGTTGAGAATGTCTGGAGAATGTTCTCCTATTCTGTTGATGACTTCCGAGAACATTATGAGAATGTTCTCTCGAGAGAGTTCTTTCATATTTTAGTTTTTTATTCTTTCTAAAACAGAATTTTTCAAGGTGTCCATCTCTATGACAGAAAGTACATTTGTATTTTAGCACTTTCTGATCCTTTTGTGAAACAAAAAACTTTTCATATAATTTTTGGTTTTGAGTTCTAAATCCTACTCTAGTTTTGTCTAAAGCTCCAACTTGTGATCCCACAATATTTTCAAAGGTTTTTGAAGAGTTTACAAAACATCTTATATCATTTTCTAATTCAAAATTAGTTTGTTTAAAAATGATATTTTCTTCTTGAATTGTAGAACATTCTTGAGACATTATTTTACCTTTAATTTCATCGATTTCTTTTCTATGGTTTTCTTGCATACTAATGATGATTTCTTTTAGTTCACTTATCTCAGTTTTATATTTATCTTTTTCTAAAGTTATCTTAGTAATCTCATTTCTAAGTTGATCATATTTTTGAGTTGTAATTAAAGAGTCATATAAAAGATTATCAAAAAGATGTTCAATTTTTTTGACATGATGAACAAGGTTCAAGTATTACCTCTTCAATGTCTGAGTCTTTCACGAGGTACGCATTTTCTTCTTGTTCCTCTTCAAATTTTGAGTCATCAAATTCATCTTTGGATACCATCATAGATTTCTCTTTGGAAGCTATATTCCTTTTCACTTTCTTGTTCATAGGACATTTATTTTTAACATGTCCTAACTTTGTGCATTTACGACATCTACTTTGATTTGCAGGTTTTGACATCACTTCCTTCCTGAATCTTTTCCTCTTACACTGTTAAGTGCTCAAACCTTAGAACCAGGCTCTGATACCAATTGAAGTGGAAGTATTAGTCACAAGAAAGGGGGGTTTGAATTGTGACCCTTTTAAAATTCAATCCTGCAATCAACTAAATGGATCTCAAGTGTATACTTGGATAAATGTTAGTAAACAATAAAAGAGATTGATAAGAGAATGTTCTCTACTATAGAACAACTTGTTCTAAGAGAACAAGTAGAGATTGTTCAAAGAACGTTCTCTCAATGTTCTCTCAACTATATGGAAATCCAAATGAGATGTAAACAATGTGCTTTGTGTGCTGTGTATTTATATCAAATAAATAGTTAAAGGTAAGAGAAATGCACACACAAAATTTATACTGGTTCACCCGAATTCTGGGCTAGTCCAGTCCCCACGCCTGTGAGTTTTCCACTATAATCTTAATCCAAGATTACAATTTTCTTTTGATCTTAAGCCCAAGACCAAAAATTCTGTCAAGCTATACAAGCTTATCTTCCACCTTATACCCAAGGTGATCTCTACCTTTCCTTCTAAGGTAGTTGCTCAACCAATAGTTACGTATTCTTGAGCAAGTTCTTTCTTATTACAAAGAGTTGTTTGGATCTAAAGCTTAACAACAAACCACACCAGGTTTATAAAGCTTTCTTAGTAACTGTAAAAATCTCTCTAAAATCACTCAATAGAATTGCTGATCCAAGTATGCAATTATGAAGATTTGGAGTGAAAGAGATCAAAGAAGAGTTTGTAAAGAGTCTTGTCCACAAAAACAAGTGTAGTAGGATTGATGATGCTTGCAAACTCTTGCCTTGCTCCTGATGTATTCCATGCTATTTATAGTTGTTGAAGAGCCTTTGGAATCTTGGAGAATGTGTGAGAAAATCAGAGAACAATAAACTAGCCGTTACTCACATATGAAAAGTGAGCTGGAGAATGTTCTGAGAATGTTCTCCAAGAGGAGCGTCTTGATGAGCTGGCATTGTACTTCCATTACTTGATGAGCAAGTGTGACCGTTGCTTTTGAATTTTGCTGTCATATGAGAACTATGTTTCAGGGAGAATGATAAGAGAACATTCTCGCAGAACTGTGTACATTCTCTTGAAGGATATTCATAGAATAGTGGGAGAATGGTGTGAGGACAGCTTTGCTTCCAAGTAACCAGCTGTGATCTGATCCAAGCTATTTGAAAAGTACTTTTGCAAGTACAAGCTTGATAGATAATAGAGTATAGCCTTTGTTGGAGAAAGGACTATCACTTCTTGGAGAATGAACATTGAATGTGTCTTTGCAAGTACATGACAACTCATAGTGAAAGAGTTGTTGTCTTCTCCTCATTGGTCTATGTTCATTTCCATCATAATAAATTCAAATGATAATTTATTATGTATTGAGATCAAAGAACATTCTTTGGCACATGCTCCATGTGATGACTTAGACTAGAAAGTCCCATAAGTTGCTAATCACTTGTCTTGCCCTAAAGGAGTATTTTGCTGTAGAGATCTTGTGAATAAATACTCATGGAATGTGCTCTTTTGTCTTGTTCATTTGTCACTTAAAATAAATAAGTGTTTTTCCTTTGAAGAACAAACACGTTGGAGTCCAGAGAATGATGAGAGAATAATGACTGTCTTTCTTGTAACATTCTCAGAGCTGACATCAAAAAGGTCCTTTTGTTTTGAAAGAGATTTAGAGGCATACCAGAGAATATTCTGAGAATGATGGCTGAAGCTTTTCTTTGACATAAGGTGTAGTGCTGGACAGAGAATATTCTCAGAATGTTCTACTGAAGCTTTTCTTAAGGGATGAGACATGTAATCTTGTTGCTGCAACACTTCCCATAATTCAATTGATGTTTTGCACACATTCCTTATATGTGAATTGAGTATCTTTGAGATGCTTTAGTGGAGGCGTGAGTATACTCATCATGAGAATTATCATCTTCTAATTTGGAGAATGATTTAAAACATTTATGCCCTTTGCATAAGCTCTTTTGAAAACTCATGAATATCGTTCTCAAATATTCTCATCTTAAGAAATCTTGGTAGGATGATACTTTGAGTAGATTTTGAAGATCCTTAGAATATGCATCATTCCTTTTGATGTTAATTGTGGTAGTAAATCCTCAAAGCATGTAACACAAAACTCATTGTGAATTTTGTCATGCAACATCAAATATATCTTTGTGTAGCTTATGATGCAGGTTTTTCCATCCTCATTCTTGAACTTATGACCCTCATAATCTTCCTTGATCATTCAATACCATTGTAAACCTTGTGGTGTAGAAGAATACTATTAACCATGAAAAACACTTTCTTGCTTCAACCTTTCAATGAATCATCTTATGATTCAAACAATATCCTTTGAATATATTCATGAAGCTTGTGATGTTATTGTTATGATGATCTGATGCACTTGTTGATGTCAGTGACCTTTAGCTTGTCCATTTTTATCATTATCTAGCTTTCAACAAAAACTCAAGTGCAAACATTAGTAGATCACCATTCATAAAACTTAACATTTATTCCATAAGGTTTGTTGTCATTAAAACATGTCCAAAAGAGATTTTGTCTCAACACATTGAACACAATAAATCTATTCTCCCTAACAACTTTTGAATTCCACTGTGTCCTCAGCTTCCAAGTACAAATGATTTTGATCATAACTTCTTCATTGGCCAACACGTGCCCCAAATGATCGAACTCAAGTGAATGCAGTTACTTTGTCTTGTTTCCCTAACTTTTGCCTAGATCGCCTTTTCAGGTTTTCGATCTATCGGGAAGTGTATATATTCTTTTTTTTTTTTTGTCTCATTTTTGTATGAACCGCCCTTTCGGGTTTTCGATCCACCAAGACGCCCTCTTTTTTGACTAAGCCGCCCTTTCAGGTTTTCAGCTTGACGAGCTATATACACTTTTTTTGTTTTTATTTTTGTTTAGACAAAGTACTTCTTGACTGCATCTGCATTCACTGGACGAGGGAGTTCATCACCATCCATGTTTGTAAGAATCATGGCACCACCAGAAAAAACTTTCTTGACAACATATGGGCCTTCATAATTGGGAGTCCATTTGCCCCTAGCATATGGTTGAAAAGACAAGACCTTCTTGAGCACAAGATCACCTTCATTAAACTCTCTAGGTCGAACTTTCTTGTCAAAAACCATTTTCATCCTGTTCTGATATAACTGCCCATGACACAAAGCAGTCATGCGCTTCTCTTCAATCATATTCAGCTGATCGTACCGGTTCTGACACCATTCAGCCTCTGTCAACTTTGCTTCCATCAAAACTCTCATTGACGGGATCTCAACCTCTACGGGGAGTACTGCTTCCATACCGTATACCAAAGAAAATGGAGTTGCCCCAGTCGATGTGCGAACTGAAGTGCGGTATCCGTATAAAGCAAAAGGCAACATCTCGTGCCAGTCTTTATAAGTGACAACCATTTTCTGCACAATCTTCTTGATATTCTTGTTTGCAGCTTCAACAGCACCGTTCATCTTAGGCCTGTAAGGAGAAGAGTTGTGATGCTCAATCTTGAACTCATCGCACAGTTCTTTCATCATCTTGTTGTTCAAGTTCGATCCATTATCAGTGATGATTCTGTTTGGAATACCGTATCGACAAATGATCTGATTCTTGACAAATCTGACAACCACTTGCTTTGTAACATTAGCATAGGAAGTCGCTTCAACCCACTTGGTGAAGTAGTCAATAGCCACTAAAATGAAACGATGACCATTCGAAGCTTTTGGTTCAATCATTCCGATCATATCGATCCCCCACATAGAGAATGGCCAAGGAGAAGACATAACATTCAACAGAGTCGGTGGCACATGTATTTTATCAGCATAAATCTGACACTTGTGACATTTTCTCACATATCTGCAACAGTCAGATTCCATTGTCATCCAATAGTAACCTGCTCTCAACATCTTCTTAGCCATAGCATGTCCATTGGCATGGGTACCAAAGGAACCTTCGTGTACTTCATACATTAGTTGGTCGGCTTCACGCTTGTCCACACACCGAAGCAAAACCATATCAAAATTTCTCTTGTAAAGGACATCACCATTCAGAAAGAAACTGCCAGACAACCTTCTTAGAGTTTTCCTGTCTTTTTTAGATGCCCCAGGCGGGTACTCTTGATGTTGTAGGAAATTCTTAATATCATAAAACCACGGCTTATCATCAACCGCTTCTTCAATTGTGAACACATACGCAGGCCTCTCAAGGCGAGTAATATTGACACGAGGCAAGTCATTCCACCGATTCACTTGGAACATGGATGATAAAGTAGCAAGAGCATCTGCCATCTGATTCTCATCACGAGGAATGTGATGTAATTCAACTTTGTTAAAGAAAGTCAACAAGCGTCTTGCATAATCTCTGTATGGAATCAAGCCAGGGTGGCGAGTCTCCCATTCTCCTTTGATCTGATTAACTACAAGAGCTGAATCTCCATAGATGTCAAGGATTTTGATCCTCAAATCAATAGCTTCTTCAATACCCATAATACATGCTTCGTACTCTGCCATGTTGTTTGTACAATCAAAGAGTAACCTGGCAGTGAATGGAATATGATTACCCATAGGAGCAATAAGAACTACACCAATTCCATTGCCATAAACGTTGACAGCTCCGTCAAAGACCAAACCCCATCTGGATTCAGGATCAGGGCCTTCTCCAAACAATGGTTCATCACAATCTTTCATTTTCAGGTACATGACATCTTCATCAGGAAAATCAAACTTGAGAGACTGATAATCATCAATTGGCTGGTGTGCCAAATGATCAGCAAGAATACTTCCTTTTATTGCTTTCTGAGTGCGGTATTCAATGTCATACTCAGATAACAACATCTGCCAGCGTGCAATCCTTCCTGTCAAAGCGGGTTTCTCAAAAATATACTTGATTGGATCCATTTTAGATATCAACCAAGTAGTGTGATTAATCATATACTGGCGGAGACGTTTAGCAGCCCAAGCCAAAGCACAACAAGTCTTCTCAAGCATGGAGTAGCGAGATTCACAGTCTGTAAACTTCTTACTCAGATAATAAATAGCATGTTCCTTCTTACCAGTCTCATCCTGTTGTCCAAGCACACAACCCATGGAATCTTCTAACACAGTCAGGTACATGATCAAAGGCCTTCCTTCAACAGGAGGAATCAGGATAGGAGGTTCCAAGAGATAATCTTTAATACTGTCAAAAGCCTTCTGACAATCTTCCGTCCACACCACTCCTTGGTCTTTTCGGAGAAGTTTGAATATTGGTCCACAGGTAGCAGTCATGTGAGAAATAAATCTGGATATGTAATTCAATCGACCAAGGAACCCTCTTACTTGCTTTTCAGTTCTTGGTGCAGGCATTTCACGAATGGCTTTCACTTTGCTAGGATCCACCTCAATACCTTTCTGACTAACCACAAATCCCAGGAGTTTTCCGGATCGAACACCGAAAGTGCATTTGTTGGGATTCAAACGAAGCTTGTATTTCTTTAACCGTTGGAACAATTTCAGAAGATTATCAACATGTTCTTCTTCAGTGCTGGACTTGGCAATCATGTCATCAACATAAACCTCGATCTCTTTGTGCATCATATCGTGGAACAGAGTTGTCATTGCTCTTTGATATGTAGCACCCGCATTTTTCAAACCAAAAGGCATTACTTTGTAACAGAAAGTCCCCCATGGTGTAATAAAGGAAGTCTTCTCTCTATCTTGTTGAGTCATCCGTATCTGATTGTAACCAGAGAAACCATCCATGAAGGAGAAAACTTTGAACTTTGCTGTATTGTCAACCAGCATATCAATGTGAGGCAAAGGAAAAGCATCTTTCGGACTCGCCTTATTCAAATCTCTGTAATCAACACACATTCTGACCTTACCAACTTTCTTCGGAACTGGTACTATGTTGGCCAACCACTGAGGATACTCCGATGTAATCAGGAAACCCGCATCAATCTGTTTCTGAACCTCTTCTTTTATCTTGATCGCCATATCCGGACGTGTTCTACTCAATTTCTGCTTAACCGGCGGACATTCAGGCTTCAACGGCAAATGGTGCTCCACAATACTGGTGTCCAACCCTGGCATATCTTGATAAGACCAAGCAAACACTTCCATGTATTCTCTGAGAAGTTCTATCAATCTGTCTTTGACACTAGCATCCAACAATGCACCGATCTTGACTTCTTTCTTATCTTCTTCAGTACCCAAATTAACTACTTCTGTAGGCTCTTCATGAGGCTGAATGGTTCTTTCTTCATGCTCAAGTAACCGGGTAATCTCATCAGGAATGTCATCCTCAATCTCCTCTTCAGCTTCAAACACAGGGAACTCAAAGTTGGGAGAGGGCATAGGTTCATTGTGTTCAACTGGTTTATCAACAATTAATCTGCAATTATGATTTATGCTTGATTTTTAGAAAACAGATATAAAAGAATGAGCATATGCAGATTTTTTTTTTTTTTAAAAAAAAAAGATATATTGTTATGTTCTTTGTGTTACCATATTCCAGAAAAAAGCAGAAAGCAATAAAAAACTAATGTACGAATAAAGTGGATACTGAATAACTCTTTATTATTGATGATTTCATTAAAATAAAGCCCGACAATTGTTCTACCTTCGCTTTGGGCATAGCGATAGGAATATTTATTTCTTAAACGTAGGCCCTAAAACAATGCATACTTTCATCTTGGGCAGAATGAAAGATTTTGAAAAAAGAAAACAACGACAAGACATTACTCAGAACGAGATACAACAGAAGGAGCATCCACAACACTCCAATTGCAGCAGATTCCTCCACGCTCCACCAAGTCAGCAATTTCCTCGGGCTCTTCATCAATCACGGCATTCACCTTCTCATCTGAAACATTTGGGTAGATGAAACCAGCACTCTTGAACATATCTTTAAGAGGTTTGAGAATATTAGAAGATTCAGGAGCCTTACCAATCGAGCCAAACCCTAGACCTTCTCGATTCTTGTTTTCTGGCAATTCAACCAACTTGCCCCAGCCTGTAGTAGATTCATTAGATAGCACCTGTTGTGCATCCTTCAAGGAGGCCAAACACACACTACCTCTCCTATCATTTGTTCCTTCATCAATAGTTAGACCCTGGAATAGGGTTCCATCCACAATGCTACCAATGATACAAGAGTACGATGATAGTTGGCTTACTAACAGAGCTTGCTCGCCACACACAGTTACGATCTTGCCATTCTTTTCAAACTTCAGCTTTTGGTGCAAAGTCGAAGTCACAGCACCCGCATCATGAATCCAAGGGCGCCCTAATAAACAACTGTAAGCAGCATTGACATCCATAACTTGGAAAGTAATCTGAAAAATATTCGTTCCAATGGTAATGGGCAAATCAACCTCACCCATCACCGTCTTCCTCGTTCCATCGAAAGCTTTGACAACCAAACCACTTCGCCGCATCGGAGCACCTTTATAACTCAGCTGGTCAAGAGTAGTCTTCGGCATTACATTCAGAGATGAGCCGGTATCAACAAGCACATTGGATAAAGCATCAGATTGGCAATTCACGGATATGTGCAAAGCAAGGTTGTGGCTTCTCCCCTCAACGGGAAGGTCTTCATCACTGAAACTCAGATTGTTACAAGCAGTGATATTTCCCACAATGCCGTCAAAACGGCCAACTGTCACATCGTGATCAACATAAGCCTGGTCGAGCACTTTCATCAGAGCGTCTCTATGAGCTTCGGAGTTCAGCAGGAGGGACAACATAGAGATTTTGGCAGGCGTTTGAATCAACTGATCAACAATCTTGTACTCGCTCTTCTTTATCAACTTCAACACTTCATCAGCATCGGAACCAACACTGGTCTTACCCTTGTCAAGATCAACACATACTTCAGGCCTTTCCACCACCAACGGCTCATTTGTAGGAGCATCAGTCTTTCTCAAGGTAGGAGGTGGCAGCACACGACCGCTTCTCATCATTTTGCTCGATCCCACAATATTGGCAACCGAAGACAAAGCAGGAATAGGAACCTCTTCGTTACCCCTCATCATGGTAGCACTGTATTTGTATGGAATTGCCTTATCAGAAGCGTAAGGCACAGGACCGGGCAAACAGATCACCAAAGGCTCAACAATGTGCTCTTGGCTGTTATATGTCAACTCAAGGCATCTTGGAGCAGTAAATTCTGGAATAATCACAAACACTTCATCGTCGCTACTGTCAAAATAAAATTCATCATCAGATTCTTCGTCACCCTTCTTCTTGTATGTGATAACTAGTTCTCTCTTATTCAACAAAGTCTGTAGGTCATCCCTCACCTTCTGACATCCTCTAGGATTTCTTGGGCAAGTCATGCAAGCAGCATGATTATGTTGGAACAGAGATAGCTTGCATAAATCGACATGGATTTGCACCAAGGATTCCTTAATCTGTCGAACATTGAACACCCGATAAGAATCTGCATCACATTGCACCATGTTAATAGTGGCCGTCCCATGCAGAGGAAGTGGATTTGCCTGCACATTCGGGTTTGTATCTTTGAATCTCAACCTGCCGTTCATTATCAATCTTTGTACATCACCCTTCAAGGTATAACAGTGCTCGACATCGTGACCTGGTGCTCCCGAGTGATATGCACAAGTAAGGTCAGCCCTATACCAGTATGGCAAGGGATTAGACACTGGTGGAGGTGGCCTGAGCTGAACAGATTTGTTTGCAAGTAATGCGGGCAATAACTCAGCATACTTCATGGGAATGGGGTCAAACCTAGGCGGTCCTTGAGCACGATTATCGTTGCCTTGTGCTTGGTTCTGCGGTGGATTATGTGGTCGTTGATTCTGGGATCGTTGATTCTGTGGTTGATGATTTTGTGGTTGATTCGGCGGCTGTTGTTGATAGCTAACATTTAGAGGAGCTGCAACGGCAGCTACATGATGTTGAGGCTGATGAAAATAATTTCCCCTTGGCCTACCATGGGCGACCATGCCTACTTCTTGTTCCTTCTTCTTCCCAAATCCAGCACCGTACCTTTTGCCATTTCCAGAACTAGAACCAGAAGCATCTCTCATCAAACGTCCTTCTCTAATCGCTTCTTCCATACGTACGCCAGTTTCCACCACATCAGTAAAATCACGGTGGTTACTGGAGATCATCCTATCAAAGTAGAATGGGTCGAGTGTTTTCAGGAACGTCTTCGTCATCTCTTTTTCATCTAAAGGCGGGTTAACCTGTGCGGCCAGTCCGCGCCACCTCTGAGCATACTCTTTGAAGCTTTCCCGTTCTTTTTGGGACAGAGAGCGAAGCTGATCTCTATCAGGTGCCAAGTCAACATTGTATTTATATTGCTGCATGAATGCTTCACACACATCAGTAAAAGATTGAATCTTCTCACGATCTAAGCTCACATACCACTTCAGAGCAGCACCAGTCAAACTATCTTGAAAGCAATGAATTAACAGCGGGTCCTTTCTTGTATATGCAGCCATTTTCCTAGAATACATGATCAAATGACTCTGTGGGCAAGAATCCCCCTTGTATTTCTCAAAATCAGGCATTTTGAATTTAGGAGGCATGTCAACATCTGGAACTAAGCACATGTCATGAGCATTCTTTCCAAACAACTCTTTACCGCGGAGTGCACGAAGTTCTCGCTGGATTTCGTCAACCTGATTCTGAATTTCTTCATTGTGACCAACAGATATCACGCTTTCAGCTCGATTAGCATGATAGATAGGTTCTGTCTCGAACGGCCTTACATTCATAGTGAGAGGTGGAGTAGTCATTGCAGGAGGCGGGATAGGAACTGTAACCTGTGGAATGGTAACAGCCTGGAATTGAACATTGGAATGATTCTGCTGAGACTCTTCGCCAAAATTAACAGGCATACCCCATGAGAAATGCATTGGAGCAGTGGACATTGGTTGACTGACGAAGACCAATGGAGCTGAGACCGGGATGTTTCCTAGGATAGAGACATTCAAACCCTGTGTTGGAGGAGGCAGAATAGGGATAGCCCCCGCCGCATTCAAAGATTCAAACATAGCCGTCAATTGGGCTACACTAGCCTGCAGAGCGGTGACCTGTTCTTGCAACTGTTGATTCTCTTGTTCAAGTCCTTCCATTTTCTTCTTGAAGTTTGCACGAGTATTGTATGTGCGAGTTGGCTTGTAACGACTGCGTCGGGCCAGAATCTGTCAAGAACGAGAGACTCAGAACCTTGAAAACCGAATCATGAATGCAAATGATGCATGATATGTTATGCAAAGAAAATGAAGGAAATGTGAATATTGTTTTGTTTGTTTGTTTGTTTTTTTTTTTTTTTTTTTTTTTTTCATATTCAAAGGACCTTAAAGTAGAATAGGATCATAAAATAGGGACCTTGATTCATAAATAAAAACACACAAATTACAACTGATTGAAACACACATAACAACTGCTAAAAAAGAAAATACACCAGAGAAACGAAAAAAAAAACATAGAAAAGACACATTACAACCATTAAAACACTGAACATTACATAGACTGACACAAACAGACTACGGGTCCCTTTCTTCGTACTACTTGTTTCTTAGCCACTTTGTCTTTGCTTCTTGAGTCTTTCGAGCTCATCTGTCTTCTCGAACAGCCATGTGTCATATTGTTCGATCATTTGCTTGCCGCCTTTCGCTTCCTCCTTCAACCTCTCTATTTCAGATTCAAGATCGCCGCACCTTGATTGCCAGGCTTCCCTCTCAGCTTCTTCAAAGAAATGTCTATTTTTCCAACCTTCCTTTTCTTGTTCGGCTGCCAGATATTTCTTCTTCCAACTATTTCTTTCAGCTTCCATTTTTGCCAAGGATCTTCTGAGGTCAACTATCACAGCATTAGACGGCGTAGCAACTGGTGGTGGTGCAGGAACTGAGGATGATGCAGGAATTGAGCTATCATCTTGCAAAGGTGGAGGAAGTATAGGTACTTCGAGAGAATAGGGCATCTTGAGTCTCATAGCTTTATCAACAACCCAATCGACATATGGTTGAGCAACCACCAATTTTCTTTTACCCAAATTGTTCCTTTCTTTCTTGACAATGGTCCTCCAAGCCTTCGCGAACTTCTTCCTAATGACCACGTCATCATCTTTATTGTCATAGTACTCACTGAAAAGAAGACGACTATTGGGAGCTTCTAACATGGGAAGTCCAAATTGACGCCTTGCAAGTGCCGGGTTGTAGGTAATACCTCCTTGTGTACTAATGAGAGGCACATTAGTAAATTCCCCACAACTGTCAATAATCACTCCTTCGTCGTAATCCCTACAGTACCATCCAACGTCCTTGTAAGTGAGAGGCATGATTCTCTGAGACCAACGAAGGTTATTTGGATTCTTTCTGAAATCATCATCCCATGGCAGGCGCACGTTGTACCACTTATGAAGTAATTGTGCGCAACAGTTAACACGCCCTCCTCCCTTCAAAGTAGTCTTGTGCATAGCATGATAAGTGTCACCAAGTAAAGTAGGAACTGGATTCCCAATCAAATAAATTCGAAAAGCTTGTAAATCAACAAACCGATCTTCATTCGGAAAGAACAACAACCCATAAACCAAAACAGCGAAAATAGCCTCTACAACCGGGAAACTCATTGTTTCAACAAACTCAAAAGCCTTCTTGAACAAGAACTCAGAAGTCAAACCACGAAAGTTTCCTTTAGTAGTCAAATTGTCATGCACAACTGATGCACTAAGATGAAGAGCAGCAGCAATCTCTGAAACATCGGGATCTCTCTCAAGACCGGTGAAAGGCGGAGTGTCCTTGACAGGTAACCCCTTGACAGGTAACCCGGTCCAGTAAGCATATTCTTCTAAAGTGGGTACGAGCTGATAGTCTCTAAATGTAAAACAATGGTACACAGGATCATAGAACTGCATGAGAGTTTGGAGAAGTCCGTCTTGTATATCATTCTTGAGAATGTCCAAAAGCTTACCATACTCACGTTGGAAATCTACACGAAAAGGTATATGAGTAGCCAACTTCTTCAACTTTGTCAAATCCGGATTTCTGAAAGTGAACTTCTTTGTGTTCCTTGTTCCAAGATCCATACCTATGATACGACCAATACTTTTAGATCCTTTGAAAGATGAAAAAAAAAGTTTCAATGTATGCATGGATGTATGGATGAATGAGATGGGGTAATGTAACAAGCACAAACATAGGCAAACATGGTTGGTTATGATATCATAATGTTGGAGTCAAAGGTAAAAGCCACCCACAAGGTATGAACTATTGGTTTTCTTCATTTTATAACACGGGTTCTACAAAGTTCCCAACGTCATCAACTTTCCTATTGAATACCAGGTGCGCATAACTACTCATGGCTCACTGAAATATCCGAAGAAAAGTCTCGTTTGAGCGTAGCATCGCGGAACAACTAAAATCAAAACTACTTATGACTTTAGCCATCGCGCTACATACTAAGGGCCAAGATGGGTTTAAAGGTAACTAAAAGCTAATCAAGCTTCTCGGGATCTATAAAAATAGGGTCGCCAACACCACTACTAGTGCCGACAAACTCCACTTTTACAAACCCTCCACTCTAGCGTGGCCATATCACATGTATGTGCACAACTACTCCAAACACAAAACTATGATTCCACCACATTTCTATCTTATGTGTTCACTCAAGCAGGTGTATTGTGCTTGTCTCACCACTCAAAGAATCCCCACAAGGTATATAAAGCATGTAAATAAATAAACACATATAAACACATAAGTTAGGTTCAACCCTCTTAAGGAGAGTGTCCCCAGTGAAGTCGCCATTTTTCTGTTGCGGGATTTTTGTGACATACCCCACTACAGTTTTATTTTTCATTTCCAAAGGAGGGGAAAAATTGAAAACCTTTTAAAAGAAAAGATTCTAAGGTACGGGGGTTAGTTGCATTTGAGGAAGGTGTTAGCACCCCAAGCGCCCATGGTACTCCATGGTAACCTCTTATATGTTTTTAGTGCTTTTGGAAAACATGCTTTAAGAATGGAGGGAGAAATTGTAGAAAAGAAAGTGGATAGAAATTAAGAAAATATTCTTTCATAAAGTAAATAAAAGAAAAGAAGTGTAAATATTTTTTGTTTGTAAAAAGATTTTTTTTTGAGAGAATTGTAGTTGTTGAGAGAGAGAGATTGTAAGAAAAGATGTTGTAAAGAAAATGTTGTAAAGAAAGAAAAAAAAAGTTGTTGTTTGAAAACGAAAGTGTATTCGTTTTTTTGTGTGTTTGAAAAAGATGTTGTAAAGAAGATAAATTGTAGATAATATCATGTTAAAGAAGATAAAAAGATGTTGTAAGAGGATCGCACGTTTGTTTTGAAAAAAAGATTTTTCGTTTCAAAAAGTCTCGTAATCAATTTAAAATCAATTACGAGTCCTCTCCTTTGGAAATAAATTTTTTGGGGTTTTATGTGTGTGGTGTGTGAACTAAGAAAGCAGTAAACAAAGCGATAAATAAATAGAGTCCTACACTATTACAACCGTATCGAACAATTAATTATTACAACCATATCGAATAAACGAATAAATAAAAAAGCACTAAATAAATATGAAGACAATGCATAGTTATAAAATAGAGATGCAAGCATAAAATAAACACTATGCAATGCCAAGACATACAAGCCTAAACAAATGTTATCATTTTTTTTGTTTTATATTTTTTGTATTCTAACTAAATAATTAAAGAAAGCAAAGTCATAACAAATAAACAAACATTTTTATTTTGACATTAATAAAAAAAGTTTTTTTTTTTGGTTTTTTAGTATTAATACTTGAATTTAGTAATTTCAAAAAAAAAAAAAACAAAAGACTCACATATATATTTTTGGATTTTTTAGATACTTTTAATAATATATACAATGATAAAAGAAATAAAACATAGAAAAATAAGTGGATTTTCAAAAAAAAGGGGGAGGAGGGTGTTGAACCCATGACCTTTCAATAACAAAACAAAGTTCCAGCCAACTGAACCAGCGCGCGCTTCACGCTATAAAACGGCACCATTAATATAATTATTACAACAGACGTTTAAATGAGCAGAACGCGCCCTCACCTTCTTCTTCCTCTGTTCATGTTTCAAAAACAAAACTACGATGGCAAAAATCGTGTTTCTTCATTTATTCACCAAATTTGACATGTTTATATACCATTTTGCTCAAAATTTCACAAGGAATCTAACCATGGCATTTATGTTAACTATAATAAACTGTATAACTCATAATCAACCAAAAACTAAGAACCCTAAACTTTAACAAAATAAAATTAGTTGGTGTACATGAACAATCAGTGACATAAAATTTAGGGGGTTTAAATCCTCACATCATAAACTACATTTTTGCTTCAAAACTTATTCAAAATGATGCATGTATTAGGGATTTCGAATTCTCAAGAAATCTTACCAATTGGAGAAAGTCCAATGCCCCTTCAAGTGATGTTTCAAGATGCAAAAATGATACCTTTAGCTTCTTTAAGTCCCCAGGAGCGTAATAGTGTAGTCACCTTGCTCTGAAACCTTCTGAGTTATCCTAACCAAATCAAGTTGCAAATGGAAAAAATGGTGGTTGGTAAGCTGTGATGGAGATGTTCCAGTTACAAACTATTGCATACAGTAGTTTATTTATGGTTTAATGATGATGATTGAATGGAAAGAACACAAAGAAACTGAAGGATTTAAGAATTTCGAAAATTTGGATTTTCAAGCTTCTTTAATGGAGTTTTGAGAGATTTCTTGTGTGTTTTCTGTGTCTTTCTGTGTGTTTTAAATTCTGAGACTTGAGTGGCTTTTATAGAGGTTTAATTCAGTTCATGAAAGTGATCCCTAGTTGGCTTTGGATGCTGGTTTGTCTCTAAAGTTACAAAAGTGGTTGAAAAAGCTTTGTGGTTTCAATGTGAGATGGAGTGATCAAGGAGGCAAAGTGAAAAGTTTTCTCTGAGTTTATAGATGGAGTGTGATCAGAAGGAACAATAACAAAGCTCAATGCAAGAGTTGTTGGAGAAAAGCCAACTTTACAAAATGTCAATGCAACTTTAATGCAAAAAGTGTAACATAAAGGACATGCAATTGGACAATGCTTCAAACACTTGTGTAATGAACCAAAACCTTATGTAAAACATTAGTTTTGTTGAGGTTTAGAAGCAACATAAGCCTGTAATCACTGATCACAATGTTGGAATTTGTTTGATCAAGAAACTTGATATGATTATGGAACAATAAATCTGCTTCAACATGGCCACTTTGCCTCTTCGAATCTTGCTGACCAAGCTATAATAATACACGATCTTGTTACCCATAGAAAGAGGGAATGGCACTCTACAACTTCGATGTTGGACACTTGAACTGAATCAACTCGGATCATGTAGATAATTGGCCACGAAAAATCAATGTTGCAACTGATAAAAACACTTAGAAAAATTTCTCATCAGAATTTTCTAGCAACTTGGAACATCAACTTTGGCCATCCATTTAAGCACTTTAATAATCTTTAGGACTTCTAATATTTACACCAAGTTGCAATTTGCCATGAGGTCTTGACATAGAGCTCTTGTTTGAAAATTTTGGTGGCTTGAGAAGGAAGTTACAACCATGCAAAGTTACCTTCATGACCATGAAGTTCTATAACTTAGAAAAAATTTCAAAAAAACCTTAATCTTTGACTTTTGGACATTTTCTTGACTTTCTTAATTCTTGATGATCAAACTTGATAATTTCACATGTTTTTCATGATATTTGACTTTAGAGGTTCAATGTTGACCCAAAAAACGAAAAGTCAAACTTTGACTTTGGCTAACAGCTGACTTTTTCAATTGATTCGAAAACCCTGTCTTATCAAAAGAAACAAACACAACAAGATCTTTTTTGGTATTTTCTGTTAGTGAGAAAATGATGTATGATTTTAGGTCCAAAATTGGGGTACAACAGTTTCTTTCTTGGCAAAAAATTAATCTCTTGGTTTAGCAAAAAGCAGAATTGTGTGGCACTATCTACAGGTGAAGCAGGGAGTAGTTGTTCTCAACTTGTTTGGATGAAGCAGATGCTGAAAGAATATGATGTTGAACAAGATGTTCTAACACTTTACTGTGACAACATGAGTGTTATAAATATTTCAAAGAATCCTGTTCAGCATAGCAAGACCAAACATATTGACATTCGTCATCACTTTATTAGAGATCGTGTTGAAAACAAAGTTGTGACTCTGGAGCATGTGGGTACAAAGGAACAAATTGCAAATATCTTCACTAAGTCTCTTGATGCAGTTCAGTTTGAGAATTTAAAAGGCAAGTTAGGAATCTATCTCTATGAGGAGTTGTAGCAATTACTGCTAGGAGGAGTGTGGTGTGCAACAGTTACTTTTTCCCATCAATTACTGTACACTGATCAAGGCAATCATGGGCGTAACCACCATACACACACGCCACTCATCATGGTTGGTTATTCTTATTTGAAATCGTTTCAAATTATTTCTTTCCAAAATAAACCCACATACATTTTCAACTCCTCAACTCCCTCCTCACACATTTCCTTCAAACCTATTACTTTTTCTCTCTGCAACTCTGACCTATCACTCTCTCGCTGTCCCAACCTCACAACCTCAATAATGTCTCAATCCTCCAACTCAAACTCACCGCCAAACACCAACTCACCATCACCCATCACCGCTCCTGAACCACAACCCTCCGACATCATCACCACCGCTGTACCCATTACCAGAATACATCCTTCATTCGCCTCAGTGCTTAAACCCAAAACTTCCAAACACTCTCAGCCACCAAAATCCAAAAAGAAAACCACACAAAAACCACAACCCAAGCAATCGAAATCCAAACACTCATCCAACTTCACCATGCAAGAGCCTTATTCTGATCATCAAGGATCTGCAAGTGCGAATGCCACTTCTGATGTCGCAACACTGCCTACTGCTACTTCAATCGACACTCCTGATGTGAATCTCACTAAAACCCCAAATGTTGAAAAAGGGGAAACTGGTGTGAGATCTGAAGAGTCACCGGCAATTGTTCCTGATTTGCCTAATAATGAGGTTGCTGATTAAGATGTGAACATCAAAACTGATGAAGATGTTTTGAACTCTCTGGTCCAAAGTGATCCTAAATAGAAGGTTGTGCCGGATGTTGCAACACCCTTGGCACCAACTTAGGTTGTGACTGATGTGAGCAATACTGAGTCACATGAAGAGCCAGAAAAACATGGTTCTGGAGATATTGCTGAAGACACTGACAATGATGCGTCAGTTGAAAAGGATGTGGTGATTGTGAAAGCCACTGATGTTATTAGGGCTGGTCCAACTAGTATAGGATGAAGGCTCAGAGAAAGAAAAGGGAAAGAAATTGCAGTTGCAGCTGAAGCAACCAAGTCTTTCCAGAAAAATAAAGTTGTAGCTAAAGCGACTAAAATTTTAAAGAAGCCTGTGTATGGTCCTAGCAGAGGATATAGCAAAGTTGAAGTCCCTGCTAAATCATCTAAGAGGAAGAATGTGAGTCTGAGTGACTCTGACTATGAAGACGAGGAAGATCCTCCAAACACCTTCATTATCTCTCACAGGAAGACAACAAAGAACCAAAAGAGAGCTACTGCTGATTCTGATGACGATGCGGAAGAAGATGTTCTAAACACTTCATCCCTCTCCAAAAGGAAGACCTTAAAGAGGAAGAAAATTGCTGCTGCTGACATTGATGAAGATGTTGAACAGGATGCTCCAAGCACCTTGTCAGTCAAAAAGAGAGTTAGTGGGAAATCCATCCCACCAAATGTGCCTGATGTCCCTATTGACAATGTGTCTTTTCACTATGTTGATAGTGCTTCTAAATGGAAGTATGTGTTTGACAGAAGAATTGGTCTTGAAAGGGAGCTGTCTGATGAAACTTTAGCTTGGAAAGAGGTAATCAATTTAATTGAAAAATCTGGTCTGATGAAAACTGTTAAAGGGTTAGGTCAATGTTATGAAAAACTTGTGAAAGAATTTATTGTTAATATTGTTGAAGATTGTGATAACCCCCTGAGTAAGGAGTATCAGAAGGTTTTTGTTAGGAACCAATGTGTGGAGTTCTCTCCAATTATAATCAATAGGTTCTTTGGTAGGAAGGAGAGTGGCTATCCTGAGGTAGAAGTCACCAATAATGATGTCTGTAGAACTATTACTACTAATCAGATTAAGGTATGGCCAACCAAGGGCAAGGTTAAATCTTGTATGTTGTCTGTGAAATATGCTGTTCTGAATAGGATTGGGAATGCCAACTGGGTTCCTACAAGGGCAAGGTTAAATCTTGTAGTATTATTCTTGATCAGCATCTTGATATTTTGATCAGCTATGATGTTGCCAGTAAGAGGGAATCTCCTCTAAGGTTGCACTGTAGAATATATGAAGGGACACATGTCTCAAATAATGCTGTAACATCTGACAAGAAAACTTTTGATACCATGACCATTGTAACACCCTAAAACCTCTTACACGCATTTACTAACTTAAATAAATAAACAAGTAAGCATTTAGAGTATTACATTAAATGAAACATAAAACCTGCATGATATATTCATTTATAAAGCAGCGGAATTAAAACACCTGTCCTAGTATCTAATCATGCATAAAAGATATCTTTAATTGTAAAATAGTACTCAACTTATAGTCATCATAATTATCCTCATATCATAAATAATCTCATCATCACGTAAACAATTTGTGATATAAAAACTCCAATACAACGTAAACAAAGCAACTTAGGCCACAATATAAATCCAATAACAAAATATCAAAAGATAGCGACAACCTAGACTCGGTGTTACACTATCAGAGCACTAAAGACTCAACATAATCCAAAACTACTTAAGCAACCGGAGAGGCTATGAGCCAAGCTCCTCACTAAAAGAAATAAGTAAGAATAACAGCTACTACTCCTTTGCAGCAAGAAAGTCAACCTGAGGATTCTGAGCCCCCAAAGGCCCAGGTACACAAAACAGAGGGTTAGATAATGAAATCATTAACAGTGACTGAGTATCAGGCATATCAAACACTAAAAACAATGAGCAGAATCTCATAATTAGAATTCTAACATAAATCAGGCACAATACTGATATTTATCTTACAAGTAAAACACATCATATTCGAATCATAAATATCAACACGTCATCATTAACTAATCAAGTAAATGTCAATTACCAATTAACACATAGTCCATATACAAATGCAAATGTCACATAGTAATGTTATGTTCTTAGACACAACTATATGCATGCGGTACCATGTCAACATCATGGATAACATAATCCATATTCATCATCATGGATAATATAATCCATATTCTTCATCATGATTTTCATCATATTGAACTTAGACTTATGAATGCATGAAATATCCACATATCAAACATATGATATAATCCTTCATCAATGATTTATAATCATTAGTCTTCATCATAAATTTATCAATATAAATTCATCATCTTAAATCAACAATTCATCATCATATAATCATCATACAAGTCATCAATAATCAAAGGAAGACACAATTTAATTCATATTATAGGTCATCAAGAAGATACTAAAGTTGATATATAACCATTAATTATTAACTTTAATTAATTGAACTTATTAAGCTTACTTTGTTTTAAACATAAAACTAAAAATATAAGTAAAATCCATAAATCATGCATAATTTCAGAAAATAAGTTTCGGAATCGAAATCTACACGAAAAACTGGGTTGGTCAACTCTGGATGGTCAAAGTCAATGGTCAAAGTCAACTGGTCAACGAGTCAACCGGTCAACAGTCAACAGAACAGGTTTGCAGGTTAGCGTTGGACTTAGCGACAGCTTGTTCAGAGTAGCGTCGACCTTGCTGTTAGCGACGGCCTTAGCGACGGTTTTTGCGTCGCAATATCGCTGATTCTGCAGAATTATGCAGAAAACTGCTTTTGGCTCGGTTTTGCTTCTTAAAGCACTTATAAGCCACGAAAATCACTTATTTGAACTTAGAAATTCATACCAAATAATCACTACACTCAAGGTATGGTTATAACAACTTCAAACAACCTAAAATTACAAATATAATAACTTATACATGTATTTGTTCATTATTTTCATTCAACTTATCAAACTTTCCAATAACAACAACAAGATCAAACAACATCAAAATAACTTGTTTTCATCTTACATATATCATTCATAATCATGGGTAAACATATAAAAATACTTAATTTCACATAAACATCATAAATTAACACATTCCCTAAACTCACATACAAACCCCCAAATTGAGATGTAGAGAGTTTGGGATGGAGAAAGTGTTTCTCCCCTCTCATGTAATCATCTCAAAGATTCACAAAATCTACCCTCATACCTTGATTTAGTTGGAAACTTTAGTCCTTCTCTTCTCCCTCTTTGATTCTAACTCCTAATTTTCTTTCTCTTATATAGACAACATTCTCTTACTAAATCTTCCTCTAATCCTTAATTTCACTATCGTTTTGCTATTTACACCACCACTTTACTCCTCAACACCCTTATTTCTAATTATAAAACTAAAACATATAAAATCCAACAATTATATTATTTTTATTTTATTTATTATTTACTCTAGATTCTAACTTAATATTTATTTCACAAATATTTAAATTATGAATATTGTATGACATAATTAAAACAAACACAACTAATTAATAATAAATAAAAAATTTCGGTCGTTACAACTCTCCCCCCCTAAAAAGATTTTCGCCCTCGAAAATTACCTGAAGAAAACAATTCTGGATATGACTCCTTCATCTTACTCTCTAACTCCCACGTTGCACTTTCTCCGGCCGGTCCTCCCCAAATTACTTTTACGGACACAACTTCTTTATTCCTCAACTGTTTCACTTTTCTATCTTCAATCCGTAATGGCATGGTCTCAACAGTCAGATTCTCTCTTACTTGAACATCATCTGCTTCTATCACATGTGATGGATCTGAAATATATCTCCTCAATTGACACACATGAAAAACATTGTGCAAATTCGACAGAGATGGTGGTAATGCAATTCTATAAGCAACTTTCCCCACTTTTTCTAGAATTTGGTAAGGTCCAATAAAATGTGGTGTTAACTTCTTAGATCTCAACGCACGTCCAACACCAGTAGTAGGAGAAACTCTTAAGAAAACATGATCTCCCTCTTGAAATTCCACATCCTTCCTCTTTTTGTCATGGTAACTTTTCTGTCTACTTTGAGACACTCTCATCTTTTCTTGGATCATCTTAATCTTTTCGGTTGTTTGCTGAACAATTTCTGGTCCAAGTACCACATTCTCACCTGATTCATGCCAACACAACGGTGTTCGACATCTCCGTCCATACAAAGCCTCAAATGGAGCCATTCCAATACTTGCGTGAAAACTATTATTATAAGTGAATTCAATCAAAGACAACCAAGAATCCCAACTTCCTCCATGTTCTAACACACATGCCCTCAACAAATCTTCCAAGGACTGAATTGTCCTCTCAGACTGTCCATCTGTCTGTGGGTGATAAGCTGAGCTCATCCTCAACTTAGTGCTAACAGCTTCTTGTAGACGCTCCCAAAATCTCGAAGTAAATCTTGGATCTCTATCTGATACGATGCTTGAAGGAATACCATGAAGTCTCACAACCTGATCAACATACATCTCTGATTTGGTCAACCTATCTACAATCACCCATATTGAATCATTCCCTTTTGCAGTCTTAGGTAAACCACTCACAAAATCCATAGCAATACTGTCCCACTTCCAGTCGAGTACAAACATTGGTTGCAACAAACCAGATGGCTTCTGATGCTCAGTTTTTGATTTCTGACAAGTCAAACAAGCATACACAAACTCAGCAACTTCTTTCTTCATACTCGGCCACCAAAATAATTTCTTAAGATCTTGGTACATTTTAGTAGCTCTAGGATGAATACTCAAACCACTTCGATGTCCTTCTTCTAAAATTCTCTTCTTAAGATCAGGTATGTCAGGCATACAAACCCTATCACGAAACCTTATAATTTCATTCTCATCAACTTTGAAATCAAGCTCTTTACCTTGATTAATTAACACCAAACGATCCACCAAACTCAAATCTCCTTTCTGACCTTCTTTAACTTCTTCAAGAAAATCATTGGTCAATTTCAACATCCCCAATTTCACACTTCTAGACGTCGTCTCACAAACCAAGCTTAGATCTCTAAATTGTTCAATCAAATCCAATTCCTTTACCATAAGAGCAGACATATGTAGAGATTTTCTACTCAAAGTATCTGCCACAACATTTGCCTTACCCGGATGGTAACTCAGCTCAAAATCATAATCTTTCAAGAACTCTAACCACCTTCTCTGCCTCATATTCAATTCCTTCTGATCAAATAAATACTTTAGACTTTTATGATCACTAAACACTTCAAATCTGGAACCATAAAGATAATGCCTCCAAATCTTCAAAACAAAAACAACAGCTGCCAACTCCAGATCATGTGTCGGATAATTTCTCTCATGCACTTTCAACTGCCTTGAAGCATAAGCAACAACTTGACCTTTCTGCATTAGTACACCTCCTAATCCCATCTTAGAAGCATCACAGTAAACCACAAACGATTCATTAGGATTCGGTAAAACTAAAACAGGTGCAGACGTCAACCTTCTCTTCAATTCTTAAAAATTCTTCTCACACTGATTATCCCACACAAATGTTTGATCCTTTCGAGTCAATTGAGTCAATGGCAATGCTAACTTCGAAAAACCTTCAATGAACCTCCGGTAATATCCTGCTAGTCCAAGAAAACTTCTAATCTTTGAAACTGATTCTGGTGTTTTCCACTGTAACACTGCATCAACCTTAGAAGGATCTACTGCTATACCTCCGCTTGAAATAACGTGGCCAAGAAAACTTACTTCTTTAAGCCAAAACTCACACTTGGATAACTTTGCATAAAGCTTATTTTCTTGCAACGTTTTTAGTACAACCCTTAAGTGTTCTGCATGCTCTTCTTCAGACTTCGAATATACCAAAATGTCATCAATAAACACCACCACGAACCGATCCAAAAATGAATGAAAGATTCGATTCATGTACTCCATAAATACTCCAGGTGCATTGGTCACACCAAAAGGCATAACAGAATATTCATAGTGACCATATCTAGTTCGGAAAGCTGTCTTCGGTATATCTTCTGCCTTCACTCTGATCTGGTGATATCCTGACCTCAGATCGATCTTACTGAAAACACTAGCACCCACCAATTGATCCATCAAATCATCTATCCTCGGAAGTGGATACTTATTTTTAATTGTGACCTTATTCAACTGACGGTAATCAATGCACAACCGCATACTACCTTCTTTCTTCTTCACCAAAAGCACAGGCGCACCCCACGGCGATACACTAGGTCGAATGAACTTTTTATCTAATAATTCTTCCAACTGTTTCCTCAATTCTGCTAGCTCTGATGGCGACATCCGATAGGGTGCCATAGACACTGGACTAGTACCTGGTACTAAGTCGATAGAGAATTCTACTTCCCTTTGAGGAGGTAAATCTCAAATGTCATCTGGAAATACTTCAGGAAATTCACAAACAACTGGCAATCTTTCAATAAAAGCTTCACCCTCTAATTTCAAGGATGCAAACATCATAAACATCTGATCGTGCTCTTTCAACGACTTTCCTACTTCTCGCACATCCATGAGTCTCAGACTAGGACTCTCATCTCCTTTCGGAAACAACACTGTCTTTGCATAACGGTTGATATGAACACGGTTAAACCTTAACCAATTCATCCCAGGATAACATCTAGCTTACTTAAGGGTATGCAAACTAAATCCATCCCAAAGTTCCTACCAAACACAGTAACTAGACAATTCACACATGCAAGCTTAGTAGTAATAGAACCATTAGCAGGCGTATCTATAACCATACATCCAGGCATAACAGAAGTTTCAAGATTAAGTCTTTTCACACAATCCAAAGATATAAATGAATGACTAGCACCAGTATCAATAATAGTAATCAAAGGAGTATTATTGATAAAGCATGTACCTCTGATTAAGTCATCTGAATCTTCTTGCTCTTCTCCGCTCAAAGCAAACATTTTTCCTCCATTCTTCTTTGGCTTCTTGCAATTGGGACTGATATGACCATCTTCACCACAATTGTAGCACGTCACCTTTGCTTGACATTCATTGGACTTATGTCCAACCTTTCCACACTTAAAGCATTTAACTTGCTTACTTGGACATTCGGAGGCACGATGTCCTACTAAACCACACTTGTAGCATCTCACATCATCATTCTTTCCTTTTTCATTACTACTCTCAACATTCTTTTTCTTTCCTTTGTCAGCATAAGGCTTTCCACGGTCTTGACCTTTTCCCTTCTTTTCATTCATCATCTTGTAGTAGTTAGATTTTGCCTTCCCATCATCATCACAAATTGTGCATTTGTTCACCAAAGTAGCAAAGTTTCTAATCTCAGAAAAGCCAACAAGTTGCTTGATGTCTGGACGCAACCCACTCTCAAACTTGACACACTTATCTGCTTCAGCTTAAACCGTGTTATAATGAGGACTGAACCTACACAATTCCTCAAATTTTGCCGCATATTCAGCTACAGACAAACTTCCTTGCTTCAGCTCCATAAATTCGATCACCTTCTTGTTTCTCACATTTGCCGGAAAATACTTCTTTAAAAATTCCCTCTTGAAGTTCTCCCAAGTGACCACAGCATTACCAGCTCTCAATCTCTGACTAGCATTCTTCCACCAATATTGAGCGTCTTCATGGAGTACATAGGTTCCCAAATTCACCATCTGCTCCTCTATACATCTCATAACTTCAAAGATTCTCTCTACTCCTTCTAACCACTTCATTGCACCATCAGGATTGTATCCACCTGTGAAGACCGGTGGATTGTTCTTCATGAACCTTCCCAACCGCAATTCGTCCTCTCCTCCACGACGGTTCTCTTGAGCAACTATGTCAGCATTGTTCTGTGCCATCATATTGGTCAAAGCAGCCAATGATTCCGCAATTTAGAGGTTAGTCCTCTGATAAGCCATGACCTGAACAACCAACCAATCAACGATGGTTAGAAACTAAAATGTATCAACAGTGTCCCCTACACATGTTGCATACAAGGGTAACTAAGCCTATTTGATCCGAAATGAATCGACCTTGCTCTGATACCAACAAAGTAACACCCTAAAACCTCTTACACACATTTACTAACTTAAATAAATAAACAAGTAAGCATTTAGAGTATTACATTAAATGAAACATAAAACCTGCATGATATATTCATTTATAAAGCAGCGGAATTAAAACACCTGTCCTAGTATCTAATCATGCATAAAAGATATCTTTAATTGTAAAATAGTACTCAACTTATAGTCATCATTATTATCCTCATATCATAAATAATCTCATCATCACGTAAACAATTTGTGATATAAAAACTCCAATACAACGTAAACAAGGCAACTTAGGCCACAATATAAATCCAATAACAAAATATCAAAAGATAGCGACAACCTAGACTCGGTGTTACACTATCAGAGCACTAAAGACTCAACATAATCCAAAACTACTTAAGCAACCGGAGAGGCTATGAGCCAAGCTCCTCACCAAAAGAAATAAGTAAGAATAACAGCTACTACTCCTTTGCAGCAAGAAAGTCAACCTGAGGATTCTGAGCCCCAAAGGCCCAGGTACACAAAACAGAGGGTTAGATAATGAAATCATTAACAGTGACTGAGTATCAGGCATATCAGACACTAAAATCAATGAGCAGAATCTCATAATTAGAATTCTGACATAAATCAGGCACAATACTGATATTTATCTTACAAGTAAAACACATCATATTCGAATCATAAATATCAACACATCATCATTAACTAATCAAGTAAATGTCAATTACCAATTAACACATAGTCCATATACAAATGCAAATGTCACATAGTAATGTTATGTTCTTAGACACAACTATATGCATGCGGTACCATGTCAACATCATGGATAACATAATCCATATTCATCATCATGGATAATATAATCCATATTCTTCATCATGATTTTCATCATATAGGACTTAGACTTATGAATGCATGAAATGTCCACATATCAAACATATGATATAATCCTTCATCAATGATTTATAATCATTACTCTTCATCATAAATTTATCAATATAAATTCAACAATTCATCATCATATAATCATCATACAAGTCATCAATAATCAAAGGAAGACACAATTTAATTCATATTATAGGTCATCAAAATGATACTAAAGTTGATATATAACCATTAATTATTAACTTTAATTTATTGAACTTATTAATCTTACTTTGTTTTAAACATAAAACTAAAAATATAAGTAAAATCCATAAATCATGCATAATTTCAGAAAATAAGTTTCGGAATCAAAATCTACACGAAAAACTAGGTTGGTCAACTCTGGATGGTCAAAGTCAACGGTCAAAGTCAACTAGTCAACTGGTCAACGAGTCAACCGGTTAGAGTAGCGACGGCTTGTTCAGAGTAGCGTCGACCTTGCTGTTAGCGACGGCCTTAGCGACAGTTTTTGCGTCACAAAATCGCTGATTCTGCAAAATTATGCAGAAAACTGCTTTTGGCTCGGTTTTGCTTCTTAAAGCACTTATAAGCCACGAAAATCACTTATTTGAACTTAGAAATTCATACCAAATAATCACTACACTCAAGGTATGGTTATAACAACTTCAAACAACCTAAAATTACAAATATAATAACTTATACATGTATTTGTTCATTATTTTCATTCAACTTATCAAACTTTCCAATAACAACAACAAGATCAAACAACATCAAAATAACTTGTTTTCATCTTACATATATCATTCATAATCATGGGTAAACATATAAAAATACTTAATTTCACATAAACATCATAAATTAACACATTCCCTAAACTCACATACAAACCCCCAAATTGAGATGTAGAGAGTTTGGGATGGAGAAAGTGTTTCTCCCCTCTTATATAGACAACATTCTCTTACTAAATCTTCCTCTAAACCCTAATTTCACTATCTTTTTGCTATTTACACCACCACTTTACTCCTCAACACCCTTATTTCTAATTATAAAACTAAAACATATAAAATCCAACAATTATATTATTTTTATTTTATTTATTATTTACTCTAGATTCTAACTTAAGATTTATTTCACAAATATTTAAATTATGAATATTGTATGACATAATTAAAACAAACACAACTAATTAATAATAAATAAAAAAATTCGGTCGTTACAACTCTCCCCCCCTAAAAAGATTTTCGCCCTCGAAAATTACCTGAAGAAAACAATGATGAGATCTCTGAAGAAATTGTGTCTGGTGATACTGTTGACATCTCTCAAAATGATGAGAGTATGAAGACTACTGAAGTAGATTGAGAGTTGAGAAGTAGATTGAGAAATGAATCTACACCTCTATCACATCAAACAAAGAAGAACAAATATTATGGTCAGTTAAGGCCTGAGATGTATGGTCATCAAAGAACTTGTAGTAAACATGTTTCATCTGATGAGTCTAAGAAGAAGGAATTGAAGAAAAAGCATGTGTCTTCTGATGATAGTGAGTTTGTCTTAGAGGAAGATGTTGTAGAAGATATTGGCACATCTGACAAGCCAGTAGAAGCAGGGAGAAAAAGTGTATGTTCCCCTGGATATTGAATCTTTTTATCATGAAGAAAGAGCTTCCAACTGGAAGTTTATTTGTGAAAGAATAATTTCTTTTGAAAGAATCCTGAATCAATAACTTCTTGATTTACAAGAACTCATGGAGTTAATTGATGCAGCAGGTTTAATGAAAATTGTGCAAAGTTTAGGGAAGTGCTATGTTAAGCTGATCAGGGATTTTAATGTGAACATAGGGGAAGCCTCATAATCCTATGAGTGCTGAGTATAGGCAAGTTTTTGCCTAAGATGATTTGGTGAAAGAATGAAAAAGTTGCTAACGGCGAAGCTAACTACAAAGTATGCTCTATTGAACAAAATTGTAGCTACTAATTGGGTGCCAACTACACACTCCAATGATGTCTCAAGAGGGTTGAGTATGCTCTATACAAAGTCTGTATTTAATTTTGGTGAATATATCTTTTATCAGACTTTAGCTCATAGGAAATCTAATGCTACAAAACTTCCTATTGTTTTTCCTACCTTGATCTGTGATATCATTTTGCATCAATACCCTGAGATATGTAATCAATCTGATGAGGCTAGTCAACAAGAGTCAGACTTTACTTTAGATCCAAGGTTTTCTGGACAAGCCACATGCTGCAGACATTGTTCTAGCATCTACCAAAGACACATCTACCATGCTAAGCATAAAATAGAGGATTTATGATCTCAAGACTATGAGTAAAGCTCTAGATGACAAGAAATTCTTGGTGGATCGTGTTATTCAAACTCTAGAATCTGAAGAGTTGAGTGCTCGTGATGATAGAGGAAATGATTTGGTGGTTGAAGACTTTGATGGTAGTGAAATTTTTTGATCTTATGGGTTACTTCTGACCTCTTGCATCTGATGTTATGTTGTTTTTATGGGTTAAGTCCTGGATGTTCTATGAACCTGCATGTGCACTTAGTTGTAATATGCACCCTGTGGTTATGTTCCTCTAACCATGTCTCCGGCTTATATGTTCATGAAGTGAAGGGGAGTATTATTAGTTGTGCTACTGAAGTTGAAGTTTGAAGTTTATTATTCTGATACCATATCAGTAGTTAGTAGTTTGGTTTCTTGAAGGTTGAAGATTATTCCTTTGAAGTTTATTGCATGTATGCTTGCTATGATTTCTGTGATTACTATGCTTTCTGCTATAGCTATCTGCCATGAAGACAGGGGGAGTGTAGCATGCTTTGTTTTATCCCTTATCTGTTTAACTCCTATCTACCTATTGATTATCTGAAGGGGAATATTATGGGTAGTATATGTCTCTTGCCTATCTATCTATGAGTAGAGTGATTGTGCTTATTTTGAGGGGGAGTATATGCATCTTGTGTGATGATGCATGTTGTGTGATGATGACTAAGTAGAATTATTTTCTACTATATTTTGTTAATTGCATGAGTTAAAGGGGAGGAATTTATTTTTCCTAGTCCTTAAGCTTGATTTTTCTTGAAGCTTCTGTTTTCATATGGGAATCCACTGTGAGAGGTTAATTCTCTCTGTTCATACTCTATGAGGCTAGTTGTTCTTATATCCGCTGTGCATGCCTCTGATATATTGTTGGCCAAAGCATTCAAAATCCTCATTAGTCTTGTCATTTAAACTGTTGTTAATTCTACAATAGTATGTGAAAGATGCTGTGTCATATGGAACAACATTATGTGACAGTGGTTTCGCGCCAGCAAGTGTTATATTTCTGTACGCAAGCTTCTACAGATTCCCTAGTAGTTTTATTTTCTTCTAGCTTGCTGATCAAGGCACGTGTATCTAATGAAGCTCAAGACACTACTCTTGACAATGTTTTGCCTAAAGTTTTGATCTATGAAGTGCAAGTATACATGAGAAGTAGTAAGTCATTATGCTTATCTGCTGATATGACATATTGAGGGTCTTTGTGCTGACATGGTAATATATTTGATGATACTTTACTGGTTTGATTGATGATCATGCAACGAAAAATGATTCTCCACTTATCTTGCACCACAAGCTATTCAACGAGAATCATGCTCCAGACATTGCTGGAACATCTAAGAATGTTGCAGCTGGACCTATGCCAAGTAAGGATATGATAGCTGGGTTGAAAGAAACCTGCAAAGCTTTGGAACTTGAAGAAGCTTATGTTGTGGCTAATCATGAGACAATTACACTATGGAGTATCTAAGATGACATGGTGTTCTTTATGATGTAATTCATCTTCCCGTTGCATGTTGTTGCTATATGAGAAGATTGGTTGAAAATGAACGTTCTAATGAGAGGAAGAATTTTATATTGAAAGGGGGTCTCTACAATATTTCACTATTAAAGCAAGTATGTAGAATCATAACTCTGCATTTTATAGTTATTAGCTTCTCAACGGTATGATATCTTCTAGTTATTAGCTATGCAAATCTGCTAGCCTTTTACTTCTGAGATGTTCTGGTATGACATGCTATTGTAATACCCTAATTTTGAGCTTTTCAAAATAAATATTTTATTTAAAAATTATTTCTTATTTTCCTTAAGAAATACCCAAAAAATAGATTTTTGATAATTTTGTTTTACAATTTATTCTTTTTCCTTTATTTCTTTTAATTTGTCGCAATTTATCTTTTTATACGAAGAATAACAAAAATAATCAAAAATAGTTTTTATCTCTTTATTTAAGTTTATGTTTCATTTTTATATTTTTCTACATTTTTATTCATTTTTTCTTATTGATTTTGACATTTTTTATCATTTTATAAAAATTCTTTGCTTTTGACCAATCACATTGCGACACCTCATCATCTCCACCTCATAATCATTTTATTACACAAATACCACTCACCTAATCCTTTCACTATAAATACACACCTCACATCACTCAATAATTACCAATCATTTTCACAAATCCCAATACAAGAAAAATCAGAAAAAAGTCACAAAACCACTATCAACCAGATTCCGGCGCCGGAAACCACCTCCGGTCGCCGGAAAACCACCCCCACAACCCATTTTTTCAAAACTCATCAAAACTTGAAACCAAATACACCAAAAGATTCCTCATCACTTTCTAAACACGAACCCACCATTTGTTTTGCCAAAAAACTACCGGAAACACCCCAAATTGGACCGTCAACCACCACGAGTTTTAAACTTTCGGTTTACAACCGTTCAAACACTAAACAAAGACGATTCGAATTGCTTTCGCTTCCTGGAACCTTTCTAAACGATTTCCAATCATCGTTTTCACTCATAGTTCACCGGAAGTGTGTTTCCCTTTTTTCCGATCTCGTCGGATCTGTGTGAGTTTGTAATATTCTAAGCCTTTTTCGAAGAAACCGACCCCAGATTCGTGATCTATGTGAATTTTCGAGTCAGATGGAGTGGTTACTTGCGTGTTTCCATGCTCTGTAATTCGCCGGTGATTTCCCCACCGCCCCGGCCGTTTTGCTTCGCCGGAGAAGATGAAGTTCACATCAGGCGAAGATGATTGATGGGCGTAGCGTGAGTACGCGCGTTGGTTTCCATACTGGATCTTTGGGTTAGATCCGATTCCCCTTAACATTGACATGCAATCGCAACATAACCGGAAAGTAGATTTAAGGTTTCCTCAGGGACTTTCAGCATAAAATGCTAAGTGGGTACCCCATATCCCAAGCAAATTAGGATTGCCCGGCTACAAGCCGATAATTCTTACTTATTCTTAGGATCTAGATCCCTAAGGGGAGATGACCTAACTCATCTTACTCACCCCAAGGGGTAATGATTTCGTATCATTGGTATAACAGGCACCCTCCGGGGCAACGCCTTTCGGATAGATGCACCTGTCAAGGTGACAAATGGATAACTTTCGGATAGATGCACCTGTCGAGGTGACAAATGAATAACTTTTGGATAGATGCACCTGTCGAGGTGACAAATGGAAAACTTTTGGATAGATGCACCTTTCAAGGTGACAAATGGAAAACTTTTGGATAGATGCACCTTTCAAGGTGACAAATGGAAAACTTTTGGATAGATGCATCTTTCAAGGTGACAATGGAAAACTTTTGGATAGAAGCACCTTTCGAGGTGACGAATGGTTATCTTTCAAGGTTAGGCATCATTCGGGACAATGCCTACTTTTAGTTGAAGTACCCTACGGGGCGATGACTTCTTCTTGGTGTAGTTACCCTACGGAGAGTGGTTATCTTTCAAAGTTAGGCATCATTCGGGACCATGCCGGCTTTTAGTCAGAGTACCCTCCAGGGCAATGACTTATTCTTAGCTGATGACCCTACGGGGAAACGGTTATCTTTCAAAAAATTAGGCTTCCTACGGGACAATGTCTATTTTCGGTTTAAAAACCCTTCGGGGCGGGAACTATCCTTAAGATCTAAACATCGTCAAGGCGATAATAGATCTTTCACTTTCATAAGGCAAAATTATGGGTATTTCTTATATTTAACTATCTTTCAGGCATTTAAAGATATTTAAATAGGGGCAGCTGTCATACCCCAAATTTTACCCTCCAAATTTTAGTACATATTTATTTTAGTCAATTTTATTTATTTTTCTAACAAGAAATTTTTTGTATTAAAATATTTATTAGCACTTTTTTTGTTTGTCCAAAATTATAAAAATAAAGCATATATATAAAAAGAAAGAAAATATATAGACTTGTGTAGAAAGAAAATGAGAAAGACACAAAAATATAAAAAATAAGTGAATCAAAACAAAAGAGGACCAAATCTCTAGCCTTGGAGAGCAAGGGAGTAAAAGTTGCACTAAAAAATAAATTCTATAGCAAATCAAGCATAAAAATCAAAGAAATCTCTCAAGTTAATTTCCAAACCAAATCTTTCAAGAGATACAATTAAATTTTAAAGACCTAATTCAAAACTATAAATAGAGGTCTTTTCTACACATTATCACACACACAAAAAATTCTTCACAACCAATATTCTACACAAAAAGTTTTGGCTAAACATTGCAACACACACGCATTCACGTGTGAACCAAAATAGCAACAACAACGGTACAGTGGCTCTACCACTTTTCTCCTTGGTAGAAAGAATCCATTCAACCAAAGAATCATCATCATCATCATCAAAAACCATTTGAACCACCATCCAGCCCTTCACGTGGTGCCGACGGTGACACCACTCCGCTTCCAAGCCGTAGCCGGTCTCCGTTAACTACTGCAAACTTTGAGTCAGTAACCTTATTTTCTCTTCCTTTATTTTACACTGATCAATGTGTTTGTATTAATACTGGTGTTGAGTTTTGTTTGGTTATATGATGAATCGGTGTTGTGTTCTGTTTTATCCATGCATACATAATTTTGTAGTGTTTGCTTCTTATTCAAACTAAGACACGTCCTAACCCCTAAGTGGACCTAACCAATAATCTAACTTATTTAATTTAGTTTATATCATTCATGCTATATTAAATTATACATAATATAAAATATGAAAACAATACTATAGAGCATTAAAAAGTACAAACATTAACTGGGTGTATTTCAAGTAAAAATTTTAATAAATAATTTTGGATTAAAAAGGAGAGGACGAATGCACTTTCATTTTTCTCTCAAATTATTGGTGACTTTGTGTACACTTAGTTTACCAATAATTTGTCTTCCGCTTCAACTCATAAAAAGAACATTAAAAGATATCAACACACATCAAATTAATTTTTCGCCTTCGGGTCATTCTTAAAAAACACCTTAAGAGGTAAAAGGAAATCTTTTTTTTCATAAAAAACACAAACCAACAATATACCCAGAACTACGTAGCTTTGATTTCCTTATCGCACCGGAGGATACGTAAGAGCAAGAGTCATCTTGTCAAGCATAATAACAAAAAACTTAAATTTCCCCCTTTATTGTAAATATGCCTTAATAAAATAAAATTCAATAAAATAAAAAAACATGTAAATAAAACTCTAAAAAACACTTGATACCCTAGGATTAATTAGGAGGTTTCCGTTGAGTACAACGGATGTACAACGGATGTGAGGGGTGCTAATACCTTCCCCTTGCATAATCAACTCCCGAACTCGGAAATGGTTGCGATGACCATCTTTCCATTGCTTTCAAGGTTTTATCGATATTTTCCTTAATAAATAAAATTCGGTGGCGACTCTGTGTCATACCGAGTGTCCTAAACGCTCGGACGATTTTTGCGGCGCGACACCTTTTCTAGGTTCGACAAGCAATCTTCAAAGCTTTGCCCACAAACGGAGAAATCGTCCATAAAGACTTCCATGATGTTGTTTATAAAATCAGCAAATATTGCGGTCATACATCTTTGGAATGTTGCGGGAGCGTTACACAGTCCAAATGGCATTCGCCGGTAAGCAAAAGTTCCATAAGGACAGGTGAAGGTGGTTTTCTCTTGGTCATCGAGATGAATGGGATTTGAAAGAACCCTGAGTAACCATCTAAATAGCATAAGTATGAATGATTAGCCAATCGCTCGAGCATTTGATCTATGAAGGGCAAGGGAAAGTGGTCCTTACGAGTGGCTTTATTTAGTTTCCTATAATCTATGCACATTCTATGCCCCGTTACGACTCTTTGTGCTATAGATTCGCCTTTTGCATTTGCTACTACTGTAACTCCTCCTTTCTTAGGTACGACATGAACTGGGCTGACCCATTTACTCTCGGATATTGGGTATATGATTCTTGCCTCTAAAAGTTTATGCACTTCTTTCTTAACAACCTCACTTAGAATTAGGTTTATCCTTCTTTGTGGTTCTCTAGAGGTCTTAGAGTCTTCTTCTAATAATATGCGATGCATACAGATTGAAGGGCTTATTCCTTTTAAATCAGTGATGTTATATCCTAAAGCGGTTGGGTATTTTCTTAGGACATTTAATAATTTTTTAGTTTCTAGTTTTCCTAAGTCTGCACTGACTATTACCGGTCGTTCGTGATTTTTATCGAGGAATTCATATCTTAAATTTTCAGGTAGAGTTTTCAGTTCTATAGTTGGCTTACAAGGCGTAGGATCTTTTAGATTATCTGTTAGGGTGTCATTGTTAATTTCATGAGTTAAAGGAGTAGTTTTTAGAATTTCAGAATATTTTAACTCATCTTTTTCTAATACTTTCCTACATTCTTCAATGACATCTAACATACAGCAGTTATCATCTAAGTTTGGTGCCCGTATGAATTGTGTTAAGATAAATTCAACTTTTTCCTCACCTACTTCAAAACTATGTTTGCCTCTTTTCACATCTATTGTGGCACCGGCTGTTGCTAAAAATGGCCTTCCTAAAATAATAGGAGTATTTGAATCTTTCCTTATGTCCATTACTATGAAATCAGTTGGAATATAGAATTTACCTACACGTACTGGCACGTCTTCTAGTATACCTAAGGGGTATTTGACAGAACGGTCGGCAAACTGTATTGATATATTAGTTGGGATTAATTCTCCTATGTTTAGCTTCATGTATATGGCCGCGGGCATTAAGTTGATACTAGCTCCTAAATCGCATAGGGCCCTATCTATGACATATTTCCCAATTACGCAAGGTATTGAGAAACTTCCTGGATCTTCTAATTAGGGAGGCATTTTGTTTTGAAGAATAGCACTACACTCGGCAGTAAGTGTAATTGTTTCATCCTCAATCTTTCTTTTATTGTTTAATATATCTTTTAGGAATTTAGCATATGAGGGCACTTGGATGATAGCTTCGGTAAAGGGTATTGAGACATTTAAATGTTTAAGAATCTCCACGAATCTATTAAATTTCCCTTGATTTTTAGACCTTTCTAAACTTTGAGGATAAGGGATAGGTGGCTTATAAGGTGGTGGAGGCACATAAGGTTTCCTTTTCTCGAAGGCCTCTTCGTTATTATCTTCTTGTTTGCCTTCTTTTAATTCACCCTTTTTTTCAGTTGGTTCAGTTGATTCATTAAGATTTTTAGGTTTAGAATCTTTAGTCCTAGGATCAATTGGTTCTTTATAATTTGTTCCACTTTGCAGTGTTATGGCGTTCACTTGTGCCTTTGGATTGGGCTGGGGTTGACCAGGAAATATTTCGGCTGGGGCACTAGTGGAAGCTATTTGTTGTGATAATTGCGCAACTTGGGTTTCAATCATTTTATTATGTGTAGCGTAATTATCAAGTTTATTATTCATAATCTTAATCTGCTCATTAATATGAATGTTCTGATTCATAAACTCTTTGTTTGTTTGTTGCTGAGTAGCTATGAAATTTTTTAGCATTATTTCGGTGTTATTCCTCCTAGTAGAAGCATTATGAGCAGCAGGGGCTCCTTTTTGAAATCCTGGTGGAGCAGGTGGTGCTAAACCAGGGGCATATAAAGCGTTATTGCTTTTATACGAAAGGCAGGGGTTGTTCTTCCAACCTGGATTGTAGGAATTAGAGTAAGGGTTTCCTTGAGTGTAATTCACTTGGTCGGTAGGGACACCAATTAGAAGATGGCATTCGTTAACTGCATGACCTGGTACTCCACAAATTTTGCAATTTGGAGTCACGGCAGCCACGGTGGCTGTGGATGTAGCGGCTATGGATTCGTACTTTTGAGTCAGAGCCTCAATTTGGGCTTTAATATGGCTAGCTCGCTTATCTCATGCATTCCCTCTTTCGCTTGAGGATTTCCAACAGTAGCTCTCTCACTCTCCCACTGGTAATGGTTTTGAGCCATACTTTCTATAAGTTGGTAAGCTTGGGTATAAGGTTTATCCATTAATGCGCCACCGGCAGCAGCGTTTATTATCATTCTTGTTTGATACAAGAGACCATTGTAAAACGTATGGATAACAAGCCATTCCTCTAGACCATGATGTGGGCAGAGCCTTATCAGGTCTTTGTATCTTTCCCATGCTTCGAATAGAGACTCGTCTACTTTTTGTTTAAATCCATTAATTTGGTCTCTAAGCATAGCAGTTTTGCTAGGTGGGAAATATCTTGCTAAAAAGACTTTCTTCAACTCATCCCATGTGGTGATTGAGTTGGATGGTAGAGATTGGAGCCAAGCTCTAGCTCTATCTCTTAATGAGAAAGGGAATAAACGTAGTCTTATAGCGACGGGACTGACACCATTTGCTTTTATAGTATCCGCATATTGCAGAAATATTGATAAATGAAGGTTAGGGTCGTCCGTAGGATTTCCTTAGAATTGGCTTTGTTGCACAGCTTGCAACAATGAAGGTTTAAGCTCAAAATTATTCGCTTCAATATTAGGGGGAGCGATCCTATTGTGTGGTTCAACTTCTGAAGGAATAGCATAGAACTTAAGGGGTTTATCTTGTGGAAAGTCTCCCATTTCTAGTTCTATGTTTTGCTCTACTATTTGTTCTTCAACTATTTCGAGAGTTAAGTTCTCGAAAAGATTTTATAATTGATTTTACTTGTAAATTTGGGATCCGGCGTCTTAGGAGACGTTCAGGATTGTCAATTGGTTGCTCAATGTGCTCGCCTCGAGAGCGGGTACTTGGCATACAACGGACAAACTAAAAGGGTAGAATATTTTTTGATTTTTAGATTTTATAATTTTTTTTTTGTATTTTTTAAATAAATTGCCTTAGTCTATACGGTGTAACAACAGAGCTACAATATCGACTAATTGGTCCCCGGCAACAGCGCCAAAAACTTGATCGGACGAAATTGCGTATTAAAATCAATTGACTGCAAGTGCACAGTCGCGTCGTGTAGTTTTAAAAAGATATCGAACCCAAAGGCTATGATTAATTGGAGATTTGTTGTCACGTTTTAAAATAGAAATTAAAATTAAGATTTAATTATTAAAATGAATTACTAGGATGTATTCTTAGTCACTCAACAGGGCTTAAGTAATTAATTTGTGCTTTAGATAAAAGTATAGTTTTCTCAAAACTACCTTGACTTAAAAATACTAATCTCTTCTTTCGCTAATATTGACTAGCACCGTATCCTATAAACTCATGCTTTGCTCTTGCTCATGCTTGGAAATCAAAAGTAGTTAAATTATATTGTTTTAAAAATACTAATCGCAGCTCTCGCTAATCTTGCCTTAGTATTACACTCATATAAATAAATGCCGGCTCTCGCGCATTCCACCTACCTATATAAATGCTCTTTGGAAAGCAATATAATTTCACTAATCCTAAATAGCTCTCGCGGTGTTTAGAAATTAATGTATCAGTTTTGACTATCGAATGTGAACCGCAGCGTTTGCTAATTTGGCCCACACCTTAGTTAACTCTCACTCTCGTGATTAATTATGGTAACTCTCACTCTCGTGATGAATTACGAAACGTATACTTAAAAACTGATTATAGAAAACTCATCCTAGCAATATTAAATTAGCTAGACATAATTAAAACTAAAACTAAAGACATAAATAAATTGAAGGAAATTAAACTAAACATAATAAATAAAAGCAATAAATTAAAAGCAATAAAAAAAAACATAAAATAAATAAAGCAATAAATAAAAATAAAGACAAGACAAAAATAGATAAAAAAAACCCTGAATAAATACATGAAAAGACTTCTAGTACAGACACCAGAACAACAACTAAAACAATTACAAAATCAGGATTATACAAAACAAAGAACAAAAGTTCTAAGTTTATCTCCCGAACACTCAAAGGAGTGGTAATTGTTGTGTGCTTGAAATGTGAAGAATGAGGACCTATTTATACTAATTTGCCTATGCAAAAAAAACAAAACTGCCCGATGTGGGCTTAATTTCGTGTGGCATCACAGCCACACGATCAATCTTGATAGACGGAGGGCGCGCGGACAGTGTGCTCCCCTTGTTGCCCGAGCGAAGGGATTCCACGTTCGTTGGTGGGACGCGCGGAGGGTATGCAGGGCGCGTGGAGCGCGCGTGACATGGCTGGCTCATGCTGCGTGCGTGAGGGCGCGTGCGGTGTGGGTCCGGCTATGTTTTCGTGTGCTTTTCGTGTCTTTTTGATCCGATTTTCTTCGTTTTGCTCAATGTGTACTATTTAGCTGCTTCCGGGACAAATGACTGAAAAACATAAAAATACCAACGTGTTACGACGAAAAAGTGGAAATAAATAGTAAAAACATATATAAAAATGACTAAATAAATAGTACTTTTTCCGGTGTATCAGTTTCTCATCAAGCATCCAAGATTGAGAAGAATTCTTGAAGGATCAACATTTTGGAGCGAGGTAATCAGCTTGACGATTGTTACAAGGGTTTTCGGGTTGAAAACAGTGTAAGGATCAATCGTTAGAAACAGAGGTAAAAGCTCCATGGCGTGTTGAGGTTTTCGCGCAATTTTCATTGATTCGATATAAGTGAAGAAAGGGGTTTTCTTTTGTATAGTCTTATACGGTGAAGTCTTTGTAAATTGTGCACTTGTATCAAGGAATGTTTTTTAATAAAACTCTCAAATAGTCCGTTTGACTATTTGGGGGGAGACGTACCCGGCCGACCGCGAGGACGTCACGAAAGCCATTGGGAACTCACTAATCACTTGTTTGTGTTTCTCGCCTTAAACTCTTTACTTTTCGATTTATTTGTTAATTCGATCAATTGAATTTTGCGATCTTACGTGTTCGTAAAAATCAATTGATTTGTGCTTGAATTGTGATTGTTTAAGACTTGATTGTTAAACTTGTTGCTTGTAGTTGTCTTAAATATTTGATTTCGAACATTATCTATGATCGATTTATCATCATACGCTAGGCTTAATACTACTTTTTCTTTGATCAATTGGGTGCAAAGTAGACTACCGATCGGGTGGACTTCCGCGCATTCGAATTTGAAAAGATTTTTAAAATCACATTGTTTAAAAGGGTCACTTATTCAACCCCCCCCCCCCCCCCCCCTTCTAAGTGATAGCCAAGTAGTCTAACAAGTGGTATCAGAGGCCGGTTCGATTTTGTACACAAAATTGTGTGGATTTGTACCAATTATTAAAAAACATGGCTTTTGCCCCCAAGGGTGCGTACAATAGGGCTCCGGTATTCAATGAAGACCATTTTAATAATTGGGAAAGTAGTATGCGTATACAAATCAATTCTTTTGATGGTTAAGTGTGGAATGCCATTGAGAACGATCCATTTGTTCTGACAAATACTGATCAACATGGTGTTGTCACTAATAAGCCAATGGCACAATGGACGGATGATGATAAAAAGAAAGTCAATTAGGGATTGAGCGGATCTATCATGTTTCGCATTGTAACTCGGCTAAAGAAATGTGGGACACATTGGTTACTCACTTTGAGGGTACCAATGAAGAGTGACTCACATATCACTTGTCACTATTGTTGTTGTGAAGGTCATACCATTGCAAAATGTAAAGCTAGGAAATTGTTGGTACATAAGGGCATATTGCAATGGATGCCAAAACTCAACAAAATTTATTTACCTCACCAATTAGGACCCAATGAGAATTGGGTACCTCCCTCTTATGTCTAAATGTTGTAGGAAATGTGCCTTGGAAATCTAGAAAGGAGATGGTTTCTAGATAGTGGATGTTCAAGGCACATGACGGGTGATGCCTCGCTTTTCATTGAGTTCAAAGCAAAAGTAAAAGGCTACGTCACTGATGGAGACAAAAACAAGGGCCTTATTCTCGGTGTAGGTACAATCGGTAACCCATCTACTATCACCATATCTAATGTTGTACTTGTGGATAACCATAAACACAACTTGTTAAGTGTCGCGAAACTTTGTGATAAAGGGTTTAAAATAATTTCAAACCAACCTTTTGCACAATAGAAAGTGACAAAGACAAGAATGTGGTTCTTAAGGCTATCAGGCATAGAAACATATATATGCTAAATGCCTCATAACCAAAAATGATGAGTCTTGGTTGTGGCATAGAAGATTAGCACATCTTAACTTTGATTTACTAAATAAGATAGTCTCCAAGGATCTTGTAGTCGGTCTACCAAAAATAAGATTTTCAGAAGATCGCTTGTGCGATACATGTCAAATGGGTAAACAAACAAAGGCATCTTTCAAATCTAAAAAGTTTATTTCAACTACAAAGCCTTTAGAGTTAATCCATATGGACCTTTTTGGACCATCAAGGACCAAAAGCCTTGGTGGTAATTACTATGGACTTGTGATCGTAGACGACTACTCTAGATTTTCTTAGACATTTTTCTTATCTAGTGAAAGTGACACTTTATCCGCTTTTAAACGATTTGCCAAGATGATTCAAAATAAGCTTGGTCGCAAGATCATTTCCATCCGGAGTGATCATGGAGGCGAATTTGAAAACTATAAGTTTGAAAAGTTTTGCTCAAAACATGGCATTGAACACAATTTTTCGGCTCCACGTACTCCGCAACAAAATGGGGTAGTGGAGAGGAAAAAATCGTATTCTAGAAGAGTTAGTTAGGACTATATTAAGTGAATCCTCACTCCCTAAGTATTTTTGGGCGGATGCGATAAGTACCGCGAGTTATGTTTTAAATAGGGCGATTATTCGACCTATTTTGGATAAAACTCCCTATGAAATACTTAAGGGGCGGAAACCTAATCTTAGTCATTTGCGCTCTTTTGGATGTAAATGCTTTATTTTAAATAATGGAAAAGAGAATCTTGGCAAATTCGATCCAAAATCGGATGAAGGCGTTTTCTTAGGCTACTCACTCACTAGTAAGGCATATAAGGTTTACAACAAAATATTACAAATTGTTGAGGAGTCGGTTCATATAAACTTTGATGAGTCTTTTCTAGAAGAACAAGGGAAAGGTAGTTTCATTGGTGCAGGTATTGACGCAACGGATATTCTAAAGGAAAAAAAGGTTGAAGGGATTGATCAACCTTCAACAAGCACTCCGGAAGAAAAAGACGACGAGTCAACACCATCCCATGAAGATAAAGTTTATGGAGGATCTTCCTCAAGGAATCATCACAAACATAGAGGAGCCGGTCTTGCAAAGGAGTGGCGAACTCTAAAGAACCATCCTATTGACAAAATCTTGGGAGATATCTCCAAGGGCGTTTCAACACACTCTCAGATAAGTAATTTTTGTTGTCACTTCGCTTTTGTGTCACAAGTGGAACCTAAAAATTCAAAAATTGCATTACTTGATGAACATTGGATTCTTGCAATGCAATAAGAATTAAATCAATTTAAAAGAAATGATGTGTGGGATTTAATACCACCATCTCCAAATCATCAAGTGATCGGCACACGTTGGGTTTTTAGAAACAAGCTTGATGAAAACGGTATAATTGTTAGAAACAAGGCAAGGTTAGTAGCTCAAGGCTATAACCAAGAGGAGGGCATTGATTATGAGGAGACCTATGCTCCGGTAGCCCGCCTCGAGGCCATTAGACTTTTATTAGCTTATGCATGTAATATGAACTTCAAGCTATATCAAATGGACGTTAAGAGTGCTTTCCTAAACGGATACATTAATGAAGAAGTGTATGTCAAACAACCACCCGGCTTTGAAAACCACAAACATCTGGATTATGTTTTTAAACTAAAAAGGGCTTTATATGGTCTAAAACAAGCCCCTAGGGCTTGGTATGATAGACTTAGCAAGTTCTTAATTAAAAATTGATACTCAAGGGGGAAGGTTGGCACCACTCTATTCATTAAACGTAAGGGAAAGGATATCTTATTAGTTCAAATATATGTTGATGATATTATTTTTGGTTCCACTAACCCATCTCTTTTCAAGAGCTTTTCTAGTTTAATGCAAGGCGAATTTGAGATGAGTATGATGGGTGAGCTAACCTACTTCTTGGGACTACAAATCAAGCAACTAGAGGAAGGAACATTCATATATCAAACAAAGTATTGTCTTGAGTTGCTCAAGAAGTTTGGCATGATGGATTCCAAAGATATGGAAACTCCTATGGCATCAACATGTGCTTTAAGCAAGGATGAGGAAGGTAAAGATGTGGAAATAACTCAATATAGAGGTATAATCGGATCTCTACTCTACTTGACGGCTTAAAGGCCGGATATAATGTTTAGTGTTTGCATGTGCGCACGTTACCAATCATCCCCTAAAGAATCACATTTAAAAGTAGTTAAAAGAATCTCAAGATATTTGAAAGGAACCTCAAATTTCGGCTTGTGGTACTCTAAGGGGAACAATTGTTCTTTGAATGGATATTCCGACTCCGACTTTGCCGGTTGCAAGTTGGATGGGAAAAGTACTAGTGGTACCTGTCACCTTTTTTGTAATAGTCTTGTAAGTTGGCATAGCAAGAAACAAGTATTCGTTGCTTTGTCAACCGCCGAGGCGGAATACGTTGCCGCCGGATGTTGTTGCTCACAAATACTATGGTTAAAGCAACAACTTCTTGACTATGATTTAAAATTGCAACGTATTCCAATTTATTGTGATAATAGTAGTGCTATCAATCTTACAAAGAATTCCGTGCTACATTCAAGGACTAAACATATAGAGATAAGGCACCACTTTCTCCGAGACCATGTAGAGAAAGGTGATGTAATTTTTGAGCATGTGGAATCTAAAAACCAACTTGTGGATATTTTCACTAAACCACTTGCTACAGATCCTTTTATCTACATTCGAGGAGAATTGGGTATCCTTGATATCTCCAACCTTGAATAAATGTACTTTATATATGCACTTTATCTATTATATGCTTCTTGGCAACTTGGAGTATGATTCAAAGGAAAGTGCATCAATGGTTAGGGTAAAAGGTTCAATTGTATCATTTCTACCTCTTCCTCCCTATTTCATAATTTTGCCTATATGGATTCTTTTAATCATCAACTTGACATAATCATTGTATTTCAATTAATTCATGTTTTGCACATTTCCAAAAACTTCGCTTTAAGGTAGTAACAATTCTTGAAGTCCATAAGTATAAAATGGCAATGCTTGAGATAGTGTTTACTTGATGTGTCCATATCTTAACATGTTGCATATATGCTATCCGTGTATTCATTTCTTCATGAACACCGTTATAATATTATATGGTAACATGAAATTTGTGCATGTAATATAATAGGATGCATGCCTTAATTATGTCGTCTCATATTTGGATATGATATTTTGTTTAAAATGTCGATGTTTTACAATATTCATGCGTTGGTTTTGGTTAGTTGTTCTACATTCCATATTTGTCATGATATTTGGTATTCGTCATTGATATATTTTGGCATATCTTTGTATGTATTTATTTTGATTAGGAAATTTCATCATATAGTGCATTTCGACAAATGTAAGTGCACGATATGACTATGGTTAAAACGTTTTGAACTTGATACTTCTCATGAGTTCTCTTCTTCTTTTTGATATTGTCAAAGGGGGAGAGATTTGGATTGCACTAGCTAAGGATGAATAGTTAAATAAGTTTTGAATCTTATCAACATATCAAACCTGTTATGGCATCAACTCAGGGGAAGCGTGCTTATGGTTAGCCTTGGTGTTATTGCGTCTATATACATATTGCTATTTTATTGCATATTAGGTATAAGCTTAGTTAGCTTATGCAAAGTTTTAACAATTATCAAAACTGGGGAGAATGTAAGTGCACTAGTTCACCCTTATGTTTTAATAATTGTCAAAACACATGAAAATAAAGTAGAACATATTTTGGAAACATTACAAATCACTTGACATCAAAAAACCATATTTTGTATCGATACAAAACTGGTCTCTCAGGGGCAGAGAGTCACTTGTGTATCGATAATAAATTAAATAAATGCAAAATGAAAATAAAATTGACATGAAAGTAAATAAAATAAATAAAACAGAGGGATGTATGAAAGTAATAAGGGGAGTATGAGCAGCAAAATAGAAATAAAAAGAAACAGAAACAGAACCCAGGCCCAAAACAACACTGAACCGGACAACTGTCCGAACCGGACGGGTTCACTTGGTTCAACCCCAAGGTTGAACCGAACCAAGATCCTGATTCTATACGATTCAAACGCGTGAGCCCACCATAAACTAACCGATCATCATCCTTAGATCTAGATCTAACGGACCAGATCTGATCTGTGAATCATATGATTATAATTAAAAGAACATATCAAACACACCAGATTAAAAGTAAGCAGATCAGATGGTTATGTTATAATCAAACTAAAAGAAGGTGATATATGCATCAACTTCGTATGTTGTTTGCGAGTTCAATGTACCTAGAATCGTTCAAAACGGAGGTCGGAATCGTTCAAAACGAGTACCTCAAGATTTGTTTGGATTTAGCTTCGAGTTAGCGTTTTTTGCTGGTTTCTGGGCTTGTTTTTGCGCGTCTGTAATTGTTTGTGAGTGACAAAAGGGGAACGAATGAATTAGAAAAGATTTGGTTGAGGTTTGGTGTTGGATTTTTGGATTTGATCAATGAAGGAATGAATGGTGATGTTACTGTATTATGCTTTTTTCTTCATTTCCCTTCTTTCTTTCCTTTTTTGATTTTTTTCTATTTTGTTTTGTTTTTTATTTTTTTGGAGAGAATTGTGAGGAATTTGTGATTTTTTTGTGTGAAAATTTGTGTCTTATTTACAGGAAAAAATTAGGTTAAATGACATTGGTGTAATAATCATTGAAATGGAGAACCATCCATAAGACCGGATTATTGAATAATAAAAAGAATCTGCTAGGGTTTCAAATTGTCTGCTAGGGTTTGCGATCTCTTATGCAGGCTGTTTGCGCGTGGCCGTGCCTGGCCGGTGATCTCCCGGTGCCGCCACGGCCTCCTCCCACACAACCTCGTCCCCGCTCCTTTGCGAATGTTCTCCATGACTCCTGTGACGTCCGTATCAGCCAGCTCCCTCTGCCCGCGGTTAAGGGAGATGACGTACATATTAAAATCACGCAATCAGAATATGAAAAGGGTTTGGAAGAATGCCGGAATCATCTTCATGGTCGTTTATTGTTGAATAAGGGAGACAAGCCTCTTACTGCGAAGGATTTAAAAGCAAAGTTATCTGTTGTTTGGAATACCGGAAAACCGTGGCATCTTGTATCACTTGGTAGAGGGTTTTATGAATTTCAGTTTATCTCTTATGAGGACATGCATCTTGCATGGTCGATGGGATCCATAAACCTCAAACCGGGACTTTTAAGGTTGTCTAAATGGACGAATGATTTCAATCCATATACTCAGAAGCAAACTCATGCACAGGTTTGGGTGCGGTTGTTGGAATTACCGCAAGAATATTGGCGGCGGCGTACGTTATTTGAAATTACTAACGCAATTGGCACTCCTTTATTGATTGATGAGGCTACCCGCAACCGTACTTTTGGCCACTACGCTCGTCTATTGGTTGATGTTGACTTTTCTAAGCGTTTATTTGAGGATATTGTAGTTGAAAGAGAAGGATATACCTTTAAGCTTGCTGTGGAGTATGAAAGGCTTCCATCGTTTTGCTCGCACTGTCAAATCATCGGGCATTCCATTGCCAATTGTAGCTGGATACATCCCCCGTTGGAGAAACCAGACCAAGGAAAAAAGATCATTGAAAGTCGCCCTAAAGTTACTCAAAAATATGTACAGAAAGCCCAGGTGGAGATGGCTGAAAGCTCCAGCGCGCACTCACAGGCCAATGGGCATGCGGTTGATCAGCAGAACACATTAAATCAAGAGACCAGGCTTGTTGAGAAGGTGGTTGCTGCATCTAAACCCGCACCAGTCTCTGCAAGGAACACATGTTTCAGCATGCCGCTTACTAATGTACATGATGAAATTCCACATGGCAATTTAAATCCACCAGAGGGGATTCTCCAAAGGATTGAGCCGGTTTCATCTCCTGTTCGCGAATCTGTTTCTACAGTGGCAGTTAACAATCAAGCCACGGTCTCATCCTTTGTTCCAGAAACTCAGCCGGTTATTGTTGCAGACGATAATGATTTCGATGATACGGCACGACATGATATTGAGCTGGTTAAACAGTTATGGGAGGGGAAGCCGGTGGAACAACCTTTTACCCCGGTGGTCTCCAAACGACAACGTAAGCAGAACCTTAAAGCCGCGCGTAGTGCCGGACAGCCTTATCACACTCGGTCCAAGGGTGTGGCTCCTCACTCACATTCTTTATGAAGTTCCTTTATTGGAACGTGCGGGGTTTTGGTAATCCCGAGTCTAGAGTTGCATTGAAAAATTATTGCTCCACACATAAACCAGATTTAATTTTATTGGCTGAGCCTAAAATTAAATTTGATAAAGTTCCTCCTTTGTATTGGCAAAGCATTCATGTTGATTCTTACCGCGGTAACGTAAGGAATTCACTTGATCCTAATCTTTGGGGTTTGTGGCATTCCTCTATTCCTTTCCAGCTCATACATTCTTCCGATCAATGTTTGGTTTTCACTTTGCTCTCTCAACAGTCCACGGTATACATAGCAGCAGTGTACGCCAACACTTCTTATTTGCTTCGACGTAATTTATGGGCGGAGCTCTCCCAGCTACAAGCTCAATTTGTTGGGCCTTGGTTTTTCATTGGAGATTTTAATGCCGTGCTTGGAGCACATGAGAAGCGAGGAGTCCGTCCTCCCCCCAAGCTATCTTGTGAAGATTTCTTAAATTGGACCAATGCTAATTTGTTGCAACACTTAAACACCATTGGAGTTCTTTTTACATGGGCAAATGGAAGGGATGGTTTAGCTTATGTTGCACTTCGTTTGGACCGTGCGATTTGTAATCAAGCTTGGCTTAATCATTGGTCGGAGATTCATTGTTGTACACTTTTCAAGCATTGTTCAGATCATCATCCTCTACTTGCTACACAGAATTTTCATGGTTCTTCTAATCCTTTGCCATTTAGGTTCTTGAATGTTTGGACTACTCACAAGGATTGTGAGAGACTCGTGCGAGAGGTATGGGGGCAGCAGGTTTTTGGGGCGCCGATGTACCGTTTGCAACAAAAATTAAAGCGATTGAAATTGGCTTTTAAGAAGTGGAATAAGGACGTTTTTGGTAATGTTGATCTCAATGTTAAATTGGCTATTGATGAGGTCAATCGAATCCAACAGCTTATAGATGCGAATGGTAACACGGAGGATTTACAACGTTGTGATTATCAGGCTCAGTTGATTCTTACGAAGGCATTATTTAGCCAAGATGTTTTTTGGCGAGACAAAGCTAGAGTGAAACATTTTCTACAAGGTGACCGAAATACGGCTTTTTTCCACCGGGTACATAAATTTAAATCCGCAACCAAGCAAATTCATATGCTAAGGGAGGCCGAAGTTGTTATTACCGAGCCTGCTGCCCTTGCGCAGCATATTATTAATTATTTCCAAAGTATTTTCGGTGGTCCAGATTTGTGTATTCCTAATGGTTTGATTGATGATTGTATTCCCTCCCTTGTCTCCGAAGAGGACAATACCGACCTGATCAAGTTACCGTCTCCGGAGGAAATTAAGGCGGCTATTTTTGACATGAATGGCGATGGTGCTCCGGGACCTGATGGTTATAGTGGCCATTTTTTTCAGACTTTTTGGAAAATTGTGAATTTTGATGTCGTGGATTCCGTGCAAAGCTTCTTTTTAACAGGGAATTTTGTTGCTAATTATAATTCGAGCCTTTTAGTTTTGATCCCGAAAACTCCGGGGGCAGATTCCATGAGCCAATTTCGACCCATTGCTTTGGCAAATTTTCAATTTAAAATAATTACAAGAATTCTTGCGGATAGGTTGTCTGTGATTGCCCAAAAAGTTATATCAGTAAATCAAAGAGGTTTTGTTCCTGACCGTCAGCTTTCAGACTGTGTTATAGTTACTTCGGAAGCGGTTAATGTCCTTTCAAAGAAATGTTTTGCGGGTAATATTGCTATGAAGATTGATATTCAGAAAGGTTTTGACACGATAAATTGGCGGTTCTTGTTGGATGTTCTACACCGTTTTGGTTTTCATGACACATTTTGTGGTTGGGTTTCGGCGATCCTACATTCGGCACGCCTTTCTGTCCTTATTAATGCTAGATCAGCTGGCTTTTTTCCTTGCACTCGCGGGGTAAGGCAAGGAGACCCGTTATCGCCCCTGTTGTTTTGTTTCGCAGAAGAAGTGCTTAGTCGTAGCATCACAAAGGCTATGATGGCAGGAGAAATGCAACCTATTCTATTATGTCGGAGGGTCACGGTTCCTTCTCATGTGTTGTATGCGGATGATGTGATGATTTTTTGTAAGGCGTCCAAGAAAACTATAACACGGTTACTTGTGATTTTGAAGACTTATGGGGAGGCTTCTGGTCAATTGATTAATCATTCCAAGAGTAAATTCTACACTGGATCTATTTCTAATGCCCGGCGTCTTCGATTAGCCACCCTCCTTGGTTTTTCTTCGGGCACAATTCCTTTCATGTACTTGGGCTGTCCAATCTTTGTAGGCAAACCTAAGAGTATTCACTTTCGTGCTATTGCCGACAGAGTTAAAACCAAGCTTGCCACTTGGAAAGGTAGCTTCCTGTCCATTATGGGAAGGGTGCAGTTAGTTCGTTCGGTTGTCCTAAGCATGCTCACACACACTTTCCAGGTGTATTTGTGGCCGGTGTCACTTTTGAAACAATTGGAAAAATGGGTTCGTAATTTCATTTGGAGCGGCGATGTACATACCCGTAAAGTGTGCACTGTATCTTGGCTTTTGGTTTGTCGCCCTTATGAAGCGGGTGGGTTGGGTATTCGTGCATTACGCAATATCAATACCTCTCTATTGTTACTTCTTGGTTGGAAATTTCTATCATCATCGGAGGAATGGGCATGTATGTGTAGAGCACGGTTCTTGCGTGGTGGGGCTCCGGTGTTGACTTATCGGAGTTCCTCGATTTGGCATGGTATTAAAATTCATATTGGGACGGTGCATCAACAGTCCCGTTGGCTTATTGGCACGGGAGAAAATATCAATTTTTGGTCGGACAATTGGCTAGGTGACAAATTACTTGATCTCCTTCATATTCCGTCATCTGCTCATGCAAGTCTAGCGGGTACTGTGAGCTCTTTCATATATAATAATAATTGGAAAATCCCGCATAGCATAGCGGATAATTATCCTGAGGTGGTTCATCGGATACATCGGTTAGTGTTGCCTAGAGTTCCTCTTCCGGATCGTTTGGTTTGGCAAGCAGCTAACGATGGCGAGCTTACAGCAAAGTTAGCCTATGAGTTCCTGTTCTCTAATATGCCGCCGGTACCTTGGGCGACCTAGATATGGAGTCTAGCCGTCCCTCCCTCGGCATCTTTTGTTGTCTGGCGTTGCTTGCATAATAAAATGCCTACGGATGACAATCTTGTTAAGCGGGGCTGCATCATTGTCTCAGTTTGTTCGCTTTGTCACTTGCATTATGAGACTACAACGCATCTTTTTCTCCGGTGTTCTTTTGCAGCACATTTATGGCATTGGCTGGGTACTTTAATGAACTATGTCTTTGTCACTAATTCCATCTCATCTCTGTTTGAAAACTTCCCCCCTTGGTGGGGTTCTTATATGATCAATCTTGCAAGAGCCTCTCTTATTCATACTTGTCATGCAATTTGGTTGGGCAGAAATGGAGTTCGGTTCCGAGACTCCAATATTACACTTCATGCGGCTAAAACTAAAATCCTTACTGCAATTGCCATGTCCGCCCCGCTTCTCCAAGGATATAGTTCGAACTCGGATTTTTCCATTCTTCAACAGCTTCATCTTGATCCTCGGCTTCGCAATGCGCCGAATATTACACCGGTTCTCTGGAAGGTTCCGAATATTTTATGGGTTAAGGCAAATACCGATGGCTCGGTGGTGGAGGGAAAGGCGGCCTGTGGAGGCTTGTTTCGGAATCACTTAGCCAATTTTCTTGGTGGATTTGCCATGAATTTGGGCGACAACTCTATATTATCCGCCGAGCTCATGGCGATCATTCTAGCTTTGGAAGGGGCTGCCCACCGCAGTTGGACTAATATATGGATTGAGAGCGATTCTTTAGGGGCTTTGGGTGCTTTTCACAATCCCGTTATCGTTCCGTGGGATCTCCGTAACCGTTGGCATAATGCGCTTGATCTGGGTCTGAATGTTAATCATACACACATTTTTAGAGAGGGGAATGTCAGTGCAGATAGGCTTGCCAATCACGGTCATAGTATTGAGGATTTCACTTGGTGGGATGTTATACCGTCATTTTTACGGGAGGCTTGTCATAAGGATAGGATGGGTTTACCTTTTTATCGCTTTGATTGATTGTACTGCTTTTTGCTTTCCTTTTTGGGGTCCGGTCTAGCCCCCCCCATTTTTGTATATATTTTTTCTTTAATATATTATTATGAGATATAGGTAAAGGATGAGTGTATCTAGGCGTGCCAACCTAGTTGGGATGTCTGTTTACATTTTGATGCCTAGATGCTCTTAATTTACTCAAAAATAATCATTGAAATGATAGGATACTTTGGTAAAATGACAAAATGGGGATATTTTGATTTATTTTTAATTAGGAAATAGGATATATGATGGAGATGATGTGAGGTGGCACATGGTGAGTGGTCTACGTGAAAAGATTCCCTTGAGGTGGAAAATAACATTTTTGATTTATTTTAAAAGAGATAAAGAGATAAGATTGATGAGTCATGAGATAGAGCAACTTGTGCGTAAAATATGTAGAAATAAAATAAAATGCGTAGAAAGATTGATAACATTTTTGATTTATTTTTGATATTTTTGAAATATGTCGAAATAAAATATAAAATGCGCGTAAAATAAGAAAAAGACAATTTTTTTTTTTATATTTTTGACTTTTACGCTAAAATGCAAACTATTTAAAATAAGTGAAATAAAAGATGAAATATTTAGAAATAAAAGAAAATTTAAGAAAAATAATAAAAATATGAAAAATGAATGAAAGATGCATAAAAAAATAATAAAATATTTTTTGTATATTTTTATGCATGAAATTGAAAAAATAGGATTTGTAGGTCCAAAATTGGGGTACAACAGCGTCGATACATATCAGTCAGTTTTTCAAGAAACTGATATATGTATCGATACATACTTGTACTTGTATCAATACATAGGTCACATATTTCAAATTTGAACGCTGGTCAAGGTGTTTGTATCGATACAAACCATCATTTGTATTGATACATGTCTGTTCTGTTTTGCCTAAATTTGTTCAATTCTATTTTCTCTATAAATAGCAATGTGCTTTGTTAATGTAAAGAGAGAGAACCTGTGATAAAGTGAAATAGCTTTGAAAAACACTTTGGATATCAAATTTGGTGAATAATTTGGATCAAAGGGTCATTCTTCACAAGATCATCATCTTCCATCAAATTGCAATTCATTGAACAGTGAGTATGGGATCATTCGGATAAAGATTGTACATTTGATCGATAACGTTCGGTACGGCTTGCGGTGAATCAGAGTTCGTGATCGAGTTGATTTGTGAAGAAGGTTTTGGGTTTTCTCGGTGATTCAAGATTGTGCGATATCTTGAAGGTTCAACAACGAAGAAGCGAGGTACTTAGCTGGACGATCGGTGCGAGGTTTTGCGTATGGATAGGATCGTTGAAATCAGAGGGAGAAGCTTCATTACTTGTTGAGGTTATTTCGCATAGTTTACATTAGATTCGATACAGGGTTATTGGAGTCTTTGTAAATTGTGCACTAGTATCAAATCGTTTTTAATCAATAAACGCTCAAATAACATGTTGGTTATTTGGGAGGAGACATACCCGGCCCGAAGCGAGGACGACGTGAAAGCCATTGGGAACTCCCTAATCAATCGTTTTTGTCTTTCTTCCTTAATCTTTTACTTTACGCAATCGCTTTAATTTTCCGATTCAATTGAATTTTTGAGTTCGTAAGTGTTCATAGAAATTCAATTGACATATATCTTGATTGTAATTGATTTGGAATTGAACTTGTGTAACTTGATTGATTTGTGTTTAGATTTTTTAATTGGATATTTTGTACACAATCGTTTCTTATTTGTTATCATCGTAAGTTCAAGGCTATACTACATTTCCAGTGATCAAGAGGGTGCAAAGAGACTACCGATCCGGTAGGACTTCTGCGCATACCTTAAACATTTTTTTTTAAAACGACATTGTTTAAAAGGGCCACTTATTCAACCCCCCTTCTAAGTGGTCTAGCCAAGTAGTCTAACATGAAAAACACAGGTGCACCCTATCCTGACCATTTCCATTATTCTCTTCATCCTTTATGACAATACTCTGGTTATCACTGGAAACCAACACTGGAGTAGCTTGCTGAATGCCCCAATGACTGTTTATCTTTCACAACTGGCTCACCTTCCTCAAAGGACAACAGTTGCTTGTCAAGAAGCAATTGTACCTTGTACTTAAAAGACTTGCAATTATCAGTAGTGTGACCCTCAGTACCAGCATGATAATCACAATTAGCATTAGCATCATACCAAACCGGGAACGGCGCAGTCATAGGTTTCAAAGCTCTAGGAATCACTCTTCCACTATGAACATGATAAGTAAGAAGTTGACTATACTTCATAAGGATCAAGTCAAAGATCTTTCTAGGCTTCCTTTGAGCTTGTTGTATTTCCACCTGACTCGCATCTATCTCTGAATGCCCTTGTAACCTTTTACCCTTCACAATTGGCCCACCTTCCTCAAAGGAAAACAATTATTTATCACGAAGCTCTTGTACCTTGTACTTAAAAGATCTACAATTACCAGTAGCATGTCACTTAGTTCTGGCATGATAGTCGCACTTACCCTTAGCGTCATACCAAGCAGGAAATGGTGCAGTCAATGGCATTTGGACCTTAGGAACTACCAACCCACTGTGCACAAGATAAGGAAGGAGTCGACTAAACAACATAGGGACCAGATAAAAAACCTTTCTAGGTCGTTGTTGAGCTGGTTGTGTTTCCACTTGAGTCACATCAGTTTCAAAATGCTTTGATAGCTGATTATTTCCCACAAACAGCCGAGCTTCCTTGAAGAATAACAATTTCTAATCAATAAGCTCTCGCACTTTGAACTTAAAGGCTTGACAGTCCTTGGTGGAGTGACCGTCAGTCCCAGCATGGTAGTCACATTTAGCATTGGCATCGTACCGGGCTAGCAATGGTGTAGTTTTGGGTTTCATAGCCCTAGCAGTTTCCATTCCACTGTGTACCAGATAATGAAGAAGTTGGTCATACGACATAGGGATTGGATCAAAGACTTTTCCAGACTGTTGTGGAATCTCCTGAGCTTGTTGATTTTGCATATGCACAGGATTTACTTGAACAAAGTATCTAGGAAACTGTTGATTCTGTGTTGCATCCAAAAGTGAGTACGTGATCTGAACATGCATTACCGTTGGGGTCTTGTCAAGTTGGGAAGTGGTGTCAATTATTCCCTTTTCTTCCTTGAAAAACAACAGTTAATTATCAAAAAGCTCTTGAATCTTATCTTTAAAAGATCTGCAATTATCAGTGGTATGCCCCTCAGTTCAGGCATGAAAATCACACTTAGTGTTGGCATCATACCAAGCTGGGAACAATGCAATCATAGGCCCCAAAGGTTTAGGGACCGGCACAAGCACAAATAATATTGCAGTGAAGCCGCCAACATATTTTATTTATCCCGTGAGAGGAAAGGGAAATAATGATAAAAACCAGAAAAAAAGAGTTTTTTTTATTATATGGCTTGACGAGAGAGGTTCTCGATCCTACGTATCCCCCAAGTACAATGAGGAAGTCAAAGCTCACGTATTTCTTCCCGAAATATATTTTTTGTATTGGTTGATTTTAGTGAACAATACTTAGGTTGCATTCCACTGATACAACAGTTTGCTTGTATGCTCCACTGAGGCTTAAGCGTTTTGTCTGTATCAGGGGAATGGAAAAAGCGTCATCCATTTAAGAAAACAGTTGAAAAAGGTTTGACTACGCAAGGGCAGTTGAAAAAGAGTTGACTGTGCAAGGGTAGGAAAACAATTGAGTGGGTTATGTAACTTTTAGGTTTTGAAAGTTTGTTATGAGAATGAGAACAATCCTAAATCATGAGTCCTATGACAGGGACCGGATAATTCGAGCAGAGACGAGTCGTACGACAGGCTTCCCTTTTTCTAAATCAAGTTTTTCCGCAATTCAGATTTCAGATCAAAAGAAAAGAAGAAAAAAAAGGTAGAAGGTGAGAGATATGTATCTGAATGATGAAGAATCGCGATGATTGTATAATATGATGATAGGCAAATGGTGACAGTGTAACGGTGTGAACCATCAGGCATTAATCAAACAACAGTGAAATAAAACTGAGACGAGTCGTACGACATGCTCTTGCTTATTCACTTTCAAAAATCAAATTTATTTATCATGGAATAAAAATAAATCCAAGACGCGAGTCGTACGACAGGGTTCGATTCGTCTTTATTCCACTCAAGAGTCAGTCCAGACAAGCAGCAGAGATAGCATTAATCATGATATAATAAGCATTGCAAGTATTAAGCATGTATCAGATGAAAATTTGTTTATACAGTATTAATTAAAATAAGGTAAGGCTGAGACTAGTCGTACGACAGGCTCTTGCTTGCTTTACATTAATTAGCGCGTTTGAATCATTCGAGATAAAAAATAAATCAAAGACACGAGTCGTACGTCAAGGTCCGATTTATCTTTTATTAGAATAAGAGTTCTAAACAATAATGAAAGGGTAAAAGTATCAAAAAGTGAATTAAGCACTTATCCCAAAAGCGCTTATGAGAATAAGCTCTTTTGAAATAAGTACTTATTTTTTATAAGCATTTTTCACACTAAAAGTCACAAATTAATTACATTCACAGTGGGGGTGCATCGAGTAATTATGGGAGTATGAGTAGTAAATAATAAAAACAGAAAAAAAAAAAAGCTAAACCCAAAAGAATAGGCCGAATAACCTCAGTCCACATCCAGTTTCCAAAACCGGACCGGGTCAACCCAAACCCGATCCAGAATCCACTTCTCCAACCGGTTGAGGGGCGCACTGAGTAATCAGGGGGCACGCGTGAGCAAACAAAACAACAACTTAGGTGGTGACACGTGGCGACATAGTTAATCCTTCTTTCTTCTTCGCGTGAAACACAGAAAACTAAAGCCATGGTCATTTAACGGATTTGTTGCCGGAAACTCTTCCAGTCGCCAAATCTTACGAACTCGGCCCCATCTCAATCGGAATTTCACGGGGAACACAAATCCGGTCTTGGTTCCTTCAAAGGAAGCTTGGATTGTTTAGATCGAACCCAAATCCGACAGGATCCAAAGTATTACAGTCACGATTCCGACGGGATTTGGTGAGAACTGACTAAAGGAGATGATTCAGAGTACGCTTGCGAGTTTAAAGCAACACAAATCGAACAAGACAAAGCTTTGGAAGACTCGCGAACGTGAGCTTAAAAGTCGCCGGCAAAGGTGGCTTCGGATCGTCCGTTTCTAGGCCATCTTTCTCGAAACTAAAGGTGAATTTGTTCTCAGGAGATCGTGAGGAAGCTTTTGGTGTGTTTGTTTTTGAGTGTTGGTCAAGATTTGGAGATTTGAGTTGGTGGTGGTTGGTGGTCGGAAAAAGGAATTTCGGCCCCCTCTGGCGGTCGTCTGTTGGTGGAAGAGATAGGAAAAGATTTTAGGTTTTTTTTGGGAGATATGTCCAATGATTGAATCTGGTTATTTTATTATTTATAGTCTTGAATTAAGGCAAGTGGCATTTCTAGTAATTTCTCTATGATGGGGGGTTAAGGGGATAGATTAATATGAAAATGATAATAAAAAAATTATTATGAGGTGGAGATGATGAGGTGTCACTAAGGGATTGGTCCAAGGAATGTTTTATGTGAAGATGGGGCAAAATTGCAAATAAATCAAATAAAAGGGATGAAAATGCAATTAAATGAAAAATGCAGTAGACTTATTTTTTAATTATGGAAAATGTGGAAACAAAAATATAAAGTCAAATAAAAAGCCAATAAACTATTTTTAAAACTCTTTTTGGTATTTCTTAAAAAAATAAGAAATAATTTTTAAAATAAAATATTTATTTAAGAAGGTGTAAAATTAGGGAATTACAGCTGCTCCTATTTAATTATCTTATACTCGAGTGCATAAATGGCTCGCGTCTTTATGCGTTCGGAGTAAAAGGAAATTAAATACAAATGCCCTAATTTTAGGTTGTGAAGTGATGTAATGATATGAATGCTGATGAGAGATGTGAGTAGAAACCATACTTGGAAAGATTAGGAACTAGATACTTGAGAATGAAATGATTGTCTCCCATCCGGGCGCGTTGATCTTAAAACGAGTCGTCTCCCCTCAGGGTGCGTGAACTCAAACGAAAAAATTGATCGTCTCCCTTCCGGGTGCGTGAACGCAAAAAACAGAGTCGTCTCCCCTCAGGGTGCATTAACTCAAAGCTGATCGTCACCTCTCCTGCGAGTGCTTTGATCTTTGAAAATAAATAACTTTATGACCAATCTCGGAAAATCAAGAGATAACATAGCTTCCCAACCAATCCAGAAAACCATGATATGAGATAGTTTCTCGACCAATCCGAAAGACCATGAAAAGATAACCATGAGATAACTTCCCGACCTATTTGGAAAATCATGAAACAACACTGCTTCCCAACCAATCTAGAAAACCATGATAAGAGATAGTTTCTCGACCAATCCAAAAAACCATGAGATAACTTCCCGACCTATCTGGAAAATCCTGACATAACACTGCTTCCCAACCAATCTGGAAAACCAAGATACGAGATAGTTTATCGACCAATCCAAAAAACCATTAGATAACTTCTCGAACTATCCGGAAAATCCTGAAATAACACTACTTCCCAACTAATCTAGAAAACCATGATATGAAATAGTTTCTCGACCAATCCGAAAAACCATGAGATAACTTCCTGACCTATCCGAAAAATTCTGAAATAACACTGCTTCCCAACCAATCTGAAAAACCATGATACGAGATAGTTTCTCGACCAATCTGAAAGACCATGAGATAATTTCCCGACCTAACTGGAAAATCCTAAAATAGCACTGCTTCCTAACCAATATGGAAAACCATGATATGAAATAGTTTCTCGACCAATCCGAAAAACTATGAGATGACTTCCCAACCTATCTAGAAAATCACCTTGAGATGAGAAAATTTCCTGCCCTATCTGGAAAACCATGAGATAACTTCCCGACCTATCCAGAAAATCACCTTGAGTTGAGAGAATTTTCTTACCTATCTGGAAAACTGAGAGAAGATATTGACTTGTATCATTCACCTTCCAATCTGGAGAATTAACAATCCAAGTTGTACGCTCACTGAAAACTTGCTGAAGAGTTTTGCTGAAGTTCGAGGTATCTTGAAGAAGAGTACTCACTGAGAAGAGAAATTTGAATATTCTGCCATCATTTTGGCAAAACCTTGAGAGAATTTCTTAATAACATGGTTCATCACTCAACTTGTTGGAGACGCTATGTGCTAACTCCACTAGGGGTATGGTTTGGAAACTAACTTGCTGAGGTACGGCGTACCAACTTTATTGAAGATGCGGCATATTGACCGGCTTACTTCAGATAATGACTTATTGATTTATTCACTAGGGATGTTGTGCATAAGCCAACTTTACTGGGGAAAATAGTTTAACAACCGATTTATGGAAGTGCGGTTTTCCAACCGACTTACTGGAGATGAACATTTGTCAACTGACTCACTACGGAAAGAGAGGACTCATCAACCTTCTTTGTTGAGAGTGTAATATATTGACCAATCTACTGAGGATGACGCTTTGTTGACCAATTCACTGCGAAAAGATTCATCAACCCTTCTTGTTGAGAGATTACGGTCTATTAACCGTCTTGCTGGAGAATTAGGTACATCAACCTTTTTCACTGAATAAGAGATCCAAGTTCGCAACCTGTTAAAACAACATTTTGGAATTGTGCTTTATGAAGGCATGATTATGTATATCTGATGCCTAAATGCAAAACTAATGCAGATGAAATGTCTGATTATATGCAAGAGTTTGTATGCATGTATTTCATGAATGCATGTATGCATGAATGCATGTATGCATGAATTTCTGTTGATGAGAATCTGGATTTCCCGGCACCGAGAACCTGAGTAACTCTGACATTGTTGTGATGAGGACCCGTGCAAGCTTTTGTTGCAGGACAGGAGTCTTGTGGAGCTTCCAAATCAGAAGAGTAGTTTTCTTTATCTGTTGGAATCAAGGGATTGCCATGATTTTGTGCTTTAGGACAGGGGCACCATACAGTATGCCGTTGGTTTCCCTTCAAACACTTCAAATTTCAAAACAGATTGCTATTTTCAAATGCTTTTTGTTCACAATGTTTAAATGTTTTATTTGTCATAAATAAACAGCACCAATGCGCATAATCAGAACACAAAAGCAAGCTAACATACAAATGAATGAAATGATAATTTTGATAAATGCACAAAGGTGCGGAATTTTTCCAATTGGATGCAAATTCCTTGAAGAGGTAATTGCAAATGGAAGCTAAGGTAATGGCAATGAAAATAAATGAATTCCACTGAATCATAACAATGTCATCCTACTTTATGATCTCGAGTTTACAAGAACTTTCTTTGGAGAAAGGAGACTGAGTCGATATTTTCTGTCTTAAGCTTCACTTTCATGCAGAGTCAAGTATTGTAGTCCTGTGCCTTTTCATTTTCTTGTTTGTTTGTACTTCTTGACTACATAGAGTTCACTGAGAGTGGAAACTCATCTGTGTCCAAGGATTAAGACTTCACTAGAGAAGGCCTTTTTCACGACATATGGTCCTACATAATTAGGAGTCCATTTTCTGCGTAGATCTTTGTGAACAAGTAGTACGACTTTCAACATCAAGTCACTTTCCTTGAACTATCCTGGACAAACTTTCTTATCGAATGCCCTCTTGACTCTTTGTTGGTACAACTAACCATGACACAAGGTTGTCATTCTCTTTTCCTTAATGAGATTGAGCTGGTCAAGCTGGGTATGAATTATTTTGCTTTTTCAAACTTGGCTTCTTCCAAGACTCTTAATGAAGGAATCTCAATTTCCACTAGGAGCACTACTGTTATACCATGAACTAGCAACAAAAGAGTTTCCCCTGCTGAGGTGCAAACTATGGTTCTGTATCTGTGAAGTGTGAAGGAAACATCTCATGTTAGTCCTTTGTATATCTTTACCATCTTTTGAATACTTTCTGTATAACCACCCAAACATATGATATTGTTGGTTCTTAAGTTGCACACCGAAGTGGTCATGTTCACTTGACATTTTGCCATAGACTTGCAAGAATTCTAAGTGACTAATCCAAGTTCAAACTCATTTAAATTTTCCAATTTCTTTGAGGGTTGTATTGGCTTAGGTAAAGGTGGGATTTTTTTGGAGAAAGTAGGCTTCTTTTTAGAGTTAGGCATCCACTACTCTTCCTTTTAGTGTTGTAAAACATTTTACCTTGCGGTACTTTTGATGACATTATACAAGATAAGTTTTCACTATTGTTAAGAAACCTAATATGTATTGTATCGCGCCGCGAAAATCGCCCGAGCGTCTAGGACACTCGGAATGACACAGAGTCGCCACCGAATTTTATTTTAAGGAAAATATCGATAAAACCTTATAGGATAAGACAGTCATCACAACCATCTTTGGTTTCAGGAGTTGGTTATGTAAGGGAAAGGTATTAGCACCCCTCACATCCGTTGTACTCAACGGGAACCTTCTAATCAATTCTAGGGTTTAATATTTTTTTATGTTTGTTTTCATGTTTTTTATTGTTGAATTTATTATTTATTTAGGATATACTTACAGAGGGGGAAATATTTAAGTTTTTTATTATTATGCTTGACAAGATGAGGATCTTGCTCCTACGTATCCTCTGGTGCGATGAGGAAATCAAAGCTACGTAGTTCTGGGTATCCATTGTTTGTTGGTGTTTTTTAAAGAACGATGTTTTAATCGCATTCTAGTGGTTAAACGCCGCTTGTATGCTCGCGTGGTGGAGGCTTAAGCATTGTTTGTATCACGTTGGAATTGATTGCAAACATGTTCGTTTGGAAAAGATTTTTGATTTGATTTTTAAATTGAAGTGTTGATGTTTTTTTAAGAGTGAAAGACAAGTAATCGGTAGAAGTAGCGTGCGCTAAATCTTCGATTAATCGAGGGAGGGATGAATGTACATTCGGGCGTCCCCTTTTTGATCCACATTTATTTTATTAGATTTATATTTGTTTATGGAAGACGAATAATCAACCGGCAAGGTGTGCACCAAGACTTTAATTATTCGAGAGATGGAAGGATATTCATCCGTGCACCTCCTTTTTAATCCAAAGTATTTTATTAGAATTATATTTGTTTATGGAAGACGAATAATCAACCGGCAAGGTGTGTACCAAGACTTTAATTATTCGAGAGATGAACGAATATACTTCCGTGCATCTCTTTTTTATCCCATAATACCTTTATCTAAAAGGAATAAAAATAATATTTATATTTTCCGGCTTTACATATATTGTGACATTTTATGTTGTGATAGACTAAATAAATTAAGAGAATTAATTTGAATAAGTTACCTGAGTCAAACTCAAGGTGAAGACCACACAATTGTTTTAAGTTCAACAAAACGTGTCACTTAGTATCTTTGATTAAATAACAAACAAATAGCACTCATATATACAAACAAACACCACACACACAGTTCAAAAACAGAAAAGAAACAAATGCAGAGAAAAGGGAAACTAACCAAACCCGTTTGCCGATCTCCTTCCTTCTTCTTTACTTGGATTCTTCGCGGAGGCTGTCCGATTCCGGTGGTGATAACACGGCTACCGGCTCGGATTGGAAGAAGACGGCTGGCGGTGGGCTACCCGTCGGTGAGGCACTTCGTGAAATTCGGCGGCGCGGTAGTAATAGCTTGATTACTCCGCCGGTTTTGTGGGTACTAACAGCAAAACCTTCTTCTATTTTCTCCTCTATTCTGTTAATTCGATTATGTTCCTGCTCCTTTGGTTGTTTCTGTTTGTGAGTGGGGTGATTTGATGGTGTGTTAGTTTAGCGAAGAGAATCGTGGTTACGTGGTGTTATGGTGGTGTAGAATTTATTGTGAATTGATAATTGATGATGAAGAAAGGTTGGTATGGTTTAAGGAATGAATTGAACGAAGGTGGGTGGTTTATGATGCTTTGATTTTGTTCTGCAGAATGTGTTCTCTGAATTTTTTGTGTACTTTTGTTTGTGAAAACTAGTCTCTATTTATACTAGTAGGATTGAACTTGATTTTGCTATTATTTGGCAACTTGGGGATAAATTTTTTCATGTAAATCCTTTACCAAGTTTGTTGAAATTTGTTGTAATCTGATATAAACTGAAAATTTGTTTCTGATTTGTTATACTCCTCCTCAAGTTTTGATTTTTTCAGTTTTTGTTACTATCTTCTTTTTTCGGTTTTTTTATATATTTTGTTTATTATTATATTTTTTTGACCCTAAGCTACTAATACCCTTATTTCCAAATATTCACCATTTCAACCAATTCTCAATTTCGAAAAAAGGTTGTCATAATAATAATTAAAAAAGAGGGTAAAATTTGGGGTATGACATATTGGTTCCTTGCCATCACATATCTTGCTCTTTTTTTTTTATAGAGACATATTTCTTTTTGAAATTTTTGATGAATCTCGTCTATTTTATGTGATACCTCTCTTTGTGTACCACCTCAAACTTTTAATGTTTATAGAGACAAGAGTGTTACAGCTTCTACCTAACTCCAAAGAGGGTAAACATGTAAGTGCATCAGTTCACTCCTATGTTTTAATAATTGTGAAAACCCATGAAAATAGTGTAGAACATATTTTGGCAACATTAGAAATTACTTGCAGCGAAAAACTATTTTTAAACTTTGAAAAATTGATTGAGGTATTTTGTATCGATACATAATCACTTGTATCGATACAAATGTCCTGAAAAACCTTCAGGCTGATTTTGTGCATTTTGTATCGATACATAATTGTCTTGTATCGATACAAATTTGGGCTCTCAGGGGCAGAGAGTCTTCTGTGTATCGAATCATGCTTGCATGTATCGATACACATCTAAGTCTCTCAAAAGACAAGAGAACGCATCATGTATCGAATCATACTTGCATGTATCGATACATATCCGTTAGTTTTTCAAGATACTAGTGTATGTATCGATACAAACACATTTTTGTATCGATACATAGCTGAAATATTTCAAATTTTGTTCACTGTCAAGTGTTTGTACCGATACACACCATCGTTTGTATCAGTACAAGTTTGTTCTGTTTTGCCTAAATTTGCTCAATTTTATTTTCTCTATAAATAGCAATACGAGTATTTGTTGTAATTGTGAGAAACCATTGGAAAAACACTTGTGATCAGAATTTGAGAGAAATTTTGGATCAAAGCTTCATTCAACACAATATCATCATCTTCCATCAATTTTCTTTCAATTGGAAATTAAGTATGGGATCAATTGAAGATTGGTAGTACGATTGGTCGATAACGTTCGGTGTAATTCGTGGTGAATCATAATTACGATCGGGTTGATTTGCGTTGAAGGTTTGGTTTGTCATCAAGCATTCAAGATTGTGTAATTCTTGAAGGATCAACACTTAGGGAGCACGGTAATCAGCTGGACGATCATTACGGGGGTTGTCGGGTTGAAGACGACGAAAAGATTGATCGTTGGAATCAGAGGTAGAAGCTCCGCGACGTGTTGAGGTTGAATCGCTCAATTTGCATAGATTCGATATAGGGTTATTGGAGTCTTGTAAATTGTGCACTAGTATCAAACAATCGTTTTTAATAATAAACGCTCAAATAACCCGTTTGGTTATTTGGGGGGAGACGTACCCGGCCGACCGCGAGGACGACACGAAAGCCATTGGGAACTCCCTAATCAATTGTTTGTGTATTCTCTTCCTTAACTCTTTACTTTACGCATTGCTTTAAATTTCGAATCAATTGAGTTTTTGTGATCGTAAGTGTTCATAAAAAGTCAATTGAAAACTACTTGAATTGTGATTGATTTAGACTTGATTGTGAAACTTGTTTGGTTAGGTCTTAGATAATTTGAATTCAAAACATTTGCCTTGTCAAATTATCATCATACGATCCAAAGGCTTATACTACCTTTCCTTTGATCAAGTGGGTGCAAGGAGACTACCGATCCGGTGGAACTTCCGCGCATTCCCTTTTTCAAAGTTTTTTGAAAAATACATTGTTTAAAAGGGCCACTTATTCAACCCCCCTTCTAAGTGGGAGCCAAGTAGTCTAACAAGTGGTATCACGATCCCGGTTCGATTTTGTACACAAAATTCGGTGGATTGTGCCAATTATAAGAAAACATGGCTTTTGCACCCTAGGGAGCGTACAATAGGGCTCCGATATTCAATGGAGACCATTTTGATTATTGGAAAAGTAGTATGCGCATACACATCAATTCTTTTGATGGTGAAGTGTGGAACACCATTGAGAACAGTCCGTTTGTTCCGACAAATACCGATCAACATGTCACTAATAAGCCTATTGCACAATGGACGGATGATGATAAAAAGAAAGTCAATTACGATGCGAAAGCTCAAAACATTTTAATCTCATCTGTAGGGATTAAACTATCATGTTTCGCATTGTACATCGGCTAAGGAACTGTGGGACACATTGGTTACTCACTTTGAGGGTACTAATTAAGTCAAAATATCTAAGATAAACACCTTAAATCCAGAGTTTGAATTGTTCCATATGCAAGATGGTGAATCCATTGCGGATATGCAACAACCTTTTGTGAAAATCACCAACAAGTTGCACGGTTTAGCTAAGCCAATCACAAATGAAGATGCCTCTAATAAAATTTTGAGATGTCTATCTAGGTCTTGGTAACCAAAGGTCACCACAATCAAGGAAGCAAATGATCTTACTCAATTAAGTCTCAGAACATTATTTGGGAAGCTTACGGAACATGAACAAGTGCTACATTTGTTGGAAAAGCATGAGAAAGGTGGGAAAAAGGAGAAACACGTAGATAAAGTAAAAGAAAAGGATAAGAGGTCGATTGCTCTTAAGGCCTCCACATCCAAGTCCAAAAAGGTTGAGCAAGTGGAAAGTAGCTCAAGCGAAGACAATTCTGATGATGAGGAAATGGGGCTCTTCGTTCGAAGCTATAACCGGTATGTGAGAAAGAATGGGATAAGGCACTTCGAAGACAATATTAAGAAGTTTCGGAAAGATAGTTGTTACCGGAAGAATGAAGGTGCTAGGTACTCCAAGAAAGGGGCATGCTATGAGTGCGACCAAGTTGGTCATTTCAAACCGGATTGTCTTGAGCTCAAGAGAAAAGAGAAGGAGTCATCTTCATAAAAATGGAGGAGCAAAGGAAAGAAAGCTTATGTTGCATGGGAGAGTAGTAGTTCCTCATATCATTCATCATCAAGCTCTAGTTCAAGTGATGAAAGCGAGATGGCTAATGTAACATCCCATTTTTTTTTTATTAATTAATTTTAAGACCTTGGAACGTTGTTATCCATTTTATTTTCTTAAATTATTTTGTTTAGATGCTTTAAAATAAATAATAATAATAATAATAATAATAATAATAATAATGATAATAAAAAAAATAAGATATAATGTTTAAGAGTGGGGAGTGACCGATTGACAGGTTTTCTAGTATTGTTAGACTAAGAATAGTTAATTAGCTAACTATTGCCATTATTAGATGCCATATTTGCTGCTTGTGAACTTTGTCTCGGGTGATATAATAATATCGGATGACCACTATTGTTGACAATGAAAAATGATGATCACATGAATTATTATGTAGCCATTAACAAAATAGTTGACTAGCTTTAATACCCATAAACTCCATTTAACATGATTCATTTGGACATTCATTGAAAATTATTCCCTTGCTTTTCGGTTAGGATTCACAGCGGACCTTAGTAGAAACAAATCACAAAATTAAATTGATTTAATTGGGTAAATCAATTCTCAAAACTACTGCCAAATCCCATTCAGTAAACTTGGTTTACCTTCAAGACTGTATAGTCCCCTCTTCTAATACCACATACACGCCTTCCATTATATTTGTGTCTTTCAAATACAACAATTGCCAGCACCCAAATCATATCAAAATCATTCCAATTTAACCTCTCAATTTATTGTCACCGTGCCTATCATTTTTAGTCCATGGTTCTAGTATTTAATGGGTATATGTATTGCTACTCAAGCATTTCACACCTCCACATTCTCTAAGTCCAGTAAAGGCTTTCCATAGTGCTACTCCAATATCTCTTATCAAGTTCTCCTTTCCCTTAAGTTTCGAGTACCAGTGAAGGTAACTAATATATTCATCTCGTTCTTCTACTATGTTCTTTTCCTTTCACCGTCCCTAATACGAGGTTTTTGTCTCTTTAAAGTTTAAATTATCCGGCTTGAAAACAACGCGTGGAGTTCTAAAGACTTCTGTGTTAGAGTAGGAAAGCGTCTAATGTAAGGGCAGTTTCCTCCATACAAGTTATTATGCATAAATTTAGTAGTGTTTAATATTTGTATGATGATGGCCATGTTTGTTTTGATTCTCATGTTTTGTGATTATATGATATATGATTTCCTTAGATTTTTGTGATGATGTTGTATTTGGACATGGCATAAACATATGCATTTAGACTGTGTGGTGTGCTTCAGCTGTGTGCGAAATGGAGTACTTGGCCTGTGTGGTGTTCCCCATTGGTATGGGTGATTATATCCGGATCATGTAGAATAGAAGCATGCTTCTACATATTTTGAAATTTGTGTTTGTGTGTCCTTATTTGTACATTATTTTATGCTTCTATATGTTATGTTTAATATTCTTGATATGGGCGATGGGAAAGATTACTGACCCTTACCACCAACAGGTACAAAGATTGAAGATGATTGATTTTGGTGTGTTGGACTTTACGCGTCGCGGGGCATAAACGGGTTTTTCATTATTTGAGCAATTTTGTATTGAATAAATCATTACGATAACATTAATTTACTTTAACTATTATGTTTAGAAATACGGAGGCGGGTTATCCTCCGTTAGGACTATGTTAAATTTTATTGTTTCCTATGACTATTTATTTCATGACTATGTTTTTCACAAATGGTTTCACTTAATAGAATTACTTATGAAAAGGTATCAGTAACGAGATTTTAGGCTAGCCTTATTTTATGATTCTGGTAGCTACTTTCAACTCAAACTAATATACTCTATAGTAAATTGACTAATTGGAATCTAGAACTATACTACTTATACTACTTATACGATAGTTTTTGGATTCGTACTTTCAAGAATTCTTTGAACTATACACATTTCATATTTGGATGACTTTATTTATAGCTCTAGATCCATCTCCTTGAATCATACATCTATTTCTTTGACTTTTGTGATGAACAAAATACAAATAACTTAACGTGGCCTTTTTAATTTTTTTACTTATTTATTTATTTATTTATTTAATTATTCATTTAATTTCACTATATACTTCTTAAAAAAAAAAGAGATAATATTTGTAGATAAAAATTTAGGTCGTTACAGTTAATGTATGCTTCACAACTCGACATCACAAAAAGAAAGATAAAGCTCCTTAAAAGGTAAACCAAAACCCCTCTAGCTCATATACATTGTTGGAATATCATGATTTGCAAAGTGAATTTGAAGATCTATGTAGTGAAACTAGGAAAGCTTTCAAACGATTAAAAGAAATCATAAAAGTTAACAAAATTCTTGAAAAGAAAGTTTCCGAAACGGAAGAAGAGTTGAAATCTTTCAAAGTATCCTTATTAGAACGGTCAAGTGCAAATCATGATAATAGTGTTATAGTTGGTTGTGATGGATGTGTCACTTTGTCAAAAAAATATAAAATATCTAAAAGACAAAGTGGAAAATCCACCAAAACCAAGAGTTTCTCATCAATTTGATCCAAAACATGTTGAACACTCTTTGAAAGTCAAAAAACAAAAATTCTAAAAATTTCAAAACGGATCAAAAGAAGAGAAACTCACATATCACTTGTCACTATTGTTGTAGTGAAGGTCATACCATTTCAAAATGTCAAGCTAGGAAATTGTTGGTACCTAAAGGCATATTGCAATGGATGCCAAAACTCAACAAATCATATTTATCTCACCACTTATGACCCAATGAGAATTAGGTACCTCCTTCTTATGGCTAAATGTTGTAGGAAATGTGCCTTGGAAATCTAGAAAGGAGATGGTTTCTAGATAGTGGATGTTCAAGGCACATGACGGGTGATGCCTCGCTTTTTATCGAGTTCAAAGCAAAGGAAAAAAGCTACGTCACCTATGGAGACAACAACAAAGGCACCATTCTCGGTGTAGGTACAATCGGTAACCCATCTACTATCACCATATCTAATGTTGTACTTGTGGATAACCTTAAACACAACTTGTTAAGTGTCGCCAAACTTTGTGATAAAGGGTTTAAAATAAATCTCAAACCACCCTTTTGCACAATGAAAAGTGACAAAGACAAGAATGTGGTTCTTAAGGCTATTAGGCATGGAAATGTATATATGCTAGACTTAGATGATAATAGCCTAAGTGATGCTAAATGTCTCATAACCAAAAATGATGAGTCTTGGTTATGGCATAGAAGATTAGCACATCTTAATTTTGATTTACTAAATAAGATAGTTTCCAAAGATCTTGTAGTCGGTTTACCTAAAATAAGATTTATAAAAGATCACTTGTGTGATGCATGTCAAATGGGTAAACAAACAAAGGCATCTTTCAAATCTAAAATTTTTATTTCAACTACAAAGCCTTTAGAGCTAATCCATATGGACCTTTTTGGACCATCAAGGACTAAAAGCCTTGGTGACAATTACTATGGACTTGTGATCATAGACGACTACTCAAGATTTTATTGGACTTTATTCTTATCTAGTATAAGTGACATTTTATCCGTCTTTAAACGGTTTGCCAAAATGATTCAAAATAAACTTGGCCTTAAGATAATTTCCATTCGGAGACATGTAGGCGAATTTGAAAACTATAATTTTGAAATTTTTGTTCTAAACATGGCATTGAACACAATTTTTCCGCTCCACGTACACCGCAACAAAATGGGGTAGTGGAGAGGAAAAATCAGATTCTAGAAGAGTTAGCTAGGACTATGTTAAGTGAATCCTCACTCCCTAAGTTTTTTTGGGCGGATGCGGTAAGCATTGTAAGTTATGTTCTAAATAGGTCGATTATTCAACCTATTTGTGACATAACTCCCTATGAAATACTTAAGGGACGGAAGCCTAATCTTAGTCATTTGTGCTCTTTTGGATGTAAATGCTTTATTTTAAATAATGGAAATGAGAATCTTGGCAAATTCGATACAAAATCGGATGAGGGCGTTTTCTTACGCTATTCACTCACTAGCAAGGCATATAGGGTGTACAACAAAAGATTACGAATCGTAGTTGAGTCGGTTCATATAAACTTTGAAGAGTCTTTCCCGAAGGAACAAGGGAAAGGTAGTTTCATCGGTGCAGGGAGCGTCGAACGAAGAGTCCCATTTCCTCATCATCGGAATCCTCTTCGCTTGAGCTACTTACCACTTGCTCTTTACCTTTGGACTTGGAACTTGAAGTCTTTAGAGCAATGGACTTCTTTTCCTTCTCTTTTTCTTTATCACCATATTTATCCTTTTTCCCGTTTTTCGCTTTCTTTTCTAACACACTTAGCACATATTCATGTTATTTGAGTTTGCCAAATAAAACCGTGAGGTTTAGTTGAGTAAGATCATTCACTTCTTGTATCGCGGTGACCTTTGGTTGCCAAGACCTAGTTAAGCACCTCAAAATTTTATATCTTGATTTGTGATTGGTCTACCGAGACCTTGTAACTTGTTGATAATTTTCACAAATCGTTGTTGTATACTTTCGATGGTTTCACCATCAATCATATGAAACAATTCAAACTCTTGGTTTAGTGTGTTTATCTTAGATAACTTGACTTCATTGGTACCCTCAAAATGGGTAACCAATGTGTCCCACATTTCCTTAGCCGATGTACAATGCGAAACATGATTGAATTGCTCAATCCCTAAGGATGAGATTAAAATGTTTTGAGCTTTCGCATCGTAATTGACTTTCTTATTATCGTCAACCGTCCATTGTGCCATAGGCGTATTAGTGACAACACCATTGTTATCGGTCATAGTTCGAAAAAAGCGACCGTTTTCAATGGCATCCCACACATCACCATCAAAAGAATTGATGTGTATGCGCATACTACTTTTCCAATAATCGAAATGGTCTCCATTGAATATAGGAGCCCTATTGTAAGCCCCTTTGGGTGAAAACGCCATGTCTTCTAATAATAGGCACAAATTACTCGATTTAATCGTTTAAAATCAAACCAGGCTCTGATACCACTTGTTAGACTACTTGGCGATCATTTAGAGGGGGGGTGAATAAGTGACTCTTTCTAAACAACGAGTATTTCAAAATATTTTTGAGTACGCGGAAGGCCACCGAATCGGTAGTCTAGTTTGCACCCTTCGATCAAAGGAAAGGTAGTATAAGCCTTGGAGCGTTTAACGATATATTGGAGCCTTGCAATCAAATTACTACGATAAACGAAATCAACAAGTTTCAAATATCAAGTTACACACAATCACAATTCAAGTCCAATTCAATTGAATTGTGATGAACACTTACGATCACCAAATTCAATTGATCTAATTAATCAATAATACGAAAAGTAAAGAGTGTAAGGATAGAAAGACGCAAACAGATGATTAGGGAGTTCCCGCAGCTTTCGTGTCGTCCTCGCGGTCGGCCGAGTACGTCTCCCCCCAAATCGTCAAACGGACGATTTGAGCAATTTATTAAAAACGCTTGATAGTGCACAATTTACAAAGACTCGAATCACCCTATATTGAATCTAATGCGAAATTGAGCTATGCAACATCAACACCTCGCGAAGCTTTTACCTCTGATTCCAACGTTCCAATCTTGCGCCGTCTTCGAACCGAAAACCTCCGCAACAAACGTCCAGCTGATTACCTCGATTCGTCGATGTTGATCCTTCAAGATATTGCACAATCTTGAACCCTAGATGAGAACCCAAACCTCCAACGCAATTCAACTCGATCGCAATTCTGATTCACCGCGAATTGCACTGAACGTTATCCAACAAATCAACTACGAACCCTTGATTGATCCCATACTCAATCTCAAATTTGAAGTGATTTGATAGAAGATGATGAACTTGTGTTGAATAAGTCTTTGATCCAAAATCTCTCTTCAATTTTGATCAAATGTGTTTTTCCGATGGATTCTCACCCTTACAACAAAAACTCATATTGCTATTTATAGAGAAAATAGAATTGAGCAAATTTAGGCAAAACAGAACAGACTTGTATCGATACATATGATGGTATGTATCGATACAAATACGTTGACCAGCGTTCAAATTTGAAATATTTGACCTATGTATCGATACAAACACGAGTATGTATCGATACATATATCAGTTTCTTGAAAACCTGACTGATATGTATTGAAGCATGCAAGCATGATTCGATACACCATGCATTCTCTGGTCTTTTGAGAGAGTTTGGTGTGTATCGATACATGCAAGCATCATTTGATACACAAGAGACTCTCTGCCCCTGAGACACTAGTTTTGTATCAATACAAAGGATATATGTATCGATACAAATTGCACAGAATCAATCTGAAGTAGTTTCAGGACATTTGTATCGATACAAGTGATTATGTATCGATACAAAGAACCTTAAAATCAAATTTTCAAAGTTTAAAAATAGTTTTTCGCTGTCAAGTTATATATAATGTTGCCAAAATATGTTCCACTCTATTTTCATGTGTTTTGACAATTATTAAAACAAGGGAATGAACTGGTGCACTTACAATAATCATTCACATGATGAGCTAACTCTTTAAGCTTTGTCAAATCCGGACGTTTGAAATCATACCTCTTAGTAAGCCTCCTTTCATGGTCCATATCTATGATTACAAAAGAATTGCTTTAGGTCCTTTGAAATGAAAGAAAATAAAATATTTTGGCTTTTCAAAGAACTCTTGGATGTTAATCATAATGGACCTCCACTTTTTGTTAATGATCAAAAGAAATTTTCGGAAGGAATTTCCTCTTTTTTTTCTCTTTCTTGAGGTCCATTGTAAGTTTGTAAAAAACTTCCTTTAAGTTCTTTGAAAACTGAGGGAAAAATGACTTTCATGAATGCATGGATGCATGAATGTATGGATGCAAAAATCACAAAGATAGGAAAACATGGTTGGTTAAGATATCATGATGTTGGAGTCGAAAGGTAAACCCCCCGCAATGTATGAACTATTGGTTTTCTTCTTTTCGTAACATGGGTTCTACAAAGTTCCCAACTTCATCGACTTTCCTTCTTGAATACCAATGTCCACGACTTAACTCACGGCCAAATGAAATATCCAAGGGAAAGTCTCGATTGAGCATGGTATCGCGGAGTCAACTATTCCAAGACTTTTACTCTCGGCTTTAGCTATCGCACCACACCCTAAAAAAGGCCAAGATGGGTTAAAGGTGACCAAAAAGGTCCACAACATCCTAGGATACATGTCATAGCAACAATGTACGCGAAATATCACGTCGAAAAGAATACCACAAACATGACCCTCAATTGTGCGTGGTTTCATCACATGTGGATATGTGCTGAGTTTTGCCTTCCGCCCACTCACTATGATCCTACCACAATCTATCTCAAGGTATACTCAAGCTCGGGTGAAGCTTGTCTCACTCAAAACCCCTTCATAATATGTATAAAGAATGTAAACAAGTAAGCACATAGGAAAGCAATAAAGAAGCATAAACTAGATAGGTTCAACCCTCTTAAGGAGAGTATCCCCAGTGAAGTCGTCATTTTTCTGTTGTGGGGATTTTGGGATTTCCACCACTACATTGACCTTTAATTTCCAAAGAGGGGAAAGTGTCGAAAACCGTTTAAAAAGAGAGATTCTAAGCTCAGGGGTTAGTTACACCCACTACAAAAAATGTCTGCATTTGCAACGAAATTTTTCGTCACAAACTGATCAAATTTCGTCACTAATGTACATTTGTGACGAAATTTGTGAGGAAACCAGTTGTCCCTAAATCAATGTGTACTCTAACGATATTTGCGACAAAATCTCGTCACAAATATCATCTCTAACAGTCAACAGAACTCACGTGGGGGACAAGTACATTTGTGACGAAATCTCGTCACAAATGTCATCTCTGACATTCAACCCAATTCACGTCGGGAGTGACTAGTCTGAACACACATTTGTGACAAAATTTCGTCACAAATGTTTTAAAATATTTTTTTTTTATAAAAAATTATTAAATCAGATTTTAATTTAAATTTAATTAAAATAAAAATTATATAAATTTAAAATTTCAACAAAAAATCAAAATTGGTGGTATAATTTTTTTGGTACATTAAAAAAAATTGCGGTAAAAAATAAAATTAAAATTTTCAGTAAAAATGAAATTTGAATTTTCGATAAAAATTTAATGCGGGAAAAAATGAACTTCGAATTTTTGGTAAAATTTATTGCGGGAAAAATTGAAATTCGAATTTTCGATTCAAATTTGAATTTTGCGCCAAAATTGATTTAAAATTTCGAGGATAACATTTGCCACGATATTTCGTCGCAAACGTCAGAAACAAAATGAAAAATAATGCAGAATACATTTGCAACGAAATTTCGTCACAAACGTAAGAAAAAAAAATTAAAAAAATAACGAAAATTTAAATAAAAATTCATAAAAAATTAATTAATTGGTGCACAAAAATTTAATTTTCCATCCGAAATTTAAAATTAATATTTTTTAAAAATATTTAGATATTATAAAAAAATAGAATATGAAAAAAAAGTGTTAGAGATGTTGAATTGATGAGTAAATGAAAATTTAAATGTGTTATTGAAAAGAAAATATGAAATGTGGAATATTGTTGAAAGTGTTAGTGTTGAAAGAAAAGATGAAAAAATGATGGTGAATGAAGATGAAAAAAAGTTAAGGATGAATGTTAATGAAAAAATGAATGAATAATGAAGATGGTGAAAGAAAAGATGAAGAAAAAATGTGTTGAAGAAATTGTAAAGAAAAAAGAAAAATGGTTGAAGTAATTGAAGAGAAAGAAGAAAAAGTGTTGAAGAAATAAAAGAGGAAAGAAGAAAAAATGTTGAAGAAATTGAAGAGAAAGAAGATTAAATGTTGATGAAATTTAAGAGAAAGAAGAAAAAATGTCGAAGAGATTGAAGAGAAAGAAGAAAAAATGTTGAAGAAATTTAAGAGAAAGAAGAAAAATGTTAGAGAAAAGTGTTAATGAATGAATGTTGAAGAGTAGATAGTGTGGTATATATAGAAAAGTTGTTGGAGATAGAAATAATATAATAACATTTTTGAGGAAATTTCGTCACAAAATTAAAATTCGAATTTTGAAATTTCCCCCTAAAACATTTGTGACGAAATTTCGTCACAAATGTCAGCTCTGACATAAACTCACGCGTGGGGTAATGATGTGACTGGTCTGAACACACATTTGTGACCAAATTTCGTCACAAATGTTTTAAAATATTTTTTTTTAAAATATAATTAAATCAGAGTTGGTGGTATAATTTTTTTGCTACATTTTATAAAAAAAATTGCGGGTAAAAATGAAATTTGAATTTTCGATAAAAATTTATTGAGGAAAAAATTGAAATTCGAATTTTTGGTAAAATTTAGGGCGGAAAAAATTGAAATTTTAAATTTCGATTCAAATTTCAAAAAAATTGGTTTTCCCTCCAATTAATTTACTATGAAATTTGAACTTTTAGTTTTCTCTATGCATAGAACTATCGTAAAAAATGTTAAAGTTATCGAAATTAATTTTTTTATCTACAATGTTAAGAACTAAAATTAAATTTCGAATTGAAACATATTTAAAATATATTGTCCTTGCAAAAAAATAAATAAACATCTTCATCATTGAAATCATTATTCCTCACTCCTCCTGATCTGATTGGTCTCTATCTTCGGCGTCTTCATAGTCGTCCGGATCAAATCGTGGACAATTCGGATCGTACGCCGGAGGATTTGACGTAGATGGTCGATCTGTCGCTGGATTATTCATGGCAAGTACACGAAGCATGAAATCATCCTCCCATTTTTTTCTGCTTTCTCTTTCTTTTTGCAACCTTTCCTCCAACCTTTGCTCCCATCTTTGATCGTACTCTTGACGAATCCTTGCCGCCTCTTCTTCTTTCTCCCGATCCCTCCTTTGTAGCTCCTCTTGAAATTTTTCCCACAGATGACTATTAGACATCCTTTCAGGTTCAGGGCAATCTTCAGGACCAGGAATATACGTCATGTTGGTTCCGCGATGAAAGTTAGGTGCCATGCTCCCTAAACCCAGGAACCTATTTTCTCGTCCTCGATGTCCTACTTTTGTCGCTGCCCCTTTCCAAATCTCAAATTGAACGGCACGTGCTAAGTCTTCATAGGTGTACTCAGGATGAGCAGATAGATAAATTGCAGCAAGGCGATTATTTTCTTCCTGTATATATACATAAACAATTAATATTTGTGAGGAAGAAATAGCGAGTGAATAAAAATTTTGAAAATAATTCTAAAATATTAATAAAAATGTAAATTTACCGAAAGTTGTCGACATGTAGGATCCACCCAATCATTCGTTTCCCTTGTGGTGTGGGTTGTTTTGTAGACCTCAGTAACATAAGGTTCTCTACCCAGAACATTTTGCTAAATTTTCAACAAGAAAATAATAATTAATATTTCAATATATTATTAAATAAATTAAAAAAAACAAATGAAATATATGTTTATACCAAATGTCGCGCGTGGGTGTTGAAGCTGACACTTCCACTAGTGTGCAAGTTACGACCCGTGGCAGAGGCTCTGTTTTCCTTGTTTTGTTCACACCTTCTAAGATACTTCTCATCTTTAGTCCAGTGATCCACAAATCGTTGCCACACATGCTCGCCTATATATTCTGGACGATATCTTACTGGATCTTTGAGATAGCGGTGTTTTTCTTTGCTGAGAATTGATGAAAATCGCCTCTGACACGCTGCCTCCCAATTTGTTTGAATCAATTCTTTGTGGTAAGGCTCCCATGTGCGATATCTCTAAAATAAAATAAAAAAAATATTATTATTATTATTATTATTAGATATAATAAACATTTAAATATTAAATTTAATTATTATATATGTAAACATTAATAAATTAATTGTGTTTACCTGAAATTCATCAAATAGCATCTTCTTAACTTTTAAATCCTTAATCAACTCTTTAAAACTCTCAGCATAATGTTTGAGAGCTAAATGGACAACAAATTTCACCGCTTTTGTTGCATCTTTAGACGGCTCCAACCTACACATTAATTTTTTAATTAAACTATATATTCTAAAATAATTAATATTAAAAATAAAATAATAATATACTTACCCATTGCCGCAAGGGAATATGACGCGTCTATTATCTTCCACTACTCGAACATCTTCAAGGAAGTGACGCCGTGTTGGCCTTAAAGCCGCTGATCGTTGTGGCTCTTGAGATTGTTCACGTGTTTGTGACGACGAACCTTCTTGATTTGGTTGTTATTGTTGTTGTTGTTGTTGGTGTTGTTGTTGTTGTTGTTGTTCTCGTTGATGTTGCCGTTGACTAAAATCTTGATCACCTCCATATTCCATAAAACTTAGGATGTTATCAGGGTCAAGGCTTACATTAGTAGGAAGAATAGGCATGTTCTGGAAGCCATACCCAGGAATATCATCACGCAAGAAGCTAGTATCAGGAATATATGTTTCTGGTGGTACTTGATAAGAAGATCTCGGAGGAACATCAACAGATACCCTTCGTGGATGCAAGATTCTAGCATCAGGAGGAACATCAACAGAATTCCTTCGTCCAGCACTCGATCTAGAAGGCCTTGTAGATGGAGTAGCATGAGTATCTTGCGACTGTGCTGGATATGAAGATCTCGGAACATCAATAGAGTTCCTCCTTGAGGGGTCAACAAACCTAGAAGCAACAGGTGGAGTAGATGCAGAAGTGTTTTCACGAATAGATACTCCACTATTCTGACGAGCCGTCATAGTCTGCATAAAATTAGGTATCATATTTCAAGGTATCATTCTTGCAAAACTCTTAGTCTTCTTTCCCTTATTTTTATCTGGATTATTTTTATCTGCCATCCCTACATAAAATAGTTAAAATTAGATAAAATAATTAAATTGAAATTAAAAAAGTATATTAACAATATTAAATTTCCAAGAGTAAACCAATGAAATTAAAATTAAACAAAAAGGATATTAAAGCTAACAACTCATTACAACGATAAATATATAGTTTCGATTACACATTATAACCAACAATTCATTAAATACATAGATAAACAGTTACAATGATAATAAATGTTGTTTCAATTAGATTAAAACACACAAAAACACATTACAATGATAAATAGTTACAATCGAGACTTATTGGTCATCATCATCATCATCATTATTATAGTATGCATCATCATTTTCGTTGTCTTCATCTTCATTTCCTTCATCTTCATTATCTTTGGAGCTATTTGCATCATCTTCATTATTGTCGTTGTTGTTCACCAATCTCATCAACACCTCAAACTCAAGCTGATCACCATCACCTTCTTTGTCAACCAAGTTTGTAATTTGATCGACTTCAATCATCGTGGGAACTCTTGACATTTCATCATCTTGGTAAGGCGCTTCTATATCTAGAACTTCAATTTCACCTCTTGGTTTTGTCTTGATAGCTGAACACCAACCTTTTTTACGCCGGTAATGAGAAGGATAAGGGACATAATACACTTGACAACACTTACTCGGCAGGATGAACGGATCAAATCGATTATACCTTTTATCCATTAGTATGTCAACAAGTTTGTGCTTTGGATCAATTTTTGTCCCATTAGTAGGGTCAAACCACTCACAATAAAATAAGACAACATTGTTATCTTGTCCCTCATAATAGTAACCCAATTCAAATATGCGCTTAATCACACCATAGAAGTCATCTTCGCCACCATCACTGAACCCTTTGACATAAACTCCACTATTGATAGTTTTTTTGCCCACTGTCCATGACCTAGTTTGAAATCTATATCCATTGAGAATGTATGTGTGTCATTCATTGACATTTCTTCGAGGACCATTAGCTAATCCTCTGAATTGCTTCATCTGTTCATATTTGTCCACTTTACCCTTAAACCATTTTGGAAAGTTGGTATATGTGTCTCCAAGTCGTTCCTTTTCAAAAAAATCAATATATGGTCCAACTTCAATGCAATTAATCAAGACATGAACTTTGGCTGATCGCATCTCTTCATCGCTCATCTAGTACTCTTTCGCTGCTCCTGAAGAACGCCCAGTACCACGAAATACTGACAAAGCGGAAGGGTTTCTTTCATCAGGAACATCATTTCGCGTTCTTCTTGGTGTTAACATCATGTGGTTGAAATAATGAGAGCAAAAATGAGACGTTTCCCGATGCAAGTAAGATGCACATATTGACCCTTCAACCCTTGCTTTATTTTTCACTATTCGCTTTGAATCACTCATGAACCTTTCGAAAGGATACATCCACCTATATTGAACAGGTCCACCGAGCATAGCTTCATACGCGAGATGTACCGGAAGATGTTCCATAGAATCAAAGAAAGAGGGGGGGAAAACTAGCTCCAATTTATAAAGTATTGTAGCAATATTCTTATCCATTTTAACAAGTTCATCCGTCCTGAGAGTTGAAGCACATAAATCTTTAAAAAATTGACTCAATTCAGTTAATGGATTCAAGACATGGTTTGGTAATGAACAAAACACAATTGGAATTAAGCGTTCCATAAACACATGTGAATCATGACTTTTCATCCCCCGCAATCTTCCATTGTTGACGTCGGCACACCTTGCCAAATTCGAAGAATATCCGTCTGGCATTCTCAATTCTTTTAACCACTGACAAACAGATTTTGCTTCATTGGATGTTAACAATAAACCGCCTTGGGTTTTAGAACTTTTCCATTTGGAAGACGTTTTAGCTCCAATTCTGGTCTATTGCAAAACTTCTCCAAATCAAGTCTAGCCTTCTCATTATCATAAAAATTCTTTTCAATATGCATAACATCAAGATTATGTCTCATTGTCCTTCCAATAAGGGAGGTCCCAAAAGATACTTCGCTTTGTCCAGTTGTGCCTCTCTTTTTCCAACATCAGGATATTTATCTAGGCTGCTCACTGTTTGAGATATGTCATATGAAGATAACTTAGGAGGGGGACCATCTGTTTCTACAGTTTCTTTCTTGAACGCATCTGCCATCCTCCGAAATTGATGATTTTTAGGTAAGAACCTACGATGACAATCAAACCACGAAGCCTTTCCTTTTATTTGAAATGCTTTGGTGTCACGCATACAATGTGGACACGCCAATCTTCCGTCGACCAACCAGACAACATGCCATATGCAAGAAAGTCATTAATGGTCCACATCAAAGCAGCCATCATTTTGAAATTCTCCTTCTTTGCAATATCATACGTCAATTCACCATTCTAGAGCCTCTTCAAATCATCTATTAATGGCTGTAAGTATACATCAATGCCATCGGTTGGGTTCGACGGTCCCGGGATAATACAACTCAAGAACATGTACGGTTTCGTCATGCACATCTCAGGAGGAAGATTATACGGAGTGACAATAATTGGCCAACAAGAGTACGGCACTGCAGACGCTTGGAAATATGGGGTAAAACCATCAGAGCACAATCCAAATCTTACATTACATGGATCATTCGCAAAATTAGGATGCGTTTGATCAAAATGTGTCCAAGCCAACCCGTCACATGGATGCCGAATCACATTTGAATTTGTTGCGTTGTTATAATGCCACGTCATTTTGCTCGCAGTTTCCAATGATGCAAACAATCTCTGCAACCTCGGTATTAATGGCAGATAAAACATTGACTTAACCGACAGTCGTTTCTGCTTACGATGCACATCACTGTTGCGGACCTGATACCTCGGTGCACTGTAAAATTTACACTCCTCCAGATCGCCGTCATTCGTACCGAACTCGTTGTCGTAGAACAACATGCACCCATTAACGCAACAATCGATCTTCTTAACTTGCAATCCCAATTTTGACACCAACTTCTTCGCTTCGTAATAACTAGCTGGCAGATTTTCTGGTACATGCGACACATCCAACACCAGCTTGTTAAAGAACTCCAAGCAATCTTCAGGTACATTCCAATTTGACTTGGCAGCTAAAAACCTCACGCACACCGATAACTTTGATTCAGACGACCCTTCATACAACGGTCGGTTCATTTCCTCCAACATTGCATAAAACTTCACCGCTTTCTGCTTTGGGATTACTTCCTCTTCGCCGTCCCCTTCGTACGACAGGTTCACCCCAAGAGCGTCACCAACCATATTTTCAAGTCTATCAAAGTTTTCACACTCCCCATGCGCTTCACTGCTCGAAGCCTGCGTGTTGACATCAATCTGGGCATTATCTTTCGCCGGCTCTTCTTCACCGTGATGTCTCCACACGTAGTAGTCATTCATAAATCCATCTTTTCTTAAATGAGCCATGACAACTTCTGGACTCTTAATCAACCTACACACACATTTGATACACGGACATCTTATCCCTCTTTCAGTCCTAAAATCTTCTAGTGACACCGCCCGCTCAATAAATTGTTCAACTCCTTCCTTAAAACTCGCTCTAAGCAACCTCATGCCCGGATATTTTCTTTTGTACATCCAACTTCGTTGAGATCTAATTTGATCCATCTATATATATACTGATTCGTTGCCAATAGTAAAAATTAATCAGGTTCATAAATATTAATATTTTATCCACTAATTAATACATTATTAAACTAAATTAAAAATTAACTAAATATTTTTACTAACATGTATTTATAGCAAAATAATCCTTTTATAAAATTGGTTTTATAAATTATAAAAAAAAATTTTATAAACTAAAATATTAATTACATATTTTTGATTAATCACGCATATCAATTTTATCACTAATTTAAAATAAATTAAATAAGATCTATACTAACCTCAGATAATTATGCCGATGATTTTAAAAGAAGAAAGACACAGATCCAACAATCAACGCACAACAAACAATCACCTTAAAACATAAAATTAAAGATTATAAGAAAATAACATATTTAATTAATATTTATTACCTAACACTTTTTTTCTAACTAATTGTTACTAACTAACTAATTTGGAATACTTTCTTTAACTAACTAATTTGTCTTACTTAATATAAATAAAAAACCAATTAACTACCTAAATTAAATGAGTACTTAATTAAAATAAAAATAAAATAATATTAATAAAATTAAATGAGTCTTTTCTCTTGTTGGGTTTTTGGCTCTTTGTGGACGCTCGTCAGGTCTTGGATTGGTTTCGATATGGTGGATCCTTCGACTTCCATAGCACACTTTACTCAGTTCACTTTTGCAGTAGGTGGCAGTCGGAGTCGGCGATCGTTTATGCAGCTCATCTAGTTGGTTTGCGTTTGGGTGATTTGGAAAGAGCGTAATCAACGTCTCTTTCAGCACACAACGCAGTCGCTTTCACACATATGTTGGACCTGATCAAGCGGCATTCGTTTTGGTGGTTGCAGACACAGTATCCAAAGTTAGGGGTTAATCTTCATAGTTGGTGGGTCAACCCCCTATTGTGTATGGGTATATGATTTTTGGTTGTTTGTATTGGTTTTATGATGTAAACACTTGTGACATGTTCTAGCACATCTTATGCTAGAGGGTGTCGTTATTCGTATATATATATATATATATATATTTTATTTTGGCTTGTTAAAAAAAAAATAATAAAATAAATAACTAATTAATTACCTAATTAATTAATTAAGGGGGCGGGGGAAACGTAACACAGTGGGTGGTGTGGCGCCACTGTGTTTGTTTCTTTCATTTTTTTTTGTTAATTTCTTATGTTAAATTAATGAATACTATATTTTGATTATGCACGTATACTATTATTATTTTCTTAACTAACAAATATTTTTGATTATGCACGTATACTAAGTTTTTCACTAATTAATAAATATTTTATTAATAACTATTTTATTAATAAATATTTTGTTAATTAAGTCAAAAAAAATATTAATAACTATTTAAAATAAATAAGATATACTAACCTCAAATAATTTTGCCGATTATTTTAGAAAAAGACACCGATCCAACAATCAACGCACAACAAACAATCACCCTAAAAGATGAAATTAAAGATTATAAAAAAATCACATATTTAATTAATTTTTACTAACTAACTATAATTTGGAGTACTTTTTTACTAACTAATTTTACAAACTAACTACTTTGGAATACTTATATTATTTAACTAACTAAGATTTTTAACTAACTAATTTTACAAAATTAATTAACATTATTTAACTTATATTTTTAAAAGACTAATATATTATATATTAAACTATATAAATTTATACAAAACTAAGTAATAACTACATAAATATTATAATGTATTTAATTAAAATAAAAAGAAATAATAATAAAATAATTTATAACTAATTAATTAAGGGGTGGGGGAGTTTAATTATTTGGAAACACGGTGGTGGTGTGGTGCGCCACTGTTGTTTCTTTCAAACTTTTTTTTATTAACTTGTCATTTTCATTTATCTTAACTATCTTTTAAAATAATTAATAATACTAATAATTAATAATTTGTCATTTTATTTAACTCTCTTTTAAAATATAACATGTTTTTTAAAGTATAAATTTTTGTATAAACAATAATATATAACATTATTAACTAACAATTAAATAAATTACAAAGTTAAAGTACTAACCTTGAATAATATGATGATGGGATACCAACAACAACCAACAACAACAACAACCTTAAATAATAAAATCAAAAAAATTTGTCAAAAAAAAAAATAATCACAAAGATTTTAATAATATATAAAAAAATGTTAGTTAAAATAAATTCATGAAACTAACCTTAATTAATAATAAGATGAGAAAATAGAAGTAGCTAGATAAATACAATTTGGGTAAAATTAGATATCAAGATTTTTGAATGAAAGAAATTTTTTAAGAGAAGGATGAAAAATGAAATGTGATTTTCGGAAAATGTGGGTATAGAATAAGTAGGAGAGTAATTGTATTTTTGATGAGAAATAATTGAATGAATGAATAAATGTGTGGGATAACAAACATAATATATATAGGCCATAGAAAAGGGGAGCGTGCATATAATAAATCTGTTGCATAACGTTACAATTTTGGTGGTGGGTTCCGCGAACATTTGTGACAAAAATTTGTCACTAATGTGCAACATTTAAATGCCACTCAACACTTGTATAACGTTACAATTTTGCTGGTGGGTCCCGCAAACATTTGTGACAAAAATTTGTCACTAATGTGCAACAGTCAAATGTCAGTCAACACTTGGTGGGTCCCGCGAACATTTGTGACGAAAATTTGTCACTAATGATCAACGTTCAAATGTTAGTCAAAACTTGGTGGGTCCCGCGACCATTTGTGACAAAAATCTACTGCATTTCGTCGCAAATGGACTGACACGCGCTGACATCGCGTCAGTCAATGCTGACTTGCATTTGTGACCACATTTCGTCGCAAATGTATGGCATTTGTGAGGAATTAAATTTCGTTGCAAATGTTTGGTTACTAATGTAGAAAATTCTTGTAGTGACCTAGGGAAGGTATTAGCATCCTAAACGTCCATAGTATTCTATGGTAACCTCTAATTTATTGATTTTTTTATTGCTTTTATGTGCTTAAGAAAATGAGAGAGAAGTTGTAAGAAATGGAGAGAGAAGTTGTTCGAGAATTGTGTGTGTAAGTGGAGAGTATAGATGAGAAGAGAAGGTTATTGCATGAAAGTAAAGCGTTTATACTTAAATTTCTAATTGTGCGACTAATTGGGTTTTGGACTAAAAGAAGTTGTGATTAAAGACAAAAGATGATGTTTATTTATTTCTAAGTTTTTTCTAAAGAAATTTACTATCGTACCTCTTTGGAAATGAAAAGTCGTGTTCACTTAGTTATTTAACGATTGCGAAAAGCGGTAAAAATAAAATGTATGCGATACAATTTTCTACATCCTATTTGGGGTTACATTTTGCCTAAATACATTCTAAGAGCTTTGCGACGAAATAAACATGAATGAATGCAACATTTTAATGCAATGCAAATTTACAAGTTAAAGGGAAATATAGACGGAGCAAGAAATATAAACTAAACTAACTAAATAAAAACTAGCTAGAACTAAAACTAAAAAATCCTAAGTTAAGGTACTAAAACTCTAGGTCCGTCTCCATTAAAGCCAAGGTATAGTTTAAGTCCGATAATCCAATCAAGCACAAACAAATATGCAATAATATGATAGTATGAAAATGAAATGCAAGAAATTAGATAAAGAGCTAGTAAAAACACATAAATAAATTAAACAACAAAACTAAAATAAAAAATCATAAGGAACTTGACTAAAAAAAAAGATAAAAAAAGGGAAACTAATAAAGAAAAGAAATAATAAAAGAGAAGAAACGTAAATTAAAAAAGGAAAAAAAAAAGGGGAGGGTGCAGAAATAGAATTAAAAACAGTAAATAAAAAACTAGAGGAAAAGGGGGTATAAAATTGAAAAGCGGATTTGCTGGGTTTGAATGAAATAAATCCGGTTTTTTACTGTTTGAACCGGTCCGAACCGGGTTCTGTTCATTAATTGAACCAGATCCGGTTCATGATTCAGTGTGGTGTGTGTGCGTGGATCCATCTGCTTACACCAATCCTCGCCGTCTGATTTGATCAAGCGAGATCAGACGACTCTAGTTCACTAGGACGCGAACGTCCCATATCGCATCATCAGATCAAGTGGTTAAGATTAAATCTCCAAAAGTGAGGGTCTATGATATGGGTCATGTTTTCTTTCTCTTCAGAAACAGATCAAGAACGCAGTAAGCACTAAACAAAACTATGCAAACTACAATTCAACCGTGAATCCTCAAATCAAAGCCAAAAAAACACAAATAAACACTTGATCCTCCTCGTCTCATCCTACTGTATTTGAATTCGCGAGCGAAATCCACAGTCAAGGTCCTGGAAACTCAGATCTAACCCATAAATTAACAGATCCGAACTGAAAATAAACGAAACAGAAATGAGTAAAAATCGCGAAAAATTAAAACAGGGATTAGTTCATATGTTCGATTTCGAGTACCACACAACTCAAATCGACAAAAAAACTCTGGAATTCGTTCCCTGCAACATCCATAAGAATATGTCCGAAAAAAATGTTTCGAAAATGGTATTTAAGTGCGACGGATCTAATCGACTTATGAAATGAATCGGTTATTGTGATCGTTATAGTACCTTTGAACAGATTTTGATGGAATTTTGTGACTGGTTTAACGAAGAGAATCGAAGTGAAGGAAGGGAAATGGTGAGAAGAGATTGAATGAAAAGACAGTAGTGGTGCGTTTCTGGAAAAAAGAAGAACAAAAGTTGTGTTCTTCCTTTTTCTCTTTTTTTCAATTTTTTTTCTATCTTTTTTTTAGATCTAGGTTTGGTGAGTGAGGGAGGCAGATTAGGGTTTTTAAAGTGTAGTGAGAAGTGAACCATCTCTCTTCAATAAATGATCCATTTATAGAGGTTAGATTAGGGTTAAGGGTATTTTAGGTTTATTGATAAAATGATTGGTTAAGTGGTAAAATGGTAAAAAGGATGAAGTGAGGTGGAGGAATATGATTGGTCTATGTGGAATATGGTGGTTATCAAGTGCTCTCACATACCCCTCGTTTTTTCTCTTTTTTCCCCTATAGGGCGGTTCAGCTTTCTTGCCCTCTTCTATTATTTTGTGTCTTGGGAGAAAAGAAGATTTATTGATTTGAGGCGTGGATTTTGGTTCAATTTCAGTTGTCCTTCTTTCTTTTGACTTAGTACTTTCACTCACCTTTCCGAATGTTACCCTCATCCTCTTTGCACTAACGATTCCCTTAAATTTTCTTTCCCCCAATTTTCTCTTTCTCTTTGCGCCCTCAACCCCATGTGTGTTGATTTTTTATATTTTTTCTCTTTCCACATGTTTGGGGTTTTGGGTCCACTCTAGCCTCTACTAACCTTTGGGGAACAAGGATTGTTGGGTTATAGGGAGCAAGGAAAACATACAATGTTCCCTTCTCTACCTCTTCGACTACCTCACTAGGGGGGAGTGTCGGTGATGTTTCTTCGATCTCCACTCTTTCCTTGCCAAAACTCACGACGATATTGTCGTTCTTACTAGACATCTCAATCTCGCTTCCACTAATGTTTGCTACAACGTTTACTTGTCTCTCGTGAGAGGGTCTTATGGCTGACTGAGCGAGCAAGGAGATTCGCGTCTCCATTGACTCTTGGTGAGTCGCTATTGAGTCAACCGTATCGTTGAGCTTCTCTAGGGTTTTAATATGTTCAAGATTGCGTAGTCTAATCCTTTCATTTGCGAGGGTTTGTTCTCTCATAAATTCTCTAAATTGTCGCTCTAGCCTAGCATTTGCGGAGGCTTCCATAAATTCATCAAATACCGCTAATAGGGTAGGACTCAAGGATTCTTCTGGTTCCTCGAAATGTTGAGGATGGTAATTGTATTGAGAGTTAAGGTATTGTCCCTCAAAGTATGGGGACGGTTGAGGCTGGTAGTTATAGGGGAAATTATGATCGGGGTAGTTGAAATTTTGAGGATAGTCATTATAAAAAGAATTTGGGTTATACATCAAATTAAGCACAAAGGACTTATCCTAAAATTGTTTAATATTTTTTTTTATTTTTTTTTTCAATTTTAAATTTAAAAATTTAAAAACGCCTTAGTCTCTACGGTGTAAAGACGGAGTTACAATATCGACTAAATTGGTCCCCGGCAACGGCGCCAAAAACTTGATCGACGATTTGTGTATCAAAAATATTTTATGACCGCAAGTGCACAGTCTCGTCGTGTAGTTTTAAAAGATATCGAATCCACAGGGACCAATAATCGACCTACCGTATTTCTATCGTTACGGTGTAAATCTAAGCCTAATAGATGTTTAGAGTTGTTTGGAATTTTAGAAGAAATTAAATTAAGAATTTAATTAATTAATTAAAGACGGACATCGGTATGTAACTTAATTAACCATTGGGAATTTAATAAATTAGTAGCGCGCGAAAAAGGATTTATTTTTCAGAAGGACCTTCTCAATTTAAAGGTTTAAACCTCACACTCTCATTTTGTTGATAAAAACCATACTTTCAAGACTAGGAGTTTTACTGTCACTCTTCTACCACCTTAGTTTCGAAAGTATATTATGAAAATCAATAAGTCCTAATTAATTCTAACGTGGCTCTCGCTCGTTCTAAAACCTCAAATTCTCGCTCTATTGATTTTAACCTTGGTTGCTTTATTTTACTCTCGTTCAAAAGCTTTGAATTAAATTAGGAATTTGAATCAGAAAAATAATTTAATATGTGCGCGCTAAATCATTATTAAATCCCCTTCGGATAATTAATTTACATACCGATATCTAGGAATTTAGCTAGACATGATAAAAGAAATAAACAAATAAAAACAGAAAATTATATAAGACATAATAGATAAATAATTAAATAAAAGCATTAAAAACCTTGAAATAAAATTCTGAATAAACTTGAATTAAACTTGACGGAAATAATCGGTACAGAATTCTTGACAGGAATGTGAAAACCGAATTAAAAAAGGATTTCCGATGTGGAAATACCGTTACAGTTTATGAAAGAGGAAATATAAACTGACTGAAAAGAAGAAGAAAAAGGCGTAGAGAAGATCTGAATTTTGAGTCTTCTATTTATAGAGGGATTTTGCTCGTACGATCCAAGGAAATAGGAAGGGATAGGCTTCACTTTGATCTCATCCATTAGCCGTACGATTAAGAACAGAAACAGATCAGACGCCTGCTTGCTCCCCAAGTTGCGCAAAATGCTGTTTCAATTGGGCCTTCATGGTGGGCACCACGAAGCTGGTGGCGGGCGCCACCAGCCCAGTTTGTTGGGTTTTTGCTGATTTTGCTTGTTCGCACCTGTTGTACCCCAATTTTGGACCTAAAATCCACTTTTTATTTTCTTATATTAAAATACCAAAAATATCTTGTATAAAAATATCATTGCATCCATTCTTTTTTTGCCGCATTATTGGTGATCGTTATCGCATATTTTGTCGTCGTACTTTTATGTCCGCCAATTTATTATCTTATACTCTTATCCTTTATCATTATCATTAATATTATTATCATCATTATTCTTACTTTTTACCATTATTATTATTATTATTATTATTACTATTCTTATCATTTACTATTATTATTATCATCATCATTATTATCAAAAAAAACTCAAAAATAATAGAGCTTCTTTTCTTTTATACTTTTATTTATCTTTTATTTAAAAGTTCATTTTTGCTTATTTTTTTATAAAAGAATATATAATCATAGAAAAAACAAAAAAAGATGTTTTTTATTTTACCATCTCTTTTTTTTGTTTTTTGGTCATATTTTATCTTTTGTTAATTACTATTATTATTATTATTATTATTAAAAAAAACAGTATTTTTTATCTTAGTTTTTATTTTTTCGTTCTAGCTGTTTGTTTCTTTTTCGGTCAAAAAAATGGAGAAGGGAAAAACAGGAAAAAACACAGAAATAGAAGAGGCAACACAGGAGCAGTATCAAAATTTCCAGAAAAATCCAAACACTACATAGCTCTGATACAACAATGACATTTTGTCATTCTTCCTTTTCAATACCAATTTTCAAACTTCAACTCTGTTACAACAAAGGAGGTTCTCCTCCTTCCCTTTACAATTCCGAAAACCCTAGGACCTTTCTATTTAACAAACACAATTCACAGAGAGTGAGGGGCGGAGAACAAAATTTACAGAACAGAGGAGAACCACAACAAAACACAAAAACTTAAACAGAACCGAAATTCACAATAGGGGAGGGGGGAGAAACGGCGGATTAAAACAACCACAGCAATAAAACAGTACCAAAAACCACATAAACAAAAAATAACAAAAATTACAACATCACAAACACAAAGTCTAACTCTACCCTAAACCATCATAAGACACCATCCCTCTGTCTTCATCACCATTTTCGTCCATTTCATAACCTTACACGAAATCGAAAGACAAGTCAGAGAAAGAACACAAGAAGGAGCAAAAGAGAAGGAGTAGACCGAAATCAAAAACCGGTAGAAACGAAGAAAAAAACAGAAAAAACGAGAAAGGAAAGGACGAACGCACACAAACCTACCTTGAAGATTCACTGCAGGGAAGGTTAGTACTTCGTCTCCATGCATCATTCTTCAACCTTTTTTTTAAAAAAAGAAAAAAAAAAAAAGATCTAGGATTTAGATCTACATGTTTCGATCACTGTATGATGATTTTGAACCCATTTATTGCTTCAAATATGTGATTAGGCTTGATTTTGAGAGTTAGGATTCTTGATTTGGGATTAGGGTTAGTGATCTTTTTTCGTCTCTGTTTTGGTTCGATCTGGTGTTTATGCTTGTTGATTGTTGTTTCTGAGTATGAAATCGCATTTAGAACGTGATTTCATCTAGGGTTTGTGTTGATTGTTTTTGGATATGAGCATTTGATTCTTGAGGGTTATGAAGATGGAAGAGAGTGAGAAAACCAGAGAGAAAGAGGACGTGAAATCAGAAGAAGAGAGAAAGAAATTTGTTTGTTAGCCAAAAAGAGGAAAAAATCACATATAATAATCCCCCACTTGTTTTTTCTCTGCGCGCCCCCTGGGCTACTCAGCGCACCCCCCACTGTTGTGCTCCCCTTTTGTTTGTTGATCTATGATTTCAATCAGATGACCCTGATTCTCCCCTCAGTTCTGAAATGGTTTGGGCCTCTAGGAGTGGATTTGGGGATTGATCATTTCTTTATTCATACCCCTACTTTGTTGTTTGCACTATATTTATTTTTTATTTTTTATTTGTGTGTGTTTTTGTTTCTCTTTAAGAAAATGGAAAAAAATGATATTAAATTCTTATGATAGAAAATTTCTTTTAAATATATAAAATAATAAAAAAAGGCTTTTAAAGAAAAAAACTTTTCTCTAATAGGAAAAACAAAAAAATATTTTCTTTTTAACTATTTTAATTTCAAAAAATAAAAATGTTAGTTTATTTGTTATGGCTTTTTATTTATTTATTTAGAATGCAAAAAATACAAAAAAAATAAATAACAAAGATATTAGAGAAATTTATTCTTGTTTTTTTGTGATGATTGATAACATGATTGTGTCTTTGTTTAATTTCACTTTATAAAAAAACATATAACATGCTTGCTTAAAAAAAAATTCCATGCATACATGCATTTCAAATCTTACATTTTTGCACTACATCACATTATGCATTTTTTAGTCATATAATCTTTTTTTACAAAATTTCTACATCACATTATATTTCATATCACATGTTTCACTACACATTTTTACATGCATACATGCATTTGCAACATTACACTTTTACTACATCATAATCTACTTTTTTTGCATTTTTACATGACATTGGCACAATTTTTGCCTAAATGCATGTTAGAGACAATATTTTATTTTTATAAAATCATTGAGCTCTAATAATTGACATTAATAGTTAAGGGCCTTTTGGCCTAAATTCATTCTTTTCATAAAAAATAAAAACTTTTCTTTTGATAAATAAAGTTGCATGTTGCTTGTGTGCCTAGGTTAAAATTATTTATTGTTGTGAGTGGCCTCCAAAAATGTATCATCATGTCTTTGCATCCGACACATTTCTTTCACACACTCCACCTTTAATTAGGATGTTATTTTACGATGTTTTCCTTTTCTCCTCCTATGTGCATATTCATTATCATATTTATTTCTCCGCATTTGCATTTTACTTTTATGCATTGTTATTTATTTATTTATTTATTTATTTATTGCTTATTGTTATTATTATCATTATTATCATTTATTCATTAATTCGATATGGTTGTAAATTAATTATTCAATTAAATTGTAATAGCGTAGGACTTTATTTATCGCTTTTTTATTGCTTCCTAGTTTACACATCACACACAACGCCAAAAATTCATTTCCAAGGGAGAGGACTCGTAATTGATTTTAAATTGATTACGAGACTTTTTTTGAAACGAAAAACCTTTTTTTAAAAACAAACGTACGATCTTTTTATAAGACAAGCGCAAGTTCACCTTAATCTCAACGTCACTACAATCATTTTAACATGCTTTTATCACAACATTTTTTTTACAACATCTTTTCTTACAATTTTTTTGACAACAAGAACTTATTTTCTTTACAACACACTTTTTCAACATCAAAAAACGAATACACTTTCGTTTTCAAACAACAACTTTTTTATTTACAACATTTTCTTTACAACATCCTCTTTCTCTCAACAATTACAATTCTTACAAAAAATCTTTTTTTACAAACAAAAATACTTACATTTCTTTTCTTTTATTTACTTTATGAAAGAAAATTTTCTTAATCTTTATCCACTTTCTTTCTTCTTCTATACAACTTCTCCCCCCATTCTTAAAGCATGTACAAAAAAGTACTCAAAATATATAAGAGGTTACCATGGAGTACCATGGGCGCTTGGGTGCTAACACCTTCCTCAAGTGCAACTAACCCCCGTACCTTAGAATCTCTTCTTTTAAAAGGTTTTCAATTTTCCCCCTCCTTTGGAAATGAAAAATAAAACTGTAGTGGGGTATGTCTCAAAAATCCCGCAACAGAAAAATGGCGACTTCACTGGGGATTCTCTCCTTAAGAGGGTTGAACCTAACTTATGTGTTTATTTATTTACATGCTTTATATATATTGTGGAGGGGTTCATGAGTTGTGATAATCTTGACCCGAGCTTGAGTGAACCATAAGATAGTTGTGGTATGATTATAGTGAATGGGCGAATGTTCAGTCTCGCACATTATCACAAGTGATGAAATCACGCACAATTGAGGGATCATGTTGTAGTATTCTTTTCGACGTGAGGCTCACGTAGATGTTGCTATGATGTGTATTCCGAGGATGTTGTGGACCTTTAGACACCTTTAACCCATCTTGGCCTTTTTAGGTTGTGGTGCGATGGCTAAGCCGAGAGGTTCTCGGATTAGTTGTTCCGCGATACCACGTTTAATCGAGACTTTCCCTTGGATATTTCATTTGGCCGTGAGTTCAATTATGGACATTGGTATTCAATATGGAAAGTTGATGACGTTGGGAACTTTGTAGAACCCGTGTTACGAATGCAAGAAAACCAATAGTTCATACATTGTGGGTGGTTTACCTTTTCGCTCCAACATTGTGACATCTCAACCAACCATGTTTGCTTGTATGTTTGTGCTTGTTGCATCATCACATCTCATACATCCATGCATCCATGAAAAATCTCTTTCCATTGGTTTTCAAAGGACTTAGAGGAATCTCTTTATAAACTTCACAATCATCATGGACCTTCAAAAAAAGATTGCTTTGAAAAAAAATTGTTTTGATCATTTGCAAAAAAAAATGAGGTCCTTTATGGTTGATATCCTAAAGTCTTTTGAAAAATCAAAATCAAAACAAAAGTTTCCTTACATGCATCATTTTGCATTCATAGTCTTCTACAAAAAAAAAAAGTTTGAGTTTTATCTTTCTCTCAGTGGTTTGACGCTCTTGTCTAAAGTCAACTTACAAGTCAACACTTGTGTTAATCAAAAGAAGAATGGAAGCAATTGTGCAAGAGAACACTCAACTTCGTGAAGAAGTCATCACACTTCGGACAGAATTAGAAAAGAAAAATGCTCTGATTGCTTCATTAATGGTGGCACAAGATAACCACCATCTCCTCTTTGAGCAACTGTTTTTGCCTTTCCAATCCCAACAAAGGCATTAATCTCAACAACAGTTTCAATCACAGTTTTATCAATTATTTCAACAAAGGTCTCTATAACGGTACCAACAACAGCCTATCCAACAGGCTCCACTCCAGGCTCAACAACAACCTCAATCACAGCCTCGCCAACTGGCTCCCCAACAGCCAAACAAACAGAATCCTGCTCTAAAGAGGTCACCTCAATATGACCCGATCCCTATGTTGTATGCAGATTTGTATCCAATTTTGATTGAGAGGAATCTGATCCAGACTAGAGCACCGCCTCGGGTACCTGCAAAATTGCCTTATTGGTATAAACCTGAACTCTCTTGTGCTTTTCATCAAGAGGCACCCGATCATGACATTGAACAATGTTTTGCTTTGAAGGGCGAAGTCCAAAGATTGATCGAAACTAACAAGTTTTCTTTTGAGGAAATAGACCTAGCTCTGCTACCATTGGGTATGGTTTGATACCACTGGGTTGATGTTGATGTCATCTCTACTACTCTTCTATCTAGTTGAAGTCAGTGATACAAGGAAGCTCATCCCTATGATCGCTAGGCTTTTATTTCTTTCTTGTCAAGCATTTGTTTGCTTTTAACATTATGTCTTTTGTCAAGTACTTTTAATAAAATAAACACGCATGTTTTTTGAATCCATCCATTCGTATTCACTCTTTTCTCTTGCTTTATTACTTACAAACTTGGAGCGAGGATGATGAATATAAATATCTAATTTTTGCTGATATATACTTTCAATGGTGAAAAACCTAGTTGACGATGTAAGGCATTGTTTCTCTTCCCAAACAGTGGAGATATAAGGAGATAATCCGTAATCAGCCCCTTTGAGCCTGAAGTCGGTGTTTCTTTCTTTTTTCTGAACCCTTAATCATAACCTGGGGCAGGGTAGTATTTCAGTTAATTTGATGATGCATCTTGATACAAGAGAATCAATTCATCTGGTCATACCAAATTAGAGGTTTAATCACAATGCTTTCCTCAAACTGAGGAAGCTGTCAAGAGATGAGACTCAACACAGTTCATATGGCAGTCCTAATATTCATACACAGAAGTCTTACAAATGTTGTTCCAAAAAAAAAAAACAGAGTGATTAAAAAAACGAGTGAATACAAGAGCCCACACGAAAGAGGGGCATCCTGATGGACCACAAATCCAAAGTTCGAAAAGAACTAGTCCATACAAATAAAGAGTGATTCAAAAAAATAATAGGAACAACTTCCTAATCAAAAGTGACTGTCACTTCAAGAAATCTCATCAAAGTCTATTCAACAAAAATGATATCAATGAAGCTTCGACCAAAGTGTCAACCTCAAACATCATTGCTGAAAAGTTTCTCTTATCGACTGAGTGCATCAGTTAAATTAATTGAATTTAGGAATGAAGGACATCAAGAAGAATGGGTGGGACCAAATAAATTTTAGGCCTAATAATCCTGTTTTTGAAAACCGTGAGCCCAACCACGTTATAACATACAAAAGACCTAATTGAAACTAGGTTCACTGTGAAAGCATATTCGGCAAATTTATTGTTAAGCTGACTCATCATGTTTGTTGAGTAATCACAAATTATCTTTGTACATACCATATGTTCTTCCACCACAAAATATTCAATTTCAAAAAACTTACATGTGCATTATATCAAAAATACATTTTCAAAAGAAATAATTTTATTTGCAAATTAATACTTGACATCCAAGAAATTTGAGCTATGGTCTAATCAAGGGCAAAGCTGACTTGAGACGCTCCTAGTCAGGGGCAAGTTATCTATGGATTCTGCCGATCAGGGGCAAACAAGTTGAATATACCGCTTATCAAGGTTGAAAATGTTCAAGGTTTTGTTACAATGCAAACATCAGTTGATCAGGGGCATACCCTTCACGGATTCAAGCACTTGGGGCATACTATGTCAAGATCATATCTTCCTGAATAATCACATGTTGTGAAATATGGCAGAATCTCGATTGTCATTACCATGAGCATAAAAGATTTTCAACTCTTAGCACACTGCTACATTCAACAGATACAATGCCTAATGTAAAAGGTCAACCAGTCATGCTCTTCGGGCGAATTTCTTCAAAGATCTTTAGACTGAAGCAAAGAATCTAAAGCAAGGGGCAAGTTGTCTCCGTCTTCTCATATTTTTTCATCAACGGCAAACATGTTTTCTCTAAGAGAACATCAACAGTCATCTCAAGAAAAGGGTACATCCTCAATGAAGATTGAAATTTTTTTGTCTTGAGTACAATCAAGTTTATGTACAGATCGTTCGGTTAAAATGGTCGTTTCCCCTGAGAAGTTGTTCCTTCCCAAGAAGAGTTCTCTTGCTTTATCTACAATAACATATACACTTTGTAGAGACATCCTGAACAGTGATGCGACGTTGGCTTGGGTTTCCGGTTTGGTCACTTTGTTTGTCCATCAAAAGATGTTTCACATACATACATATACACATACATTCATAACATACAAACATTCATACATACTTTCATACATACATTCATACATATCATTTACATGTGTTACAAACATTTACATCATTCGTACATTACTACATCATTTTACAAACTTCTGTCTTATTTTGTCTTGTCTGTGTCTGCAAAATAGAGTCGGGATGGGCATATTGTTCTTTCCAATTAGAGTGTCAGCTTAGGTAGATAAGTGTACATCTCTTCTGTTTCAAAATTCCCCACTAGACTCCTCTCTTATGGATGATGGTTGTTTCAGTTTTTCCTATAACAAAAGGAAAATCTCAGTTGAACTTATTCATCAACTAAAGTCTTGTTTCAATGTTTCCCTCCGGTTTGTTCCCGGATTGAACACCAATTTAAAGCAACAAGTGACAAGTTTCCACACAAGAAGCTTGTATTTTACCAGATACACTTTGTAATTCCTCAGGTGGCTTTATCCCAGTGAATCCTATCAATATACATTACACAAAAGGTCATACAAATCTTTTCTCTCTACAAATGCATACACTTTTACAGTTTAACCTACTTGTGTCTCCTTTGAAGCCCAGTAGAGTTATTTCCTTTAATAGAAAAATATTACCTTCCATTAAGCTAGCATTTGTATGGTAGTCGGTAATATTTGATCATTGTCCTTTAAGCTATCATTTTTATGATAGTAGATAATGCATCCTCTTTGCACATTATCCTTTAAGCTATCTTTGTTCGATAGTAGATGATGTCACGTCTTTTCACATTATCCTTTAAGTTGTCGGTGTTCGATAGTAGATAATGTCATCTATTCTCATATTGCCCTTTAAGCTGTCGACCAGACGATAGTCGGTAATATTCTGATCATTGTCCTTTAAGCTGTCATTTTCATGGTAGTAGATAATGTATCATCTTTTCATTATCCATTAAGCTGTCATTTTCATGGTAGTAGATAATGTATCATCGTTTCATTATCCTTTAAGCTATCTTTGTTCGATAGTACATAATGTCATCTATTCTCATGTTGCCCTTTAAGCTATCATTTGTGTGGTAGTCGGTAATATTTGATCATTGTCCTTTAAGCTGTCATTTTCATGGTAGTAGATAATGTATCATCTTTTCATTATCCTTTAAGCTATCGGTGTTCGATAGTAGATAATGTATCTTCTTTTCATTTCATTATCCTTTAAGCTGTCGGTGTTCGATAGTAGATAATGTCATATATTCTCATGTTGCCCTTTAAGCTATCATTTGTGTGGTAGTCAGTAATATTTGATCATTGTCCTTTAAGCTGCCATTTTCATGGTAGTAGATAATGTATCATCTTTTCATTATCCTTTAAGTTGTCGGTGTTCGATAGTAGATAATGTTATACATTTTCATATTGCCCTTTAAGCTGTCGGTCAGGCGATAGTCGGTAATATCTGATCATTATCCTTTAAGTTACCATTTTTGTGCGTGGTAGTAGATAATGTATCATCTTTTCACATTATCCTTTAAGCTGTCGGTGTTCGATAGTAGATAATGTCATACATTTTCATATTGCCCTTTAAGATGTCGGTCAGGCGATAGTCGGTAATATTTGATCCTTGTCCTTTAAGCTGTGATTTTCATGGTAGTAGATAATGTATCATCTTTTCATTATCCTTTAAGCTATCTTTGTTCGATAGTAGATAATGTCATCTATTCTCATGTTGCCCTTTAAGCTATCATTTTTATGGTAGTCGGTCATATCTGATCATTCTCTTCTTTATGCAATCCGTTTCGTCGTAAGGCGGTGGAAAATATTCCTATTCCTTATAGAGGTCGTCTTTTATCTGCAAGCTGTCTCTTCATTAGGCGGTGAACGATGCTCTTGTTCTCAGTAAACATTGTCTTTTATCTGCAAGCCGTCCCTTTGCAAGGCGGTGGACAATGTTCCTGTTTTTCTAGTAGAAATTGTCTTTTATCTGCAATCCGTCCTTGTCAGGCGGTGGACAATTCTCTTATTCTCTATAAACGTTGTCTTTTATCTGCAATCTGTCTCTTTGTAAGACGGTAGACAATGTTCTTCTCACATTACTGTCAATCACAAAATAATAAGTAATATTCTCCCCAGCACTTTACTCTGCTCCCCAGTGGAGTTCGTTCTTCCAATGGACTTGGGGCACATCTTATTATTTTCTCAATCTGGCAATGTTATGTTTTTCCCCTGTGGAGTCCTAACTATGTCTTCTTCCTTTATCTGTCTTTTACAACATTCATACAAAAAAAAATTCAAAAAAACTGATCATCTGCATTTCATGCATTCATATTTGCATTATAAACACTATTAGAGGATTTTAGGTCCAAAAATGGTGCACGTCTTATATTTAAGTCTCTTCAATCCCGTCTAGACAAATATTTTAATCTTCATCTCTCGGGGTGAAGAAACTTAAATAGGGGCAGCTGTTGTACCCCAAATTTGGACCTAAAATCCACTTTTTATTTTCTTATATTAAAATACCAAAAATATCTTGTATAAAAATATCATTGCATCCATTCTTTTTTTGCCGCATTATTTGTGGTCGTTATCGCATATTTTGTCGTCGTACTTTTATGTCCGCCAATTTATTATCTTATACTCTTATCCTTTATCATTATCATTAATATTATTATCATCATTATTCTTACTTTTTACCATTATTATTATTATTATTATTATTATTACTATTCTTATCATTTACTATTATTATTATCATCATCATTATTATCAAAAAAATCTCAAAAATAATAGAGCTTCTTTTCATTTATACTTTTTTTATCCTTTTATTTAAAAGTCCATTTTTGCTTATTTTTTTTATAAAAGAATATATAATCATAGAAAAATCAAAAAAAGATATTTTTTATTTTACCATCTCTTTTTTTTGTTTTTTGGTCATATTTTATCTTTTGTTAATTACTATTATTATTATTATTATTATTATTATTAAAAAAAAACAGTATCTTTTATCTTAGTTTTTATTTTTTCGTTCTAGCTGTTTGTTTCTTTTTCGGTCAAAAAAATGGAGAAGGGAAAAACAGGAAAAAACACAGAAATAGAAGAGGCAACACAGGAGCAGTATCAAAATTTCCAGAAAAATCCAAACACTACATAGCTCAGATACAACAATGACATTTTGTCATTTTTCCTTTTCAATACCAATTTTCAAACTTCAAATCTGTTACAACAAAGGAGGTTTTGCTCCTTCCCTTTACAATTCCGAAAACCCTAGGACCTTTCTATTTAACAAACACAATTCACAAAGAGTGAGGGGCGGAGAACAAAATTTACATAACAGAGGAGAACCACAACAAAACACAAAAACTTAAACAGAACCGAAATTCACAATAGGGGAGGGGGGAGAAACGGCGGATTAAAACAACCACAGCAACAAAACAGTACGAAAAACCACATTAACAAAAAATAACAAAAATTACAACATCACAAACACAAAGTCTAACTCTACCCTAAACCATCATAAGACACCATCCCTCTGTCTTCATCACCATTTTCGTCCATTTCATAACCTTACACGAAATCGAAAGACAAGTCAGAGAAAGAACACAAGAAGGAGCAAAAGAGAAGGAGTAAACCGAAATCAAAAACCGGTAGAAACAAAGAAAAAAACAGAAAAAACGAGAAAGCAAAGGACGAACGCACACAAACCTACCTTGAAGATTCACTGCAGGGAAGGTTAGTACTTCGTCTCCATGCATCATTCTTCAACCTTTTTTTTAAAAAAAGAAAAAAAGAAAAAAAATAGATCTAGGATTTAGATCTACATGTTTCGATCACTGTATGATGATTTTGAACCCATTTATTGCTTCAAATATGTGATTAGGCTTGATTTTGAGAGTTAGGATTCTTGATTTGGGATTAGGGTTTGTGATCTTTTTTGGTCTCTGTTTTGGTTCGTGTTTATGCTTGTTGATTGTTGTTTCTGAGTATGAAATCGCATTTAGAACGTGATTTCATCTAGGGTTTGTGTTGATTGGTTCTGGATATGAGCATTTGATTCTTGAGGGTTATGGAGATGGAAGAGAGTGAGAAAACCAGAGAGAAAGAGGACGTGAAATCAGAAGAAGAGAGAAAGAAATTTGTTTGTTAGCCAAAAAGAGGAAAAAATCACATATAATAATCCCCCACTTGTTTTTTCTCTACGTGCCCCCTGGGCTACTCAGCGCACCCCCCACTCTAATCTAGCGCGCGCGCCCACCATGACTGTTGTGCACCCCTTTTGTTTGTTGATCTATGATTTCAATCAGATGACCCTGATTCTCCCCTCAGTTCTGAAATGGTTTGGGCCTCTAGGAGTGGATTTGGGGATTGATCATTTCTTTATTCATACCCCTACTTGCTGTTTGCACTATATTTATTTTTTATTTGTGTGTGTTTTTGTTTCTCTTTAAGAAAATGGAAAAAATGATATTAAATTCTTGTTATAGAATTTCTTTTAAATATACAAAATAAAAAAAAAAAGGCTTTTAAAGAAAAAAACTTTTCTCTAATAGGAAAAACAAAAAAATATTTTCTTTTTAACTATTTTAATTTCAAAAAATAAAAATGTTAGTTTATTTGTTATGACTTTTTATTTATTTATTTAGAATGCAAAAAATACAAAAAAAGATATTAGAAAAATTTATTCTTGTTTTTTTTGTGATGATTGATAACATGATTGTGTCTTTGTTTAATTTCACTTTATAAAAAAACATATAACATGCTTGCTTAAAAAAAAATTCCATGCATACATGCATTTCAAATCTTACATTTTTGCACTACATCACATTATGCATTTTTTAGTCATATAATCTTTTTTTACAAAATTTCTACATCACATTATATTTCATATCACATGTTTCACTACACATTTTTACATGCATACATGCATTTGCAACATTACACTTTTACTACATCATAATCTACTTTTTTTGCATTTTTACATGACATTGGCACAATTTTTGCATCACACTACAATCTCACATTACAATTTTACTTCACATTTTTTACATGCATTGCATTTAGATTAGGACATTGCATCATTTAAAAATGCATGTTAGAGACAATATTTTATTTTTATAAAATCATTGAGCTCTAATAATTGACATTAATAGTTAAGGGCCTTTTGGCCTAAATTCATTCTTTTCATAAAAAATAAAAACTTTTCTTTTGATAAATAAAGTTGCTTGTTGCTTGTGTGCCTAGGTTAAAATTATTTATTGTTGTGAGTGGCCTCCAAAAATGTATCATCATGTCTTTGCATCCGACACATTTCTTTCACACACTCCACTTTTAATTAGGATGTTATTTTATGATGTTTTCCTTTTCTCCTCCTATGTGCATATTCATTATCATATTTATTTCTCCGCATTTGCATTTTACTTTTATGCATTGTTATTTATTTATTTATTTATTGCTTATTGTTATTATTATCATTATTATCATTTATTCATTAATTCGATATGGTTGTAAATTAATTATTCAATTGGGTTGTAATAGCGTAGGACTTTATTTATCGCTTTTTTATTGCTTCCTAGTTTACACATCACACACAACGCCAAAAATTCATTTCCAAGGGAGAGGACTCGTAATTGATTTTAAATTGATTACAAGACTTTTTTTGAAACGAAAAACCTTTTTTTAAAAACAAACGTACGATCTTTTTATAAGACAAGCGCAAGTTCACCTTAATCTCAACGTCACTACAATCATTTTAACATGCTTTTATCACAACATTTTTTTTTACAACATCTTTTCTTACAATTTTTTTGACAGCAAGAACTTCTTTTCTTTACAACACACTTTTTCAACATCAAAAAACGAATACACTTTCGTTTTCAAACAACAACTTTTTTATTTACAACATTTTCTTTACAACATCCTCTTTCTCTCAACAATTACAATTCTTTCAAAAAATCTTTTTTTACAAACAAAAATACTTACATTTCTTTTCTTTTATTTACTTTATGAAAGAAAATTTTCTTAATCTTTATCCACTTTCTTTCTTCTTCTATACAACTTCTCCCCCCATTCTTAAAGCTTGTACAAAAAAGCACTCAAAAACATATAAGAGGTTACCATGGAGTACCATGGGCGCTTGGGGTGCTAACACCTTCCTCAAGTGCAACTAACCCCCGTACCTTAGAATCTCTTCTTTTAAAAGGTTTTCAATTTTTCCCCTCCTTTGGAAATGAAAAATAAAACTGTAGTGGGGTATGTCTCAAAAATCCTGCAACAGCACCCCCTTTTTTGCTCCATTTTTGACCTTTTTTGCTCAATTCTCTTCTCCGACCTATTTTATTCGACTTTACTGAAAAGAAAACAAATACCAACATAAAAAGAGACAAATGAAATAAAAACATATGAAAATGCAACTAAAGTTCACATAAATTAAGCTAAAAATACGATATGATTTCGGATCATCAAATTCCCCCACACTTGAACCATTGCTTGTCCTCAAGCATAAAAGAATAGTGAATTGCATAGCACAAGTAAAAACACATGACGCGATCATTCTACTCATACGTGGTTGCCGGCTAAGACATGAGAGTCAGATAACAATACAAATAACAAAAACACCGTAATGACACAAGAGACTCCCATTATATGAAAACAGACCTGAAGCATTTCCTCTTGATTCTACCTCTCACCTAAGTTTCATTTACCCTTTTCATTCTAGCGCAATCACATTAAGCCCTTTATCTTGTACACGCCCATGGTAGGAAACTTGTTAGTGATTATGACCATCATATAGCGAGGGGTAATGATAACATAAGTTTGGTAACCCCTATTTGCTTTACTCACTTCGCAGTTGCGGGGGATCAGATCGTAACCCGCCCTACCAAGTTCAGAATCAGACACCTCTGAACCAACTACTAATGAGTTTCTATACTATGGTATTTTTTTCTTTCGCATGTTTCAACATTTGTTGAATTTTCATCAATTATTTCAAAGAATCATCCAATAGTATTTATAAACATGTATATTCAAGATCATTCACTTATATTCTTCGGTTTCCCACTTAGTTTGTGCCTTGAGATGGTGCCGACTGCTAAATAAACTACTAAGGGTCCATTAAAACTCAAGTTCAAAGCTTTGTCAAAACTAGTACTCAAATCAGTTTTACACACTTCCGGGAATCTAAGGTGTTAAAACCGTATTGATTTTATCTAACCGTTACCCAACTTTCACAAAATAGCCTAGAAGTGCAAACAACCTGTATACTTTCAGACAATCAATATCAAGTATCAGAACTCACACTTTTGCTTTTCACAAGAAATTTTTTGGTATAGCTTAAGAAATGGGAAAATCAGACAATAACAAAAGCAAAACGCAAAATCAACTCAATTTAAGTGAACTAACCTAAGGTTTTATTATGCATGCAAACTAAATGACTGAAAGTAAAAGGAAAGCGATAAAGCTTCCTCCCCCACACTTAAATCGAGCATTGTCCCCAATGCAACGACTAAAGGTGAGTTTGGAAGTGAGAACCTGAATAGGTAAGCCTTCACAACTGTAAAGTCGTCGAGCGTGCTATCTCTTTATTACCTACAAATTAAAATGGACTAAAAAGAAAACATTAGATTCAAAATCAGTAGGTTGCCTCTCACCAAGCGCTTTGTTTAAAGTCGGTGAGCTCGACTACAAAGAGGGTGAACTTAATTCACGTTTTAGCGGACAGGGAGGATAGGTTAAAATTGGCAAAAGTAGTGTCACTATCCTTAAGGTTGTAATGTTTCAACCGTTGTCCATTAACCGTGAATGTATCACCGGAGTCACTCTTTATTTCAATCGCCCCATGAGGATATGTCTTAGAAATTGTAAAGGGGCCTGACCACTTTGAGCGAAGTTTTTCGGGAAAGAGTTTAAGTCTTGAATTAAAAAGAAGTACTAGTTCTCCTACCTTAAACTCTCTCCTAGATAGACGCTTGTCATGCCATTTTTTAGTTCTTTCCTTATAGATTTTGGCATTCTCATAAGCGTCCAACCTAAGCTCTTCTAACTCATGGATATCCAAGATCCTTTTCCAACCGGCGGTGGTGTAATCAAAATTGAGGGCTTTGATAGCCCAATAAGCTTTGTGTTCTAGTTCCACCGGTAGATGGCATGATTTGCCATAAACAAGCTTGAAGGGAGTGGTCCCAATTGGGGTCTTATAGGCTGTCCTATATGCCCACAGTGCCTCATTTAGCTTTAAGGACCAATCCTTCCTTGAGGTTGCAACTGTTTTTTCTAAGATTTGCTTGATCTCCCTATTGGAGACCTCCACTTGCCCACTTGTTTGTGGGTGGTAGGGAGTTGCTACACGGTGCCGGACCCCTTATTTAGATAAAATGGGATCCACCATCGCTGATGACAAGTCTAGACACACCAAACCTAGGGAAAATCTGGTTCTTAAAGAGTCTAATCACTACTTGGGCGTCATTAGTTGGAAAGGCAACTGCCTCGATCCATTTGGATACGTAATCGACAATCACAAGTATGTACTTGTTCCCAAAAGAAGTTGGGAATGGTCCCATGAAGTCTATCCCCCATACATCAAATACTTCCACTTTAAGGATGCCATGTTGAGGCATTTCATCGCGCCTAGAGATGCCACCAGCGCGTTGGCACTGATCGCAACTCTTTATGGCAGCGTGGACATCTTTCCAAAGAGTGGGCCAATAAAGGCCGGCTTGCAAGATCTTAGCGCAAGTTTTGGAAGTACTTGTGTGTCCTCCATATGGCGCAGAATGACATTGAGTGATAATATTTTGCGCCTCATCTTCAGGGACACATCGACAGAAGACTCCATCGGCACCTCTCTTGAAAAGGAAAGGATCATCCCAATAATAATGTTTTAGATCACTAAAGAACTTCTTCTTTTGCTGGTAAGTTAAATCTGGCGGAAGGACTCTCGCTGCTAAGTAATTAACAAAATCAGCATACCATAGCAGTGAGTCTCTTGTGCAGACAGAGTTGATAACTTCGATGTTGTCTTTAATTAAAGGGCACTTGGAGGCGACACTCTCCATAAGGGCTACAAGCCTCTCATACGGGACGTCATCATTTATAGGCTCCTTTTCAGGCACCATTCCCTCCATTGTTGACAAGTGGTCAGGAACTGTGTTGTCGATTCCCTTCTTATCTTGGATCTCTAAGTCAAATTCTTGAAGGAGCAAGATCCATCTTAGGAGCCTTGGTTTGGCATCCTTTTTGTTCACTAGGTACCTAATTGCGGCATGGTCAGTGTAGACAATGATTTTGGCCCCTATTAGGTAGGAACGAAATTTATCAACCGCAAACACAATAGCCAGGAGCTCTTTTTCTGTGGTGGCGTAGTTCATTTGCGCGGGGTCTAATGTCCTACTAGCATAGTAGATAGCATGAAGCTTCTTATTTTTCCTTTGTCCTAAAACCGCGCCTATGGCATAGTCACTAGCGTCACACATGATTTCAAAGGGTAAGCTCCAATCAAGTGGCTGCATGATGGGTGCGGAAATGAGAGCTGCCTTTAATTGTTTGAATGCCGTAAGGCACTTCTCATCGAAAATGAACTCGACATCTTTCATTAGCAGCCCGGTTAAGGGCTTGGTGATTTTAGAGAAGTCCTTGATAAATCGCCAGTAGAAACCCGCGTGACCTAAAAACCTTCGAACTTCCCTCACAGACTTGGGAGGTGGTAGATTTTCTATGACTTGGATTTTAGCTCTATCTACCTCAATCCCCTTGTTGGACACTATATGTCCAAGAACACTACCTTGTATAGCTTTAGGTTTCCATGGCCACTTATCAAGTGCTCTCACAAACCCCTCGCGTTGTTTTTTTTTTCCTATAGGGCGGTTCAGCTTTCTTGCCCTCTTCTATTATTTTGTGTCTTGAGAGAAAAGAATATTTATTGATTTGAGGCGTGGGTTTTGGTTTAATTTCAGCTGTCCTTCTTTCTTTTGACTTAGTACTTTCACTCACCTTTCCGAATGTTACCCTCATCCTCTTTGCACTAACGACTCCCTTAAATTTTCTTTCCCCCAATTTTCTCTTTCTCTTTGCGCCCTCAACCCCATGTGTGTTGATTTTTATATTTTTTCTCTTTCCACATGTTTGGGGTTTTGGGTCCACTCTAGCCTCTACTAACCTTTGGGGAACAAGGATTGTTGGGTTATAGAGAGCAGGGAAAACATACAGTGTTCCCTTCTCTACCTCTTCGACTACCTCACTAGGGGGGAGTGTCGGTGATGTTTCTTCGATCTCCACTCTTTCCTTGCCAAAACTCTCGACGACATTGTCGTTCTTACTAGACATCTCAATCTCGCTTCCACTAATGGTTGCTACAACGTTTACTTGTCTCTCATGAGAGGGTCTTATGGCTGACTGAGCGAGCTGGGAGATTCGCGTCGTTATTGACTCTTGGTGAGTCGCTATTGAGTCAACCGTATCGTTGAGCTTCCCTAGGGTTTTAATATGTTTGAGATTGCGTAGTCTAATCCTTTCATTTGCGAGGGTTTGTTCTCTCATAAATTCTCTTAATTGTCGCTCTAGCCTAGCATTTGCGGAGGCTTACATAAATTCATCAAATACCGCTAATAGGCTAGGACTCACGGATTCTTCCGGTTCCTCGAAATGTTGAGGATGGTAATTGTATTGAGAGTTAAGGTATTGTCCCTCAAAGTATGGGGACGGTTGAGGCTGGTAGTTATAGGGGAAATTATGATCGGGGTAGTTGAAATTTTGAGGATAGTCATTATAAAAAGAATTCGGGTTATACATCAAATTAAGCACAAAGGACTTATCCTAAAATTTATTATTATATTTTTTTTTTAATTTTAAATTTAAAAATTTAAAAACGTCTTAGTCTCTACGGTGTAACGACAGAGTTACGATATCGACTAAATTGGTCCCCAGCAACGGCGCCAAAAACTTGATCGACGAATTGTGTATCAAAAATATTTTATGACCGCAAGTGCACAGTCTCGTCGTGTAGTTTTAAAAGATATCGAATCCACAGGGACCAATGATTGACCTACCCTATTTCTATCGTTACGGTGTAAATCTAAGACTAATAGATGTTTAGACTTGTTTGGAATTTTAGAAGAAATTAAATTAAGAATTTAATTAATTAATTAAAGAAGAACATCGGTATGTAACTTAATTAACCATTGGGAATTTAATAAATTAGTAGCGCGCGAAAAAGGATTTATTTTTCAGAAGGACCTTCTCAATTTAAAGGTTTAAACCTTACACTCTCGTTTTGTTGATAAAAACCATACTTTCTAGACTAGGAGTTTTACTGTCACTTTTCTACCACCTTAGTTTCGAAAGTATATTTTGAAAATCAATAAGTCCTAATTAATTCTAACGTGGCTCTCGCTCGTTCAAAAATTAATATCAAATTCCTACTATCTAGTTAAAACCTCAAACTCTCGCTCTATTGATTTTAACCTTAGTTCCTTTATTTTACTCTCGTTCAAAAGCTTTGAATTAAATTAGGAATTTGAATCAAAAAAATAGTTTAATATGTGCGCGCTAAATCATTATTAAATCCCCTTCGGAGAATTAATTTACATACCGATATCTAGGAATTTAGCTAGACATGAGAAAAGAAATAAACAAATAAAAACAGAAAATTAAATAAGACATAATAGATAAATAATTAAATAAAAGCATTAAAAACCTTGAAATAAAATTCTGAATAAACTTGAATTAAACTAGACCGAAATAACCGGTACATAATTCTTGACAGGAATGTGAAAACGGAATTAAAAACGGATTTCTGATGTGGAAATACCGTTATAGTTAATGAAACACGAAATATAAACTGACTGAAAAGAAGAAGAAAAAGGCGTAGAGAAGATTTGAATTTTGAGTCTTCTATTTATAGAGGGCTTTTGCTCGTACGATCCAAGGAAATAGGAAGGGATAGGCTTCACTTTGATCTCATCCATTAGTCGTACGATTAGGAACAGAAACGGATCAGACGCCTGCTTGCTCCCCACGTTGCGCAAAATGCTGTTTCAATTGGGCCTTCATTCTGTGGCGGACGCCACGAAGCTGGTGGCGGGCGCCACCAACCAAGTTTGTTGGGTTTTGCTGATTTTGCTTGTTCGCACCCCCTTTTTTGCTCCGTTTTTTACCCTTTTTGCTCAATTCTCTTCTCCAACCTATTTTATTCGACTTTACTGAAAAGAAAACAAATACCAACATAAAAAGAGACAAATGAAATAAAAACATATGAAAATGCAACTAAAGTTCACATAAATTAAGCTAAAAATACGATATGATTTCGTGTCATCACTAGGCTCATTGTGAAAGCATTCGGAAAATTTATTGTTAAGCTGACTCCTCCTGTTTGTTGAGTAATCACAAATTATCTTTTGTACATATCATATGTGTTCCATTCAAAAATACAAAAATATGTTCAATTTCAAAAAAAAACTTGCATGTGTATGATATCAAAAACACTTTTCAAAAAGAAATAATTTTACTTGCAAATTAATACTTGACATCAAATAAGTTTGAGCTATGGTTTGATCCAGGACAAAGCTGATTTGAAACGCTCCAATCTAGGGGCAAGTTATCTATGGATTATGCCAATCAGGGGCAAACAAGTTGAATATCCTGCTTAGCAAGGTTGAAATGTGTTCAAGATTTGGTTTCTCTACAAACACCAGTTGGTTAGGAACATACCCTTCAAGGTTTCAAGCACTTGGCACATACTATGTCAAGATCATATCTTCATGAAAGGTTACATGTTGTGAAATATGGCGGAACCTTGGTTGTCAAATACCATGGATGGTAAAGATTTTCCACTCTCAGTGCACATTGCTGTAGTCAACAAATACAATGCCTACATGTAAAAGGTCAACCAGTCACGCTCTTTGAGCAATTCTTTCAAAGATTTATCAGACTGATGCAAGAATCTAAAGCAAGGGGCAAGTCGTCTCCATTCTCTCAAGTTGTTCATCAACAGCAAACATGTTTTCTCTAAGAGAATGTCAACAATCATCTCAAGAAAAGGGTACATACCCAATTAAGGTTGAGAGTTTTGTCTTGAGTACAATCAAGTTTCTGTACAGATCGTTCGATTAAAACGGTCATTTTCCAGAGAAGTTGTTCCTTCCCCAAGAAGAGGTTCTCTTGCTTCATCTACAGCAACATATACACCTTGTTGAGATATTTTGAGTTGTACTGCGACGTTGGCTTGTCTCTAGCCTCATTCGTCCTGTCTATTTTGTCAGCAAATACTCACATACATTCATACATATCATTTACATGTGTCATAAACATTTACATCATTCATACATTGTTACATCATATACAGATTTCTGTCTCTTTTGTCTTGTCTGTGTCTACAAAATAGAGTCGGGATGGGCATGTTGTTCTCTCCAATTAGAGTGTCAGCTTAGGCAGATAAGTGTACACCTCTTATTTCAAAAATTCCCCACTAGATTCTTCTCTTGTGGATGATGGTTGTTTCAGTTTTTCCTACAACAAAAGGAAAATTCTAGTTGAATTTATTCTTCAATTGGACTCAGAGTCTTGTTTTACAGTTTCCCTCCGGTTTGTTCCCGGCTTGGACGTCTTTTCAAAAACAACAAGTGACAAGTTTTCCACACAAGAAGCTTGTGTTTTATCAGATACACTTTACAATTCCACAGGTGGTTTATCCCTAGTGAACTTTGCAGACATAATATACAATATCATACCAATCTTTTCTCTTTACAAAAGACCATACAAGTCTCATACAGTTCAACCTACTTATGTTACTTTCTGAAGTACTTTGTAGAGTTGTTTACTCCCTGAAAGGTTTGTGTTACCTTTTCTCACTTTACTGTAGGTCAGTCGATAGTTAGTGATATATGAATGTTGTATGTCAGTGTGCAATATTCCTGCTGTCTATCAGTCGATAGTAGTTGTTTCTTAAACATTGTATGTCAGTGTACAATGTTCCAGCTAACGGTCAGTCGATAGTTGATGATCTTTTCAATGTTGTATGTTAGTGTACAACATTCTTGTTGTCGGTCAGTCGATAGTAGTTGATTCTTAAACATTGTATGTCAGTGTACAATGTTCCAGCTGTTAGTCAGTCGATAATTGATGATCTTTTCAATGTTGTATGTTAGTGTACAACGTTCCTGATGTGGGTCAGTAGAAAGTAGTTGTTTCTTAAACATTGTATGTCAGTGTACAATGTTCCAGCTGTCGTTCAGTCGATAGTTGATGAACTTAAATGTTGTATGTCAGTGTACAACATCCCTTCTGTCGGTCAGTCCATGGTCGGTGTTTTTTCTAAAACGTTGTGTGTCAGTGTATAACCAGAAAGTAAAGAGCAAGCAGCAAAGTCACAAAACCCAGCCCAAACCAAAAAAGAAACCAAGCAAACCGGATCAAGTCTCTAACCCGAACCGGACCGGAAACCCATCAGAGGGGGGGTGCGTGTAGAAATTAGGGGGCGTGGAGTAATTTTATCAACCAATGAGATCAAGACACGTGGCACGGTGAGATCCTTCTTCTACCTTTCTTCTCCGGCGACGAGCTTAGTTTCTGGTGCGGTGGCTTTTCTCGCCGGCGGAGTTACAAAACAACAAAACACCCGAAAGGATACACTGTTCCGCTCGTTTTGTCGTGTAGAACATGATTTTTGTATTAGATTTCACAATCGAAGCTTGTATGGTCGAGAACGATCGAAAAAGGAAACGGATCCGAAAATACCAACACGCATTATGGTCCGACTGAGGAAAGAAGCAACAAGGGATACCGTGAGTACATTAGGAAAACGAACTCCACTAAGGAACAAAGTAAAACATTGGGGAAAAGATGTTACCGACTATCGACTGACCAACAGCAATGTAAAGAAACAATATCATTTCATAAAACATAAGACTATTGTCCACCGCCATACAAAGAGACAGATTGTAGAAAGAAGACAAAGCCTACACGAGAACAGGAACATTGTCCACCGCCTTACAAAGAGACGGATTGTAGAAAAAAGACAAAGCCCGTACAAAACCCAAAACATTGTCCACCGCCTTACACAGAGACGGGTTGTAGAAAAAAGACAACGTTGAGAATATTGTCCACCGCCTTACAAAGAGACAGATTGTAGAAAGAAGACAATACCTTCAGGGAATAAGAACATTGTCCACTGCCTTATAGAGAGACGGATTGTAGAAAAAAGACAACGTCTACAGAGAACAAGAACATTGTCCACCGCCTTACAGAGAGACGGATTGTAGAAAAAAGACAACGTCTAAAGAGAACAAGAACATTGTCCACCGCCTTACAGAGAGACGGATTGTAGAAAAAAGATAATGTCTACGGAGAACAAGAACATTGTCCACCGCCTTACACAGAGACGGATTGTAGAAAAAAGACAATGTCTACCTGTACCCCACTGGTAACATGATCCTCTGAAAGGGAAGTAACTCTGACAAGCACTTCGAAAAGTGATTCAATTTGATTAACTGTATAAGTGTATGTATTTGTAAAGAGGAAAGATGTTATCAACTATCGACTGAACGACCGCAAGAACGTTGTACACTGACATACAACATTGAAAAGATCATCAACTATCGACTGACCGACAATAGGAAATGTTGTACACTGACATACAACATTGAAAAGATCATCAACTATAGACTGACCGACAGCGGGAACATTGTACACTGACATACAATGTTTAAGAATCAACTACTATCGACTGACAGACAGCAAGAATGTTGTACACTAACCTAAAACATTGAAAAGATCATCAACTATCGACTGACCGATAGCTGGAACGTTGTACACTGACATACAGTGTTGAAGAATCAACTATTATCGACTGACCGACAGTAAGAACGTTGTGCACTGTCGCACAACGTTTTAAAGAAAACACCGACCATCGACTGACCGACAGAAGGGATGTTGTACACTGACATACAACATTTAATGTCATCAACTATCGACTGACCGACAGCTGAAACATTGCACACTGACATACAATGTATAAGAATCGACTACTATCGACTGACCGACAGCAGGAACGTTGTACACTGACATACAATGTTTAAGACTCAACTACTATCGACTGAACGACAGCAGGAATGTTGTACATTGACATACAACATTGAAAAGATCATCAACTATTGACTGACCGATAGCTGGAACATTGTGCACTGACATACAATGTTTAAGAATCAACTACTATCGACTGACAGACAGCAAGAATGTTGTACACTAACCTAAAACATTGAAAAGATCATCAACTATCGACTGACCGATAGCTGGAACGTTGTACACCGACATACAATGTTTGAGAAACAACTACTATCGACTGACCGACAGTAGGAATGTTGTACACTGACATACAACATTGAAAAGATCATCAACTATCGACAGACCGACAACTGGAACATTGTACACTAACATACAATGTTTAAGAAACAACTACTTTCTACTGACCCACATCAGGAACGTTGTACACTAACATACAACATTCATATATCACTAACTATCGACTGAATGACAGTAAAGTGTGAAAAGGTGACAAAAACCTTTCGGGGAGTAAACAACTCTACAAAGTACTTCAGAAAGTAACATATGAGGCTGAGCTGTATGAGACTTGTATGGTCTTTTGTAAAGAGAAAAGATTTGTATGATCTTTTATATTATGTCAGCAAAGTTAACTGGGATAAACCACCTGAGGATTTGTAAAGTGTATCTGGTAAAGTTCAAGACTCTGTGTCCAATTGAAGAATAAATTCAACTGGAATTTTCCTTTTGTTGTAGGAAAAACTGAAACAACCATCATCCACAAGAGAAGAGTCTAGTGGGGAATTTTTGAAATAAGAGGTGTACATTTATCTGCCTAAGCTCGCACTCTAATTGGAAAGAACAACATGCCCATCCCGACTATATTTTGTAGACACAGACAAGACAAAAGAGACAGAAATTTGTATATGATGTAACAATGTATGAATGATGTAAATGTTTATGACACATGTAAATGATATGTATGAATGTTATGTATGAATGTATGTATGTATGTATGTGAGTATTTGCTGACAAAACAGACAGGACAAATGAGGCTAGAGACAAGCCAACGTCGCAGTACAACTCAAAGTATCTCAACAAGGTGTATATGTTGCTGTAGATGAAGCAAGAGAACCTCTTCTTGGGGAATGAACAACTTCTCTGGAAAATGACCGTTTTAACCGAACGATCTGTATTCAAACTTGGTTGTACTCAAGACAACATGATTTACTTTCATCGGGGATGTACCCTTTTCTTGCAAGAAATCCCCATATCAGCCAAAAAATATGAATCAAAACTCTGTTGAAGGTAGAATAACTGTATGGACCTCACTGAGGATGTGTCCATTTATGGATGGAACAACCTAACATCAATCAAGAACTAAATCCAAATTCTGCAGGAGATACCATTGCTGAGATTTCACTGGTGTATAAGAAACTGCATTGAGACAACTATTGACACCCTTTTGGAGAAAACATGTTTGATGTTGATGAATATCTTGAAAAGATTGAAACAACTTGCCCCTTGCTCTAGATTTTGTTTCGGTCTAAGGAGCTTTGAAAGAATTGCTCGAAGAGCGTGACTAGATGACCTTTTACATTATGCATTGTATCTGTAAACTGCAGCAACCTGCACTGATAGTGGAAACTCTTTATCATCCATGTTATTGACAATCAAGGTTCTGTCATGTTTCACAGCATGTAACTATTCAGGAAGATATGATCTTGACATAGTATGCCCCCAGTGTTTGAAACCTTGAAGGGTATGCCCCTGACCAACTAATGCTTGTAGAGAAACCAAACCTGGAACCATTTTCAACCTTGATTAACAGGATATTCAACTTATTTTCCCCTGATTGGCAGAATTCATATGTAACTTGCCCCTAGCTAGGAGCGTCTCAAGTCAGCTTTGCCCTTGATCAAACTATAACTCAAATTTCATTGATGTCAAGTATTAATTTGCAAGTAAATTTATTTCTTTTTGAAAAGTATTTTTTATATCATGCACATGCAAGTTTTTTTGAACATATTTTTTGTATTTTTTGAATGGAAACACATATGATGTGTACAAAAGAAAGATAATTACTGATTAATCAAACAGGAGGAGTCAGCGTAACAATAAACTTGCTGAGCATGCCTTCACAGTGAACTTAACTTCAATTAGGTCTTTAGAGTATTATAGAATGCAACTAAAATTCATGTAAATCAAGCCAAGAAATGATATGAGTTTGTGTTATCAAATTCCTCCATACTTGAACATTGCTTGTCCTTAAGCATAAAGATAAGTAACTCATTTTAGCACAAGTTTGAAATAGGACACGGCAACTCTAATCATACGTGGTTGCCGGCTAGAAGGGAAAATCAAGTAATTGATATCAAAACCAAGGGTATTGTAGTAACACAAAGCCACACACTGCAGTCAAAGACTCCTGTCACATGAAGACAAATCTGAAGTATTTTGTTGTGACTCTAACTTTGGTTTATATTTTATTCACCCTTTTCATTCAAGTGCAATCACATTAAGCCTGTTATCATGTACACAATCATGGTAGGAAATCTGTTAGTGATTATGATCATATACTGAGGGGTGCTGATAACATAAGTTTGGTAAACCCCTTTTTCTCTTTCCCAAATGCAGTTGTGGGGGATCGGATCGTAACCCGCCCTACCAAGTTCAAAATCAAACTCCTTTGAACCAACCACTAATGGATGTACTTACAATGGTTTTTTCTTTGTATGTTCAATAACTGTTGGATTAAACGACCGAGTGAGGGTCGTCTAACTTAATAAGTGGATTACTATTTATGAAAATAACCAAAGTATTTAAACTTTCATTTTTGGATCATTCACTTATGTTCATCGTCTTCCCACTTAGTTTGTGCCTAAGATGGTGCCGACTGCTAAGATAAACTACTAAGGGTTACCTTAAAACTTAAATTCAAGACTTTGTCAAAATTATTACTCAAATTAATCTTGCATACTTCTGAGAGTCTAAGGTGTTAAGACAGTACCGATTTTATTGAATCATTACCAAACCTTCATAATATAGCCTAAACGCGCAAAAACAACCTATATACTCTTAAAGTGTCATGTCAAGGGTCAAACCAAAATTGGTTTTTTTTTTTTTAGAAAAAAAACATCTCGAGAAACTGGGAGAATCAGATAACAACAAAAAATATGCAAAAATGACTCAATTTAACATGAAATTGTTTTTTTTGTTGTTTTTTTCGCATGAAATAGTGAAAGGAAGTGAAACAATGTCTTACATCATCAGCTAGGTTTTTCACCATTGTAAGCATATATCGGCAAAAATCAGTTATTTGTTTTCATCATCCTCGCTCCAAGTTTGTAAGTAATAAAGCAAGAAAAGAGTGAATATGAATGGATTGATTAAAAAAAATGCATGTTTATTGTATTGAAAATACTTGACAAAAGACAAAATTTTAAAAGCAAGCAAATACTTGACAAGAAAGAAATAAAAGCCTAGCGATCATAGGGATGAGCTTCCTTGTATCACTGACTTCAACTGGATAAGAGAGTAGCAGAGGTAACATCAACAACAACCCAATGGTATCAAACCATATCCATGCACAACAGAGGTAGGTCCATATCCTTTAAAGGAAATTGGTTTAGACTGTGAATGAGTCTGATGCGGTACCTGTTGGAGAGGCTGTTGTCGAGACTATTGTTGAATCTGATGCCTTTGTTGAGATTGGAAAGGCGAAAACAGTTGCTCGAGGAAGAGGTGGTGGTTATTTTGTGCCACCATTAATGAAGCGACCAAAGCATTTTTCTTTTCCAATTCTGCTTGAAGTGCAATGACTTCTTCACGAAACTGAGTGTTCTTGCATAATACTTCCATTCTTTTCTTTTGTTGGCACAAGTGTTCTACTGACAAATTGACTTTTGAGAAGAGCGTCGGACCACTCAAATAAGACAACTTGATTTATGACTGAACAAGGTGTGAGACTCAAATCTTTGGAAATAGTGTTGTACCCCAATTTTGGACCTCAAATCCAATTTCTTTGTTATTCGCATTAAAATACAAAAAAAAATATTTTATATTTATATATCATCACATTCATCCTTTTTTACGCTCGTTTTGGTCTTCTAATTTTTTGTCCGTCGCATTTGTGTCATTATCGCATTAGCAATATTTTTATCTATTTACTATTATCATCATAATTTACTATTATCTTCATCATCATTATTCATTCTTTATTTTCTACCACTTATCATTTAATTTAGTTTTCATTTTATCTTGTATCCTTTTATTATTTTTATCATATCATGAAAATCAAAAATGTCAAAGAAAGATTGAAAAAAGAAGGGATCCAAAGCATACAACAATGACATATTTGTCTTCTTTCTCATTTTAATCATTTTTTCTAACAAACTTTCTAACCAACAAAGTCATATGTTTTCTTTCCCATATTAACTATACAACCCTAATTCTACCACATAAATACATCTCTCATTCATTCTCCCAAAGACCCTAGAGAGACACATACCTAGCCACCACCATTCACCATTCACCAACCACTCATCTCTCTCTCAACACCAAAAAATCAAAAAAAAAACTTGAAAAGAAAAAGAAGAACAACATGAACAACATCTTCACCATCTTCATCATACAATCCTTTATCAATCCATTTCCATTCCTCATTAACATCCAAAATCATAAACCAAACACCACAAAAACTCATTCTTCATCTTCATTTTATCAACCTTCAAACTCAAATCATAAAACCAATCTCAAAACAAATCACCGAAACTCACAAATTTGATTCCTCTTGAAAACCATTAACATATCATCATCACTCTTTTCTCAGCAAACACAAAGCTTCACAAACCAAACAAAATCTCTCTAAATCTGTTCCAAATCACACAAAGTACACAACAACAAAAAGAAAGAACAAAGTTCATCATTTCTTTTCACGGTCAAAAAACCAAACCACACCAAATGTCAACCAAACTCCCTCTGACTCGGTTTATAAGGATTCAAACGGACTCAGGAGCTGGAGCTTGACGGGATACGGGAGCTGGAGCGCCGAAATCAACAACGTCGGAACCGTCTCGGACTCAAACTTGAGGTAACCATTTCTAACTCCCTAGAGCACTATTTTGTGTAATTTTTGCTTCTCTGCTACCATGGTTGTGTGTATGATCTTCCTCTTTAACTAATTTCGATCGATTTTGCGCCAAATCCGTTTTGAGTTTTTGAGATCCAAACTTTCATGACTGTTATCTTAAAATCTATGAATATATTGTGAAAACTAAACTCATTTTCGGATTCTACGCGAAAAATCCTTCGAAATAGTGTACTTATATGTTTGATTCGGTGAACTTTTGAATATTGTGTTGTTTGGCGTGGATCTTGCAAACTCAGTTATGGCTGAGTTGTGACTCAGTGAGTCACTAACTCGCTGGTGGAAGGAGATGGAGTCTCCATGCCACGTGGCGCGCCAATATTGGCTGCAGCCTTCACTTTTGTGTTTGTTTTATGCTGAAATAGGTTTGGGCTGGTTTGCTTTGGGCCTTTACTGGTTGTCTGTGGTTTATGCTGACTGCTTTCCTTTTTACACCCCATAATCCCTGCTACACCTTTGCAATTTTATTAGTTTTTTTTAACTTATTTGAATAAGTGATTATTTGGGACAATAGCTTATTTAATTTTATTTAGTCCAAATTTAACATAAATACTTAGGGATCTTTTTTGAGACTTATTTAATTTTTTTTTTTAGCTTTTTTTTTTAGTTGCTTATTTTTGATTATTTGTTAGTACTAGCTTATTTTCAAATAAGTGATTATTTGGGACAATAACTTATTTAAGCTTATTGAGTCCAAATTTTACACTAATATTTTAAAGACTTCTTTTAGGGTTAAAATTTTAATTGTTAAGTTCTCATTGACATATTTTTTGTTTTTGCATAGGTTTGATTATCATTTCTTTGCTTTTCTCATGATATGTGTTTCATATTCACATTTTTGCATCATATTTTACATTACATTTGCATGCCACTTTACATCACATTTTACATTACATTTACATGCTACACTTTTTCTACATCTCTACATTATACTACATCACAATCTACACTTCTTGCATTTTTACATGACATTGACACTAATTTTTGCATCACACTACAATTTCACATTACAATCTCACTTCACATTTTCCTACATGCATACATGCATTGCATTTAGATTAGGACAATGCATCATTTAAAAAATGCATGTTAGAGACAATATTTTACTTTATAAAATCATTGAGCTCTAGCATTAGCATTAATAGTGAAGGACCATTTTTGGTCTAAATTCATTCTCACAAAAAATAATAAAAATAAAAACATTTCTTTTGATAAATAAAATTGCATGTTGCTTGTGTGCCTATGTTAGAATTATTTGTTGTTGTGAGTGGCCTCCAAAAATGTATTATCATGTCTTTGCCTCTGACACATTTCTTTCACACACTCCACTTAATTAGGATGTTATTTTGCGATGTTTTCCTTTTCTCCTCCTATGTGCATATTCATCATCATATTTATTTTCCGCACTTGTATTTATTTTATATGCATCGCCCTTTTATCTATTAATTGCTTATTGTTATTATTATTTATTCAAATTCGATATGGTTGTAAATATTAATCATTCAATTGGGTTGTAATAGCGTAGGACTTTATTTATCGCTCTTTACTGCTTTCGTAGCTTACACATCACACACAAACGCCAAAAATTTATTTCCAAAGGAGAGGACTCGTAATTGATTTTAAATTGATTACGAGACCTTTTTGAAACGAAAAACCTTTTTAAAACAAACGTGCGATCCTTTTATAAGACAAACGCAAATTCACCTTATAATCATCTCTAACAAGTATACTATCTACAATTTATCTTCTTTACAATCTTCTTTTCTTTTTCAACAACAAAAAACGAATACACTTTCGTTTTCAAACAACAACTTTTTTTCTTTACAACATTTTCTTTACAACTACAATTATCTCAAAAAAATCTTTTTACAAACAAAAATACTTACATTTCTTTTCTTTTATTTACTTTATGAAATAAAATTTTCTTAACTTTTACCCACTTTCTTTTCTTTTCTTTTCTTCTATACAACTTCTCCCTCCATTCTTAAAGCATGAATATAAAAAAAAAAGCACAAAAACATATAAGAGGTTACCATGGAGTACCATGGGCGCTTGGGGTGCTAATACCTTCCTCAAGTGCAACTAACCCCCGTACCTAGAATCTCTTTCTTTTAAAAGGTTTTCAATCATTCCCCTCCTTTGGAAATGAAAAATAAAACTGTAGCGGGGTATGTCTCAAAAATCCCGCAACAACTGCCATTTGCATGGTAGGAGGTATTTCCTTGGTTTCATTATCTTGGCTTGCTGTCACTTTGTTGGACAGTAGATAATGTCTCTTCATTTCATGTTGCCTTCGCACACTATCGTTTGCATGATAGTAGGTAATATTTGGTCATTGTCTTGACTTGCTATCACTTTGTTAGATAGTAGATGATGTCTATCTTTTCGGATTGTCTTGGCACACTACCGTTCACATGGTAGGAGATAATTCTTTGGTTTCATTATCTTGACTCGCTGTCATTTTGTTGGATAGTAGATAATGTTTCTTCATTTCATATTACTTTGACACACTATCATTACATGATAGTAAGTAATATCTGGTCATTGTCTTGACTTGCTATCACTTTATTGGATAGTAGACGATGTCTATCTTTTCGGATTACCTTGGCACGCTGCCGTTCACATGGTAGGAGGTATTTCCCTTGTTTCATTATCTTGACTTGTTGTCACTTGGTTGGACAATAGATAATGTTTCTTCTTCACATATTACTTTGACACACTATATTTGCATGATAGTAAGTAATATAGTTGCATTGTCTTGACTTGCTATCACTTTGTTGGATAGTAGACGATGTCTATCTTTTCAGATTGCCTTGGCACACTGTCATCCGCATGGTAGGAGGTATTTCCTTGGTTTCATTATCTTGGCTTGCTGTCACTTTGTTGGACAGTAGATAATGTCTCTTCATTTCATGTTGCCTTCGCACACTATCGTTTGCATGATAGTAGGTAATATTTGGTCATTGTCTTGACTTGCTATCACTTTGTTAGATAGTAGATGATGTCTATCTTTTCGGATTGTCTTGGCACACTGCCGTTCACATGGTAGGAGATAATTCTTTGGTTTCATTATTTTGACTCGCTGTCATTTTGTTGGACAGTAGATAATGTTTCTTCATTTCATTATACTTTGACACACTATCATTACATGATAGTAGGTAATATTTGGTCATTGTCTTGACTTGCTATCACTTTGTTAGATAGTAGATGATGTCTATCTTTTCGGATTGTCTTGGCACACTTCCGTTCACATGGTAGGAGATAATTCTTTGGTTTCATTATCTTGACTCGCTGTCATTTTGTTGGATAGTAGATAATGTTTCTTGATTTCATATTTCTTTGACACACTATCATTACATGATAGTAAGTAATATCTGGTCATTGTCTTGACTTGCTATCACTTTATTGGATAGTAGACGATGTCTATCTTTTCGGATTACCTTGGCACGCTGCCGTTCACATGGTAGGAGGTATTTCCCTTGTTTCATTATCTTGACTTGTTGTCACTTGGTTGGACAATAGATAATGTTTCTTCTTCACATATTACCGTGACACACTATCTTTGCATGATAGTAAGTAATATAGTTGCATTGTCTTGACTTGCTATCACTTTGTTGGATAGTAGACGATGTCTATCTTTTCAGATTGCCTTGGCACACTGCCATTTGCATGGTAGGAGGTATTTCCTTGGTTTCATTATCTTGGTTTGCTGTCACTTTGTTGGACAGTAGATAATGTCTCTTCATTTCATGTTGCCTTCGCACACTATCGTTTGCATGATAGTAGGTAATATTTGGTCATTGTCTTGACTTGCTATCACTTTGTTAGATAGTAGATGATGTCTATCTTTTCGGATTGTCTTGGCACACTTCCGTTCACATGGTAGGAGATAATTCTTTGGTTTCATTATCTTGACTCGCTGTCATTTTGTTGGATAGTAGATAATGTTTCTTGATTTCATATTACTTTGACACTCAATCATTACATGATAGTAAGTAATATCTGGTCATTGTCTTGACTTGCTATCACTTTATTGGATAGTAGACGATGTCTATCTTTTCGGATTACCTTGGCACGCTGCCGTTCACATGGTAGGAGGTATTTCCCTTGTTTCATTATCTTGACTTGTTGTCACTTGGTTGGACAATAGATAATGTTTCTTCTTCACATATTACCGTGACACACTATCTTTGCATGATAGTAAGTAATATAGTTGCATTGTCTTGACTTGCTATCACTTTGTTGGATAGTAGACGATGTCTATCTTTTCAGATTGCCTTGGCACACTGCCATTTGCATGGTAGGAGGTATTTCCTTGGTTTCATTATCTTGGCTTGCTGTCACTTTGTTGGACAGTAGATAATGTCTCTTCATTTCATGTTGCCTTCGCAGACTATCGTTTGCATGATAGTAGGTAATATTTGGTCATTGTCTTGACTTGCTATCACTTTGTTAGATAGTAGATGATGTCTATCTTTTCGGATTGTCTTGGCACACTGCCGTTCACATGGTAGGAGATAATTCTTTGGTTTCATTATCTTGACTCGCTGTCATTTTGTTGGATAGTAGATAATGTTTCTTCATTTCATATTACTTTGACACACTATCATTACATGATAGTAAGTAATATCTGGTCATTGTCTTGACTTGCTATCACTTTATTGGATAGTAGACGATGTCTATCTTTTCGGATTACCTTGGCACGCTGCCGTTCACATGGTAGGAGGTATTTCCCTTGTTTCATTATCTTGACTTGTTGTCACTTGGTTGCACAATAGATAATGTTTCTTCTTCACATTACTTTGACACACTATCTTTGCATGATAGTAAGTAATATAGTTGCATTGTCTTGACTTGCTATCACTTTGTTGGATAGTAGACGATGTCTATCTTTTCAGATTGCCTTGGCACACTGCCATTTGCATGGTAGGAGGTATTTCCTTGGTTTCATTATCTTGGTTTGCTGTCACTTTGTTGGACAGTAGATAATGTCTCTTCATTTCATGTTGCCTTCGCACACTATCGTTTGCATGATAGTAGGTAATATTTGGTCATTGTCTTGACTTGCTATCACTTTGTTAGATAGTAGATGATGTCTATCTTTTCGGATTGTCTTGGCACACTGCCGTTCACATGGTAGGAGATAATTCTTTGGTTTCATTATCTTGACTCGCTGTCATTTTGTTGGACAGTAGATAATGTTTCTTCATTTCATATTACTTTGACACTCAATCATTACATGATAGTAAGTAATATCTGGTCATTGTCTTGACTTGCTATCACTTTATTGGATAGTAGACGATGTCTATCTTTTCGGATTACCTTGGCACGCTGCCGTTCACATGGTAGGAGGTATTTCCCTTGTTTCATTATCTTGACTTGTTGTCACTTGGTTGGACAATAGATAATGTTTCTTCTTCACATATTACCGTGACACACTATCTTTGCATGATAGTAAGTAATATAGTTGCATTGTCTTGACTTGCTATCACTTTGTTGGATAGTAGACGATGTCTATCTTTTCAGATTGCCTTGGCACACTGCCATTTGCATGGTAGGAGGTATTTCCTTGGTTTCATTATCTTGGTTTGCTGTCACTTTGTTGGACAGTAGATAATGTCTCTTCATTTCATGTTGCCTTCGCAGACTATCGTTTGCATGATAGTAGGTAATATTTGGTCATTGTCTTGACTTGCTATCACTTTGTTAGATAGTAGATGATGTCTATCTTTTCGGATTGTCTTGGCACACTGCCGTTCACATGGTAGGAGATAATTCTTTGGTTTCATTATCTTGACTCGCTGTCATTTTGTTGGATAGTAGATAATGTTTCTTCATTTCATATTACTTTGACACACTATCATTACATGATAGTAAGTAATATCTGGTCATTGTCTTGACTTGCTATCACTTTATTGGATAGTAGACGATGTCTATCTTTTCGGATTACCTTGGCACGCCGCCGTTCACATGGTAGGAGGTATTTCCCTTGTTTCATTATCTTGACTTGTTGTCACTTGGTTGCACAATAGATAATGTTTCTTTTTCACATATTACTTTGACACACTATCTTTGCATGATAGTAAGTAATATAGTTGCATTGTCTTGACTTGCTATCACTTTCTTGGATAGTAGACGATGTCTATCTTTTCAGATTGCCTTGGCACACTGCCATTTGCATGGTAGGAGGTATTTCCTTGGTTTCATTATCTTGGCTTGCTGTCACTTTGTTGGACAGTAGATAATGTCTCTTCATTTCATGTTGCCTTCGCACACTATCGTTTGCATGATAGTAGGTAATATTTGGTCATTGTCTTGACTTGCTATCACTTTGTTAGATAGTAGATGATGTCTATCTTTTCGGATTGTCTTGGCACACTGTCGTTCACATGCTAGGAGATAATTCTTTGGTTTCATTATCTTGACTCGCTGTCATTTTGTTGGACAGTAGATAATGTTTCTTCATTTCATATTACTTTGACACTCAATCATTACATGATAGTAAGTAATATCTGGTCATTGTCTTGACTTGCTATCACTTTATTGGATAGTAGACGATGTCTATCTTTTTGGATTACCTTGGCACGCTGCCGTTCACATGGTAGGAGGTATTTCCCTTGTTTCATTATCTTGACTTGTTGTCACTTGGTTGGACAATAGATAATGTTTGTTCTTCACATATTACCATGACACACTATCTTTGCATGATAGTAAGTAATATAGTTGCATTGTCTTGACTTGCTATCACTTTCTTGGATAGTAGACGATGTCTATCTTTTCAGATTGCCTTGGCACACTGCCATTTGCATGGTAGGAGGTATTTCCTTGGTTTCATTATCTTGGCTTGCTGTCACTTTGTTGGACAGTAGATAATGTCTCTTCATTTCATGTTGCCTTCGCACACTATCGTTTGCATGATAGTAGGTAATATTTGGTCATTGTCTTGACTTGCTATCACTTTGTTAGATAGTAGATGATGTCTATCTTTTCGGATTGTCTTGGCACACTGCCGTTCACATGGTAGGAGATAATTCTTTGGTTTCATTATCTTGACTCGCTGTCATTTTGTTGGATAGTAGATAATGTTTCTTCATTTCATATTACTTTGACACACTATCATTACATGATAGTAAGTAATATCTGGTCATTGTCTTGACTTGCTATCACTTTATTGGATAGTAGACGATGTCTATCTTTTCGGATTACCTTGGCACGCTGCCGTTCACATGGTAGGAGGTATTTCCCTTGTTTCATTATCTTGACTTGTTGTCACTTGGTTGCACAATAGATAATGTTTCTTTTTCACATATTACTTTGACACACTATCTTTGCATGATAGTAAGTAATATAGTTGCATTGTCTTGACTTGCTATCACTTTCTTGGATAGTAGACGATGTCTATCTTTTCAGATTGCCTTGGCACACTGCCATTTGCATGGTAGGAGGTATTTCCTTGGTTTCATTATCTTGGCTTGCTGTCACTTTGTTGGACAGTAGATAATGTCTCTTCATTTCATGTTGCCTTCGCACACTATCGTTTGCATGATAGTAGGTAATATTTGGTCATTGTCTTGACTTGCTATCACTTTGTTAGATAGTAGATGATGTCTATCTTTTCGGATTGTCTTGGCACACTGCCGTTCACATGGTAGGAGATAATTCTTTGGTTTCATTATCTTGACTCGCTGTCATTTTGTTGGACAGTAGATAATGTTTCTTCATTTCATATTACTTTGACACTCAATCATTACATGATAGTAAGTAATATCTGGTCATTGTCTTGACTTGCTATCACTTTATTGGATAGTAGACGATGTCTATCTTTTCGGATTACCTTGGCACGCTGCCGTTCACATGGTAGGAGGTATTTCCCTTGTTTCATTATCTTGACTTGTTGTCACTTGGTTGGACAATAGATAATGTTTGTTCTTCACATATTACCATGACACACTATCTTTGCATGATAGTAAGTAATATAGTTGCATTGTCTTGACTTGCTATCACTTTCTTGGATAGTAGACGATGTCTATCTTTTCAGATTGCCTTGGCACACTGCCATTTGCATGGTAGGAGGTATTTCCTTGGTTTCATTATCTTGGCTTGCTGTCACTTTGTTGGACAGTAGATAATGTCTCTTCATTTCATGTTGCCTTCGCACACTATCGTTTGCATGATAGTAGGTAATATTTGGTCATTGTCTTGACTTGCTATCACTTTGTTAGATAGTAGATGATGTCTATCTTTTCGGATTGTCTTGGCACACTGCCGTTCACATGGTAGGAGATAATTCTTTGGTTTCATTATCTTGACTCGCTGTCATTTTGTTGGATAGTAGATAATGTTTCTTCATTTCATATTACTTTGACACACTATCATTACATGATAGTAAGTAATATCTGGTCATTGTCTTGACTTGCTATCACTTTATTGGATAGTAGACGATGTCTATCTTTTCGGATTACCTTGGCACGCTGCCGTTCACATGGTAGGAGGTATTTCCCTTGTTTCATTATCTTGACTTGTTGTCACTTGGTTGGACAATAGATAATGTTTCTTCTTCACATATTACCGTGACACACTATCTTTGCATGATAGTAAGTAATATAGTTGCATTGTCTTGACTTGCTATCACTTTGTTGGATAGTAGATGATGTCTATCTTTTCAGATTGCCTTGGCACACTGCCATTTGCATGGTAGGAGGTATTTCCTTGGTTTCATTATCTTGGTTTGCTGTCACTTTGTTGGACAGTAGATAATGTCTCTTCATTTCATGTTGCCTTCGCACACTATCGTTTGCATGATAGTAGGTAATATTTGGTCATTGTCTTGACTTGCTATCACTTTGTTAGATAGTAGATGATGTCTATCTTTTCGGATTGTCTTGGCACACTGCCGTTCACATGGTAGGAGATAATTCTTTGGTTTCATTATCTTGACTTGCTGTCATTTTGTTGGATAGTAGATAATGTTTCTTCATTTCATATTACTTTGACACACTATCATTACATGATAGTAAGTAATATTTGGTCATTGTCTTGACTTGCTATCACTTTGTTAGATAGTAGATGATGTCTATCTTTTCGGATTGTCTTGGCACACTGCCGTTCACATGGTAGGAGATAATTCTTTGGTTTCATTATCTTGACTCGCTGTCATTTTGTTGGATAGTAGATAATGTTTCTTCATTTCATATTACTTTGACACACTATCATTACATGATAGTAAGTAATATCTGGTCATTGTCTTGACTTGCTATCACTTTATTGGATAGTAGACGATGTCTATCTTTTCGGATTACCTTGGCACGCTGCCGTTCACATGGTAGGAGGTATTTCCCTTGTTTCATTATCTTGACTTGTTGTCACTTGGTTGCACAATAGATAATGTTTCTTTTTCACATATTACTTTGACACACTATCTTTGCATGATAGTAAGTAATATAGTTGCATTGTCTTGACTTGCTATCACTTTGTTGGATAGTAGACGATGTCTATCTTTTCAGATTGCCTTGGCACACTGCCATCCGCATGGTAGGAGGTATTTCCTTGGTTTCATTATCTTGGCTTGCTGTCACTTTGTTGGACAGTAGATAATGTCTCTTCATTTCATGTTGCCTTCGCACACTATCGTTTGCATGATAGTAGGTAATATTTGGTCATTGTCTTGACTTGCTATCACTTTGTTAGATAGTAGATGATGTCTATCTTTTCGGATTGTCTTGGCACACTGCCGTTCACATGGTAGGAGATAATTCTTTGGTTTCATTATCTTGACTCGCTGTCATTTTGTTGGACAGTAGATAATGTTTCTTCATTACATATTACTTTGACACTCAATCATTACATGATAGTAAGTAATATCTGGTCATTGTCTTGACTTGCTATCACTTTATTGGATAGTAGACGATGTCTATCTTTTCGAATTACCTTGGCACGCTGCCGTTCACATGGTAGGAGGTATTTCCCTTGTTTCATTATCTTGACTTGTTGTCACTTGGTTGGACAATAGATAATGTTTGTTCTTCACATATTACCATGACACACTATCTTTGCATGATAGTAAATAATATAGTTGCATTGTCTTGACTTGCTATCACTTTCTTGGATAGTAGACGATGTCTATCTTTTCAGATTGCCTTGGCACACTGCCATTTGCATGGTAGGAGGTATTTCCTTGGTTTCATTATCTTGGCTTGCTGTCACTTTGTTGGACAGTAGATAATGTCTCTTCATTTCATGTTGCCTTCGCACACTATCGTTTGCATGATAGTAGGTAATATTTGGTCATTGTCTTGACTTGCTATCACTTTGTTAGATAGTAGATGATGTCTATCTTTTCGGATTGTCTTGGCACACTGCCGTTCACATGGTAGGAGATAATTCTTTGGTTTCATTATCTTGACTCGCTGTCATTTTGTTGGATAGTAGATAATGTTTCTTCATTTCATATTACTTTGACACACTATCATTACATGATAGTAAGTAATATCTGGTCATTGTCTTGACTTGCTATCACTTTATTGGATAGTAGACGATGTCTATCTTTTCGGATTACCTTGGCACGCTGTCGTTCACATGGTAGGAGGTATTTCCCTTGTTTCATTATCTTGACTTGTTGTCACTTGGTTGCACAATAGATAATGTTTCTTCTTCACATTACTTTGACACACTATCTTTGCATGATAGTAAGTAATATAGTTGCATTGTCTTGACTTGCTATCACTTTGTTGGATAGTAGACGATGTCTATCTTTTCAGATTGCCTTGGCACACTGCCATTTGCATGGTAGGAGGTATTTCCTTGGTTTCATTATCTTGGTTTGCTGTCACTTTGTTGGACAGTAGATAATGTCTCTTCATTTCATGTTGCCTTCGCACACTATCGTTTGCATGATAGTAGGTAATATTTGGTCATTGTCTTGACTTGCTATCACTTTGTTAGATAGTAGATGATGTCTATCTTTTCGGATTGTCTTGGCACACTGCCGTTCACATGGTAGGAGATAATTCTTTGGTTTCATTATCTTGACTCGCTGTCATTTTGTTGGACAGTAGATAATGTTTCTTCATTTCATATTACTTTGACACTCAATCATTACATGATAGTAAGTAATATCTGGTCATTGTCTTGACTTGCTATCACTTTATTGGATAGTAGACGATGTCTATCTTTTCGGATTACCTTGGCACGCTGCCGTTCACATGGTAGGAGGTATTTCCCTTGTTTCATTATCTTGACTTGTTGTCACTTGGTTGGACAATAGATAATGTTTGTTCTTCACATATTACCATGACACACTATCTTTGCATGATAGTAAATAATATAGTTGCATTGTCTTGACTTGCTATCACTTTCTTGGATAGTAGACGATGTCTATCTTTTCAGATTGCCTTGGCACACTGCCATTTGCATGGTAGGAGGTATTTCCTTGGTTTCATTATCTTGGCTTGCTGTCACTTTGTTGGACAGTAGATAATGTCTCTTCATTTCATGTTGCCTTCGCACACTATCGTTTGCATGATAGTAGGTAATATTTGGTCATTGTCTTGACTTGCTATCACTTTGTTAGATAGTAGATGATGTCTATCTTTTCGGATTGTCTTGGCACACTGCCGTTCACATGGTAGGAGATAATTCTTTGGTTTCATTATCTTGACTCGCTGTCATTTTGTTGGATAGTAGATAATGTTTCTTCATTTCATATTACTTTGACACACTATCATTACATGATAGTAAGTAATATCTGGTCATTGTCTTGACTTGCTATCACTTTATTGGATAGTAGACGATGTCTATCTTTTCGGATTACCTTGGCACGCTGTCGTTCACATGGTAGGAGGTATTTCCCTTGTTTCATTATCTTGACTTGTTGTCACTTGGTTGCACAATAGATAATGTTTCTTCTTCACATTACTTTGACACACTATCTTTGCATGATAGTAAGTAATATAGTTGCATTGTCTTGACTTGCTATCACTTTGTTGGATAGTAGACGATGTCTATCTTTTCAGATTGCCTTGGCACACTGCCATTTGCATGGTAGGAGGTATTTCCTTGGTTTCATTATCTTGGTTTGCTGTCACTTTGTTGGACAGTAGATAATGTCTCTTCATTTCATGTTGCCTTCGCACACTATCGTTTGCATGATAGTAGGTAATATTTGGTCATTGTCTTGACTTGCTATCACTTTGTTAGATAGTAGATGATGTCTATCTTTTCGGATTGTCTTGGCACACTGCCGTTCACATGGTAGGAGATAATTCTTTGGTTTCATTATCTTGACTCGCTGTCATTTTGTTGGACAGTAGATAATGTTTCTTCATTTCATATTACTTTGACACTCAATCATTACATGATAGTAAGTAATATCTGGTCATTGTCTTGACTTGCTATCACTTTATTGGATAGTAGACGATGTCTATCTTTTCGGATTACCTTGGCACGCTGCCGTTCACATGGTAGGAGGTATTTCCCTTGTTTCATTATCTTGACTTGTTGTCACTTGGTTGGACAATAGATAATGTTTCTTCTTCACATATTACCGTGACACACTATCTTTGCATGATAGTAAGTAATATAGTTGCATTGTCTTGACTTGCTATCACTTTGTTGGATAGTAGACGATGTCTATCTTTTCAGATTGTCTTGGCACACTGCCATTTGCATGGTAGGAGGTATTTCCTTGGTTTCATTATCTTGGTTTGCTGTCACTTTGTTGGACAGTAGATAATGTCTCTTCATTTCATGTTGCCTTCGCACACTATCGTTTGCATGATAGTAGGTAATATTTGGTCATTGTCTTGACTTGCTATCACTTTGTTAGATAGTAGATGATGTCTATCTTTTCGGATTGTCTTGGCACACTGCCGTTCACATGGTAGGAGATAATTCTTTGGTTTCATTATCTTGACTCGCTGTCATTTTGTTGGACAGTAGATAATGTTTCTTCATTTCATATTACTTTGACACTCAATCATTACATGATAGTAAGTAATATCTGGTCATTGTCTTGACTTGCTATCACTTTATTGGATAGTAGACGATGTCTATCTTTTCGGATTACCTTGGCACGCTGCCGTTCACATGGTAGGAGGTATTTCCCTTGTTTCATTATCTTGACTTGTTGTCACTTGGTTGGACAATAGATAATGTTTCTTCTTCACATATTACCGTGACACACTATCTTTGCATGATAGTAAGTAATATAGTTGCATTGTCTTGACTTGCTATCACTTTGTTGGATAGTAGACGATGTCTATCTTTTCAGATTGCCTTGGCACACTGCCATTTAAATGGTAGGAGGTATTTCTTTGGTTTCATTATCTTGGCTTGCTGTCACTTTGTTGGACAGTAGATAATGTCTCTTCATTTCATGTTGCCTTCGCAGACTATCGTTTGCATGATAGTAGGTAATATTTGGTCATTGTCTTGACTTGCTATCACTTTGTTAGATAGTAGATGATGTCTATCTTTTCGGATTGTCTTGGCACACTGCCGTTCACATGGTAGGAGATAATTCTTTGGTTTCATTATCTTGACTCGCTGTCATTTTGTTGGATAGTAGATAATGTTTCTTCATTTCATATTACTTTGACACACTATCATTACATGATAGTAAGTAATATCTGGTCATTGTCTTGACTTGCTATCACTTTATTGGATAGTAGACGATGTCTATCTTTTCGGATGACCTTGGCACGCTGTCGTTCACATGGTAGGAGGTATTTCCCTTGTTTCATTATCTTGACTTGTTGTCACTTGGTTGCACAATAGATAATGTTTCTTTTTCACATATTACTTTGACACACTATCTTTGCATGATAGTAAGTAATATAGTTGCATTGTCTTGACTTGCTATCACTTTCTTGGATAGTAGACGATGTCTATCTTTTCAGATTGCCTTGGCACACTGCCATTTGCATGGTAGGAGGTATTTCCTTGGTTTCATTATCTTGGCTTGCTGTCACTTTGTTGGACAGTAGATAATGTCTCTTCATTTCATGTTGCCTTCGCACACTATCGTTTGCATGATAGTAGGTAATATTTGGTCATTGTCTTGACTTGCTATCACTTTGTTAGATAGTAGATGATGTCTATCTTTTCGGATTGTCTTGGCACGCTGCCGTTCACATGGTAGGAGATAATTCTTTGGTTTCATTATCTTGACTTGCTGTCATTTTGTTGGATAGTAGATAATGTTTCTTCATTTCATATTACTTTGACACACTATCATTACATGATAGTAAGTAATATTTGGTCATTGTCTTGACTTGCTATCACTTTGTTAGATAGTAGATGATGTCTATCTTTTCGGATTGTCTTGGCACACTGCCGTTCACATGGTAGGAGATAATTCTTTGGTTTCATTATCTTGACTTGCTGTCATTTTGTTGGATAGTAGATAATGTTTCTTCATTTCATATTACTTTGACACACTATCATTACATGATAGTAAGTAATATTTGGTCATTGTCTTGACTTGCTATCACTTTGTTAGATAGTAGATGATGTCTATCTTTTCGGATTGTCTTGGCACACTGCCGTTCACATGGTAGGAGATAATTCTTTGGTTTCATTATCTTGACTCGCTGTCATTTTGTTGGATAGTAGATAATGTTTCTTCATTTCATATTACTTTGACACACTATCATTACATGATAGTAAGTAATATCTGGTCATTGTCTTGACTTGCTATCACTTTATTGGATAGTAGACGATGTCTATCTTTTCGGATTACCTTGGCACGCTGCCGTTCACATGGTAGGAGGTATTTCCCTTGTTTCATTATCTTGACTTGTTGTCACTTGGTTGCACAATAGATAATGTTTCTTTTTCACATATTACTTTGACACACTATCTTTGCATGATAGTAAGTAATATAGTTGCATTGTCTTGACTTGCTATCACTTTGTTGGATAGTAGACGATGTCTATCTTTTCAGATTGCCTTGGCACACTGCCATTTGCATGGTAGGAGGTATTTCCTTGGTTTCATTATCTTGGCTTGCTGTCACTTTGTTGGACAGTAGATAATGTCTCTTCATTTCATGTTGCCTTCGCACACTATCGTTTGCATGATAGTAGGTAATATTTGGTCATTGTCTTGACTTGCTATCACATTGTTAGATAGTAGATGATGTCTATCTTTTCGGATTGTCTTGGCACACTGCCGTTCACATGGTAGGAGATAATTCTTTGGTTTCATTATTTTGACTCGCTGTCACTTTGTTGGACAGTAGATAATGTTTCTTCATTTCATTATACTTTGACACACTATCATTACATGATAGTAGGTAATATTTGGTCATTGTCTTGACTTGCTATCACTTTGTTAGATAGTAGATGATGTCTATCTTTTCGGATTGTCTTGGCACACTGTCGTTCACATGGTAGGAGATAATTCTTTGGTTTCATTATCTTGACTTGCTGTCATTTTGTTGGATAGTAGATAATGTTTCTTCATTTCATATTACTTTGACACACTATCATTACATGATAGTAAGTAATATTTGGTCATTGTCTTGACTTGCTATCACTTTGTTAGATAGTAGATGATGTCTATCTTTTCGGATTGTCTTGGCACACTGCCGTTCACATGGTAGGAGATAATTCTTTGGTTTCATTATCTTGACTCGCTGTCATTTTGTTGGATAGTAGATAATGTTTCTTCATTTCATATTACTTTGACACACTATCATTACATGATAGTAAGTAATATCTGGTCATTGTCTTGACTTGCTATCACTTTATTGGATAGTAGACGATGTCTATCTTTTCGGATTACCTTGGCACGCTGCCGTTCACATGGTAGGAGGTATTTCCCTTGTTTCATTATCTTGACTTGTTGTCACTTGGTTGCACAATAGATAATGTTTCTTTTTCACATATTACTTTGACACACTATCTTTGCATGATAGTAAGTAATATAGTTGCATTGTCTTGACTTGCTATCACTTTCTTGGATAGTAGACGATGTCTATCTTTTCAGATTGCCTTGGCACACTGCCATTTGCATGGTAGGAGGTATTTCCTTGGTTTCATTATCTTGGCTTGCTGTCACTTTGTTGGACAGTAGATAATGTCTCTTCATTTCATGTTGCCTTCGCACACTATCGTTTGCATGATAGTAGGTAATATTTGGTCATTGTCTTGACTTGCTATCACATTGTTAGATAGTAGATGATGTCTATCTTTTCGGATTGTCTTGGCACACTGTCGTTCACATGGTAGGAGATAATTCTTTGGTTTCATTATTTTGACTCGCTGTCACTTTGTTGGACAGTAGATAATGTTTCTTCATTTCATTATACTTTGACACACTATCATTACATGATAGTAGGTAATATTTGGTCATTGTCTTGACTTGCTATCACTTTGTTAGATAGTAGATGATGTCTATCTTTTCGGATTGTCTTGGCACACTGCCGTTCACATGGTAGGAGATAATTCTTTGGTTTCATTATCTTGACTTGCTGTCATTTTGTTGGATAGTAGATAATGTTTCTTCATTTCATATTACTTTGACACACTATCATTACATGATAGTAAGTAATATTTGGTCATTGTCTTGACTTGCTATCACTTTGTTAGATAGTAGATGATGTCTATCTTTTCGGATTGTCTTGGCACACTGCCGTTCACATGGTAGGAGATAATTCTTTGGTTTCATTATCTTGACTCGCTGTCATTTTGTTGGATAGTAGATAATGTTTCTTCATTTCATATTACTTTGACACACTATCATTACATGATAGTAAGTAATATCTGGTCATTGTCTTGACTTGCTATCACTTTATTGGATAGTAGACGATGTCTATCTTTTCGGATTACCTTGGCACGCTGCCGTTCACATGGTAGGAGGTATTTCCCTTGTTTCATTATCTTGACTTGTTGTCACTTGGTTGCACAATAGATAATGTTTCTTTTTCACATATTACTTTGACACACTATCTTTGCATGATAGTAAGTAATATAGTTGCATTGTCTTGACTTGCTATCACTTTGTTGGATAGTAGACGATGTCTATCTTTTCAGATTGCCTTGGCACACTGCCATCCGCATGGTAGGAGGTATTTCCTTGGTTTCATTATCTTGGCTTGCTGTCACTTTGTTGGACAGTAGATAATGTCTCTTCATTTCATGTTGCCTTCGCACACTATCGTTTGCATGATAGTAGGTAATATTTGGTCATTGTCTTGACTTGCTATCACTTTGTTAGATAGTAGATGATGTCTATCTTTTCGGATTGTCTTGGCACACTGCCGTTCACATGGTAGGAGATAATTCTTTGGTTTCATTATCTTGACTCGCTGTCATTTTGTTGGACAGTAGATAATGTTTCTTCATTTCATATTACTTTGACACTCAATCATTACATGATAGTAAGTAATATCTGGTCATTGTCTTGACTTGCTATCACTTTATTGGATAGTAGACGATGTCTATCTTTTCGGATTACCTTGGCACGCTGTCGTTCACATGGTAGGAGGTATTTCCCTTGTTTCATTATCTTGACTTGTTGTCACTTGGTTGGACAATAGATAATGTTTGTTCTTCACATATTACTTTTACACACTATCTTTGCATGATAGTAAGTAATATAGTTGCATTGTCTTGACTTGCTATCACTTTGTTGGATAGTAGACGATGTCTATCTTTTCAGATTGCCTTGGCACACTGCCATTTGCATGGTAGGAGGTATTTCCTTGGTTTCATTATCTTGGCTTGCTGTCACTTTGTTGGACAGTAGATAATGTCTCTTCATTTCATGTTGCCTTCGCACACTATCGTTTGCATGATAGTAGGTAATATTTGGTCATTGTCTTGACTTGCTATCACTTTGTTAGATAGTAGATGATGTCTATCTTTTCGGATTGTCTTGGCACACTGCCGTTCACATGGTAGGAGATAATTCTTTGGTTTCATTATTTTGACTCGCTGTCACTTTGTTGGACAGTAGATAATGTTTCTTCATTTCATTATACTTTGACACACTATCATTACATGATAGTAGGTAATATTTGGTCATTGTCTTGACTTGCTATCACTTTGTTAGATAGTAGATGATGTCTATCTTTTCGGATTGTCTTGGCACACTGCCGTTCACATGGTAGGAGATAATTCTTTGGTTTCATTATCTTGACTTGCTGTCATTTTGTTGGATAGTAGATAATGTTTCTTCATTTCATATTACTTTGACACACTATCATTACATGATAGTAAGTAATATTTGGTCATTGTCTTGACTTGCTATCACTTTGTTAGATAGTAGATGATGTCTATCTTTTCGGATTGTCTTGGCACACTGCCGTTCACATGGTAGGAGATAATTCTTTGGTTTCATTATCTTGACTCGCTGTCATTTTGTTGGATAGTAGATAATGTTTCTTCATTTCATATTACTTTGACACACTATCATTACATGATAGTAAGTAATATCTGGTCATTGTCTTGACTTGCTATCACTTTATTGGATAGTAGACGATGTCTATCTTTTCGGATTACCTTGGCACGCTGCCGTTCACATGGTAGGAGGTATTTCCCTTGTTTCATTATCTTGACTTGTTGTCACTTGGTTGGACAATAGAGAATGTTTGTTCTTCACATATTACCGTGACACACTATCTTTGCATGATAGTAAGTAATATAGTTGCATTGTCTTGACTTGCTATCACTTTCTTGGATAGTAGACGATGTCTATCTTTTCAGATTGCCTTGGCACACTGCCATCCGCATGGTAGGAGGTATTTCCTTGGTTTCATTATCTTGGCTTGCTGTCACTTTGTTGGACAGTAGATAATGTCTCTTCATTTCATGTTGCCTTCGCACACTATCGTTTGCATGATAGTAGGTAATATTTGGTCATTGTCTTGACTTGCTATCACTTTGTTAGATAGTAGATGATGTCTATCTTTTCGGATTGTCTTGGCACACTGCCGTTCACATGGTAGGAGATAATTCTTTGGTTTCATTATCTTGACTCGCTGTCATTTTGTTGGATAGTAGATAATGTTTCTTCATTTCATATTACTTTGACACACTATCATTACATGATAGTAAGTAATATCTGGTCATTGTCTTGACTTGCTATCACTTTATTGGATAGTAGACGATGTCTATCTTTTCGGATTACCTTGGCACGCTGCCGTTCACATGGTAGGAGGTATTTCCCTTGTTTCATTATCTTGACTTGTTGTCACTTGGTTGCACAATAGATAATGTTTCTTTTTCACATATTACTTTGACACACTATCTTTGCATGATAGTAAGTAATATAGTTGCATTGTCTTGACTTGCTATCACTTTGTTGGATAGTAGACGATGTCTATCTTTTCAGATTGCCTTGGCACACTGCCATCCGCATGGTAGGAGGTATTTCCTTGGTTTCATTATCTTGGCTTGCTGTCACTTTGTTGGACAGTAGATAATGTCTCTTCATTTCATGTTGCCTTCGCACACTATCGTTTGCATGATAGTAGGTAATATTTGGTCATTGTCTTGACTTGCTATCACTTTGTTAGATAGTAGATGATGTCTATCTTTTCGGATTGTCTTGGCACACTGCCGTTCACATGGTAGGAGATAATTCTTTGGTTTCATTATCTTGACTCGCTGTCATTTTGTTGGACAGTAGATAATGTTTCTTCATTTCATATTACTTTGACACTCAATCATTACATGATAGTAAGTAATATCTGGTCATTGTCTTGACTTGCTATCACTTTATTGGATAGTAGACGATGTCTATCTTTTCGGATTGTCTTGGCACACTGCCGTTCACATGGTAGGAGATAATTCTTTGGTTTCATTATCTTGACTTGCTGTCATTTTGTTGGATAGTAGATAATGTTTCTTCATTTCATATTACTTTGACACACTATCATTACATGATAGTAAGTAATATTTGGTCATTGTCTTGACTTGCTATCACTTTGTTAGATAGTAGATGATGTCTATCTTTTCGGATTGTCTTGGCACACTGCCGTTCACATGGTAGGAGATAATTCTTTGGTTTCATTATCTTGACTCGCTGTCATTTTGTTGGATAGTAGATAATGTTTCTTCATTTCATATTACTTTGACACACTATCATTACATGATAGTAAGTAATATCTGGTCATTGTCTTGACTTGCTATCACTTTATTGGATAGTAGACGATGTCTATCTTTTCGGATTACCTTGGCACGCTGCCGTTCACATGGTAGGAGGTATTTCCCTTGTTTCATTATCTTGACTTGTTGTCACTTGGTTGGACAATAGAGAATGTTTGTTCTTCACATATTACCGTGACACACTATCTTTGCATGATAGTAAGTAATATAGTTGCATTGTCTTGACTTGCTATCACTTTCTTGGATAGTAGACGATGTTTATCTTTTCAGATTGCCTTGGCACACTGCCATCCGCATGGTAGGAGGTATTTCCTTGGTTTCATTATCTTGGCTTGCTGTCACTTTGTTGGACAGTAGATAATGTCTCTTCATTTCATGTTGCCTTCGCACACTATCGTTTGCATGATAGTAGGTAATATTTGGTCATTGTCTTGACTTGCTATCACTTTGTTAGATAGTAGATGATGTCTATCTTTTCGGATTGTCTTGGCACACTGCCGTTCACATGGTAGGAGATAATTCTTTGGTTTCATTATCTTGACTCGCTGTCATTTTGTTGGACAGTAGATAATGTTTCTTCATTTCATATTACTTTGACACTCAATCATTACATGATAGTAAGTAATATCTGGTCATTGTCTTGACTTGCTATCACTTTATTGGATAGTAGACGATGTCTATCTTTTCGGATTACCTTGGCACGCTGTCGTTCACATGGTAGGAGGTATTTCCCTTGTTTCATTATCTTGACTTGTTGTCACTTGGTTGGACAATAGATAATGTTTGTTCTTCACATATTACTTTTACACACTATCTTTGCATGATAGTAAGTAATATAGTTGCATTGTCTTGACTTGCTATCACTTTGTTGGATAGTAGACGATGTCTATCTTTTCAGATTGCCTTGGCACACTGCCATTTGCATGGTAGGAGGTATTTCCTTGGTTTCATTATCTTGGCTTGCTGTCACTTTGTTGGACAGTAGATAATGTCTCTTCATTTCATGTTGCCTTCGCACACTATCGTTTGCATGATAGTAGGTAATATTTGGTCATTGTCTTGACTTGCTATCACTTTGTTAGATAGTAGATGATGTCTATCTTTTCGGATTGTCTTGGCACACTGCCGTTCACATGGTAGGAGATAATTCTTTGGTTTCATTATCTTGACTCGCTGTCATTTTGTTGGATAGTAGATAATGTTTCTTCATTTCATATTACTTTGACACACTATCATTACATGATAGTAAGTAATATCTGGTCATTGTCTTGACTTGCTATCACTTTATTGGATAGTAGACGATGTCTATCTTTTCGGATTACCTTGGCACGCTGCCGTTCACATGGTAGGAGGTATTTCCCTTGTTTCATTATCTTGACTTGTTGTCACTTGGTTGGACAATAGAGAATGTTTGTTCTTCACATATTACCGTGACACACTATCTTTACATGATAGTAAGTAATATAGTTGCATTGTCTTGACTTGCTATCACTTTCTTGGATAGTAGACGATGTCTATCTTTTCAGATTGCCTTGGCACACTGCCATTTGCATGGTAGGAGGTATTTCCTTGGTTTCATTATCTTGGCTTGCTGTCACTTTGTTGGACAGTAGATAATGTCTCTTCATTTCATGTTGCCTTCGCACACTATCGTTTGCATGATAGTAGGTAATATTTGGTTATTGTCTTGACTTGCTATCACTTTGTTAGATAGTAGATGATGTCTATCTTTTCGGATTGTCTTGGCACACTGCCGTTCACATGGTAGGAGATAATTCTTTGGTTTCATTATTTTGACTCGCTGTCACTTTGTTGGACAGTAGATAATGTTTCTTCATTTCATTATACTTTGACACACTATCATTACATGATAGTAGGTAATATTTGGTCATTGTCTTGACTTGCTATCACTTTGTTAGATAGTAGACGATGTCTATCTTTTCAGATTACCTTGGCACGCTGCCGTTCACATGGTAGGAGGTATTTCCCTTGTTTCATTATCTTGACTTGTTGTCACTTGGTTGCACAATAGATAATGTTTCTTTTTCACATATTACTTTGACACACTATCTTTGCATGATAGTAAGTAATATAGTTGCATTGTCTTGACTTGCTATCACTTTGTTGGATAGTAGACGATGTCTATCTTTTCAGATTGCCTTGGCACACTGCCATCCGCATGGTAGGAGGTATTTCCTTGGTTTCATTATCTTGGCTTGCTGTCACTTTCTTGGACAGTAGATAATGTCTCTTCATTTCATGTTGCCTTCGCACACTATCGTTTGCATGATAGTAGGTAATATTTGGTCATTGTCTTGACTTGCTATCACTTTGTTAGATAGTAGATGATGTCTATCTTTTCGGATTGTCTTGGCACACTGCCGTTCACATGGTAGGAGATAATTCTTTGGTTTCATTATCTTGACTCGCTGTCATTTTGTTGGACAGTAGATAATGTTTCTTCATTTCATATTACTTTGACACACTATCATTACATGATAGTAAGTAATATCTGGTCATTGTCTTGACTTGCTATCACTTTATTGGATAGTAGACGATGTCTATCTTTTCGGATTACCTTGGCACGCTGCCGTTCACATGGTAGGAGGTATTTCCCTTGTTTCATTATCTTGACTTGTTGTCACTTGGTTGGACAATAGAGAATGTTTGTTCTTCACATATTACCGTGACACACTATCTTTACATGATAGTAAGTAATATAGTTGCATTGTCTTGACTTGCTATCACTTTCTTGGATAGTAGACGATGTCTATCTTTTCAGATTGCCTTGGCACACTGCCATTTGCATGGTAGGAGGTATTTCCTTGGTTTCATTATCTTGGCTTGCTGTCACTTTGTTGGACAGTAGATAATGTCTCTTCATTTCATGTTGCCTTCGCACACTATCGTTTGCATGATAGTAGGTAATATTTGGTTATTGTCTTGACTTGCTATCACTTTGTTAGATAGTAGATGATGTCTATCTTTTCGGATTGTCTTGGCACACTGCCGTTCACATGGTAGGAGATAATTCTTTGGTTTCATTATTTTGACTCGCTGTCACTTTGTTGGACAGTAGATAATGTTTCTTCATTTCATTATACTTTGACACACTATCATTACATGATAGTAGGTAATATTTGGTCATTGTCTTGACTTGCTATCACTTTGTTAGATAGTAGACGATGTCTATCTTTTCAGATTACCTTGGCACGCTGCCGTTCACATGGTAGGAGGTATTTCCCTTGTTTCATTATCTTGACTTGTTGTCACTTGGTTGCACAATAGATAATGTTTCTTTTTCACATATTACTTTGACACACTATCTTTGCATGATAGTAAGTAATATAGTTGCATTGTCTTGACTTGCTATCACTTTGTTGGATAGTAGACGATGTCTATCTTTTCAGATTGCCTTGGCACACTGCCATCCGCATGGTAGGAGGTATTTCCTTGGTTTCATTATCTTGGCTTGCTGTCACTTTCTTGGACAGTAGATAATGTCTCTTCATTTCATGTTGCCTTCGCACACTATCGTTTGCATGATAGTAGGTAATATTTGGTCATTGTCTTGACTTGCTATCACTTTGTTAGATAGTAGATGATGTCTATCTTTTCGGATTGTCTTGGCACACTGCCGTTCACATGGTAGGAGATAATTCTTTGGTTTCATTATCTTGACTCGCTGTCATTTTGTTGGACAGTAGATAATGTTTCTTCATTTCATATTACTTTGACACACTATCATTACATGATAGTAAGTAATATCTGGTCATTGTCTTGACTTGCTATCACTTTATTGGATAGTAGACGATGTCTATCTTTTCGGATTACCTTGGCACGCTGTCGTTCACATGGTAGGAGGTATTTCCCTTGTTTCATTATCTTGACTTGTTGTCACTTGGTTGGACAATAGATAATGTTTCTTCTTCACATATTACTTTGACACACTATCTTTGCATGATAGTAAGTAATATAGTTGCATTGTCTTGACTTGCTATCACTTTGTTGGATAGTAGACGATGTCTATCTTTTCAGATTGCCTTGGCACACTGCCATTTGCATGGTAGGAGGTATTTCCTTGGTTTCATTATCTTGGCTTGCTGTCACTTTGTTGGACAGTAGATAATGTCTCTTCATTTCATGTTGCCTTCGCACACTATCGTTTGCATGATAGTAGGTAATATTTGGTCATTGTCTTGACTTGCTATCACTTTGTTAGATAGTAGATGATGTCTATCTTTTCGGATTGTCTTGGCACACTGCCGTTCACATGGTAGGAGATAATTCTTTGGTTTCATTATCTTGACTCGCTGTCATTTTGTTGGACAGTAGATAATGTTTCTTCATTTCATATTACTTTGACACTCAATCATTACATGATAGTAAGTAATATCTGGTCATTGTCTTGACTTGCTATCACTTTATTGGATAGTAGATGATGTCTATCTTTTCGGATTACCTTGGCACGCTGCCGTTCACATGGTAGGAGGTATTTCCCTTGTTTCATTATCTTGACTTGTTGTCACTTGGTTGGACAATAGATAATGTTTGTTCTTCACATATTACCATGACACACTATCTTTGCATGATAGTAAGTAATATAGTTGCATTGTCTTGACTTGCTATCACTTTCTTGGATAGTAGACGATGTCTATCTTTTCAGATTGCCTTGGCACACTGCCATTTGCATGGTAGGAGGTATTTCCTTGGTTTCATTATCTTGGCTTGCTGTCACTTTGTTGGACAGTAGATAATGTCTCTTCATTTCATGTTGCCTTCGCACACTATCGTTTGCATGATAGTAGGTAATATTTGGTTATTGTCTTGACTTGCTATCACTTTGTTAGATAGTAGATGATGTCTATCTTTTCGGATTGTCTTGGCACACTGCCGTTCACATGGTAGGAGATAATTCTTTGGTTTCATTATTTTGACTCGCTGTCACTTTGTTGGACAGTAGATAATGTTTCTTCATTTCATTATACTTTGACACACTATCATTACATGATAGTAGGTAATATTTGGTCATTGTCTTGACTTGCTATCACTTTGTTAGATAGTAGATGATGTCTATCTTTTCGGATTGTCTTGGCACACTGCCGTTCACATGGTAGGAGATAATTCTTTGGTTTCATTATCTTGACTTGCTGTCATTTTGTTGGATAGTAGATAATGTTTCTTCATTTCATATTACTTTGACACACTATCATTACATGATAGTAAGTAATATCTGGTCATTGTCTTGACTTGCTATCACTTTATTGGATAATAGACGATGTCTATCTTTTCGGATTACCTTGGCACGCTGCCGTTCACATGGTAGGAGGTATTTCCCTTGTTTCATTATCTTGACTTGTTGTCACTTGGTTGGACAATAGATAATGTTTCTTCTTCACATATTATTTTGACACACTATCTTTGCATGATAGTAAGAAATATAGTTGCATTGTCTTGACTTGCTATCACTTTGTTGGATAGTAGACGATGTCTATCTTTTCAGATTGCCTTGGCACACTGCCATTTGCATGGTAGGAGGTATTTCCTTGGTTTCATTATCTTGGCCTTCTGTCACTTTGTTGGACAGTAGATAATGTCTCTTCATTTCATGTTGCCTTCGCACACTATCGTTTGCATGATAGTAGGTAATATTTGGTCATTGTCTTGACTTGCTATCACTTTGTTAGATAGTAGATGATGTCTATCTTTTCGGATTGTCTTGGCACACTGCCGTTCACATGGTAGGAGATAATTCTTTGGTTTCATTATCTTGACTTGCTGTCATTTTGTTGGATAGTAGATAATGTTTCTTCATTTCATATTACTTTGACACACTATCATTACATGATAGTAAGTAATATCTGGTCATTGTCTTGACTTGCTATCACTTTATTGGATAATAGACGATGTCTATCTTTTCGGATTACCTTGGCACGTTGCCGTTCACATGGTAGGAGGTATTTCCCTTGTTTCATTATCTTGACTTGTTGTCACTTGGTTGGACAATAGATAATGTTTCTTCTTCACATATTACTTTGACACACTATCTTTGCATGATAGTAAGTAATATAGTTGCATTGTCTTGACTTGCTATCACTTTGTTGGATAGTAGACGATGTCTATCTTTTCAGATTGCCTTGGCACACTGCCATTTGCATGGTATGAGGTATTTCCTTGGTTTCATTATCTTGGCTTGCTGTCACTTTGTTGGACAGTAGATAATGTCTCTTCATTTCATGTTGCCTTCGCACACTATCGTTTGCATGATAGTAGGTAATATTTGGTCATTGTCTTGACTTGCTACCACTTTGTTAGATAGTAGATGATGTCTATCTTTTCGGATTGTCTTGGCACACTGCCGTTCACATGGTAGGAGATAATTCTTTGGTTTCATTATCTTGACTCGCTGTCATTTTGTTGGATAGTAGATAATGTTTCTTCATTTCATATTACTTTGACACACTATCATTACATGATAGTAAGTAATATCTGGTCATTGTCTTGACTTGCTATCACTTTATTGGATAGTAGACGATGTCTATCTTTTCGGATTACCTTGGCACGCTGCCGTTCACATGGTAGGAGGTATTTCCCTTGTTTCATTATCTTGACTTGTTGTCACTTGGTTGCACAATAGATAATGTTTCTTCTTCACATATTACTTTGACACACTATCTTTGCATGATAGTAAGTAATATAGTTGCATTGTCTTGACTTGCTATCACTTTGTTGGATAGTAGACGATGTCTATCTTTTCAGATTGCCTTGGCACACTGCCATTTGCATGGTAGGAGGTATTTCCTTGGTTTCATTATCTTGGCTTGCTGTCACTTTGTTGGACAGTAGATAATGTCTCTTCATTTCATGTTGCCTTCGCACACTATCGTTTGCATGATAGTAGGTAATATTTGGTCATTGTCTTGACTTGCTATCACTTTGTTAGATAGTAGATGATGTCTATCTTTTCGGATTGTCTTGGCACACTGCCGTTCACATGGTAGGAGATAATTCTTTGGTTTCATTATCTTGACTCGCTGTCATTTTGTTGGACAGTAGATAATGTTTCTTCATTTCATATTACTTTGACACTCAATCATTACATGATAGTAAGTAATATCTGGTCATTGTCTTGACTTGCTATCACTTTATTGGATTGTAGACGATGTCTATCTTTTCGGATTACCTTGGCACGCTGCAGTTCACATGGTAGGAGGTATTTCCCTTGTTTCATTATCTTAACTTGTTGTCACTTGGTTGGACAATAGATAATGTTTCTTCTTCACATATTACTTTGACACACTATCTTTGCATGATAGTAAGTAATATAGTTGCATTGTCTTGACTTGCTATCACTTTGTTGGATAGTAGACGATGTCTATCTTTTCAGATTGCCTTGGCACACTGCCATTTGCATGGTAGGAGGTATTTCCTTGGTTTCATTATCTTGGCTTGCTGTCACTTTGTTGGACAGTAGATAATGTCTCTTCATTTCATGTTGCCTTCGCACACTATCGTTTGCATGATAGTAGGTAATATTTGGTTATTGTCTTGACTTGCTATCACTTTGTTAGATAGTAGATGATGTCTATCTTTTCGGATTGTCTTGGCACACTGCCGTTCACATGGTAGGAGATAATTCTTTGGTTTCATTATTTTGACTCGCTGTCACTTTGTTGGACAGTAGATAATGTTTCTTCATTTCATTATACTTTGACACACTATCATTACATGATAGTAGGTAATATTTGGTCATTGTCTTGACTTGCTATCACTTTGTTAGATAGTAGATGATGTCTATCTTTTCGGATTGTCTTGGCACACTGCCGTTCACATGGTAGGAGATAATTCTTTGGTTTCATTATCTTGACTTGCTGTCATTTTGTTGGATAGTAGATAATGTTTCTTCATTTCATATTACTTTGACACACTATCATTACATGATAGTAAGTAATATCTGGTCATTGTCTTGACTTGCTATCACTTTATTGGATAATAGACGATGTCTATCTTTTCGGATTACCTTGGCACGCTGCCGTTCACATGGTAGGAGGTATTTCCCTTGTTTCATTATCTTGACTTGTTGTCACTTGGTTGGACAATAGATAATGTTTCTTCTTCACATATTATTTTGACACACTATCTTTGCATGATAGTAAGAAATATAGTTGCATTGTCTTGACTTGCTATCACTTTGTTGGATAGTAGACGATGTCTATCTTTTCAGATTGCCTTGGCACACTGCCATTTGCATGGTAGGAGGTATTTCCTTGGTTTCATTATCTTGGCCTTCTGTCACTTTGTTGGACAGTAGATAATGTCTCTTCATTTCATGTTGCCTTCGCACACTATCGTTTCCATGATAGTAGGTAATATTTGGTCATTGTCTTGACTTGCTATCACTTTGTTAGATAGTAGATGATGTCTATCTTTTCGGATTGTCTTGGCACACTGCCGTTCACATGGTAGGAGATAATTCTTTGGTTTCATTATCTTGACTCGCTGTCATTTTGTTGGATAGTAGATAATGTTTCTTCATTTCATATTACTTTGACACACTATCATTACATGATAGTAAGTAATATCTGGTCATTGTCTTGACTTGCTATCACTTTATTGGATAATAGACGATGTCTATCTTTTCGGATTACCTTGGCACGCTGCCGTTCACATGGTAGGAGGTATTTCCCTTGTTTCATTATCTTGACTTGTTGTCACTTGGTTGGACAATAGATAATGTTTCTTCTTCACATATTACTTTGACACACTATCTTTGCATGATAGTAAGTAATATAGTTGCATTGTCTTGACTTGCTATCACTTTGTTGGATAGTAGACGATGTCTATCTTTTCAGATTGCCTTGGCACACTGCCATTTGCATGGTATGAGGTATTTCCTTGGTTTCATTATCTTGGCTTGCTGTCACTTTGTTGGACAGTAGATAATGTCTCTTCATTTCATGTTGCCTTCGCACACTATCGTTTGCATGATAGTAGGTAATATTTGGTCATTGTCTTGACTTGCTACCACTTTGTTAGATAGTAGATGATGTCTATCTTTTCGGATTGTCTTGGCACACTGCCGTTCACATGGTAGGAGATAATTCTTTGGTTTCATTATCTTGACTCGCTGTCATTTTGTTGGACAGTAGATAATGTTTCTTCATTTCATATTACTTTGACACTCAATCATTACATGATAGTAAGTAATATCTGGTCATTGTCTTGACTTGCTATCACTTTATTGGATAGTAGACGATGTCTATCTTTTCGGATTACCTTGGCACGCTGCCGTTCACATGGTAGGAGGTATTTCCCTTGTTTCATTATCTTGACTTGTTGTCACTTGGTTGCACAATAGATAATGTTTCTTTTTCACATATTACTTTGACACACTATCTTTGCATGATAGTAAGTAATATAGTTGCATTGTCTTGACTTGCTATCACTTTGTTGGATAGTAGACGATGTCTATCTTTTCAGATTGCCTTGGCACACTGCCATTTGCATGGTAGGAGGTATTTCCTTGGTTTCATTATCTTGGCTTGCTGTCACTTTGTTGGACAGTAGATAATGTCTCTTCATTTCATGTTGCCTTCGCACACTATCATTTGCATGATAGTAGGTAATATTTGGTCATTGTCTTGACTTGCTATCACTTTGTTAGATAGTAGATGATGTCTATCTTTTCGGATTGTCTTGGCACACTGCCGTTCACATGGTAGGAGATAATTCTTTGGTTTCATTATCTTGACTCGCTGTCATTTTGTTGGACAGTAGATAATGTTTCTTCATTTCATATTACTTTGACACTCAATCATTACATGATAGTAAGTAATATCTGGTCATTGTCTTGACTTGCTATCACTTTATTGGATAGTAGACGATGTCTATCTTTTCGGATTACCTTGGCACGCTGCCGTTCACATGGTAGGAGGTATTTCCCTTGTTTCATTATCTTGACTTGTTGTCACTTGGTTGGACAATAGATAATGTTTCTTCTTCACATATTACTTTGACACACTATCTTTGCATGATAGTAAGTAATATAGTTGCATTGTCTTGACTTGCTATCACTTTGTTGGATAGTAGACGATGTCTATCTTTTCAGATTGCCTTGGCACACTGCCATTTGCATGGTAGGAGGTATTTCCTTGGTTTCATTATCTTGGCTTGCTGTCACTTTGTTGGACAGTAGATAATGTCTCTTCATTTCATGTTGCCTTCGCACACTATCATTTGCATGATAGTAGGTAATATTTGGTCATTGTCTTGACTTGCTATCACTTTGTTAGATAGTAGATGATGTCTATCTTTTCGGATTGTCTTGGCACACTGCCGTTCACATGGTAGGAGATAATTCTTTGGTTTCATTATCTTGACTCGCTGTCATTTTGTTGGACAGTAGATAATGTTTCTTCATTTCATATTACTTTGACACTCAATCATTACATGATAGTAAGTAATATCTGGTCATTGTCTTGACTTGCTATCACTTTATTGGATAGTAGACGATGTCTATCTTTTCGGATTACCTTGGCACGCTGTCGTTCACATGGTAGGAGGTATTTCCCTTGTTTCATTATCTTGACTTGTTGTCACTTGGTTGGACAATAGATAATGTTTCTTCTTCACATATTACTTTGACACACTATCTTTGCATGATAGTAAGTAATATAGTTGCATTGTCTTGACTTGTTATCACTTTGTTGGATAGTAGACGATGTCTATCTTTTCAGATTGCCTTGGCACACTGCCATTTGCATGGTAGGAGGTATTTCCTTGGTTTCATTATCTTGGCTTGCTGTCACTTTGTTGGACAGTAGATAATGTCTCTTCATTTCATGTTGCCTTCGCACACTATCGTTTGCATGATAGTAGGTAATATTTGGTCATTGTCTTGACTTGCTATCACTTTGTTAGATAGTAGATGATGTCTATCTTTTCGGATTGTCTTGGCACACTGCCGTTCACATGGTAGGAGATAATTCTTTGGTTTCATTATCTTGACTCGCTGTCATTTTGTTGGACAGTAGATAATATTTCTTCATTTCATATTACTTTGACACTCAATCATTACATGATAGTAAGTAATATCTGGTCATTGTCTTGACTTGCTATCACTTTATTGGATAGTAGACGATGTCTATCTTTTCGGATTACCTTGGCACGCTGTCGTTCACATGGTAGGAGGTATTTCCCTTGTTTCATTATCTTGACTTGTTGTCACTTGGTTGGACAATAGATAATGTTTCTTCTTCACATATTACTTTGACACACTATCTTTGCATGATAGTAAGTAATATAGTTGCATTGTCTTGACTTGCTATCACTTTGTTGGATAGTAGACGATGTCTATCTTTTCAGATTGCCTTGGCACACTGCCATTTGCATGGTAGGAGGTATTTCCTTGGTTTCATTATCTTGGCTTGCTGTCACTTTGTTGGACAGTAGATAATGTCTCTTCATTTCATGTTGCCTTCGCACACTATCGTTTGCATGATAGTAGGTAATATTTGGTCATTGTCTTGACTTGCTATCACTTTGTTAGATAGTAGATGATGTCTATCTTTTCGGATTGTCTTGGCACACTGCCGTTCACATGGTAGGAGATAATTCTTTGGTTTCATTATCTTGACTCGCTGTCATTTTGTTGGATAGTAGATAATGTTTCTTCATTTCATATTACTTTGACACACTATCATTACATGATAGTAAGTAATATCTGGTCATTGTCTTGACTTGCTATCACTTTATTGGATAGTAGACGATGTCTATCTTTTCGGATTACCTTGGCACGCTGTCGTTCACATGGTAGGAGGTATTTCCCTTGTTTCATTATCTTGACTTGTTGTCACTTGGTTGCACAATAGATAATGTTTCTTCTTCACATATTACTTTGACACACTATCTTTGCATGATAGTAAGTAATATAGTTGCATTGTCTTGACTTGCTATCACTTTGTTGGATAGTAGACGATGTCTATCTTTTCAGATTGCCTTGGCACACTGCCATTTGCATGGTAGGAGGTATTTCCTTGGTTTCATTATCTTGGCTTGCTGTCACTTTGTTGGACAATAGATAATGTCTCTTCATTTCATGTTGCCTTCGCACACTATCGTTTGCATGATAGTAGGTAATATTTGGTCATTGTCTTGACTTGCTATCACTTTGTTAGATAGTAGATGATGTCTATCTTTTCGGATTGTCTTGGCACACTGCCGTTCACATGGTAGGAGATAATTCTTTGGTTTCATTATCTTGACTCGCTGTCATTTTGTTGGACAGTAGATAATGTTTCTTCATTTCATATTACTTTGACACTCAATCATTACATGATAGTAAGTAATATCTGGTCATTGTCTTGACTTGCTATCACTTTATTGGATAGTAGACGATGTCTATCTTTTCGGATTACCTTGGCACGCTGCCGTTCACATGGTAGGAGGTATTTCCCTTGTTTCATTATCTTGACTTGTTGTCACTTGGTTGGACAATAGATAATGTTTCTTCTTCACATATTACCATGACACACTATCTTTGCATGATAGTAAGTAATATAGTTGCATTGTCTTGACTTGCTATCACTTTCTTGGATAGTAGACGATGTCTATCTTTTCAGATTGCCTTGGCACACTGCCATTTGCATGGTAGGAGGTATTTCCTTGGTTTCATTATCTTGGCCTTCTGTCACTTTGTTGGACAGTAGATAATGTCTCTTCATTTCATGTTGCCTTCGCACACTATCGTTTGCATGATAGTAGGTAATATTTGGTCATTGTCTTGACTTGCTATCACTTTGTTAGATAGTAGATGATGTCTATCTTTTCGGATTGTCTTGGCACACTGCCGTTCACATGGTAGGAGATAATTCTTTGGTTTCATTATCTTGACTTGCTGTCATTTTGTTGGATAGTAGATAATGTTTCTTCATTTCATATTACTTTGACACACTATCATTACATGATAGTAAGTAATATCTGGTCATTGTCTTGACTTGCTATCACTTTATTGGATAATAGACGATGTCTATCTTTTCGGATTACCTTGGCACGCTGCCGTTCACATGGTAGGAGGTATTTCCCTTGTTTCATTATCTTGACTTGTTGTCACTTGGTTGGACAATAGATAATGTTTCTTCTTCACATATTACTTTGACACACTATCTTTGCATGATAGTAAGTAATATAGTTGCATTGTCTTGACTTGCTATCACTTTGTTGGATAGTAGACGATGTCTATCTTTTCGGATTGCCTTGGCACACTGCCATCCGCATGGTAGGAGGTATTTCCTTGGTTTCATTATCTTGGCTTGCTCTCATTTTGTTGTACAGTAGATAATGTCTCTTCATTTCATATTACTTTGACACACTATCGTTTGCATGATAGTAAGTAATATTGGTTCCTTTATCTTGACACGCTATCACTTTGTAGGAGTGCAGATAGTACCACATCTCTTTAATTTACCTTGAGTCGCTATCATTTGTATGATGGTAGGTAATGTGGAAATTGTCTTTTTTATGCAATCCGTCTCGTTGTAAGGCAGTGGACAATGTTCCTGTTCTTTGTAGAGGTTGTCTTCTTTATTCAATCCGTCCATTTCCAAGGCGGTGGACAATGCTCTTGTTCCCTGTGGAAGTTGTCTTCTTTATGCAATCCGTCTCGTTGTAAGACGGTGGACAATGTTCCTGTTCTCTGTAGACGTTGTTTTTTAGCTGCAATCCGTCTCTTTGTAAGGCGGTGGACAATGTTCTTTTCACATTACTCTCATCCACATGATGACAATTAATATTTTCCCCAGTGTTTTACTTTATTCCCCAGAGGAGTTCGTTCTTCCAATGGACTTGGGGCACATCTTGTTATTTTCCCAGTCGGGCCATATTATGTTCTTCCCCTGTGGAGTCATAACTATGTTTTCTTCTTTTGTCTGTCTATTACAACATTCATACAAAATTTAAAAAAATTGATCACCTGTATTTGATGCATTCACATTTTGCATCATGAGCATTGATAAAGGATTTTAGGTCTAAAAACGGTGCATGTCTTATATTTAAGTCTCTTCAATCCCGTCTAGACAAAGATTTTTAATCTTCATCTCTCCGGGTGAAGAAACTTAAATAGGGGCAGCTGTTGCACCCAAATTTTGGACCTAAAATTGGTTTTTTTTATCTTTTAAAAATACCAAAAATATCTATTATAAAAATATCATCATTCAATCTAATTTAGTCTTCAATTTATCTTGTACCCTTTTATTATTTTTATCATATCATAAAAATCAAAAAGAAAGTGTCCATTACGCTTTTTTCATTTAACTTAGTACCTGATCCTTTTTTCATTATCAGCACAATTGTTATTATTTACCATTATTATTATTATCATCACTATTATCATTTATTATTATTACTATTAGTGCTTTTCATTATTATTATTACTATTATTATAGTTTTTATTTTCCCCCTTTTTCTTTTTCTCTCTCGGTGATATCTTTTTTCTGGTTATTGCTTATTGTTTTCAACACAAAAGAAAAATAAAACAAAGAAACACCAAAAAATTTGAAAAAAGGATCCAAGGCCATATCTAAAAAAAAAACAGTACATGAAAGTGACACTGTTTTGTCATCTTTCTCATCTCATCACTAATTTTCAAACTACAATATGTGATTCAACAAAGCTTTAGGTTCCCTTTCTTCATTTATCTTCAAACCCTAGTACTCCAGCCTATTTAACAGAAAAAATTACAGAGCAAAGGGGAGAACAAAAAAAAGGGGAGAACGACTGAGAAACAAAAAACACAAATTACAGAACCTCAACATAAATCAAAAACTTCACAAAACCAAAACCCTAGCCTCTATCATTTCCAATAATTAAACAAAAAAAACTCAGAAAACAAAAAAACGACCACAGCCTCACAGAAGCAAAAAAACCAAAAAAATTAATTAAACCCTAAATCCACGAATTTCTTCACACCCTATGAAGGATTCGCTCTTCCATTTTTTTTTTAGCCTTCAATCATTAGTTGCTGGGTCTCACACAAAAAAAAAAACAGGAGAAATTAGAGAAAGGTTTAAAGGAGCAAAAATCCAGACAGAGACTAAACCGAAAAAGAAGAAGATGAGAGGAAGGCTTACTTGAAGATTCACTACAAGAGGACGGTATGAATCTTTTCTTCTTCCATGCATGCTGCTCGAACATATTTCCGTTTTTTTTAATCTAAGTCATAGATCTGTTGCTATGTATACTTGAAGCTTTTTCGAAACTTGTTGTTCCATGATTTTAGTCTAGATTTATACGATGGTTTAGATCTGGGATTAGGATTTTCAGATTGGGTTTTATAGGGTTCGGATCTGAGTTGGCCGATCCGGAGATTTGATGGGTTGTTCGAGTTTTCTGTTGGTAGAATCTTGTTCAGAGAGTGATTTAGTGTAGGGTTTGTGTTTGTTGTTTTTGGATCTGAGTACTTTGGTTCTTCATTTAGTCTCATATTTATGAAACATATAACAAGCTTTATTAAAAAATCCGCATGCATACATGCATTCAAAACATTACATTTTTACTACATCACATTATACATTTTTGCATATCACATGACATCTTTTTTACATCACACTACAATTTCACATTACAACTTCACTTTACACATTCCTACATGCATACATGCATTTGAAACACTACCTTTTACAATTATATCACAATCTACATTTTTTGCATTTTTTACAAGACATTGACACTAGTTTTTTTTTTACATCACACTATAATTTCACATTACAACTTCACTTTACATTTTCTACATGCATACATGCATTGCATTTAGGTTAGAACATTGCACCATTCAAAAAATGCATGTTAGAGACAATATTTTACCTTATAAAATCATTGAGCTCTAACAATTAGCATTAATAGTTAAGGGCCTTTTGGCCTAAATTCACTCTCTTCAAAAAAAAACTTTTCTCTCGTTAAATAAGAATGTTTTTGCTTGTGTGTTTTAATTAGAATTGTTTGTTGTTGTGAGTGACTTTCAAAAGTGGTATTATCATGTTTTCACCTCCGACACCATTTTACACACATTCCACTTTTAATTCGAGTGCTATATTTTGCTATGTTTAGTTCTTCTCCTATGTGCATTTCATTAGCATATTTATTTCTCCGCACTTGCATTTTACTTTTATGCATTGCTATTTATCTATTTATTTATTGCTTATTATTATTTATTCATTTGATTCGATATAGTTGTAAATATTATTTATTCAATTGGGTTGTAACAGTGTAGGATTTTATTTAACATTTTTATTGCTTTTCTAGTTTACACATCACACACAACGCCAAATTTTATTTCCAAGCGAGAGGACTCGTAATTAAATTTCAATTAGTTATGAGGTCTCTCGCGACAAAAACTCCTTTCAACCCAAAACGCGATATTTTATTAAGATAACAAAAACAATCATAGGTCCATTTTAGTCGCAACGCCGTAACACTATTTCACTATTTATTTACACTTAACTCCTTTTTTATATATAACAAAATTTACACTTTCTTACTATTTCTTTTCTTTTAAACATTTTCTTTACAATACAATAATTACATTACTCTCAAAAACCTTTTTTACAAAGAAAAAATATTTACACTTCTTTTCTTTTATTTACTTTGTGAAAGAAAACTTTTCTCAATTTTTACCCACTTTGTCTTTTCTTCTATACAATTTCTCCCTCCATTCTTAAAGCATGTACATAAAAAAGCACTAAAAACATATAAGAGGTTACCATGGAATACCATGGGCGCTTGAGGTGCTAATACCTTCCTTGAGCGCAACTAACCCCCGTACCTTAGAATCTCTTTGTTTTTAGCTTTTCGACTCTTTCCCCTCCATTTGGAAATGAAAGATCAAACTGTAGTGGGGTATGTCTCAAAAATCCCGCAACAGAGAGCTTATGGAAAAAGCTGAAAACAGCTAATAGACATATGTAATAAGTTGTTTCCATAATCTCTCCCAAAAGTCTACTTAATAAGAGAATCATGGGATTTAGAAAAACAATGAGATAAGGACATAAAATGCGATATCTCTATCAACTTAGCAAGGGGAAGAAGATTTTTTATATAAAATTCAATTTGAATGGTTAAGAGGGCCTAAGCCCAATGTTAGCAGGTTTGGCTAGTATTAATTCTCATCAATATTTTGGTTTCTCTATCAATTCTTTTCATTTGAAAGAAAAAGAGTGCCTAAGCCTAATGTTAGCATGTTACTTACATTTCAAAGTTTATATACATTCAAAACATGACTAGTATATAGATTGTTCACAAAAATAGAAGACTAGTAGAGAACTTTGTGAGATTACCATTGCAATAAAATATGATTCATCCATTGAAAAAAAAAGACTAGTAGAGAACTTTGTAAGATTACATTCTGGTTTTGAGTTAGGAGTGTATCAAATTTATGGTCCCTTATAAAATTTTAAGTAATACTACTACTAAGCACTCGTTATATTCAAACACACTATAAAAGGGAATCTGTTAAAAAGAATAGAGACAGGTGCATGCATGTGCAGGGGTCTTATTTATTTCCACATTAGAAGTAGGCCAGCCAGTTGAACAAAATATGTCTGTAAAAATGTTCATTTTAGATCTTATCCATTTCAAAATTCCATGTGTCCTCACATTATTTGTAATCTCATCTCAGATTTTTGTTTACTTCTTAATATCATCTATAAATCTTGACAACAAAGTATTAACTTTTGGTACTGTAGTGTTACAAAATTGGTGATTTGGGCAATTTCCACATCACTAATTATTTTCTATTTATTCTTAAAGTTGTTAATTATTGTAGCTGGCAGATGCATGAACATGAATTTTCAACTTTACTTATTATTATAACATTATAAAACCCTAATTATTGATTCTCATTTTACAATTGGAGGCAAAACTCCCTCCAAAGATGAGTTTTTGAAATTCAAATAGCACAAATTATTGGTCCTGAAAGTGTATAAATAGATGAATACAACTATCAAATGAACAAGCACCAGAAGACAGCAAATCATAATTTTTCCATCCCCTTTTCTTCATCTTTCATCTCTTCATTTCTCTTCCCCCTTCCTCCTCCTCCTTCCCCCCCTCCTCCTCCTCCTCCTCCTCTTCTTCTTCTTCTTCTTCTTCTTCTTCTTCTTCTTCTTCTTCTTCTTCTTCTCCATTCTCTTTTCTCTAACACCAAACCACAAATCAAAATTTCTATTGTGATGATGTTTGTTTTACAGATTTTTTTAGCCTGCAAATGAAAAAATTATTTGATTAGATCTCATAGACAATCAATCTATTAGTGAAACATGAATACATAAACAAAGATTTAGGCTATGGGACTATTTCTCTATGCAATTTAATAGTTACTTTGTTTAAGACTTATATATTATCATTTTGTTGGGTCTTTTTATATAGGTGAGGCTAACTTCTTTCCAAGATCTTGATTCTTTGTTTCAAAGGTAAAAGATATAATTTTCAAGGATCTCATTTATTTCAAGAATATTGTTTTTAGTAACACTCTTTTTTTTTTGAATCGGCAAATATATATTATTAGAATTAAAAAGCCAAGATTTCAAAGCATAAGACATGCCTCAAAGAACTCAGCAAGCAAAGCTTACAAAAAGAGGGAGCAACCTCATAAACAAACCAGAAAAAAAGAAAAAAAAAACACAGGGGAAGAGGAACAGAACTAGGGGAAAAGAAACAAAAGGGAAGCAAGAAACCAAATTAATTGCTTCTATCATGGCAAAGCAACGGTTCTGCCACCCATTCATACCATAGGCAAATCTCACTAGGCTTTATACGGCTTATCCACCACCTCCAAGACCACATTTTCACCTCTTCCGCCACTTTCTCAATCGAAGCCACACCATTCTAAAAAATGACCGAATTACGAATCTTCCGCAAAGCCCAAATCATTACCATACCAAGTTTCTTTCTCTTTTTTCCTATGTTACGGTATAGTAAATTCAGAATTGAAAACAAGCTATGAGGAAGAAAAAAATCCATTCTAAGCCACAATAACACCTCTATCCATATTTTCCTAGCAAACTCACAATAAAGGAACAGATGAAACACTGTCTCAGATTCGGCACCGCACCAAACACACAAACGATCACCGTTTTTAGTAACACTCTTAAATTACTAACTTCATAATTATAGTGACATTGTTTAATATTCATGCTCAAGAGATAATTGAATTTTGTAGGTAGATTTGAAGATAAAAACTGAGAAACATTTCTTCAAGGTATACCCTACTCTACCCAATAGATAGAAAATAATAATTAAAAATAGCAGAAAAAGTTTCTAAGTTTGCAATTTATAATTTTCATGAAGTATTGTTTTGTCTTCTTTAATATATTGAATAGATAGAAAAACATACCTAGACATTATCCTTCCATTTAATTTGCTTCTTCTTTATCTCCACATAGTGCGTATCAACGACCAACACATTGGGAAGAGGAGTAGAGACCAACAACAATGAAGATGCACACAAAAAACAATTATTAAAACATATATAGCATAAATGAGGCAGATATGGAACCATGAGCAATAAACAATACATAAAGTGCTTATGACATTAAAAGATACAGAGGGCAATAAAGAAAGCTATAAATACTAATGTAAGTGTAAAAATGGTCTTTCCATTCATTTTCTACCATGTTTTGTTTGGTATTTATTTTGGATTGTAGTTTTCTATAAAAACATAATTACATGACGATGTTATTTGTGAATGACATTTTAGTGATATATATATATATATATATATATATATATATATATATATATATATATAAGATTGTGCAAATAACTAACATGTATTTTTCTAAAAATAGACAATGCAAACATGGTAATATAACAATAGTTTTTAATTACATATTATTATAGAAAGTTTCTAATTACTTATTATTAGTTCATTAGACATTAGCAAACACATCAATTTATAATCTTAACCAAGGGAAATTCAAATTCTATAGATTGCAGATATTGTTTAGACCTCTATTAACTCCCTAATATTATCCACTAGGTAAGTAAATGTATAGTTCATGTTAGAAATTGATGACCTAAATTGAAAAAAAAATTCAATGTGTGCCAAGGTTATTATTTCAAGTTTGGAGTAAAAGATGAGTTTTTACTAATGGAAAAAATGATTACATAAAAAGACAGCAAATTAAAAAAGCTTTTGGAATTCCACACTTAAGTGATGATCACATACTCATCAAAACATATACCACAACATAAAAATTAATTACTGTTATTTATTTTGATTTTCAAATTTATGTAGCGCAATTTTGCATCAAACTTTCCAGAATTCAAACACAACACACTCAAACTTGAACACTTGCATTACATATAATTAATTTTACACAAACCAAGCAACTTGCATAACTGAAGCACATACTAAGCAAAAGAGAATTTGAACAAACTTGCAGAGGCACTAATTCATCTATTAGACAAACATGCAAAGGCTCTAATTAAGATCATCATTAACACTTAGTCAGGGGTCGATTGAACTCTGATGTAAAGACTTCTGTTTAAAAATAAGTCCAAGACACCAGCTTGATAAGAGGGAAAAATACCTTTCACTATCCGATTCTTTTTAAAGAGCTTCTTCATCTTCCTGAAACAGAAAAAAAATATATCGACTTAAATGGAAGAAAAGCGGTAGATCCAAATTGACACAGAATAATATGAAAGAATATCATAAAAAATTAAACCTCACAGAGGTGATGACTCCCAGAACGATGGTCTCTGATAACGATGGTCTCTGAGTAACTACATATGATGAGAGTTACAAATCATGTACTTAACTCTACGAAATAGTTCATATAAAGTTGAAAAATGGAAGATTTTGACTGTGATGGTTTGGTAACATATAAAAACAGTGCTTTTTGTGATTTTGCCGATAGATACATAGGCACAGTGGAGGAGAAGAAGAAAACGAGGTTATATTGGTCTAACGAGGCTTAGCTCGCCGGTGGGTGCCGGAGGAAGGAAGCGGCATCGTATGGGAGGGAGAAGGAAAAGGAACAACAAAAGATTACGTTTAGGGTTTGCAAATTGAAAAAGATCAGTGTAAGAGGGGAAAGGTTGTGGGTAATGAGAGGTATTGGGCTTAGCCCAAGCCCAATTCTTATTAGTACATAGAGGTGTCTAATGAAAACAGTGGTGCATATAGTATTGTCTAAATTTGCATTTTTCTTTTTAATTTAGTAATAAATTTATTTTATTTTTCGTGAATAATAAATAAAATTCAAATCTAGATTTTATGTCACTTAATTTTCAAAATATTTGTAAAACAATTATATCTTCAAAATTTATTGAAAATAAAAATATATTTAAATAATAATTTTATGATTGAGATTGAATTGGTTTTTGAATCCTAAAATATATTTAAAAATATATTTAAATAATCAATTTTTTTCTTTTAAATCTTAAATTGAAGTTTATCTTATTCGCTTTAATATCTGAACGGGTTTTAATTTCTATGACCTTTAAAACTATTTTTTTTGTTTCGTTATCTCTTTTAAAGCTCAAAAATTTCTTTTGAATTGTTATCAATGATTTAATGATTTAATTAATGGGCTGAATTTATAATCCATTTGTTATATTCCAGTATGTTTCCAACAAATGTACATGTCATCTACCGTTGTTTATTTAATGAGTCACATATGATTCTAAAATCTTAAACTATAATGACTACGTAAATATTGATATAGTCATTAATTTAATTATGAAATATACCAAATATCATTTGACATTTTTTTTCTAATATACACAAACAAAAAAAAAATTAATGAAACCGTGCATCGCACGGGTCAAACTACACTAGTTTATATATCAATAGAACTTGTTTAACTATATGGATCTTTTCTGTCAAGAAATTAAAGAACTATATATATGAAATTTAAATAAGATTTTAATTTCAAAAGTGTTGAAGGAATCTTGCTTCTTCCTAATTTTAGATGGGTGTGTATGCAGAGGTGATCATTGTTTCCTAATTTTTCTTCCTATGTTGTTTCCAATTTTTTCCGGATTTTTATTTTTCTGCTGTAGTGCCCTGTTCTGGTTAGTTACTTGTTTCTGTTTTTATTATTTGTAAGACAAAGTCATGTATAGTGAAGAAATAATTAACCCTTCCTTCTCACAAACTTATTTAGGTATCATGAATATTGATAAGTCTTGGATTGCTAAGCTACATACTACACTTGAATACGAATGTGGTTATTGGAAAAATTCTTAGATTTTGCATTTAAGAATGTGGTTATTGGAAACACAATTCAATGTCCATGTCCTAAGTGCTGGTTTTTGACACCGCAGAGTAGGAGTGTAATGATCATTTGTTGAGTGAGTAATAAGATTTTACTTCATGTTTATTAGTTATTGGACTATTTTAAATATACAAGTCACGTTTGTTAATGGTGATTTGCTGATACTAATGTAGTGAATTTAGAGACTTCATAAGACGAAGTTCAAGGTCAAGAAGACCTTCAGCTACAAAGATTGAAAAAAGAGTATCTAAAGAGTTTGTTGGTTGGTTTCAAAGATTGGTAAGTTATCAATGCATATTTTGCAGGTTTGCTTGTGATTCATTATTAAGCTCTGGTCCTATTTGTTAACTAATACAATTGCCTTAATCTAGATTTTGAAACCAGACACAACTGATACAACGTCAGCTGATTTAGAGTTTTTAGCGCGTGGTCCTTTGGACAAAGCAAGGAGATTTACTGCTTACAACATTAATGGGTTCAAATTTCGAACTTTGGCTCGAGAAGAGGGACTTAAAACACAAAATAGTGGTGTTTTTTTAACATCGAACACATCTTGTGTTTCAAATAGCGTTGATAGGAACGTAAGACAAGCTGAGTTGCCTTACTATGGGAAGTTAGAAGATATTTTTGAGATTAACTTCTATGGTCATTTCAAGGTTATTCTTTTCAAGTGCAAATGGGCTGATACTACACGAGATAAAGGGTATAAAAAGGATCGTTGGAATTTTAATTGTGTGAATTTTGATAGAGTGATTCATAATGGTGACCATGAAGAACATGATCCCTACATTTTGGCATCTCAAGCACAATTAGTGTATTATGTAGATGATGTGGTTAATAATGGATGGAGTGTTGCAGTGCATTTAAAGCCAAGAGATTTGTATGAAATGGGGGAAGATATAGAAGAGGAAGTTTATGAAAATATCCCATATCAAGAGCAAGAACTTGAGAATTTTAATAACATTGATGATGAGTATGTGGAATTGGCTACAAACCTTATGGTTGACGACTTTGAAAGTTGACATTTTCAAATGTAAGTTATTTTATTAGCCTATTTTCAAAAATGATTGACATCTTAGGTTAGATGATTTAAATGATATAACTTAAACTATGTGAAATATGGTTGTGTCGAATATGTTTCTGTTTCTGTTTCTGATTTAAATGATATAAATTAAACTATCTGAAAGTTGACATCCAAGGTATCTATTTCTGTTTGTTTTACTTTTTGATTTTGCACGAATATGTTTGAGCACAAACTAGTGTAGTATCTTGATGAAATGGATTATTTAAATTAGAATGGGTATATCCTTATTAGTTTCATTAAGTTAGCTAATGTGACATGTGATATCTTCAGGATTACAATGCTTCTCTGGGAATAAGATTTGGAAAAGATTTGGAAAGATTTGGACAATCTCAATCTCTCTTGGTGATTCAAATTCATGAATTGAATGGCAGGGAAAGCTTCATGATAGGATGGCAAGAGGCAAAGAGGAGTACAATGCATTTTTTTATTCCCTTGTGTCAACTGATACCAAGGTATACATTTATTTCATGTCATGTCATATATTCTTTTGTGTAGGACAACAGACTTCAAGGGCATTCCAATAGTTATGCCCCTATATTGCATCCTCGTATTCTCTTGTGTAGGTTTATACTTGTAAAGGTTTAATTTGATTTGAGTGCACCATTGGTATGCTAGGAAGGAGGATATATATGTTACTCTATTTATCTCCAATGAATCAAAGTAGTACACTGCTAAAGATAGGAGTTTATGTTAGCATTATTTCATTTCTTTCACTTTCGTCTTTGATTTCCCCCCATGATTCACTGTTTGTTTGATGCATTTCTCAAATATTTTAACTCATTAAATGTTTGTTTTTTTATTCTCAGCCTCATGTTGCAAGCTAGTCTTATTCACCTTTGAATGCAAGAGGAACACATGGTGGAAGAAGCATCTGATGATTTTTTAGATTATACTTAGGATTGATACATATACAATATTTTTATCAAATTTATATCATGTGTTTTGATTTGGGATGGTGAACACAAGTGATATTGATTTTTTATTGTTATGATGAATTTTGTGCTATTATGAATTATTAGTTACATTTGATATTAGACAATATATATAAATTTTTGTCATCTTGATTAGATGATATTTATTTTGGCTTTGAGTGAATCGATAAAATTTATATATATATTAAAAATAATTGAGGAAAAAAAATTCAGCACTGATTTTAAGGAGGTTAAAAACCCCCCACGAAATAAAATTATTAAACAGGTCCAGAACTGATTTTAAGGAGGTTTAAAACCCCCGTAAAAAGTAGGTACTGTACTGCGGCGGTGGTTTTGGAGGGTGATACCAGCGATTTAAAAAAACCGCCGCTAATAATTTATGGGAATCTATTAAGGGGGGTTTAAAAACTGCCACTAAACAATCTGCGGAGGTCCCCGCTAAACAGAACCAAACCCGCCGCTAAATGGCGTGTTTTTTTGTAGTGATTATATGAAGTACACATAAAAATAGTTCATAACTTAGCTGAAACTGAACTGGAACCGCAAGAAATTGAAATTCAAAAGGAAAAATATTCTGACAAAAAGAAAGATGCATACTCATAGATAGTTGGTTGCTTATGCTCATTAGAAAGAATGTCAATATTACTTATTAAATGTGGCATATGCATATCAAGAAAAATCCAAGACACATAGTAATTAACTACTACATTCTCGATCAATTAATTTCTAAGAAATAAGTTTTTTTCTCTTCTGATTTATGAGTAATTTTTCCCGAAAAGAAAAGAGGTAATATAGAACTTCTATCACTTTTGAGACATTTTTTTCCCCAAGTTTATGACTAACTCAGCCCCGATGAAAATAGCAAATAAGAATGTTAATACCTGAAATTGAACAAAACTTGACATAATATTTGGATGCTGAATTCAGAAATGAAAACAAATGGTAAAACAACTAATTAGTGATATTCCTCTGCAAAATACAAATATAAAAAGAGAAGGAGAATAAGAAGAACAAAATAGTGAGATGTTTGTTAATAACGTTATCTGAAATTTGGAGAATAAGAAAAAATATGATGTTTTGATGTATTTGTACCATAATCACGATGGAGCAATGTGAGTGTGCAACAATACAATTAATTAGTAGAGTTCTTAGAATTGATAATTGAAAAAATGTAAATTTGAAATTTGAGAAGAAATTGAAGAGTTGGAGACAAAGGAGGGAGGAGAAAGGTTAAGTGTGAGAGAGATTAATTACTGGTGGGCGGTGGCATGAAACAATGAGTTGGAGTCATTAAATCAATTTTGTTGGAAAGGGAAAAGAGTGGTTAGAATAAATTAAAACAACAGTAAAAAATAAAAATAATTAGGAATATATTTAGGCGGACTAATTGGAAGATTTGGAGGGAAAGTCTACTGTGTCTTAATATTTAATATATTAAGGATTGCTCCTACTAATTTCACTGGGTGCGTTTGATTCGCAAAACAGTAAGTACTGGACATAACAGTACAGGACAGAACAAGATAGTACAGGACAAAATAAGATTGTACAGGACAGGACAAAATTGTATCGAAGAGAGATAGGGAGATAATTTTTTCATATTTGAAAATAAAAAGGGTATTTTCGTAATTTTTATAGTTGTACTGTGGACAAAAAGTTGTCCTGTGGTTTAGTGAAGAACAAAAATTTCTGATTTTGTCCTGTCCCTTGCTACCTATTTTGTCCAGTCCCATAACCAATTTTTACAACAAACAGGGTACAAAAAGTTGTCCTGTCCAGTACTCTTTTTTTAGCAGATCAAACGCACCCTAATTCCAAACTATTTGCCTCTACTCTTTTCAGTCCTTAATATAAAAAAAAAAATTTTTTGAGTTAATTGAAAAACTCGTGTATATTGTCTACATTGTATATTAGATACATTAATTTTTTAATAAACTTAAAAAGTATTTTTTTTTCTTATATTAAAGATCAAGGTAGTACCATTTGATTGTGACGGACTCTTCTACATTGCCCCAAATTCTATATTTAATCCTCCAAGAGTTTCACTCTTTGATAATCATAGATAAAACAAAGGACAATTCTATTTTTTGTTACTATGATATCGGTGTGAACTTTCCATTGATAATACTAGTAGTGATGACAAATCTTCGTCGGAAACTTGTGGAACACACAAGGTAGATTCTCTCATTCAACCGAATTATTCGCATGTGCATGAACTAATAATCGATTTCCTGACCACATGTTTAATCGAACTAAAATTCATACTATCTGAACCCGTTCATTATTGGCGAAAGAATCATTCTAATCTCCCTCCTTGTTGATGCTCAAGGAGTTATTTTTGTTAGAAATTAGTCCCGTTATTTCTTTTTCTTTTTTATTACCTGTAACTAAAATAAATCTCTATTTTTCTCTTCTCTGATTTATTTATGCTTCCATTATTCGGCACTATTATTAGATTATTTCTAATTTATTTATCAATTTGCTAACAATCTATATCCCGTGCGAAATACTACTCCCTCCGTCTCTAAATACAAGACTCTGTTTGACCACTGTACGTACGTCAATGCATAATTTTGATCACAAATATCTTTAATTATCTAAAAGAAAAGATTATAAAAATTTAATATTTAGAAAGTACTCATCAAAACATATCAAACAAAATCTTATATTTTTAATATTTACATATATATTATTTAAAAAAATACGTTTAAAATATAACAAGTAAATAGTGCAATTTTATCGAATAAAGTCTCATAAAAAAGAAGAGTAGTAATATAATAAGAGAAAGGAAATGGCATGAAACAATATTTTGATGAATTGGGAGAGGCGGGATAATTACATAATTTCGGCGGCAAGCTGTTTTCTTTTTTTTATATCAAAAATATAAATTACTCCCTCAACCCCTCTCTCTCTCCACTCGTTCGTTTCTTTCTTTATCCTTCAACCTACATCGGCGGCTGCGCGGCGCGGCGGTACTGCCACTGTGCACAGGTTTGACTCTAATTCCTTTCTTCTTTACAAGACTACAACTGCAAATTTGTTATATTTTTATTTTGATTTTGATTTCTCAATTTTAATTTCCCTAATTTTGATTTCTAAATCCCTAATTTTGACCATGTTTATTTCTTGTATCACTCTTAGTACTGGACGGACACAATTTCTGCCTTTCTGGCTTCTTAGCTCCAACCCTAACATTTTCCCTTTCCTTCTTACTATAATATTCTTCTGTCCTGTCGTTTTTACCCTTTCACTTTTTTTTTTTTCTTCTTTTCATTTTACAATGTTGCTTTGCTCTATCTTTCATTTCTTTTTTGTTGCTTCTCATTTTTGGTATTTTATTTATTTATTTATTTATTAGGGAGGAATGGAAATTAAGTATAACAAGAATGTGGACGACCTTTTCAATAAATATGCATATAAGGGAAATTATAGCAAGGCTGAAGTGGAGGAGCATCCTAGAACTAGAAGGGTGTCTCATTATTTCCAAAACAAACGCAGTAGGACAACTTTTGATGATGTTGGTAAAGAGTTTTCACATCAACGCCCAACATTTGAACAAAATTTGCAAGTGGAGGATTCTTGTCATTCTAGGAAGGTCTCGAAATATTTTAGGAAAGTTGACGAGTCTGAAGTGGTCAATCCAAGGAAGGTGTCTCCTTATTTACAAAAGAGACCTAAAGTTGAAGAATCTAAGTTGAAGTCTCACAAGCGGGTTAAAATGAACTGTACGAAGAACATTGAAATGTTAAATCAATTTGTATATCGTGGTGGAAGTGTGTCAAGTTTTAAAGATTCTGTTAAGAAGAGTGAATGTGAAGGAACTAGAGTAACTGAAAATTTGAAAGTGGAGGATTCTTCTTGGTGCCGAGAGATTTCTGAATTTCTAGATAAAGTTAAAGAGATTAATATTAAGGCTATTTCATTACTTCAAATGGTCTCGAAAGTTGAAGAGGATTCATCTCGTCTTCCTCCAAAGATTTCGAAATGCTCTCATAATAGACTTAAAGTTGAAAAGCCTAAAAGGAAATCCAAAAGTGTTGGTAAGAGAACTAAACCTTTTCTAAAGGCTGAGAGATGTAAGGATGCTTACAAAAGAAAAACACCGGATAATAATTGGCTGCCTCCACGTTCTTATTGGAATCTCATTCAAGAGGATCATTTCTCTGATCCATGGAGGGTGTTAGTTATTTGCATGCTACTAAATCGCACTACTGGTGATCAGGTACATTCATCGAAGTATTTCTTTATGTTTTTTGCCATGCTATTGTATCTTTCTATTTTAATGATTAATGAATACTGTTTCTGATTTGCATTAGAAGGCTTACTGCCATTGTTCGTTATTTTGGTTTTCTAAACTGTTGTCATTTCTTTAGATCTTAAAACATTGCTAAAGTGTTATCTTTGAAAGTTATTCTCTTCATTTTCCTCTTCTTCATGCAAGCCGGTTTGTTTAGAAAGAGAGAAAGATGGAATGGTCTCAAGTCTCAAGCGTCGTTGTCTTGTTGAATACCTCTTAGAAGAAGGGTGCATAATATAATTGAATATGTCTTCATTGTGGTTGTTGCAACTTGCAAGTAGCAGAGGCTATTTCTTTCAAGTTCCCTTCAGATAACAAAAGTTAACATAAAAAACCCCTTTTGAGAGTCGTTTTGAATTTATCAAAAAGAAGAATAGTGGCTAGCTACCTAACTCTGCTAATAAAAAAATAGGTTAAATATCATTGAAAACAAACTATAATGATACAGTGTGTGATTTGCTATTGTATTTGTATTTTCTATTTTATTGAATACTGATTCTGATTTGCTTTAGAAGGTTTACTGCTATTGTTAATTGTTTTGGTTTTCTTAACTGTTTATTATTTTTTTGTAAAAAAGCTTTGTTATAATGTCATCTATGATATATGTTCTCTTAAGGTCGTGCTTAGGAAATTATGATTAATAATTTTGTGCTAAACTGTTGCTTTCTATTATAAGCTTTTTTATGACTTAATTTCTTTTATACAGTGTGCGACACTATGCGTTGTTTTCTTATCAAATTAGTCCAATACTCAGGTGACGCTGCTGATGTTATTAGAATGTACCACAAGTTCTTTTTTGGAGGGGGTGTCAACAATCACACTTTAAGATGAATTAATTGGCCCTCATGTTTCAGTGATTTATCCGTTGACTTTTTAGGGTCGTGTCCTTACAATTCAGTTAGACAGTTATGCATGTCTAACTTTTCCCTTACATGCAGACCCTTCAATATATTTTGTTAGTAACTTTATCTATAATCTATGAATGTCTAAAAAAATTGCTTTTATCTGCGACTTCATTCATTTACGATGTGATTAGATTAATTACAAATCAAGTGGATGCATTGTTTGAGAGTATGTAGATTTGGAAACTGGTAAATTTGAGTCCTATTTTCTGAAGAGTTGGCTTATTTTGCAAAATGCAGGCAAAAAAAGTTTTAGGAGACTTTTTCAATTTATGTCCGAACGCAGAAACTTGTATGCAAGTACCAAGAGAGGAAATACAAAAGGTAATAAGGTCATTAGGTCTTCAAGTAAGAAGGTCAGAAACATTGCAACGCCTTTCTCGTGAATACTTGGCTGAGACTTGGACCTATGTAACTGAACTTCATGGTGTTGGCAAGTATGTATTCTTCTATTATTTGTGGATTGTATCATTTATGATTGAAGCTTGATTAACATCTTAATGCGAAATTTTAATCAGGTATGCGGCGGATGCGTATGCTATATTTTGTACAGGCAAGTGGGATGAGGTTGTACCAGATGATCACATGCTGAACAAATATTGGGATTTCCTTCACACAACAAAGCATAGCTTGTGAAACTCAGTAGAAGATTAGTAGTGTATTAATCTACAAGATATTGATAAAATCTCATTAGACATGGTAGTTTTTTTGACAAAATTCCAATTTGGATATGGATAATCAAGTTATTGTATTTTTATTGTTGCAGTTTTTTGACAAAATTCCAATTTGGATATGGATAATCAAGTTATTGTATTTTGGCTTAAATACACTTTTGGTCCTTTAACTATTTTTAAGGTTTCATTTTGGTCCTTTAATTATTTTTGTTCCGTTTTAGTCCTCTAACTTTCATTCCGTTAATAAATTTAGTCATTTCCGTTAACTTTTAACTCTAAAATAACATGGTGAAGCACCATCATAGACCTCAATAATTTTTTAATATTGACCATTTGATTTCTTTATCAAAATAACAACCATTGGATCTTAAAGATTTATTCTATCTAATAGTGCACTAACAACACTTAATTTTATTTACTTCTCTTCATCTTCTTTCTCCCTTGTTCTTCATGTTCTTCCATAACTTCATCAAAAACTTCAAACAAACTCAGATTTTTTTTCCCCAAAATGTTACAATAATGTTTTCAAAATTCTAATTTCTGTCTTCTTCTTCAACCAAACACTAGCATTAACACAAACAAAACCCCATTCCCACATCACACAATGCCATTTCCAACCCCAATCAGTGTTCCCCCCATCCACATCAAAACCACCCAAAACGCACATCTCAAAATTGAATCCACTTCGTTGCGGCATCTTGTCGAACAGTGAGAGTGCAAATGTGGGTGAAAAGAGTTTTAGGCAACGGGTTGAAGTTACCGGTGAAGCAATATCGACGGTTTTTCCGTTATGGGTTATGATTGGTGTGTTTTGGGTTTGTTGAGACCCAATTCGTTTAATTGGGTTACTCCAAAATTGAGTGGTTACTGAATTGCAGCTTTAATTTATGAATTAGGATTCTGGAAAAATTATTTTAACTTTTGGAGAAAAAAATCTGAATTTGTTTGAAGTTTTTGATGAAGTTATGGAAGAACATGAAGAACAGGGGAGAAAGAAGATGAAGAAAAGTAAATAAAATTAAGTGTTGCTAGTGCACTATTAGATATAATAAATCTTCAAGATCTAATGGTTGTTATTCTAATAAAGAAATCAAAGGGTCAATATTAAAAAATTATTGAGGTCTATGATGAACCACCTACAATGGTGCTTCACCATGTTATTTTAGAGTTAAAAGTTAACAGAATGGGTGGACCAGAACGGAACGAAAAATAGTTAAAGGACTAAAGTGAAACCTTGAAAATAGTTATTTAAGCCTTGTATTTTTATTGTTGCAGTTATTTTTTAGGCAGCGACAAAACAATACTTGTTCTTGTTTTATTATATATATATATATATATATATATATATATGGTTCAGTAAAAGCTCTAACATATATTGTTTTTATCATTAGTTTAATCTTGTTCAGAGGTCAGTTTTGAGATCGTGTGATTTCAGCCTCTCCCGAACGTAATTGGAGAGACGAACCGTGTTTCTCCTTACCAAGTTTAGCGTCAATCATCACTTGATCAACTAACGTTTGGTTATGCGTTTTAATATGATAGAACAGAGAAAACAAACTAGGAATAGAAACTGATTTACTGTATAATTAGTAAATTATAAGACAAAGACAATAACATTCCAGAGCATAGGCTCCTCAAAGAGATCAGGACATCTCCCCTTTCCCTTTGCCAACCAATTGGTTATTTTCTAACACAACATATGACATAACTGTCTAAACACAATCTGAATAATTATAAAATAAAATTATAACTGCCTTAACACAAATTGCATAAGTAAAATAAAACATAACTTCCCCCTGTCAGTTATTTCCCTCCATTCCTTTCTTTTTCTTTCTCTCATAAACCCTCCAAACTTTAGGCCTCTCACACCCCACTTCCACTAATACATCTTCCTCTTTTGACTTAGACTCTTCAGGTATTCTAACATTACCCCCGCCTTGAATTTCAGCCTTGTCCTCAAGGCTGATTCCTGGAAATTGACTTTTTAGCAGGAATTCCTCCTCCCAAGTAGCATCTTCCTGAGCCATACCTGTCCCTTTCACTAACCACTCACGGCTATGCTGACCTCCTTCAAATTTATCCCGCCAAGAGAGCAATTTTTCAGGTTGAATGATGGATTTGGAATCCTCTTCGAGTGACATAGGTAGTTCGGCCAAAGGCTGGTAGTCACCAATTGCTTTCTTCAACTGAGAGACATGGAACACAGGATGTATTTTAGAAGATTCAGGCAATTGGAGTCTGTAAGCTACCTTGCCAAGCTTTTGCAGAATTTGAAACGGTCCAAAGAAACGAGCAGCTAACTTTTGATTGATGCGGTGGACCACAGAAGATTGTCTATGAGGCCTCAATTTAAGAAAAACCCATTCGCCCACTTCAAAGTGCACCTCCTTTCTTTTCTTGTCCGCATACCGCTTCATTTGTTCTTGGGCCCTATGTAAGTTAAACTTCAATTGCCGCAAAGCTTCATCTCTATCACGCAGCTCCTAAGCAACAGCGTCTACCCTTGTTTCTCCTTCCAAAAAATGCAATAAAACTGGTGGTTTCTGCCCATAAACCACTTCAAAAGGAGTACTCCCGGTAGACACATGGAAAGTGGTGTTGTACCACAATTCGGCCCACGGAAGCCAATGAGACCAAGTTTTTGGTTGTTCAGAAGCAAAACACCGCAAGTAAGCCTCCAAACACCGATTAACCACCTCGGTTTGTCCATCCGTCTGAGGGTGGTAAGCGGATGACATTTTCAAAGTTGTCCCAAAGAGTTTAAATAATTCTTTCCAAAATATACTCACAAAGAGGGGGTCTCGGTCACTCAAAATAGATTCTGGTATACCGTGCAAACGAACTACTTCTTTTACAAAAATTGCAGCAATAGACCTTGCAGTAAATGGATGTTTCAGTGGCACAAAATGACTAAATTTGGAAAGGCGATCAAGTACAACAAGTATAGCTTGATACCCTTGACTTTTAGGCAACCCCGTGATGAAGTCCATCGATATGTCACTCCAAATTAATGTTGGAATGGGCAGGGGCTGAAGTAAACCATTAGTTGTAGTTGCTGCATATTTCTGTCGTTGACAAACGTCACATGCCTTAACAAATTCCTGCACCCGCTTCTTCATTCCTTTCCAATAAAGTGTACCAGCCATTCGCCGATATGTGCGGAGAAAACCTGAGTGCCCCCCACTCGGAGAAAAGTGGAATTCCGTCAAGAAGACATCAATCATGGGAGATTGAGAAGGAATAACAAGTCGATCTTTGTAAAACAAGACCCCTCCCTTCACAGTATAACCTTTATGTGACTCTGGATTTTCTTGTACAGCATGAAGAATGTGCTTTAGTGTAGGATCAGATCTGACATCGTCAAGAAGTGCTGACCGTTGTTGCCAAATCGGAAAAGACAACATCATGCTTGCTTCGGCCTCCTCATGCCAAAGCTTCCTTATTTTCCAAATCCACCTTATAGACCACCTCAAAATCAAAACCCAATAACTTAGCTATCCACTCTTGTTGATTTGCTGTAGTAATGCGTTGGTGAACCAAGTGCCGCAAACTCTTTTGATCTGAAAAAATAGTGAATTTCTTACCCAACAAGTAGTGACGCCAATGTTGGATAGCCAATACCAAAGCCATCAATTCCTTGTCATAAGCAGACTTGCATAATTTACTACCGGAGAAAGCTTTGCTGAAATAAGCAATAGGGTGTTGCTGTTGCATCAACACTGCTCCAACCCCTTTTCCAGAGGCATCACATTCAATTTCGAAAGGAATGTCAAAATTTGTAAGTGTCAACACTGGTGTAGTCGTAACAGCAAGTTTGAGTTGCTCGAATGCAGCCTCTGCTGATGCATTCCATTGAAAACCATCCTTCTTTGTCATTTCTGTGAGCGGCTTCGCTATCTTGCCATAGTTAGCAATAAATTTCCGATAGTATCCGATCAATCCCAAGAAACCACGCACGCCTTTCACATTTTTAGGAATAGGCCAATTAAGTACACTGCTTACTTTGCTAGGTGTAACACCCTCATTTCCCAATAAATTATTATTAAATAAAAAGGTAATAATTTTTTTTTTAAGAGTGTCACTTGCCAAAACTAAGACATAATTCTCTTTCTATTTAAAAAAAACTCGCAGCTGGATGAAATAAAATTAAACCTATGCAAAACTAATGAACTAAATAACATATTAAATAATGCGTAAAAATAGTTTGAATAATAAACTTCATTTAACCAAATATTAAAGTACAGGTATAAGCGCCTGAAAAAAAAGGAAGTAATGATGATTTAAATGATACATCCAAAATCTTGATAAAAATTATTTCATGATTTAAAAAGACTAAAACAAGTAGATAAAATTCCCCCCTATGTTACAAATATCAGAGAGAAGCGACTAATACGAACTTCGAGCACAAACTAAGATCCAACGGTCCAAAAAGCCTTAAGACTCATCTTCTACCTGAAATTCTACGATTGCAAGTCGTAGGGCAAAGCCAGCAGAACGGGGGTGAGTACTAATATTATAATATTCACCTAAAAGGAATGAATATTGATGGAAACAACTAATAAATGAATACAAGCACAAGAAGCAAACTAAAACAGAATAATAAGATCAAATTATGAATAAAATAACAAGGAAAAATAGAACTAAGAATAAACTCTCAAATCAAATCACAAATGTATATTGTAACATGAAATCTAAGACTCCCTAAATGCATGTGGTACCAGGGGTCGAAGGTCAGAGTTATATTTCTAAAAACACTTCTCAACACGACAACAAATTTTGGAATGCCGATCAAATCACTTTCGAGCATTCCACAGCACGACAACAAAGGACTTGACACATGAATGAATGCATGTCAATATTATCTCATCAAGAGTTTACAAATTTTCGAAATAACATATTTACATACACAAAATCTCTTTTTATAAGACTTGGACGTCAGATATTTTTTTCGAAATTGTTCTTAAAGGATTTGAATACCTAGAAAATTCTATAACAAAGGTTAATTGAGTCTAATTAATAAGAGTCATAATTAATTATGAAAACTCAAGTCTTGAATTTAGGATCTGATAAATAAAATAAAGAAGCTTACCTAAGATTATGAAACAAAAACAAATGATAATATACTATGAAACCACATAGTATAGTACCAATTCCACGAAGAAAATACAAAAGCTTATATGTAACCCATGATAAATATATAAATAAAAACATTCTAATCTTATTAATTTAATAACAAATTAAGGATAAACATGTTTCATGCCCTTTTGTTTTGTTCGGAGTGAAGGATAACACACAATGAACCCAATCAAGTTCTTCTTCAATTCCTTTTAATCTTTATCCTATTTGGTCTAGCTTTTTGGCTGCACTAAGCATTGCACTAAACAAATTTAGTTTGACTATATGTTAATCATTGAATTATAAAAACCAACCATACACCAAAGACGAAGGAAGAAACTAGTTTGATTATATGTTAATTATGATAATACATGACTTATAAAGAAAAGAAGAAAAGGTCGAAGGAAGAAAAAAAATCAAATTTAAGCATCAGTCCATTCCATCAAATCATACATAGATCCAAAACTAATCCCTCACTAGCTACTCGTTGCAACATATATATATATATATATATATATATATATATATATATATATATATATATATATATATATATATCGTACATGTATGATAAGGTTCTAACGTAACCAATTATATGTATTGTAGCATATAACCAAAACATAATAGAATTAATCCTTAAAATTCAATGCACAGAAACATGATTCATTTTCGATACATATATACAAACGTTATCAAAACACACAGTGACACAAAGTCACGTGAAGCAAGGCAGAAATGAAAAATTGATAGCGAACGGCAACATGAAAATTACCGTCAACAACATATTAGAATCAAAGACAATACAAAGAGAAATCTATCCCACCCAATACCCAAATATTAGACTTTCCCCTAACCTTAGTGTGGTACCCGGCGCAAAAAATATACAGATATGCAATGATGAAATGCAATGCACAAATGTAAACAATGAAGCCGCCACCATATTTTATTTATCCAGTGAGGGAAAAGGAAAACAATGATAAAACCTTAAAAGTCGGGTTCGGGAGTTGGTTACATGAGGGGAAGACGTTAACACCCCCTCATATCCGTTGTACTCAAAAGGAACCATTTGAGGAATTTTGGTTTGCATAAACAGAGATAACCGCATAAAAAGAAATAAATTACCGCATACTGAACAGAAAAAAGGAAAAAAAGAGTTTTTTATTATTTGGCTTGACGAGAGAGGCTCTCGCTCCTACGTATCCCCCAAGTACAATGGGGAAGTCAAAGCTCACGTAGTTCTTCCTGAAAAGAAAGATTTTGTGTGTTGGTTGTTTTTAGTGAACAATGCTTAGGTCGTATTCCACTGATACAACAGTATGCTTGTATGCTCGCTTCGGAGGCTTAAGCGTTTGTCTGTAGCAGGGGAATGGATAAAGCGTCATCCGTTTAAGAAAACCAGTTAAAAGAGTTTGAAAGTTGAAAAAGAGTTAACTGCACAAGGGCAGGAAAAACAGTTGTGTGGGTTGAGTGTCTTTTAAGATTCTAGGATATTGTTTAGTGAATGTGGATAACCTCATTGCCACAAGTCATCCGTCAAGGACGAGGTTATCCTAGCAGAGGCAAGTCATCCGTCAAGCTCCACCGTTTCATTCAGTTCATTATCGAATTAACTAAAAAGTGAGAATAGCTGAAAGCGAGTCATCCGTCAGGCTCCTTCTATCTCATTTTTAGTTAATAAGTATTTTAGGTTTTTAGAAAGAGAATAAACCCAAAGCCGCAAGTCATCCGTCAAGGAGTGGTTTATTCTTATTTTATCTTTTAGCAAAAGAGATTACCACAGATTCCAGTTCAGATAAACAAAAGAAAAAGAAAGAGGTAGAAGATGATAGAGATGCAGATGAATGCACATGAATGACAGATAATGATGATGCTGAACAGTTATAATTAAATCATCAAAGCAAATAATTAATTCAACAAGATATCAGTCAAACAAAAAGACACGGTTAGTTAAAATAAAATAAGACGAAAGCGAGTCATCCGTCAGGCTCCTTCTTATTCTTTTTTAACTAACATATTTTATTTATTTTTAAAAGTTCGGAATATTGATAAATTAAACCGCAAGTCATCCGTCAAGGGCTTATTTATCATTATTCATTTTTTGTTAACAATTTTCTTCACCTATTAAAAATGACCGGAATAACGATAAATTAAACCGCAAGTCATCCGTCAAGGGCTTATTTATCGTTATTCTAATTATTTTTAAACAAAAATTTTTCATACCAAAATATTGTCGCAAAATTAATCGAACAAACAAAACATTAACAAAAAACAAATTAATTATGACGAAAATAATAATATGCAGAAAAATGGGCCTTAAGGGCCCAAACCCAACCAAATAGCCAGGGGTGCAGAGAGCAGCAAGTGGGGTTCTGACAGCAATTCACACAAAAACAAACAATAAAAAATGGGCCTATCAGAAATCATCCAGCCCAAATCCATTTCCAAACGAACTGAGTCGGGTCAAACGGTTCAACCCGGCCCGATCCAAACCACAACCCAGTTTGCCAAAAAAACAAAAAAATCGTGTCAGCCAATCGCAGGCTGACACGTCTTTGTCTCCTTCCCCTTCTCTCAGCTCGGCCGAGTCACAACCAGTGACTCAGCGTCAGCCATTGAAGCTGACCGAGTTGACTCGGTTCAAACCCTACCAAGCGCGATTTAACACCAAATCAAACGAATCAATAGTCGATTTAATACGTTTTTTCATGTACAATCTAAATCCAGTGTCAAAATCAACAAACAACGCTTGAATAATCGAAAACGAACGAATCAAAATTCGGATCTAAAAACGAAATTGCGATTATGATCGGTTTAGGCAGAAATCAGTCAAACACGAAGCAAATACAAATGTTTACACACACGATGCAACACCAATCCAGCAGAACAACACTCAAAATCGTTCGAAATACTACCTTCTTCGTCCTCACACGCTTAAGTTTCGGATCGGAAGGTTTTGGAGTCGTTATCGTGAATTAGGACGCGATTCAAGTACTAATAGATAGAGGAGAAGGAGATGAATCTTTTATCTTTTGGTAATTTTTTGTTTTGATGAGAAATTGTTGATGAATTTCATTGAAATTTTTTTAGGGCTTGTAGAGAGTGAAGAGAGAGCTGCGCGCGGCTGGTTCAGAAGAAGAGAGAAACCAATTTGTGATTGTGTACAGTGATCCCTTAGGGTTGTAATAAATGAGGTCCTATTTATAGGGCCTCATAACTTTGGGGTTATGATCGACGATTTGTGTATCAATAAATATTTTATAACTGCAAGTGCACAGTTTCGTCGTTGAGTTTTAAAAGATATCGAACCACAGAGACCAACAGTCGAACTACCGTATTTCTGTCGTTGTGGTGTAAATCTAAGGCTAATAGATGTTTAGGGTTGATTGGAATTTTTAAAAGAAAATTAAAATTAAGATTTAAAATAAATTAAAAGCGGGATATCGGTATGTAACTTAATCGACCTTCGGGAATTTAATAAATTAATAGCGCGCGGAAAAGGGTTTATTTTTCAGAAGAACTTTCTCAATTTAAAGGTCTAAACCTCACACTCTCGTTTTGTTGATAAAAACCATACCTTCTAAGCTAGGAGTTTTACTCTCGTTCAAAACCATACTCTCGTTCAAAAGCTTTGAATTAAATTAGGAATTTGAATCAGAAAAATAGTTTAATAAGTATGCGCTAAATCATTATTAAATTCCCTTCGGAGAATTAATTCACATACCGATATCTAGAATTTCGCTAGACATGACAAAGGAAATAAGTAAATAAAAACAGAAAATTAAATAAAGCATAATAAATAAATAATTAAATAACGACATAAAAATCTGAAAATAGAAATTGCTGGAAACTTGAAATAAAGCTGCTGGAATTAATCGGAATAAAATTCTTGACAGGAAAGTGAAAACAAAACTGAAAACGGATTCCCGGTGTGGAAATACCGTTACAGTTACTGTAACAAGAAAATAAAACAGCACTGAAAAGTAAAGAAAAATAATGCGTGCGGAGAATGAAATTTGAGTCTTCTATTTATAGGAAAGATTTGGCTTCTACGATCCATGATTTAAGGAAAGGATAGGCTTCATTTGATATCATCCAGTAGCCATGCGATTAGGAATTGAAACGGATCAGACGGTGTGCTTCTTCCCCACGTCACGCGAAATTCAGTTGTACTGAGCCTTGATTCTGTGGCGCTCGCCACCCATTCTGTGGCGCTCGCCACTTTGGGCTTGCGCTGGGTGGCGCTCGCCACCCTCCTGTGGCGCTCGCCACTATGCAATTTTGGGCAAATGCCCATTTTTGCTAGGCTCCTTTGTGGGCTGCGCGAATTTGGGCTTTGCACCCCCTTTTTGCTCCGTTTTTGATACTTTTTGCTCAATTTCCTTCTCCGACCTATTTTATTCGACAAAAGTAAAAACATATCAAATACTAACATAAAAAGACATAAATGAAATAAATACATATGCAAATGCAACTAAAATTCACCTAAATTAAGCTAAAAATACGATATGAGTTCGTGTCATCAAATTCCCCCACACTTGAACCATTGCTTGTCCTCAAGCATAAAAGAATAGTGAATCGCAAAGCATAAGTAAAAACACATGACACGATCATCTTACTCGTACGTGGTTGCTGGCTAAACTATGAAAATCAAATGACAGTGCAAATAACAAAAACACCGTAATGACACAAGAGACTCCCGGTCATGTGAAAACAGACCTGAAGCATTTCCTCTTGACTCTACCTCTCACCTAAGTTTCATTCCCCCTCTTCATTCTAGCGCAATCACATTAAGCCCGTTATCTTGTACACGCCCATGGTAGGAAACCTGTTAGTGATTATGATCATCATATAGCGAGGGGTGCTGATAACATAAGTTTGGTAACCCCTATTTGCTTTACCCATTTCGCAGTTGTGGGGGATCGGATTGTAACCCGCCCTACCAAGTTCAGAATCAGGCACCTCTGAACCAACTACTAATGGGTTTCTATACTATGGTATTTTTTTCCTTCTCATGTTTCAACATTTGCTGAATTTTCATCAATTATTTCAAGGAATCAACCAATAGCATTTATAACATTTATAATCAAAATCATTCACTTATATTCTTCGGTTTCCCACTTAGTTTGTGCCTTGAGATGGTGCCGACTGCTAGATAAACTACTAAGGGTTCATTAAAACTCAAGTTCAAAGCTTTGTCAAGACTAGTACTCAAATCAGTTTTACACACTTCCGGGAATCTAAGGTGTCAAAACGGTATTGATTTCATCTGACCGTTACCCAAATTCCACAAAATAGCCTAAATAGTGCAAACAACCTATATAATTTCAAACAACCAACACCAAACATCAGAACTCAATACTTTTGCTTTTCACAAGAAATTTTTTGGTATGGCTCAAGAAATGGGAAAATCAGACAATTACAAGATCAATCTTGCAAAATCAACTCAATCTAAGTGAACTAACCTAAGGTTTTATTATGCATGCAAAACTAAATGACTGAAAGTAAAGGAAAGCGATAAAGCTTCCTTCCCCACACTTAAATCGAGCATTGTCCCCAATGCAACGACTAAAGGTGAGTTTGGAAGGGTACAAACTGAGAGAAAGTAACTACTGGCGGTCCGGGCCGCGCCTCCTCGTGCGCCTCTCATGTGGTGGAGGTCCTGCACCTAGCTGCTGGAAATAGCCATCAAAATCATCCATGCGTAAGGACATATCTGCCATGCCATCAATCAAGCCACGCTGGTCGCTCTGAAACTGCTGCATCATGCTCATCATCTCTGTCTGACGAGTCTGGATGTCCTGGATATGCTGGTCCTGCTGGGCATCTAAAGTGTAGTGCTGCCTCATCTCAGCTAAAACGGTATCAAGCGTGGCTGTGCCACTCTCATGGGCAGCTCTAGAAGTAGTACCTGCAAAATAACCAGAAGAAGTGTGTGTGCTGTGTGCATTAGTTTCCGGAGCCTCGTGCTCCTCCTCCTCAGATCCGTCACTTTCTCCCTCATCAGAGTCGGGGAGACAACAGAAGTTGTCTATCGAGCGCACATTGAAGCGCGCAGGGTCAGGGAGGGTGATATCAGGGCAGGCTTTGTTATCTATAATGAGAATGTATTTTCCATCAGCCCGCTGCTTTACTAGCCTCATGTTTCGTGCCACGTCTAAATCAATGGTACGAGGGTCAAGTGGGGTAAGGGTAGAAAGTTGCGCTCCGTGGTTTAGCAAGCGTGCTAAGGTTGTGATCAGACCACCAAAAACAATTGCCCCTTTGGACTTAACCATTGAAAACATGTGATACATCATAAAGCGAGCAGTATGGACCTTTTCTTTTGAGACGCTGTAAGTGAACAACAGAAAGAGCTCTTTTTCATTGACCCTTTTAGAACCAAGCGAGCAGTGGGGTTTTGGATTAATGGCGCAAGCCAAAAGATGGCGAAAGTAGCGAATAGCGGGGTTTTGGATTAATGACGCTCTGTTACCCTCAAAACTACTCATATCCTTGCCAGTTAATCCCCACCAAAGTTTCTTTGCGGCATTTGGCCACCCCACTTGAGTAGGCAACTCATCTTTCACTCCCTCGCCGTGTGGTAAGTGTAACAACTCGGCTAACTCATCGTAGCTAAAATTGTAATCAACATTAAACAAACGGAATCTCACACGGCCGGGGGTGGGGTTTAGTTCTAGAGAGCTAAGAAATTCAGCGGTAAGTTGGACATGAACGGGGTCTTTAAAAGAAAGCAAGAAATCAAGCTTAAATGAACGAACGAAATGGCGCACACTATCCGATAATCCTAGAGTCTCGAGACAAAAGTCATCGGCATACCTTGTTGGTTCGTATTCCTTTCGGCGGAGGAGTCGGTAGAGCTTAGCTTGGTCTCCATCTCGGAAGTTGATTTCATACTCCCCTTGTTGTGCCATGAACTTACCTTAGCTTGCAATACTAGAAGAAAATGAAGGAAAGAAGGAAAGAAGCCTCTGTGAAAGAGAATTGTGTTGTGAAGTGAATATGTTATGGTGTGTGTATTTATAATGGAAAAATGAAGATGAATGTAGTGATGTGTAGTTGAAAGTTTAATGGAACATAATGATGGTGTCTACATTTCACAGAGAATCAATTCCTTTCCAAAACTCTAAAAACAAAACCATTGAATACAAGCTTACTGTAACACGCTTCCTATACAAAATTTTGCCAAAATCATGGGTTCTCATTCTGTGGCGAGCGCCACTGTGCTTATGGCGAGCGCCACCAGGCCAAAATTTGCATTTTGGCCTTTTTCGTCCTGTAGCGTGTTGTTGTTCATTTGTACCTATACCTGTCTAAAGGAAATTGAACAGCTTGCATACAGTTGAATTAAGTTCTAACAGGACAAAAATTTCACCAATTAGCATTTCTAACATAGAGCAATTATTCACAAGAAAAGGAAACCACATGAGCACACAAGAACATAAAACAAACGGTCTCTCATCAGGAGTTTTTATTAATCAACGAACTAAATGAAAATAAATGAAGTTATTGCTAATTTCTGAAATTCAAATTAAAGTACTAGTGAAGAAAATTTCCTAGGATTTATTATTCTAAAGCAAGGAAAAATAAATGAAAATCCTAGGAATGCGGTAAAATACGCCGGGACGGTCCTAGCCACTACGACGATGTTCGACTTCATTCACAACAAAGCCCAACTCATCCCAAATATTCTCTACTTGCGCGGCGGCGGTATCCAAGAAAGCATAAAATATAGCCCTTAGTCAGCTCGGCTTCCATTGCATTAGTTTTCGCTTGCAATGCTTCGAACATAGCAACGGTCACGGTCGGTGGCCCAACTAGGGCATCAGCAGCAGGAGTAGGAGTAGAGAAAGCAGGATCAGAATCAGGAGACTCACTTGGATCAGCATCAGAGAGATCTGTGTCAGGGTTTTCATAGGCTTGGGGTGAAGTAGGAGGTGTCAAGGGTGTATACTGAGGTTCCAAATCATAGAGCCAATTTCTTCTGTCATGAACACTGGTTTTATGGCTAGGCAAGGTAAAGTGGGGCACGACTTGGCGATTGATAAGGAGGTCAAATCTGTCGGGTCCTAAGTTCCCTATAATGCCACGGTTAAAGCAAAAGTTTATGTCCATGCATCGGATTCCTCCCAAGGGTTGAAGTTGATTAAGTTGAACTCTCAGGCCTAGGGCATCTGCAATCATTGTAACCAACCCACCAACTAGTATGGGTCCCAGGCAGTCAAGGGCTATATTGTACATGTTGGTCATCATAAAGGTGGCCCCATTAACAGGGCGGGTCTGTGAAGCACATAACATGATAAAAAGCTCCTCACGGGACACAGAGGTGTTGTTCTCTTCCTTTCCAAAAAGGGTGTGGGCTAGGATTTTGTGAAAGTAGCGGAAGGCTGGGTTGTGTATGTTTTCAGAATACATGTTTCCAAAATCAGCATGTCCTTCTCCTGAGATTTTACCCCAGAAATAGTCTAGCTCACAAGGGAAAGCGCTCTCCTCAACTGATGTGAAAGTCTGTGGATCACTCGGGAAACCTAGGAGGTTGGCCATTTCTAGGTTGTTGAAGGTGTAGTCAATGCCAAACATCCTAAAGTTTATCAGGCCTCTTCTGAATCCTTTTCCGATCTCAGGGTGATAGGAAAATGAGCTTAGGAACTCGAGGGTTAGGCTTCGGTAAGAGCTAAATCTTCTCCCCACAGCAAAGCCGGACCATCCGACTTCATTAAGCAAGAACATCACGCTTTCGCGGATCCCTAGCTTGTCCATAGTAGCGCTGTCAGGGTAGATGGATAGGTGCATATCTCTCTGAGCTAGAATCTCATAGCCTTTGATCTGTCCTACTCCTCTGAACTTGATGTCATGATTCTCATCTCGATTCATCGTGAAAGAAAGAAAGGTATCTAAGAAAAATAGATTTGAAAATATATACCAAAAAAATATGAGTGAGAAATAAGATATATAATAATACCGCTTAATTTTAAAAACATAATAATTCAGAAAAACAAGCAACAACTAATGACATAAAAATTAACAAAATTAAACCTACATGTGGGTTGCCTCCCACCAAGCGCTTTGTTTAAAGTCGGTGAGCTCGACAGTTTTGTGTTTTTTAACTTGCTTGTGATGGCCGGATTGGGAACGATTTCCACGGCCACTTATCACGCACTCTCACATACCCCTCGCTCTTTCTCTTTTTTCTCCTATAGGGCGGTTCAGCTTCCTTGCCCTCTTCTATTATTTTGTTGTTTGGGAGAAAAGGAATTTTATCAATTTCAGGCGGGGGTTTTGGTTCAAGTGTCCTTCGTTCTTTGGACTTAGGACTTTCGCTCGCCTTTCCAAATGTTACTCTCATCCTCTTTGTACTAACGTCATTCTCAATTTCTCTTTCCCCTAATTTCCTTTTTCTATTTGCGCCCTCATCCCCATGTGTGTTAATTTTTACATTCTTTTTCTTTTCACATGGTTGGGGAGTTGGGTCTACTCTAGCCTCTACTATTCCTTGGGGAGCAAGGATTGGTGGGATATAGGGAGCAGGGAAAACTTGCAGAGTTCCCTTCTCTACCTCTTCGACTACCTCACTAGGGAGGATTATCAGTGATGCTTCTTCGATCTCCACTCTTTCCTCGCTGAAACTCTCAACATCATTATCGTCCTCACTAGCCCTCTCAATCTCGCTTTCATTAACGTTTGCTAGGACGTCTACTTGTCTCTCGTAAGAGGGTTCTATGGTTGACTGGGTGAACTGGGAGATTAGTGTCTCCATCGACTCTTGGGGAGTCGCTGTTGAGGCAACCATGGCGTCGAGCATCCTTTGGGTTTCGAGATTGGTTTGTCTAATCCGTTCATTTATGAGGTCTTGTTCCCTCATCATCTCTCTAAATCGTTGCTCTCGACTAGCCTTAGCGGAATTTTCCATAAATTCATTATATACCACTAATAGGCTAGGACTGACGGATTCTTTTGGATTTAAATATGGAGGATAGTAATTGTACTGAGAATTAAGGTATTGTCCCTCAGAGTATGGGGACGGCTGAGGCTGGTAGTTATATGGGAAGTTATGGTTAGGGTAGTTGAAATTTTGAGGATAGTCATTATAAAAGGAGTTTGAGTTATACATTTAAGCTCAAAGGACTTATCCAAAAATTGTTTGTTATTTATTATTTTTTTTATTTATTTTTTTTCGATTTTTAAATTTAAAACGCCTTAGTCTCTACGGTGTAACGACGGAGTTACGATATCGACTAAATTGGTCCCCGGCAACGGCGCCAAAAACTTGATCGACGATTTGTGTATCAATAAATATTTTATAACTGCAAGTGCACAGTTTCGTCGTTGAGTTTTAAAAGATATCGAACCACAGAGACCAACAATCGAACTACCGTATTTCTGTCGTTGCGGTGTAAATCTAAGGCCAATAGATGTTTAGGGTTGATTGGAATTTTTAAAAGAAAATTAAAATTAAGATTTAAAATAAATTAAAAGCGGGATATTGGTATGTAACTTAATCGACCTTCGGGAATTTAATAAATTAATAGCGCGCGGAAAAGGGTTTATTTTTCAGAAGAACTTTCTCAATTTAAAGGTCTAAACCTCACACTCTCGTTTTGTTGATAAAAACCATACCTTCTAAGCTAGGAGTTTTACTGTCACTTTTCTACCACCTTAGCTTCGAAAGTATATTTTGAAAATCAATTAGTTCTAATTAATCCTAACGTGGCTCTCGCTCGTTCAAAGATTAATATCAAATTCCTACTATCTAGTTAAAACCTCAAACTCTCGCTCTATTGATTTTAACCTTAGTTGCTTTCTTTTACTCTCGTTCAAAAGCTTTGAATTAAATTAGGAATTTGAATCAAAAAAATAGTTTAATAAGTACGCGCTAAATCATTATTAAATTCCCTTCGGAGAATTAATTCACATACCGATATCGAGAATTTTAGCTAGACATGACAAAGGAAATAAGTAAATAAAAACAGAAAATTATATAAAGCATAATAAATAAATAATTAAATAACGACATAAAAACCTGAAAATAGAAATTGCTGGAAACTTGAAATAAAGCTGCTAGAATTAATCGGAATAAAATTCTTGACAGGAAAGTGAAAACAGAACTGAAAACGGATTCCCGGTGTGGAAATACCGTTACAGTTACTGTAACAAGAAAATAAAACAGCACTGAAAAGTAAAGAAAAATAATGCGTGCGGAGAATGAAATTTGAGTCTTCTATTTATAGGAGAGATTTGGCTTCTACGATCCATGATTTAAGGAAAGGATAGGCTTCATTTGATATCATCCAGTAGCCATGCGATTAGGAACTGAAACGGATCAGACGGTGTGCTTCTTCCCCACGTCACGCGAAATTCAGTTGTACTGGGCCTTGATTCTGTGGCGCTCGCCACCCATTCTGTGGCGCTCGCCACTTTGGGCTTGCGCTGGGTGGCGCTCGCCACCCTCCTGTGGCGCTCGCCACTATGCAATTTTGGGCAAATGCCCATTTTTGCTAGGCTCCTTTGTGGGCTGCGCGAATTTGGGCTTTGCACCCCATTTTTGCTCCGTTTTTGATACTTTTTGCTCAATTTCCTTCTCCGACCTATTTTATTCGACAAAAGTAAAAACATATCAAATACTAACATAAAAAGACATAAATGAAATAAATACATATGCAAATGCAACTAAAATTCACCTAAATTAAGCTAAAAATACGATATGATTTCGTGTCATCAGGTTATTATGTGATATCTGAACTTTTGTGGGTAAAAACTGTAAAAAAGAGAAAAGGATGAAAATTTTAATTTATTTAAATGTGAAAAAAGGAATAAAAATGTGAATGGGATGAGGTGGCATCACATAATTGGTCACAAAAGGGAAAAACTCACAAATGACTAAAAGAGCTAATAAAATTAATAAAAAACTAAAAAAAAGCAAAATAAAAATTGAAAAATGGTAATAAGAATAAAATCAATTAAAACAAGATAAAAAAAACTATTTTTAATATTTTTGCTATTTTTTCGTATAAAAAGATAAATTGATATATTTTAAAGAAATAAAAGAAAAAGGATAAATTGTAAAATAAAATTATCTAGAATCTATTTTTGGGTATTTCTTATGGAAAATAAGAAATTTTTTTTAAATAAAATATTTATTTTCAAAAGCGCAAAATTAGGGTATTACAGCTGCCCCTATTTAATTGTCTAATACTCGAATGCGTAAATAACTTGCATCTTTATGTGTTCGAAGTAAAAGATAATTAAATACAAATGCCCCTAATTTTGTGGTGTGAATGTGATCTAATGACAATGGATGCATATGGAAGATGAAGGTGGAAACATACCTGGAATAACTAGTAACTGAATACCTGAGAATGAAATGATCATTACCCGCCCTATGGGTGTATAGACCATAAAAGACTGAGCCACCTCCCCTCAGGGTGCGTTATCTCCAAAACTGATCATTACCTCTCCTCCGGGTGTGTTGATCATAAAAGAAAAACGAAGTCTTCTCCCCTCGGGGTACCTGAACTCCAAAATTGATCATTACCTCTCCTCCGGGTGTGTTGATCACAAAAGAAAAACGAAGTCTTCTCCCCTCAGGGTACCTGAACTCCAAAACTGATCATTACCTCTCCTCCGGGTGTGTTGACCATAAAAGAAAAACGAAGTCTTCTCCCCTTAGGGTACCTGAACTCAAAAACGTATCATTACCACTTCACTGGTGTGTCGACCATAAAAGAAAAATGAAGTCTTCTCCCCTCAGGGTACCTGAACTCCAAAACTGATCATTACCTCTCCTCCGAGTGTGTTGACCATGAAAGAAAAATGAAGTCTTCTCCCCTCAGGGTACCTGAACTCCAAAACTGATCATTACCACTACACTGGTGTGTTGACCATAAAAGAAAAACGAAGTCTTCTCCCCTCAGGGTACCTGAACTCCAAAACTGATCATTACCACTTCACTGGTGTGTTGACCATAAAAGAAAAACGAAGTCTTCTCCCCTCAGGGTACCTGAACTCCAAAATTGATCGTTACCACTTCACTGGTGTGTCGACCATAAAAGAAAAATGAAGTCTTCTACCCTCAGGGTACCTGAACTCCAAAACTGATCATTACCTCTCCTCCGGGTGTGTTGACCGTGAAAGAAAAATGAAGTCTTCTCCCCTCAGGGTACCTGAACTCCAAAACTGATCATTACCACTTCACTGGTGTGTTGACCATAAAAGAAAAACGAAGTCTTCTCCCCTCAGGGTACCCGAACTTCAAAACTGATTCTAAAAAATGCTCCACTAACGCTTGATGTGTCTTTGAGTAAAGAAAACTTGTTGGGAGTCAAAATTGAATACTCTGCCATTATCTTTGACAAAGTTCACAAGACAACTGCTTGGAAACTATTTTGCTGAAGAATTTAATCTATCAATCGACTGGAGAAAACCATCTCGAACAAACCACTAGAGAACGGGTCTATTTAACTTTTTTGACTGGGAAAGTTGTATGTAGACCAATCTGCTGTAGGTAACACTTGTCGAATTATTTACTAGGGAAAGGATCATCAACCTTTTTTGGAAAGTGTAGAGTGAAAATCCCTTCGATAAGGATGAAACTCTGTTGACCAACTTGCTGAACATCAGTGATAGGGGTAAAACCAAATAAATTCATTGGGGATGTTAAAGATCCGCCAATCCTTCCCGTCAAAAATCATGGTTCACAAACCGTTTTGTTGAAGATGCGGTGTTCCAACCGACTTACTGAGACGAACAAATATCAACTGCCTCGCTGGGGAAAAGAAACAATTCCTTAACCTGTCTCATTGAGAATGTGATGCACTGGCTGATCTGCTTGGGGATGATACTTTTTTGACCAATTGATCGAGGAAAAGATTCATCAACCCTTTTCTTTTGTTGAGAAATTATGGTTCAATAACCATCTTGTTGGAGAATTAGATCCGCAGACTTTTGTCACTGAACAAGAGATCCAAGTCCACAACTTGTTAAGACAACATTTTGAACATGTACTTTATGAATGCATGATTGTGCACTTCTATTGCCTAAATGTAGAACTGATGCAGATGAAATATCTGATTATATGCAAGATTTGGTGTGATTCTTTTTATGCATGAACCTATATGCGTGAATGCATGAATATGCATGAATGCATGAATTTCTGAGTTTGTTTTGAGGAGAATTTGAATTTCCCGGCACCGAGAATTTTGAGTAACTCCATTGAGATAAACTCTTGAGTTGTTGACTGGAGTTGTGGAACAAACGTTCAGTTAATCTTCCAAAAGGATAGCAACTTCTTCATGATATGGAATCGAGAGATTGCCATGATTTCCTGTGTTGGATTGGGGCAAATTATTATATGCCGCTGGTTTCCCTTTAGATGTTTAAAAACCAAAACAGTTTGTAATCTTTTCAAATGCTTTTTGTCGCGCCGCGAAAATTGCCCGAGCGTTTAGGACACTCGGTATGACACAGAGTCGCCACCAAATTTTATTTTAGAGGGAAATATTGATAAAACCTAGAAAAGGGACGGTCGTCGCAACCATCTTAGGGTTCGGGAGTTGGTTATGCGAGGGGAAGGTATTAGCACCCCTCACATCCGTTGTACTCAACGGGAACCTCCTAATTAATTTTAGGGCTTTTTGAGTTTGTTTACTTATTCCTTACGTTGTTTTATTTTTATTAAAGATATTTACAAAATAAAAAGGGAAAAGATTGAATTTTTTATTATTTGGCTCGACAAGATATCAAATCTTGCTCCTACGTATTCTCAAGTGCAATGAGAAATCAGAGCTCCGTAGTTCGGGGCATGGGGTTGGTTCGTGTTTTTTATGAAAAAAAACATTTTCTTTTACCTCTTAAGGTGTTTTTTTAGGAATTGACCCGCAGGCGAAAAATTAGATTTTTGATTGGTTTGTATTTTTTAATGTTTTTTATGGTTTGAGTGGAAGACGATTAAAAGTCGGACAAAGTGTGCACTAAGCCCCCAATTAATCGAGAAGCGAACGGATGTGCATCCGCCTCCTCTTTTTTAATCCACATATTTATTATTGTTTTTTAGAGTATAAACCTAAAATTATCCAAAAAATAATTTACATTTTTAATCAACCTAAATAATTAAATCAGATTCGAATTTATTAAATAGATTGTACACATTTAAATAGAATTTACAGAATGGCGCAAATAGCATAAACAGGGGGTGCAAATAGTAGTCTGATTGGGGAAAACAGAAAGGATATAAGGCCCAATTCACAAAGGAAGGCCCAGCGCGCGGGGTCTGTTTGATCTTGATCAAACAAAAGGGTGCACAGAAGCTAATGTATGCGCGCGCGTATGGAATCAAAGGAGCCTATGTATTCCTTTTTTACAGAAAAAAGTCCCATTTCTCACAAATCTTTCTCTCTCTTCATTTTTCTTTCTCTCACTCGGTTCTCTCTCTTCTCTCCTCCCTCTCAAGAACACTTGAATGTGTTCTTCATGTTCTTCATGAGATGAAGAAAACTTCAACCATTTTCTTTTTTCAGATTTTTCTCTAACCCCAAAATCAACCAAAATTCTGTTTTTTATACTTCTTGCCACCAATTAAACTACTTCTAAACACAAATTAGTCCTCCAAAACACAAGATTAAAAACCAAAAAATCCCAAATCCGAAAACCTAGATCTAAAATTTCTTTTCTTCTTTTCCGGTTCTGTTCTTGTTCCTTGAACCCCTAAATCTACATTCCCAAACACCCAAACAAACCCCCAAAACCGAACCCAAAAAAAATTTTAATTTCAAATTTCCGATCTATTTTTAGAGATTTCTATTCTGTTTTTTTTTTTAATTTCTTTTTATTCGGTTCTGATTTCTATCTTTTTGACCCCTAAGTTTAAATTTTCAAACCCCAAAAACAAACCCCAAAATCAGAAATAAAAAAAATCCCTAAGACTCCCTTCCGTTCTTGTTACTGTCCTTTCCCTTTTAGTTGTTTTTAGTTCTGTTTTTCTCCTATTGCTATGTACATGCATTCTTACATTAATTCAAACACTTATAAACAAATACCAAATCCAAAATACAGAACCAAGCAATATTCACAAACGAGCATACACGTGTTAAAGGGATTTTAGAACCAACCTGGAGTGCCGTGAATTCCCCGCTGCTGCGTAAGTATTTTATCTCCTTTCGTTTCTGCTTTTTATTTTGTCGTGTTTGCTCCGATTTGTTTTCGATTCTGACCTTCTTTTTACTGTTTCTGCGAGGTGCTGGAATGGATGATGAAGGCTGTTTTGGTATTAATTTTTCTACAGTGTGTAGAAAAATTAATCTAGGGTTTGATGGGGGCTGCGTGAGATTTTTTGTTCTGTAATTTTTCTCTGGTTTTTTTTTTGTAATTTTGTTGTCGTGGTGTATTTATAGGGTTGATTTAGGGTTGTTAAAATTGGTGAGAATCATTGTAAGATTTGTTCTGTAAATTAACTTGAGAAATTTTCTGAAATTTTAATGTTGATTTGTTTCAAAAATATATTTACAGTGTAATTTTGTGCTTGCTGGCCAAGATCAAATATCTAGTTCAAAAATAAGTTCTGATGGGCTTTTCCCTTTCCTTTGTGCACACGGTGAAGATTTTGTTTACTAATATATTTATATATTTTTTCCATATATTTTGGCCAAAAATACAGATCAACATAAAAAATACGAGTAAAAAAAATGAAGTGAAAGAGCTTTTCAGTCAAAAAACCAAAAAAAATATAAAAGTGGCAAAGGCAGGGGTCGAACCCCTGACCTTGTATACCAACTCTTAATGCGCCCCCCCCTATCACCATCTCAACTACCCAACTTTTCTGATATTAGAATGGAGTAGAAAATATAAGTACTACTAAAAGGAGGGTAAAATTTGGGGTATGACACTTTTATTTTTCACAATGTTTAAATGCTTTATTTGTTAAAAATGAATAGCACAAACGTATGCAATTGGAACATAAAAGCTAGCAGAGACAATATGATTGAAAGTGGAAATTTTATTCATTGCGCAAAATGCGGAAAGTTTTTACAACTGGATGCTAATCCCTAAATGAGGTGATTGCAAAGTGAAACTAAGATAATGGCAATGAAAAATAAATAAATCCCATGGAATCATAACAAAGCTGTCCTTCTCCATGAGCTTGACACCACAATATCTTGCTTTTTAGAAAGGAAATTGAACCAATCTTTTCCATCTGAAGCTTTGCCTTCATGTTGATCAAGTGACGCAGTCTTATGCCTTCTTTTTTTCTTTTTTATGTCTCATTTTTTGTATGAACCGCCCTTTCAGGTTTTCAGCTTGACGGGCAATTTTCTTTCTTTTTGTTTCTTATCAAGCATAGTATTTCTTGACTGCGTCAGAGTTCACTGGATGCGCAAACTCCTCGCCGTCCATAGTTGCAAGGATTACTGCTCCACCAAAGAAGGCTTTCTTTACGACAAATGGTCCATCATAGTTAGGAGTCCATTTTCCTCGTAAGTCTTTATGAACAGGCAGTATTTCCTTTAACACCAAGTCACCTTCCTTGAACTGTCTTGGATGGACTTTCTTATCAAATGCTCTCTTGACTCTTTGCTGGTACAACTGGCCGTGACACAAAGCCGTCATTCTCTTCTCTTCAATGAGGTTGAGCTGATCAAGCCGATTCCGAACCCATTCTGCTTCGTCGAGTTGGACATCCCTCAAAAATCTTAAAGAAGGGATCTCAACTTCTAGTGGTAGTACTGCTTCCATACCATAGACCAGAGAGAAAGGAGTTGCCCCTGTTGAAGTGCGAACTGTGGTTCTGTATCCATGGAGAGCATAAGGAAGCATGTCATGCCAGTCCTTGTAAGTATTCACCATTTTCTGAATGATCTTTTTGATGTTCTTATTAGCTGCTTCTACAACGCCATTCATCTTGGGCCGGTATGGTGATGAAATGTGATGTTCAATCTTGAACTCAACACACAACTCTCTCATTGTCTGATTGTTCAAATTGCTGGAATTATCAGTGATAATCTTGTTAGGAACTCCGTAGCGACAGATTATCTTCCTTCTGATGAACTTAGAAACCACTTTTCTGGTGACATTGGCATAGGATGCTGCTTCGACCCACTTGGTGAAACAATGACCATTTGCCGCCTTTGGTTCAATCATGCCAATCATATCTATGCCCCCACATGGCAAAGGGCCAAGGTGATGTCATGACATGCAGAGAGGAGTAGGAGGAACATGAATCTTGTTCGCCTAGATTTGGCATTTATGACACTTTCTAGCATAGTTGATGCAATCTGCTTCCATGGTCAACTAGTAATAGGCCGCACGGAGAATTTTCTTTGCCATGGAGTGTCCGTTTGCATGGGTACCAAAAGCTCCTTCATGAATCTCTTCAATAAGCATGTCCGCTTCTCTCTTCTTTACACAACGGAGAAGGACCTTATCGTTGTTTCTTTTGTACAGCACTTCCCCATCTAGGAAGAAACTAGCTGCTAGCATTCTCAAAGTCTTCTTATCTTGCTCGGAAGCACCGGCAGGGTATTCTTTGTTTTTGATCAGGTTCTTGATATCATAATACCAAGGTCTTCCATCCTTCTCTTCTTCAACTACTAGACAGTAAGCGGGCTTTTCTCTGCGCTCAATTGCTACACGAGGCACATGATTTGGATAGCTTACTTTGTACATACTTGACAAAGTAGCTAAAGCATCAGCCAACTGATTCTCTTCTCTGGGAATATGATGGAAAGTGATAACATCAAAGTACTTCGTCATTTCCATAATATAATTCCGATATGGAATTAAATTAGGATGACGACTTTCCCAATCACCTCGGATTTGGTAGATAACCAGAGCAGAATCTCCATACACTTCTAGGTTCTTGATTCTCAAATCAATTGCCCCTTCTAAACCCATAATATAAGCCTCATATTCAGCAATATTGTTGGTACAGTCAAACAACAACCTGGCTGTGAATGGTGTGTGAGTATTACGAGGAGAAATTAGAACAGCACCTATACCGTGCCCCAGAGCATTGGATGCACCATCGAACACAAGCTTCCACATAGATCCGGGTTCAGGCCCTTCATCATCACCAATGGGAGGTTTTTCACTCAAAGCCATGATATCTTCATCAGGAAAGTCGAAGCGCACAGGCTGATAATCATCTAAAGGCTGGTGAGCTAGATGCTCTGCTAGCACACTTCCTTTGATAGCTTTTTGTGTAACATACTGAATATCATACTCAGACAACAACATCTGCCAACGGGCAATTCTTCCGGTTAAAGCAGGCTTCTCAAAAATGTATTTGATAGGATCCATCTTGGTGATTAGCATAGTTGTATGACACGCCATATACTGTCTCAAACGGCGAGCAACCCAAGTCAAAGCACAACAAGTCTTTTCAACTAGTGAGTAATTGATTTCACAACTAGTGAATTTCTTGCTCAAGTAATAAATTGCATGCTCTTTCCTACCAGTTTCATCATGTTGTCCGAGTACACACCCCATGGATTCCTCTAGCACATGTAGGTACAAAATCAACGGCCTTCCAAGAACAGGCGGTATCAAGACTGGTGGCTCTTCTAAGTATTGTTTAATCTTTTCAAATGCCCTTTGGCAGTCTTCATTCCATTCAACAGCCTGATCTTTTCTCAATAACTTGAAAATTGGTTCACAAGTTGCAGTAAGATGAGAGATAAACCTGGAGATATAAACCTGGAGATATAATTCAATCTGACTTCTTTCTCAGTCACTGGTGCTGGCATATTCTGTATTGCCTTGACTTTATCGAGATCAACCTCAATTCCCTTTTCACTAACAATGAAGCCTAGCAATTTGCCGGATCTGACACCAAATGTACACTTATTGGGATTCAACTGCAACTGATACTTTCTCAACCTTTTAAACAATTTCAGGAGATGTACTGATCGACGATTTGTGTATCAATAAATTTAATTGACCGCAAGTGCACAGTCTCGTCGTGTAGTTTTAAAAGATTATCGAACCACAGAGACCAATAATCGAACTACCGTATTTCTGTTGTCACGGTGTAAATCTAAGGCGAATAGGTGTTTTAAAATTGTTTTGAATTTTAAAAGAAAATTAAAGAATTAAATTAATAAAAGCGGGATATCGGTACGTAACTTAATTAACCGTCGGGAATTTAATAAATCAACAGCGCGCGTGAAAAGGATTTATCTTTCAGAAGAACTTTCTCAATTTAAAGGTCTAAACCTCACACTCTCGTTTTGTTGATAAAAACCATACTTTCTAAGGTAGGAGTTTTACTGTACGTTTTCTACCACCTTAGCTTCGAAAGTATATTTTGAAAATCAATTAGTTCTAATTAATCCTAACGTGGCTCTCGCTCGTTCAAAGATTAATATCAAATTCCTACTATCTAGTTAAAACCTCAAACTCTCGCTCTATTGATTTTAACCTTAATCGCTTTATATTAATCCCGCTCAAAAGCTTAGGAGTTTTAAAATTAGGAATTCGAATCAGAAAAATAGTTTAGTGATTGCGCGCTAAATCATTATTAAACTCCCTTCGGAGAATTAATTTACATACCGATATCTAGTAAATTAGCTAGACATAAAGCAAGAAACAAATAAATAAAAACAGAAAATTAAATAAAGCATAAATAAATAATTAAATAAAGACATTAAAAAGAACCTGAAATAAAATTCTGAAATAACTGGAATTAAAGTTGACGAAAATAACCGGTACAGAATTCTTGACAGGAAAGTGAAAACAGAACTGAGAACGGATTCCCGGTGTGGAAATACCGTTACAGTTACTGTAACTAGAAACCTAAACTGACAGAAAACTGAAGGAAATAATGCGTACGGAGAACATAATTTCGTCCTCTATTTATAGAGGGAATTTTCTGGTTACGATCCACAAAAATAGGAGATGATAAGCTCTTTTTTGATTTTATCCAATAGCCACACGATTAGGAAAAGCGGTTGATCGAACGCCTACTTGCTCCCCACGTTGCGCAAAACAGTTGCTACTGGGCTTTCTCACTGGGTGGCGCTCGCCACCCATTCTGTGGCGCTCGCCACTGGGCCTCCAATTGGTGGCGCTCGCCACCACCACTGTGGCGCTCGCCACTGTGCAAATTTGGGCCAATGCCCATTTTTGCCATGCTCCTTTGTGGGCTGTGCGAATTTGGGCTTTGCACCCCCTTTTTGCTCCGTTTTTGACACTTTTTGCTCAATTCCCTTCTCCGACCTATTTTATTCGAGAAAACTAAAAACAAATCAAATTCTAACATAAACAGACATAAATGAAATAAATACATATGCAAATGCAACTAAAATTCACCTAAATTAAGCTAAAAATATTATATGATTTTGTGTCATCATGTACCAAGTGTTCTTCTTCTGTTTGAGATTTAGCAATCATATCATCCACATATACTTCTATCTCTTTGTGGATCATGTCATGGAAGAGAGTAACCATGGCAGGTTGATATGTTGCCCCAACATTCTTCAAACTAAAAGGCATCACTTTGTAGCAGAAAGTCCCCCACGGGGTGATGAATGTGGTTTTCTCCATATCTTCAGGCGACATTTTAATTTGATTGTAACCTGAGAAACCATCCATGAAGGAAAAGATCGGGAAACGAGCTGTGTTATCCACCAATACATCGATGTGAGGTAATGGGAAATCATCTTTCGGACTTGCTCTGTTCAGATCCCGATAATCCACACACATTCGCACTTTACCATCCTTCTTCGGGACTGGTACTATGTTGGCAATCCATTCAGGGTACTTGGCCACCGCAAGGAAACCTGCGTCAAACTGTTTTCTGACCTCTTCCCTGATCTTGAGAGCCATGTCAGGTCTAGTTCTTCTCAACTTTTGCTTTACCGGAGGACATTCAGGCTTGAGCAGAAGCTTGTGTTCAACTATGTTGGTATCCAAACCGGGAATATCTTGGTATGACCATGCAAACACATCCACATACTCTCGAAGCAGCTTGATCAAACTCTCTTTCACATCTGGCTGTAGGGAGGCTCCTATTTTAACCTCTTTTTTATCCTCTTCAGTCCCCAGATTGATCACATCCACTGGTTCCTGATGAGGTTGAATCATTCTTTTCTCTTGATCCAACATCCGAGCTAACTCTTCTGGTAATTCATAGTTTTCCTCTCCATCCTCTTCAGCTTGATTAATTGGGAGATCGAAGTCATGAAGATTTACAACACTGTTATGATTCATGGATTCATTTCTGCATGATTTAATTTTATTGATATAGATTTGAATGCAAAAGTGTTTTACCAAGTTCAGAATCAGACACCTCTGAACCAACTACTAATGAGTTTCTATACTATGGTATTTTTTCCTTCTCATGTTTCAACATTTGCTGAATTTTCATCAATTATTTAAAGGAATCAACCAATAGCATTTATAACATTTATAATCAAAATCATTCACTTATATTCTTCGGTTTCCCACTTAGTTTGTGCCTTGAGATGGTGCCGACTGCTAGATAAACTACTAAGGGTTCATTAAAACTCAAGTTCAAAGTTTTATCAAAATTAGTACTCAAATCAGTTTTACACACTTCAGGGAATCTAAGGTGTTAAAACGGTATTGATTTTATCTAACCGTTACCCAAATTCCACAAATTAGCCTAGATAGTGCAAACAACCTATATACTTTCAAACAATCAATACCAAGCATCAAAACTCAATACTTTTGCTTTTCACAAGAAAATTTTTGGTATGGCTCAAGAAACGGGAAAATCAGATGATATCAAAACCAACACGCAAAATCAACTCAATCTAAGTGAACTAACCTAAGGTTTTATTATGCATGCAAGACTAAATGACTGTAAGTAAAGGAAAGCGATAAAGCTTCCTCCCCCACACTTAAATCGAGCATTGTCCCCAATGCAACGACTAAAGGTGAGCTCGGAAGGGTACAACCTGAGAGAAAGTAACTACTGGCGGTCTGGGCCGCGCCTCCTCGTGCGCCTCTCATGTGGTGGAGGTCCTGCACCTAGCTGCTGGAAATAGTCATCGAAATCATCCATGCGTAAGGACATATCTGCCATGCCATCAATCAAACCACGTTGGTCACTCTAAAACTGTTGCATCATGCTCATCATCTCTGTCTGACGAGTTTGGATGTCCTGGATATGCTGGTCCCGCTGGGCATCTAAGGTGTAGTGCTGCCTCATCTCAGCTAAAACGGTATCAAGCGTGGCTGTGCCACTCTCATGGGCGGCTCCAGAAGTAGTACCTGCAAAATAACCAGAAGAAGTGTGTGTGCTGTGTGCATTAGTTTCCGGAGCCTCGTGCTCCTCCTCCTCAGATCCGTCACTCTCTCCCTCATCATCAGGTGCAATTGTTACGTTCCAGTCTCGGGGAATGGGAGGGTCAGGGAGAAAACGGTAATTGGCTATCGTGCGCACATTGAAGCGCGCAGGGTCAGGGAGGATGATATCGGGGCAGGCTTTGTTATCAATCATGAGCATGTATTTTCCATCAGCTCGCTGCTTTACTAGCCTCATGTTTCGCACCATGTCTAAATCAATGGTACGAGAGTCAAGTGGGGTAAGGGTAGAAAGTTGGGCACCGTGGTCTAGCAAGCGTGCTAAGGTTGTGATCAGACCACCAAAAACAATTGCCCCCTTGGACTTAACCATCGAAAACATGTGATACATCATAAATCGGGCAGTATGGACTTTTTCTTTTGAAACGCTGTAAGTGAACAGCAAAAATAGCTCTTTCTCATTGACCTTGTTAGAACCTAGACGGCCAAAAATAGTGCAAGCTAGAAGTTGGCGAAAGTAGCGTATGGCGGGGTTTTGGATCAATGAAGCTTTATTACCCTCAAAACTACCTGTTTTTTTCTGGTTAAACCCCACCAAAGTGCCTTCGCGGCATTTAACCACCCCACTTGAGTAGGCAACTCATCTTTCACTCCCTCACCGTGTGGTAAGTGCAACAACTCGGCTAGCTCATCGTAGCTAAAGTTGTAATCAACATTAAACAAACGAAATCTCACACGGTCGGGGGTGGGGTTTAGTTCTAGAGAGCTAAGAAACTCCGCGGTAAGTTGGACATGAACGGGGTCTTTAAAAGAAAACAAGAAATCAAGCTTAAATGAACGAACCAAATGGCGCACACTATCCGATAATCCTAAAGTCTCAAGACAAAAGTTATTGGCATACCTCGTTGGTTCGTACTCCTTTCGGCGGAGGAGTCGGTAGAGCTTAGCTTGGACCCCATCTCGGAAGTTGATTGCATACCCCACTTGTTGTGCCATTAGCTTGACTTACCTTAGCTTGCAATGCTAGAAGAAAATGAAAGAAAGAAAAAGAGAAAGCCTCTGTGAAATGAGAAATGTGTTGTGAAGTGAATGTGTCATGGTGTGTGTATTTATAATGGAAAAATGAAGATGAATGTAGTGATGTGTAGTTGAAAATTTAATGAAGCATAATGATGGTGTCTACATTTCACAGAGAATCAATTCCTTTCCAAAACTCTAAAAACAAAACCATTGAATACAAGCTTACTGTAACATGCTTCCTGTACAAAATTTTGCCAAAATCATGAAGTTACATTCTGTGGCGAGCGCCACTATGCTCATGGTGAGCGCCACTAGGCCAAATTTTGCATTTTGGCCTTTTTCGTCCTGTAGCGTGTTGTTGTTCATTTATACCTATACCTGTCTAAAGGAAATTGTACAGCTTGCACACAGTTGAATTAAGTTCTAACAGGACAAAAATTTCACCAATTTACATTTCTAACACAGAGCAATTATTCACAAGAAAAATTCACATGAGCACACAAGAACATAAAACAAACGGTCTCTCATCAGGAGTTTTTATTAATTAAACAAACTAAATGACAAAAATTAATTAACAAAATTAAACCTACATGTGGGTTGCCTCCCACCAAGCGCTTTGTTTAAAGTCGGTGAGCTCGACAGTTTTGTGTTTTATCTTGCTTGTGATGGCCGGATTGGGAATGATTTCCATGGCCACTTATCAAGTATTCTCACATACCCCTCGCTCTTTCTCTTCTTTCTCCTATAGGGCGGTTCAGCTTCCTTGCCCTATTCTATTATTTTGTGATTTGGGAGAAAAGGAATTTTATCAATTTCAGGCGGGGGGTTTTGGTTCAATTTCAAGTGTCCTTCGTTCTTTGGACTTAGGACTTTCACCTGCCTTTCCAAATTTTACTCTCATCCTCTTTGTATTAACATCCTCAATTTCTCTTTCCCCTAATTTCCTTTTTCTATTTGCGCCCTCATCCACATGTGTAATTGTTTTTACCTTCTTGATTTTTTCACATGATCGTGGTTTCGGGACTATTTTAGCCTCTCCTTCCTCTTGGGGAACAAGGACTGGTGGATTATAGGTAGAAGGAAAAACGCAAAGTGGTTCCTTTTCTACCTCTTCGACAACCTCTCTTTGGAGCGGTTTCGGCAAAGTTTCCTCAATCTCAACTTTTTCCTCCCCTAAGTCCTTGACGACCTCGTTCTCATCCTCCTTAGGAATTTCACTCTTATCACATGATTGGGGTCTCAGGTTCACTTTAGCCTCTACTATCCTTTGGGGAGCAAGGATTGGTGGGATATAAGGAGCAGGGAAAACATGCAGTGTTCCCTTCTCTACCTCTTCGACTACCTCACTAGGGAGGATTATCGGTGACGCTTCTTCGATCTCCACTCTTTCCTCGCTGAAACTCTCAACAACATTATCATCCTCACTAGACCTCTCAATCTCGCTTTCATTAATGTTTCCTACGACGTCTACTTGTCTCTCGTAAGAGGGTTCTATGGTTGACTGGGTGAATTGGGAGATTAGTGTCTCCATCGACTCTTGGGGAGTCGCTGTTGAGGCAACCATAGCGTCGAGCATCCTTTGGGTTTCGAGATTGGTTTGTCCAATCTGTTCATTTATAAGGTCTTGTTCCCTCATCATTTCTCTAAATTGTTGCTCTCGCCTAGCATTAGCGGAGGTTTCCATAAATTCATTAAATACCGCTAGTAAGCTAGGACTCACGGATTCTTCCGGTTCCTCGAAATGTTGGGGATAGTAATTGTACTGAGAGTTAGGGTATTGTCCCTCAAAGTATGGGGACGGTTGAGGCTGGTAGTTATATGGGAAGTTATGGTTAGGGTAGTTGAAATTTTGAGGATAGTCATTATAAAAGGGATTTGAGTTATACATTTAAGCTCAAAGGACTTATCCTAGAATTGTTTGTTATATATTTTTTTTTTGATTTTTTTTATTTAAAATGCCTTAGTCTCTACGGTGTAACGACGGAGTTACGATATCGACTAAATTGGTCCCCGGCAACGGCGCCAAAAACTTGATCGACGATTTGTGTATCAATAAATTTAATTGACCGCAAGTGCACAGTCTCGTCGTGTAGTTTTAAAAGATTATCGAACCACAGAGACCAATAATCGAACTACCGTATTTCTGTTGTCACGGTGTAAATCTAAGGCGAATAGGTGTTTTAAAATTGTTTTAAATTTTAAAAGAAAATTAAAGAATTAAATTAATAAAAGCGGGATATCGGTACGTAACTTAATTAACCGTCGGGAATTTAATAAATCAACAGCGCGCGTGAAAAGGATTTATCTTTCAGAAGAACTTTCTCAATTTAAAGGTCTAAACCTCACACTCTCGTTTTGTTGATAAAAACCATACTTTCTAAGCTAGGAGTTTTACTGTCACTTTTCTACCACCTTAGCTTCGAAAGTATATTTTGAAAATCAATTAGTTCTAATTAATCCTAACGTGGCTCTCGCTCGTTCAAAGATTAATATCAAATTCCTACTATCTAGTTAAAACCTCAAACTCTCGCTCTATTGATTTTAACCTTAATCGCTTTATATTACTCTCGTTCAAAAGCTTAGGAGTTTTAAGATTAGGAATTCGAATCAGAAAAATAGTTTAGTGATTGCGCGCTAAATCATTATTAAACTCCCTTCGGAGAATTAATTTACATACCGATATCTAGTAAATTAGCTAGACATAAAGCAAGAAACAAATAAATAAAAACAGAAAATTAAATAAAGCATAAATAAATAATTAAATAAAGACATTAAAAAGAACCTGAAATAAAATTCTGAAATAACTGGAATTAAAGTTGACGAAAATAACCGGTACATAATTCTTGACAGGAAAGTGAAAACAGAACTGAGAACGGATTCCCGGTGTGGAAATACCGTTACAGTTACTGTAACTAGAAACCTAAACTGACAGAAAACTGAAGGAAATAATGCGTACGGAGAACATAATTTCGGCCTCTATTTATAGAGGGAATTTTCTGGTTACGATCCACAAAATTAGGAGATGATAAGCTCTTTTTTGATTTTATCCAATAGCCACACGATTAGGAAAAGCGGTTGATCGAACGCCTACTTGCTCCCCACGTTGCGCAAAACAGTTGCTACTGGGCTTTCTCACTGGGTGGCGCTCGCCACCCATTCTGTGGCGCTCGCCACTGGGCCTCCAATTGGTGGCGCTCGCCACCACCACTGTGGCGCTCGCCACTGTGCAAATTTGGGCCAATGCCCATTTTTGCCATGCTCCTTTGTGGGCTGTGCGAATTTGGGCTTTGCACCCCCTTTTTGCTCCGTTTTTGACACTTTTTGCTCAATTCCCTTCTCCGACCTATTTTATTCGAGAAAACTAAAAACAAATCAAATTCTAACATAAACAGACATAAATGAAATAAATACATATGCAAATGCAACTAAAATTCACCTAAATTAAGCTAAAAATACGATATGACCCTCGACACGGTAGCCAGCACTGCAGAAAGTATCTTCAATCTTTGGAATCTTGTCTTGTACCTTTTTCTGAGTTGCTATCCCCTTGGATGACTGATAACCCAAACCAAAACGATCCTTCTTCTCAGGCAAAACTAACATCAGCCCTAAACCAGTAGGAAGTCCTTCTTCTAAGGCTCTTTTCAAGCTTTTTAAAGAAGTCACGATTTTCTTTTCTTTTCAACCGTCACTTTTAGGATTTGCAAGGGTGACACTCGGAATTTCCAAAGCCTGGAAAGGAATTTCTACATCACCTTCATCACTCTCAACATACTTGTTAGAAATCAACTGGCCCCTCAAAGTGACCTTTTCATGCTCATACTGATCAACAGCGGCAACCAAGGGTTCTTTTTGACATATCCTACTTGCACTAAGCCTTGATCAATCAATTGTTGCAAACATTCTTTCAGCTTTGAACAGTGGTTTGGATCCTTTTGGCAATCATCACAATCAGAGTGTAATTTCTCAAACTCTTCATAACTTAGCAACATCTCTCGGACATATGACAAAGGTATTTTGATCAAAGAAACATCCCTTATCAAATTTCCGCCAATTTCAACACAACTTACATTACCCGTTGGATGCTTAGGCAATGGATCACTGGTCACATTGGGCCCATTTTCTTTAAAAGACAATTCATTTTCATCAATCAAATCTTGCACTTGTGCTTAAAAGCTCTGCAATTATCGGTATTGTGACCCTCAGTACCGGCATGATAATCACATTTTGCATTAGCATCATACCAAGTAGGGAATGGTGGGACCATAACCCTCAAGGGTTTAGGCGTCACTTTACCACTATGAACCAAATAAGGAATCAATTGATTATATGACATAGGGATTGGATCGAAAACCCTACGAGCTTGTGGAGGATTCTGTTTCGGTGGTGCCTGTTGATGGTGTTGAGGCACTGGATTCATCGGATTCTGATACTGATAATTCGGGAACTGTTGGTGCTGAGCAGCAGCCAAGTATGGAATGGGAAAGTAGGGGAACTGAGCAGGTGCTGTAGGCTGTGCTCGACTGCCCCTTGAAGATATGGCCTTAGTTTCACCAACTCGGACCAGATCGGCAAAGTCGGAGGAGGAAGTACTAACCAACCTTTCAAAGTAAGTCCCTTGCAGAGTATTGGTAAACATGTCCACAAGTTCCGTCTCCAAGAGCGGAGGACGTACTTGGGAAGCTAAGGCTCTCCACCTTTGAGCATAGACTTTGAAAGATTCATCATCCTTCATAGTGGTATTTTGGAGCTGAGTGCGGCTTGGAGCCATATCCATATTATACTAGTAATGTTTGATAAAAGCATTAGCCAAATCCCTCCACGAATGAATGTTACCTTTTTCAAGTTGCATGTACCAGTTGAGAGGCACATCCGCCAGACTGTCTTGGAAACAATGTATCATCAGCTTGTCATCATGAGAGTAAGAGGCCATTTTTCTGATATACATAACCAGATGATTCTTCGGGCAACTCAAACCCTTATACATCTCGAAATCAGGCATTTTGAACTTTGGTGGAAGCTCAAAATCAGAAACCAAGTACATTTTCGAGAAATCCAACGGATCATTACCCGTTTCTACCAGATTTAACCTCTCCTCTAGAGCCTGATATTTCTTTTCCAACTGAGGAGCAGAATCAACCTTTTGCTCATTAACCTGGGGTGCAATTCCTTGGTATGCACAATCTAGGCCCATGCTGGTCAGGACCTTGATAAGCGTTCCTAGTATCCTCAAATGCGTCTTGATTTAGATCAATCACCTGTTGTACCGTGCTGACCCTAGCAGGAGTTTCCACAAGTGGAGCAGAAGTCGCCGCCACATATCCTTGTGGAACATAACCCTTAGGTAGACCAAAAGTAGGCCAATCATAACCAGCAGAGGCATTTCCTTGAGTAACCACAACTGCAGGTGCAGGAGTTTCAACCATCCTTGGTTGCATATTCACATTAGCCAACATCTCAAGAATCTGATCTAGCTTCCCACCCAACTGGGTCATTCATCCACCCAACAGGGTTACTTGTCCACCCATCTGGGTAACCTCGGCCTGGAGCGCATCGTGCTTCTCTTGCTAATTGTCCATAATGTGATGAGCAACTCTTCTTGTAAAATCACGGTGCCGGGAAGGTAGTTGTTGGAATGAATGAATGGAAATGAGATTTTTTTTTTATTTGAAAAATGCATGATTTTTTATGATTGAAATGCATGATATTTTTTCTTCACAGACTTTTTCCACATTTATTTTGTAAATGTATGAAAGATGAATATGCATGATTATTTTCATGGATGCATGGATGTATGGAAGCAATGAATGTATGGATGCATTGTCATATTTGTCGCCATGTCACATTATTCAGAGAACTCGGTCACAGAATAGCGTATTCTTTCATAATCACGACAAATTGGTATTTTCAAAGTGGAATCTCTGAGGCCAAAAGTTCAAAGTCACCTGTAACCCACCCTCTCACATGTTGTTCTAGGTTGACACGGTTTCCCAAAATCCTTGATTACTTTTCCCCAAAAAGCAACCTCATATGGGCGAGATTATAACGCCAACTGGATGAGTCAACATTATAACCTCGACACATGTTTTAAACAGCGGGTCCTAAAAAAAGTTTCGGACACCTAATAAGGCCACCAGAGTCCTGGACCCCTCAAGGAAACATGAAGCCCACCACGCATCTGCCAAGGAGTCCAATTATTCCAAGGGAATCTATTCTGGTCGAGACCGTCATATCCGAGCCCAGAGACATCCGTCAGGGAGCCCAATATAACAATCCCTCATCTAATCCTGAGTATCGCTCTAGCTCGGGTACGGAGCATAATCACACTGTAACCAAGAACCAAGCCATAAAGACAAAAAGAAAAAAAGGAGTAGAAGAGAAGACAAAGCCAGCAAATTCAGACAGTTCAATATTTTGCGGTAAAATAAAAGATAGGACAGATACGGCTAACCTGGCATAAGCAAACCAAAAGCCCCAAATTAGGCTTAACTCACTAATCATCGTCCCCAGTGAAGTCGCCAGCTGTAGTACGCGGCGCAAAAAATATACATATATGCAATGATGAAATGCAATGCACAAATGTAAACAATGAAGCCGCCACCATATTTTATTTATCCCGTGAGGGGAAAGGAAAATAATGATAAAACTTTAAAAGTCGGGTTCGGGAATGGGTTACATGAGGGGAAGACGTTAACACCCCCTCATATCAGTTGAACTCAACGGGAACCATTTGAGGAATTTTGGTTTGCATAAACAGAGATAACCGCATAAAAAGAAATAAATTACCGCATACTGAACAGAAAAAAGGAAAAAAAGAGTTTTTTATTATTTGGCTTGACGAGAGAGGCTCTCGCTCCTACGTATCCCCCAAGTACAATGAGGAAGTCAAAGCTCACGTAGTTCTTCCTGAAAAGAAAGATTTTGTGTGTTGGTTGTTTTTAGTGAACAATGCTTAGGTCGCATTCCACTGATACAACAGTATGCTTGTATGCTCGCTTCGGAGGCTTAAGCGTTTGTTTGTAGCAGGGGAATGGATAAAGCGTCATCCGTTTAAGAAAACCAGTTAAAAGAGTTTGAAAGTTGAAAAAGAGTTAACTGCACAAGGGCAGGAAAAGCAGTTGTGTGGGTTGAGTGTCTTTTAAGATTCTAGGATATTGTTTAGTGAATGTAGATAACCTCATTGCCACAAGTCATCCGGCAAGGACGAGGTTATCCTAGCAGAGGCAAGTCATCCGTCAAGCTCCACCGTTTCATTCAGTTCATTATCGAATTAACTAAAAAGTGAGAATAGCCGAAAGCGAGTCATCCGTGAGGCTCCTTCTATCTCATTTTTAGTTAATAAGTATTTTAGGTTTTTAGAAAGAGAATAAACCCAAAGCCGCAAGTCATCCGTCAAGGACTGGTTTATTCTTATTCTATCTTTTAGCAAAAGAGATTACCACAGATTCCAGTTCAGATAAACAAAAGAAAAAGAAAGAGGTAGAAGATGATAGAGATGCAGATGAATGCACATGAATGACAGATAATGATGATGCTGAACAGTTATAATTAAATCATCAAAGCAAATAATTAATTCAACAAGATATCAGTCAAACAAAAAGACACGGTTAGTTAAAATAAAATAAGACGAAAGCGAGTCATCCATCAGGCTCCTTCTTATTCTTTTTTAACTAACATATTTTATTTATTTTTAAAAGTTCGGAATAATGATAAATTAAACCGCAAGTCACCCGTCAAGGGCTTATTTATCATTATTCATTTTTTTTACTAACAATGTTTACACCTTTAAAGAAATCGGAATAACGATGAATTAAACCGCAAGTCATCCGTCAAGGGCTTATTTTATCATTATTCATTTTTTGTTAACAATTTTCTTCACCTATTAAAAATGACCGGAATAACTATAAATTAAACCGCAAGTCATCCGTCAAGGGCTTATTTATCGTTATTCTAATTATTTTTAAACAAAAATTTTTCATACCAAAATATTGTCGCAAAATTAATCGAACAAACAAAACATTAACAAAAAACAAATTAATTATGACGAAAATAATAATATGCAGAAAAATGGGCCTTAAGGGCCCAAACCCAACCAAATAGCCAGGGGTGCAGAGAGCAGCAAGTGGGGTTCTGACAGCAATTCACACAAAAACAAACAATAAAAAAAATGGGCCTATCAGAAATCATCCAGCCCAAATCCATTTCCAAACGAACCGGGTTGGGTCAAACGGTTCAACCCGGCCCGATCCAAACCACAACCTAGTTTGCCAAAAAAACAAAAAAATCGTGTCAGCCAATCGCAGGCTGACACGTCTTCGTCTCCTTCCGCTTCTCTCAGCTCGGCCGAGTCACAACTTAGTGACTCAGCGTCAGCCATTGAAGCTGACCGAGTTGACTCGGGTCAAACCCTAACAAACGCGATGTAATACGTTTTTTCATGTACAATCTAAAACAACGCTTGAATCAACAAACAACGCTTGAATAATCGGATCTAAAAACGTTTTCATGTCAAAATCAACAAACAACGCTTGAATAATCGAAAACGAACGAATCAAAATTCGGATCTAAAAAAAAAATCGCGATTATGATCGGTTTAGGCAGAAATCAGTCAAATACGAAGCAAATACAAACGTTTACGCACACGATGCAACACAAATCCACCAGAACAACACTCAAAATCGTTCGAAATACTACCTTCTTCGTCCTCACACACTTAAGTTTCGGATCGGAAGGTTTTTGAGTCGTTATCGTGAATTAGGACGCGATTCAAGTACTAATAGATAGAGGAGAAGGAGATGAATCTTTTATCTTTTGGTAATTTTTTGTTTTGATGAGAAATTGTTGATGAATTTCATTGAAATTTTTTTAGGGTTTGTAGAGAGTGAAGAGAGAGCTGCGCGCGACTGGTTCAGAAGAAGAGAGAAACCAATTTGTGATTGTGAACAGTGATCCCTTAGGGTTGTAATAAATGAGGTCCTATTTATAGGGCCTCATAACTTTGGAGTTATTATGTGATATCTGAACTTTTGTGGGTAAAAACTGTAAAAAAGAGAAAAGGATGAAAATTTTAATTTATTTTAATGTGAAAAAAGGAATAAAATGTGAATGGGATGAGGTGGCATCACATAATTGGTCACAAAAGGGAAAAACTCACAAATGACTAAAAGAGCTAATAAAATTAATAAAAAACTAAAAAAAAGCAAAATAAAAATTGAAAAATGGTAATAAGAATAAAATCAATTAAAACAAGATAAAAAAAACTATTTTTAATATTTTTGCTATTTTTTCGTATAAAAAGATAAATTGATATATTTTAAAGAAATAAAAGAAAAAGGATAAATTGTAAAATAAAATTATCTAGAATCTATTTTTGGGTATTTCTTATGGAAAATAAGAAATAATTTTTAAATAAAATATTTATTTTCAAAAGCGCAAAATTAGGGTATTACACTTAATTTTGATGAAATCTTTCTCTGATCCTAGCTGCTGCAAGAAAACCCAATTCTTTCTCTTCCTTTAGTTACTCGATTATGCCTTTTTTCCCATGAGTTCTTAAGCTCTCCTTGCCGTTCTATAACTTTCTCTATTTCTCTTATTTTTATGAATAAAGAGACTAACCCTATATTCATATTTTAATCACTTAATTATAGGCTTTAGGTTCTTTTTCTCATCAAGGCAAAATAAGAATTTTACTTAAGAGATAGATTCTGATTTGTTTTCTTAAACAAGAAAATTTATCATATCTTTATTTTATTTTATTTTATTGTTTTATTTTTTTCAAGCTAATCTTTTTAGACACAAATCTCTCTCTCCACTCTCTTTATTATTATTTTTTTATTTCTTCTCATATACTAATCACTAATAATTCCTAATTTAATTATCTATTTTACTTAATAAATAGACACACCTTCACAAACAATTAGCAACTCAAATAAATCTTCATATAAATATTAACTATAATATAATTATTAATATTTAAACATATATATTTAATAAAATATCAAGTCTTGATTTTTGGGGCGTTACACTAGGATCCACTGCCACGCCCTCTTTAGAAATGACATGGCATAGGTATTCCACTTTAGTTTGGCCAAATGCACATTTCTGTTTGTTAGCCACAAATTGATGTTGTTGTAATGTTTTGAGAACTGTCTCCAAGTGATGCAAATGACTACTCCAATTTTTACTATACACCAAAATATCATCGAAGAAAACCAAAACAAATTTACGCAGAAAAGGCTTGAGCATCTCATTCATCACTGACTGAAAAGTTGCAGGTGCATTTGTTAAGCTGAACGGCATAACTAAGTACTCATAGTGGCCCTCATGTGTGCGAAATGCTGTCTTATGAACATCTTCTTCTTTCATACGTATTTGATGATAGCCGGATTTTCGGTCCAACTTTGAGAAATACCCTGCACCATACAATTCATCCAATAACTCATCCACCACTAGTATCGTAAATTTGTCTAACACTGTCTCTTTGTTCAATGCCCTGTAATCCACACACATCCGCCACGAATTGTCCTTCTTTTTTACCAAAATCACTGGACTAGAAAAAGCACTGTTGCTGTTTCGAATCACCCCTTGCTGCATAAGGCTTTTAACTTGTATCTCAATTTCATCCTTTTGATGGTGAGGATATTTGTATGGATGAACACTTACAGGACCTGCGCCATGTTTCAAGACAACGCTATGAGAAGTGTTCCTCTCTGGTGGAAGCCCTTCAATCTCTTGGAAGACTGTTGCATAATTACCTAAAAGGTGTTGTAAGTCTGAAGGGTACACAATAGCTTGTGAAGTGTCCCCCTTGACATCAATTGATGCTGGCCACGCTAAATCATGTGGAATCTGTGCCTCTGATTTCACCAAACTTTGAAAGGTTGCAACACTTCCGATATTTTGTTGGCCCATTAACGCAACACGTTTGCCACCATAATCAAAAGGCATTGACATTTCTAGCCAATCCATAGTATTTTTACCCAAGGTTTTCAACCAAACCACACCCAAAATCAAATCCAGATCTCCAATACCCAAAACGTGCGCTTGAATCGTGACAATGATATCACCAATTTGTAACACAATGTTGTCACAATAACCCGATGTCATAACTCGATGGCCATCCCCCAAACGAACCCCTAACGGATTTGAGTGTGTTATCGAGAGACCGAGAACTTCGACAACCGTTGGAGAAATAAAATTGTGAGTGGCACCGCTATCAATTAGAACCAAAACTGAAGCGCCAAAAATCTGACCTTCCAAGCGCATAGTTTTGAGTTGTGCACGCGGTGACTCTGTGAGACCAAACAAACCCATTATCTTACATTCCGGTTCGGTTGAGACGACCTCTTACTCTGCTTCTGCTTCTAGAGCAATGATGTCACCATCCTCATTCAATACTTCATCATCCCTAAGAATAATGACTCTAAGTTGTCTTGCTGAACATTGATGAAAAGGATGCCACCGTTCATTACAACGAAAACAGAGACCCTTGGCCCGCTTTTCTTGTAACTCTGCATACGGAATATGTTTGACTCCACGATGGCGATCCTTGTGGCTGCGGTTGGTGCTGTCATTGTTCCCTGGCCGAGACGATGTCGTCGAACTGTTGAGGCAATTATTGGTGGTTGCATTGTTGTGTGACAGAGTGGAGTATTTGGGTTTCATTGTCGTGTGCGATCTAGAAGCAGTGATCGACTCAGAATCGCGTTGATTCCAATACAGTTTCTTATTACGAGCCCACCAGGGTTGGGTTCCAGTTTTGGATCGCGACCCGGAACTCTGACTTGATTCTGGTAAAACCATAAACTCCTGCTCCACATCCTTTGCCAATTGCATCGCATGGTAGCGGTTTCTTGGCTTGAAAGTCCGCACCCTGGATCGAATATCATGTCGAAGGCCGCCAACAAAGTATCCAAGTAATTGTTGTTCAGGTAATCTGCCGCACTGTGAGGAATACAATTCAAACTCAGCAATGTAATCTTCCACAGATGCAGTTTGTTTCAGATCCTTCAGTTCTTCGAAAGGGTTCTCCAAGCGTCCCTCTCTGAATCGCACAATCAAAGCCTCCTTAAAATTATTCCAAGTCAGTTCCTCTGTGGAATCCTTCCACAAATTGAACCAAGGAATTGTGGCCCCTTCCATACTCAATTTGGCTAATTGAATGGCAACATCTTCAGAAATACGCTGCACTTCGAAATATGTTTCTGCACGCGTAATCCAAGCCACTGGATCATCACCATTAAATGACGGTAATTCCACTTTCTTTGCAGACAAACGGAATTCATCCAAAGACGATGACGTTCCAGGAGTTTCAGTTTGACGAGGCTGATTAGGTCTGTCATACCCCAAATTTTACCCTCCAAATTTTTAGTACATATTTATTTTAGTCAATTTTACTTATTTTTCTGGCAAGAAACTTTTTGTATTAAAAATATTTTATCACTTTTTTTGTTTGTCCAGAATTATAAAAATAAAGCATATATATAAAAAGAAGGAAAATATATAAACTTATATAGAAAGAAAATAAGAAAAGACACAAAAATATAAAAAAGAAGTAAATTAAACAAAATAAAACCAAATCTTTGGTCTTGAAGAGCAAGCAAGAGAATTAACACTAAAATATAAAATGAGAGCAAATCAATCATTAAAAACAAACAAAATCTCTCAAATTAATTTACTAACCAAATCTCTCAAGATTCATTCAAGTTTTAAAAAGCCTAATTCAAAACTATAAATAGAGGCTCTTTCTACACAATAATTCAGACACCAATTCTTCATTCATACCACAAAATTCTTCATAAACCACAATCAATTCTCCCTTACACAACCACTAATTTCCTTCAAATCCAAAACAACTATCATCAATACATCACTACCATCACCGTACGCAAAGCATTCTAGGATGCTGCTGCCGTCAGAGTCGCGTCGTCGTCCTTTAACCAGGTTTTTTCTCTCTCTCGTTTGCATATGTTTTTGTTGCTCTATACATTCTCCTTTTATGTTGCAGGTTCTGTTTATTGTTTTGGATAAAAAAAAAATAAGGCTTATCTCTTTAAAACCATACACAATAGCTTTTAATTTATTTATGTATATATATAATTATGTATGTATGTATATGTTCTTATGTTAACTTGTGTTGTTAGTGCCTATGTTTGATGACAATGTTTGGTTAATTTGGCAAGCTTCTGTTACGTACATGTTTTTAGTTTGTCTGTTAATAATTTAATATCATGTTTTAGAATTAACTAGTGTACACTATTTTGAGTTTCTATAGGATATTAGTCGTCCAATTTTAATTGTTTATTATAAAATTTTTAAACACCAAGTACAAAAACATCATTAAATAAATATGGATTAAAAAGAGGAGGCGGATGCACATCCGTTCGCTTCTCGACTAATTGGGGGCTTAGTGCACACTTTGTCCGACTTTTAGTCGTCTTCCATTCAAACCCATAAAAAGAACACTAAAAAACATCAACAAATCAAATCAAAATTTTCACCTTCGGGTCATTCTTAAAAAACACCTTAAGAGGTAAAATAAAATCTTTTTTCATAAAAAACACCAACCAACAATATACCCAGAACTACGTAGCTTTGATTTCCTCATCGCACCGGAGGATACGTAGGAGCAAGAGTCATCTTGTCAAGCATAATAATAAAAAACTTAATTTTTTCCCTCTTGCAAATAATAAAGAATTCAATCTTTTTTCTCTTTTATTTTGTAAATATCTTCAATAAAATAAAACAATATAAAAAGTAAGTAAACAAACTCAAAAAACCCTAGAATTAATTAGGAGGTTCCCGTTGGGTACAACGGATGTGAGGGGTGCTAATACCTTCCCCTTGCATAACCAACTCCCGAACCCTGAGATGGTTGCGACGACCGTCCCTTTTTAGGTTTTATCAATATTTCCCTTTAAAATAAAATTTGATGGCGACTCTGTGTCATTCCGAGTGTCCTAAACGCTCGGGCGATTTTCGCGGCGCGACAGCTGGCGACTCTGCTGGGGAGATTTAAAATTAGAGAGTTAAGCCTATCCTCTTGTTTACTTTGTTTTTATTCTTGTTTTATTCTATTTTTTTTTATTTTCCCGCATTAGTATATTTCTTTGTGGGTGGGTTTATTTTTGAATGAAATTTGAGAAAAACCCTAAGTTAGGTTAGGAGTTGGTAGTATGGACCTATGGGATGCACATCCCAATGGGTGATGTACGAAGACTCCGCCTAGAGTAGACTGGTTCAAAAGGATTCGTCAGGAATGGGCTAGCCCCTCCGCTTGGCAAAACATTGGATTCGGTCAGCGACTCTAGGACCCCCCTTTAGAACCCAAAGACTCTATTTAAGGGAGACCCTTTGAAATTTCACCATGTATCATGTGGAAGAATCAAAGGAATCTACCACCTTAAATGGAGCCTTCAAAAAAAAAAAGGAAAAACAAAATCCCTTAGAACCACCCATGTGAGGGGTTTGGGTAGAAGAGCTTAGAATTGACCTAACATAAGGAGCCCTCCTATGTAGGTCGTCATGTTAAACACATCCCTCATAAAGTTTGAGTCATAACATGTCATTAAAGTCTTTTTACATGCACATGAAAAATCTCTTGCATACTCATCCACTCTCATGCATCATCATGCATTTTCATGCATTCTCAAGCATTACAAAAAAATATATCTCTTGCATACCCATGCATCTTCATGCATTTTCATGCATCTGCATTCTCATACACATACATCCTTCAAAGAAGTGGTTCAAGAACTCATCTACAGCAAGAAGTTAGGTTTCAAAGGAGGCATTCCATTCATCAATGGTCACCCTTTTCTTCAACAAAGTGCAAGAACTCCAAGTAGCATCCCTTAGAGTTGGCCAATCAACAAGAAAGCTCCCTTCCAAGGATCATCAAGCTTTGAATTTCAAGTCTTAATTTAATTTTTTTGCTTTTAAAGTTGTAACTTTTGACTAGTATTCCTAATATAATAAACATGCATGTCTTTGGAATTAATCCATTTGTGTTCACTCTTTTCTTGTTTTATTACTTACAAACTTGGAGCGAGGATGATGAAAATAAATAACTGATTTTTGCTGATATATGCTTTCAATGGTAAAAAAAAAAACCTGGTTGATGATGTAAGGCGTTTTCAAAATAAAAAATATATATCAAAATTGGTTAGTTCATGCTAAGTTGAGTCATTCTTGCATATGATTTCGTTGTTATCTGATTCTCCCAGTTTCTTGAGATATATCAAATTTTTAAGGAAAAGCAAGCAATTTTGGGTTTGATACTCGACATGACACTTTAAGAGTATATAGGTTGTTTTGACACTTTTGGCTACATTATGAAGGTTAAGTAATGATTCAATAAAATCGGTACCGTCTTAACACCTTACACACCCGGAAATATGTAAGATTAATTTGAGGTACTAATGTTGACAAAAACTTGAACTTAAATTCTAAAATAAACCTTAGTAGTTTATCTTAGCAGTCGGCACCATCTTAAGCACAAACTAAGTGGGAAATCAATGAACATAAGTGAATGATCCAAAAATGAAAGTTTACATACTTTGGTTGATTTTAAAAATGGGAATGCACTTATTGAGTTAGATGATCATCACTCGGTTGTTTAATTCAACAGTCATTGAACATACAAAGTAAAACCGTGGTAAATAAACCCCTTTTAGTAGTTGGTTCAGAGGTGTCTGATTCTGAACTTGGTAGGGCGGGTTACGATCTGATCCCCCACAACTGCATTTGGGAGAGAAAAATGGGTTAGCCAAACTTTGGTTATCAGCACCCCTCGATATATGATCATAATCACTAACAGATTTTCCTACCATGAGCGTGTACAAGATAACGGGCTTAATGTGATTGCACTTGAATGAAAAGGATAAATAAAATTTAAGCAAAAGTCAGAGTCATAATAAAATACTTCAGGTTTGTCTTCATATGATGGGAATCTTTGACCGCAGTCAATGGTTTTGTGTTACTACGGTGCTTTTGGTATTTGATGTCTATTACTTGATTTTCTTATCTAGCCGGCAACCACGTATGATTAGAGTTGTCGTGTCATGTTTCAAACATGTGCTAAAAAGAGTTACCATTTTTATGATTGAAGGCAAACAAAAGTTCAAGTATGGGGGAAATTTGATAACGCAAATTTATATCATTTTTTTGGCTTGATTTACATGAATTTTAGTTGCATGAACAAATCTCAAAAGACCTAATTGAAGCTAGGTTCACTATGAAAGCATATTCGGCAAATTTATTGTTAAACTGACTCATCTTGCTTGTTATGTAATCAATAATTATCTTTTGTACATACCATATGTGCTTCCACCAAAATATATATTCAATTTCAAAAACTCGCATGTGCATTATGTTATAAATACTTGTCAAAAGAAATGATTTTACTTGCAAGCCAATACTCGGCATCTGGTTAATTCAGCAAATGGGTCAATCAAAGGAGAACTGAATCAAGACGCTCCTGAGTAGGGGCATGGCACCTGGGAGCCTACCAATCAGTGGCAAATTCCTTCTAATAAGGGGCAGGTCCCCTAAACTCCTGACATTCAAAGTCAAAAGTGTTCAAGAATTGGCCAGCCTAGGGGCACTATCCCTAAACGCCAGTTAATTGAGGGGCATACCTCTTGGAAATTCAAATAATGGGGCAGTTCGCGGCAATGTCATATCAGACTCAGTCTCAAGCAACCTCCTTTGCTCTAGTATTCAAACATTGAATGTAGCACTCCTCTCGAATGGTCATCCTACACCAGGGAAGGAAGGGAATCTCTGCTCATAGGGCTCCAATGAAGTCAAAAATATTATGCCTTAAAAAAAAATATATAAAAAAAAAAAAATATATATAAGAGCTCGCTAAGTCGAAAACCCGAAAGGGCGGCTTAAGCAATAGAGAGCGTCCCGCTGGATTGAAAACCTGAAAAGGCGGTCCAGGCAAAAATTAGGGGCACCAAAAAAGGGAAAACATTCCCGGTGGACTGAAAACTCGAAAGAGCGGTCCACGCAAAAGTTAGGGATTTCAAAAAAATAAAAAAATAAAAAAAAAGGCAAGAAGAATTGCAGCAGAGGCCATCCCTCTCCATACTTTCAAGTCGTTCAAGTGAATCATGTCAAACATCAGCAACCGTTGAGTTCAGAATGGGTGTCGGAAGATCATGCTGGCAAAATTCAATTACCTGTCACAAAAACCCTTTCATACACATTCAATCATATTCATGCATGATTAATGTTCGCATTCATTTAGCATCAAAACATGCATTGACATTCAAAAACTATAATTCATTCATCAAATTCAAAATTCAATATCTGTTGGCGGTGGTAACCCCTAAAACCAATCCTTATTTAACCTCGATCGGTTATCCAAAAACATTGATTCTTCTCGGCCTCTCCCATCAAAAGAAATCTGAGAGCCACTTAATACTCATCTTGAAGCCCAATTATCATGGACACGGCTACATACATCAATAATACATTTCATTTCATGCATAGCATACACTACACGTGATCACAAATGCATCTGCATCACAATGCATTCATAGCATAATTAAGATTCTCCTATCCAAGGTCTGATCTTACGCGGCAAACGGTAATGTCCGACCTTATGCGGTCAAACAAAGGCCCAGTCTTCGTTGACAAAACCAAATCAAGCTCAGGCTTTCCCAACTTTGCATCATGCATCATTCACAATTAACATCATCATGCACAAAACCATGTGCAACATAACCAGAAATAAATTTAGAGTTTCCTCAGCATGGAATGCGGATACTTCATATCCCCAGCAAATTAGATTAGCCCGACCACGGGCTGATAGCAACTACTCACACTTATTCTTAGGATCAAAGCACCCTGAGGGGAGAAGATCTAATTATGTTAGCACCCTACGGGGCAATAACCAGTAAATCTTTAAGATATAAGCACCCTGAGGGGAGAAGATCTAATCATGTTAGCACCCTGCGGGGCAATAACCAGTTATCTTTAGGATAAGCACCCTGAGGGGAGAAGATCTAATTATGTTAGCACCCTGCGGGGCAATAACCAGTAAATCTTTAAGATATAAGCACCCTGAGGAGAGAAGATCTAATCATGTTAGCACCCTGCGGGGCAATAACCAGTTATCTTTAGGATAAGCACCCTGAGGGGAGAAGATCTAATTATGTTAGCACCCTGCGGGGCAGCAACCATTTATCTTTAGGATCTAAGCACCCTGAGGGGAGATGACCTAACGATGTTGGCACCCTGAGGGGTGACGACTATCCTTTAGCGGAAGCACTCTGCGGAGTGACGATTTCCTTAAACACCCTGAGGGGTGACGACTATCCTTTAAAGGAAACACTCTGCGGAGTGACGATTTCCTTTAAACACCCTGAGGGGTGACAACTATCCTTCAACGGAAACACTCTGCGGAGTGACGATTTCCTTAAACACCCTGAGGGGTGACGACTATCCTTTAAAGGAAACACTCTGCGGAGTGAGGATTTTCTTTAAACACCCTGAGGGGTGATGGCTATCCTTTGACGGAAACACTCTGCGGAGTGACGATTGCCTTTAAACACCCTGAGGGGCGACAACTATCTTTTAGCGGAAACGCTCTGCGGAGCAATGATTTCCTTTCGATTTAGCACCTAGTGAGGTGACAACTACCTTTTAACCTAAGAACCCTGCGGGGCAACGGTTATCCTTTTTGAAGTACCCTGCGGGGCGATGACTTCTTCTTGGTTCAATTACCTACGGGAAACGGTTATCTTTCAAAAAACTAGGCACCCTACGGGACAATGCCTATTTTCGGTTTAAGCACCCTTCGGGGCGGGAACTACCCTTAAGATCTAAACATCGTCAAGGCGATAATCGATCTTTCACTTTCATAAGGTAAAATTATGAGTTTTTCTTATATTTAACTATCTTTCAAAGGCATTTAAAGATATTTAAATAGGGGCAGCTGTCATACCCCAAATTTTACCCTCCAAATTTTTAGTACATATTTATTTTAGTCAATTTTACTTATTTTTCTGGCAAGAAACTTTTTGTATTAAAAATATTTTATCACTTTTTTTGTTTGTCCAGAATTATAAAAATAAAGCATATATATAAAAAGAAGGAAAATATATAAACTTATATAGAAAGAAAATAAGAAAAGACACAAAAATATAAAAAAGAAGTAAATTAAACAAAATAAAACCAAATCTTTGGTCTTGAAGAGCAAGCAAGAGAATTAACACTAAAATATAAAATGAGAGCAAATCAATCATTAAAAACAAACAAAATCTCTCAAATTAATTTACTAACCAAATCTCTCAAGATTCATTCAAGTTTTAAAAAGCCTAATTCAAAACTATAAATAGAGGCTCTTTCTACACAATAATTCAGACACCAATTCTTCATTCATACCACAAAATTCTTCATAAACCACAATCAATTCTCCCTTACACAACCACTAATTTCCTTCAAATCCAAAACAACTATCATCAATACATCACTACCATCACCGTACGCAAAGCATTCTAGGATGCTGCTGCCGTCAGAGTCGCGTCGTCGTCCTTTAACCAGGTTTTTTCTCTCTCTCGTTTGCATATGTTTTTGTTGCTCTATACATTCTCCTTTTATGTTGCAGGTTCTGTTTATTGTTTTGGATAAAAAAAAAATAAGGCTTATCTCTTTAAAACCATACACAATAGCTTTTAATTTATTTATGTATATATATAATTATGTATGTATGTATATGTTCTTATGTTAACTTGTGTTGTTAGTGCCTATGTTTGATGACAATGTTTGGTTAATTTGGCAAGCTTCTGTTACGTACATGTTTTTAGTTTGTCTGTTAATAATTTAATATCATGTTTTAGAATTAACTAGTGTACACTATTTTGAGTTTCTATAGGATATTAGTCGTCCAATTTTAATTGTTTATTATAAAATTTTTAAACACCAAGTACAAAAACATCATTAAATAAATATGGATTAAAAAGAGGAGGCGGATGCACATCCGTTCGCTTCTCGACTAATTGGGGGCTTAGTGCACACTTTGTCCGACTTTTAGTCGTCTTCCATTCAAACCCATAAAAAGAACACTAAAAAACATCAACAAATCAAATCAAAATTTTCACCTTCGGGTCATTCTTAAAAAACACCTTAAGAGGTAAAATAAAATCTTTTTTCATAAAAAACACCAACCAACAATATACCCAGAACTACGTAGCTTTGATTTCCTCATCGCACCGGAGGATACGTAGGAGCAAGAGTCATCTTGTCAAGCATAATAATAAAAAACTTAATTTTTTCCCTCTTGCAAATAATAAAGAATTCAATCTTTTTTCTCTTTTATTTTGTAAATATCTTCAATAAAATAAAACAATATAAAAAGTAAGTAAACAAACTCAAAAAACCCTAGAATTAATTAGGAGGTTCCCGTTGGGTACAACGGATGTGAGGGGTGCTAATACCTTCCCCTTGCATAACCAACTCCCGAACCCTGAGATGGTTGCGACGACCGTCCCTTTTTAGGTTTTATCAATATTTCCCTTTAAAATAAAATTTGATGGCGACTCTGTGTCATTCCGAGTGTCCTAAACGCTCGGGCGATTTTCGCGGCGCGACAGCTGGCGACTCTGCTGGGGAGATTTAAAATTAGAGAGTTAAGCCTATCCTCTAGTTTTAGGGTTATTTGTTTTGTTTGTTTACTTTGTTTTTATTCTTGTTTTATTCTATTTTTTTTTTATTTTCCCGCATTAGTATATTTCTTTGTGGGTGGGTTTATTTTTGAATGAAATTTGAGAAAAACCCTAAGTTAGGTTAGGAGTTGGTAGTATGGACCTATGGGATGCACATCCCAATGGGTGATGTACGAAGACTCCGCCTAGAGTAGACTGGTTCAAAAGGATTCGTCAGGAATGGGCTAGCCCCTCCGCTTGGCAAAACATTGGATTCGGTCAGCGACTCTAGGACCCCCCTTTAGAACCCAAAGACTCTATTTAAGGGAGACCCTTTGAAATTTCACCATGTATCATGTGGAAGAATCAAAGGAATCTACCACCTTAAATGGAGCCTTCAAAAAAAAAAAGGAAAACCAAAATCCCTTAGAACCACCCATGTGAGGGGTTTGGGTAGAAGAGCTTAGAATTGACCTAACATAAGGAGCCCTCCTATGTAGGTCGTCATGTTAAACACATCCCTCATAAAGTTTGAGTCATAACATGTCATTAAAGTCTTTTTACATGCACATGAAAAATCTCTTGCATACTCATCCACTCTCATGCATCATCATGCATTTTCATGCATTCACTCATGAAAAAAAATAATCTATTGCATCTTCATGCATTCTCAAGCATTACAAAAAAATATATCTCTTGCATACCCATGCATCTTCATGCATTTTCATGCATCTGCATTCTCATACACATACATCCTTCAAAGAAGTGGTTCAAGAACTCATCTACAGCAAGAAGTTAGGTTTCAAAGGAGGCATTCCATTCATCAATGGTCACCCTTTTCTTCAACAAAGTGCAAGAACTCCAAGTAGCATCCCTTAGAGTTGGCCAATCAACAAGAAAGCTCCCTTCCAAGGATCATCAAGCTTTGAATTTCCAGTCTTAATTTAATTTTTTTGCTTTTAAAGTTGTAACTTTTGACTAGTATTCCTAATATAATAAACATGCATGTCTTTGGAATTAATCCATTTGTGTTCACTCTTTTCTTGTTTTATTACTTACAAACTTGGAGCGAGGATGATGAAAATAAATAACTGATTTTTGCTGATATATGCTTTCAATGGTAAAAAAAAAAACCTGGTTGATGATGTAAGGCGTTTTCAAAATAAAAAATATATATCAAAATTGGTTAGTTCATGCTAAGTTGAGTCATTCTTGCATATGATTTCGTTGTTATCTGATTCTCCCAGTTTCTTGAGACATATCAAATTTTTAAGGAAAAGCAAGCAATTTTGGGTTTGATACTCGACATGACACTTTAAGAGTATATAGGTTGTTTTGACACTTTTGGCTACATTATGAAGGTTAAGTAATGATTCAATAAAATCGGTACCGTCTTAACACCTTACACACCCGGAAATATGTAAGATTAATTTGAGGTACTAATGTTGACAAAAACTTGAACTTAAATTCTAAAATAAACCTTAGTAGTTTATCTTAGCAGTCGGCACCATCTTAAGCACAAACTAAGTGGGAAATCAATGAACATAAGTGAATGATCCAAAAATGAAAGTTTACATACTTTGGTTGATTTTAAAAATGGGAATGCACTTATTGAGTTAGATGATCATCACTCGGTTGTTTAATTCAACAGTCATTGAACATACAAAGTAAAACCGTGGTAAATAAACCCCTTTTAGTAGTTGGTTCAGAGGTGTCTGATTCTGAACTTGGTAGGGCGGGTTACGATCCGATCCCCCACAACTGCATTTGGGAGAGAAAAATGGGTTAGCCAAACTTTGGTTATCAGCACCCCTCGATATATGATCATAATCACTAACAGATTTTCCTACCATGAGCGTGTACAAGATAACGGGCTTAATGTGATTGCACTTGAATGAAAAGGATAAATAAAATTTAAGCAAAAGTCAGAGTCATAATAAAATACTTCAGGTTTGTCTTCATATGATGGGAATCTTTGACCGCAGTCAATGGTTTTGTGTTACTACGGTGCTTTTGGTATTTGATGTCTATTACTTGATTTTCTTATCTAGCCGGCAACCACGTATGATTAGAGTTGTCGTGTCATGTTTCAAACATGTGCTAAAAAGAGTTACCATTTTTATGATTGAAGGCAAACAAAAGTTCAAGTATGGGGGAAATTTGATAACGCAAATTTATATCATTTTTTTGGCTTGATTTACATGAATTTTAGTTGCATGAACAAATCTCAAAAGACCTAATTGAAGCTAGGTTCACTATGAAAGCATATTCGGCAAATTTATTGTTAAACTGACTCATCTTGCTTGTTATGTAATCAATAATTATCTTTTGTACATACCATATGTGCTTCCACCAAAATATATATTCAATTTCAAAAACTCGCATGTGCATTATGTTATAAATACTTGTCAAAAGAAATGATTTTACTTGCAAGCCAATACTCGGCATCTGGTTAATTCAGCAAATGGGTCAATCAAAGGAGAACTGAATCAAGACGCTCCTGAGTAGGGGAATGGCACCTAGGAGCCTACCAATCAGTGGCAAATTCCTTCTAATAAGGGGCAGGTCCCCTAAACTCCTGACATTCAAAGTCAAAAGTGTTCAAGAATTGGCCAGCCTAGGGGCACTATCCCTAAACGCCAGTTAATTGAGGGGCATACCTCTTGGAAATTCAAATAATGGGGCAGTTCGCGGCAATGTCATATCAGACTCAGTCTCAAGCAACCTCCTTTGCTCTAGTATTCAAACATTGAATGTAGCACTCCTCTCGAATGGTCATCCTACACCAGGGAAGGAAGGGAATCTCTGCTCATAGGGCTCCAATGAAGTCAAAAATATTATGCCTTAAAAAAAAATATATAAAAAAAAAAAAATATATATAAGAGCTCGCTAAGTCGAAAACCCGAAAGGGCGGCTTAAGCAATAGAGAGCGTCCCGCTGGATTGAAAACCTGAAAAGGCGGTCCAGGCAAAAATTAGGGGCACCAAAAAAGGGAAAACATTCCCGGTGGACTGAAAACTCGAAAGAGCGGTCCACGCAAAAGTTAGGGATTTCAAAAAAATAAAAAAATAAAAAAAAAGGCAAGAAGAATTGCAGCAGAGGCCATCCCTCTCCATACTTTCAAGTCGTTCAAGTGAATCATGTCAAACATCAGCAACCGTTGAGTTCAGAATGGGTGTCGGAAGATCATGCTGGCAAAATTCAATTACCTGTCACAAAAACCCTTTCATACACATTCAATCATATTCATGCATGATTAATGTTCGCATTCATTTAGCATCAAAACATGCATTGACATTCAAAAACTATAATTCATTCATCAAATTCAAAATTCAATATCTGTTGGCGGTGGTAACCCCTAAAACCAATCCTTATTTAACCTCGATCGGTTATCCAAAAACATTGATTCTTCTCGGCCTCTCCCATCAAAAGAAATCTGAGAGCCACTTAATACTCATCTTGAAGCCCAATTATCATGGACACGGCTACATACATCAATAATACATTTCATTTCATGCATAGCATACACTACACGTGATCACAAATGCATCTGCATCACAATGCATTCATAGCATAATTAAGATTCTCCTATCCAAGGTCTGATCTTACGCGGCAAACGGTAATGTCCGACCTTATGCGGTCAAACAAAGGCCCAGTCTTCGTTGACAAAACCAAATCAAGCTCAGGCTTTCCCAACTTTGCATCATGCATCATTCACAATTAACATCATCATGCACAAAACCATGTGCAACATAACCAGAAATAAATTTAGAGTTTCCTCAGCATGGAATGCGGATACTTCATATCCCCAGCAAATTAGATTAGCCCGACCACGGGCTGATAGCAACTACTCACACTTATTCTTAGGATCAAAGCAC